>OY855913.1:8903200-9503200 GCA_963693305.1 Meandrina meandrites
TCAGCCTTCAGATTCTTCCATACATGATAGAAACACCAATTCCCAACACGTTTCATCATAGTGACATTTTCAATGACTCAGCAGTGCACTGGTTCCCGAACGAAATGTTAGCAAAAGTACCTCAAGCGATGTGGAAAGACAACGAGGAACCGATATATGATAAGAATGATCCTGAAATAGTGACAAGGAAAAAAGACACTTCATAGCCAGAAAAAAAAAATCATGTACTCTCGACTCTTCTAAAAATATATCTGCCGAAATACGACGCCGTTGTTGTTGTTACCCTAACGCAATAATAACAGACTAATGAGCTGATAAACAACGAACGAACGAGGCACGTGCCGCCGAGATATACGAGAGTGAGGTCATTACAGGGAAATCTCAGACCAAGGCCTTGATGTGTTGACCGAGCAATAGCGAGGTCAATACATCAAGGCCGAGGTCTGAGATTTCCCTGTAATGACCGAACAGACGAGGTTAATAAGTTATTTATTATATGGCCTTTTAGCGCTGAAAAAGGGAATTAAACGTTTTTCAATATCCGCTTGCGCGCACAAGAGGTCATTCGAAGTCATGTTCCCTGAACCGAAACGAACCCGGAGAACCAGAAGAAACGGTCCCCCCCCCCCCCCCTTTGACAATGAGGCAATTTTTGTCTTCATTACGCCAAGATCCAGGGCAAATTTCACCACTTTAAGTTTCACAAAACAAACTGACCTGTGTTTACAAGTGTTTGACCCTTAAACAAGAAACATTTTCACAATGCCCGGTCACTACAAGGAAAATCTTGCCCACTCAGCAGCCAATCAGAGCGCGCGTACTATTGTAGCCATATAATAAGTTATAACCACCTCATATTCAATTAGTGAGAATTGAATAATTGCCCAGGCATAATTGTTTTCGTAAATACTCCACTTCCTTTAATCAATTGACTTTTTAATGATGGATGAGGAGTTTTCAGTTTGATCTAAGCGAAGCGACTGTATGACGGGCGGCAAATTGGGGGCTTGTTGTTCACTGTGTATTAAAGATTGAATAAAACACGTAAAGAAAGCCGGGGAGTTATTTCTATCGTGGAAAATTATGAAAAACGATGATAGTTACCTTAAAGAATATAGCTTCAGTATGTTCAGCCGTGAAGTTTTAACCTGCATCTGCCGTTCTTTTTTTTTTCGCGACGGGACGAAAGAAAAAGGAAGAATTCTTGATCGCAGGTTAGAAAGTTTCTCTTCCGTTTGACAGCTTTTTAACGGGCGAGTTTAAAACACGAAATGGCGTGACGAAGCACATTTATATAGAGTACTACCCTAACCAACAAATAAAAGCTAACCACAAGCAAACTGGAGTAAAAGCTAACTGCAAGCAAGTTTTGTTTCGTTTCGGGTTTTAGTATATACCTATATAACTCTGGCTCTTATCTTTAATATCATTTTGCCATTTCGTGTTTAAAACACTCCCCTTTTTAACGTTCTAATTAGTGTTCAAGAGTACATTGTAAATTGTCATGAAAGCCAACATAAGAGAGCAAACTTAATCAAACTATATAAGCAAACTAATTTATAATCATTTCGGGCTACAGAGGAAAGTTTCGCAACCAAGCTATCGCGTTTCCTTCCGTAGTGAATGTATATAATTAATTTTGGTTGAAAGTGAGGAATGGGTAGGGTTGTAACACTCGTCAAATTACAGTTCACAGGTCTAAAACAAACTCTGGGCATATACTTCATGGTAAGTCAACATGGCCGCCAACAATGAAAAACATATAGTCCTTCCAGTATGTGCCCGTTCCTTGCTGAGATTCAAGTCCAGTAATCTCAATGACGAATTTTTTTTAATGACACAAAAAGGACATTACAAGTCATTAAATACAATTACTCAAATAACAATTATGCAAATGACACGTCTTGGAAAGATCACATAGTTATGATTGTAGCTAAAGCTAATAGAATGCTCGGTTTTCTCAAAAGAAACTGCGCAGGTATTGTTGGTAGTACAGCGCTTTTGCGTCTTTACTGCTCATTAGTGCGTTCTCATTTTTGTTTTTGCTCTCAGTTATGGGCTCCTCAGTCAATTATCAGCAATTTATTACTTGTAGAAAACATACAAAGGAGAGCTACTCGTTTTATATTAAGGAATAGTAACCTATGTTATAAGGTTCGTCTAATCAAGCTAAAGTTATTACCGCTTAATTACTGGTTAGAATATCTTGACTTAGTCTTCTTTTTTAAGTGCCTTCATGGGCATATAGACTTCACTCGTGAATTTAGTTATTATTTTTCTTTTCTAAAGGGCAACACGCGCCGTGCTTCTTCAGGGCTGCATTTAAAGACAAACGCTTGTCGTACGTCTTCCTTCCGAGACTTTTACTTTAACAGAATAACTTTGATATGGAACAGTTTACCTAAAAATATTAAAGATTCCGACACTATTAGCTCTTTTAAAAGTAAACTTAAGTCATTTTATTTTACTAGACTTTTAAATGTTTTTGATGGTGACAATTTTCGTTCTTTTAAATTAATTTGCCCTAAGTGTCGCCGTGTTAATATTTTCTCTGTCTGTACTTGTTAAGTTGATTAGTATATTTCAGATTGTATTTGTGTTATTTAGATTTATTTGATTAGTAGTTTAGTCGGGTCAGGGAAGGGTTTTTTTCGGGATATTTTTTAGGGGGCTGGGTGTGGGTGTTTTAACCAAGTAGGGGACCTACGTCCTATTGTTAAGCACCTGTACTTTGTACGAATCCTTAAATAAATAAATAAATAAATAAAAGAATTACACTGTTAGTTACATTGTTTGCACTACAATAAAAGAAAACTATTTCAAAGATATACACTACAGTTACAATTTAGAAAACTAACCGACAATACATCAATGCTTTATTAACAAGCAGTTGTTTTTATTTCAGTTATTATTAATTATAGCATTTGAATAAAACGGCAGTGACGATTTCTTCGCGAATGAATGGTTTATAAGCACTTAAAAAAAAGACTCGCGCGAAGGTGCACGTTAATGCGCTCAATTCCAGCGAAACGTATAAATTATGAATTCATTTGGCAAACAAACGTGATCACAGCTTAGGAGGTTTTCTACAATCTCTTTCATCCCGTTGTCTTCCGTTGTCTTGGCCAAAATTTCTGGCGTGTCCTCACCCCAGTTTTGAAGTCTAGCTCCCCAGTAATGATTAAGCCTTATCGTATTTTCATCAGCGTTCCCTGAAATGCCATCTCGCAACTCGTGATTATGGACGCCTGCGTGTGTTACATGCGATGGCTTGTAGATGGGTTTAACTAAAGCGTTTGAAGGTCTGGGTGTTCTCCGCTTGAGTCGGTCGATAAGTAGTGGATGTTGCTTATCGCTTAGTGGTTTACCGAGAAATAGGAAATTCTGCATTTTAATCTGGGAGATACTAGGTCGTTGTTTCGAAAAATTAGCGATAAAACGTTGCGTAAAATTAGGTTTGGTATCTTGAGGAGAAAATGGATATTCGTCGATATCAATGCTTGCTTGCCATTTGGATTGATTGCCCCACTTTTCCAAGCAATGTTGATACGCGCTTTCCTGAGTCCCAGTAACTGAGTAAGGGTACGCGTTATGACTCCAGTCCACATACGTAACGAAGTTCTCGTTTATGAGGAATTCAAGAGCACTCTTTTGCGATTCGTTCTTGAAGACATAAGCATCGTACACGTAAACGTGCTCAAAGCCAGCGTACTTCAAGTAATAAAGCCACTGCATCAACTCTCTTGTGCTGAGCGTAGCCAGATCACTAGAGTAAATTCTTACAAGTAGAACAGCGCTGAGAAAATAGTGACCACCTGTATTAGCTTTGTTACACCAGCTGAGACATCTCTTTGTATGTTCGAAGTTGGCGTTCTGATGGCTCTCTGTGCTTGATGCGGTTTGGTTAACCTTGCTTTTTCCCTTGATATTAGCCAGAGTACTCTTCAGCGACTGAACTTGTCGAAACTTATGTTCGTCCAAGTTCTTTCCATAAAACCCACGCACATATGATTTGTCCTCTTTGAGAAGTAGCGCGATCAAAGTGATGAAAACAATAAAGATAAACAGCGAAAGGACCCTGAAATACTTTCTACTACAAAGTAATCGAAAGAAACCACTATCTTGCATTGCACGTGAAACAGCGGCAGTTATGCGACCAGTTATTGGAGGCCTCATCATCACCATCTATATCCAATCCAATAAATCGAACAAGGCGAACACTAAATTGTTTAAGCGGATCGCAATAGCCTCTTGGCTTGATTAACCACTTGGTATTTTACTCACTGCAAGGCTTTAGAAAGAATATTATGTTCTTCGATTCGGTTGATTACTCCAGGAATGACCAAATTTCATAACAGGAACTTTCTAGACTTTCTGAAAGTGACTCAGGTTAGTTTTGCAGCTGTTGTTGTACCCTTCAACTCTGGATTACATGCAACCCTCCGAAAAGTGAGAAATGTTAAAGATTATCTGTTTGCATCCGACTGACAATATTCACTTGCGTGGTTCGCGATTTAAATGACGTCAAGAGAAAATGTACGAAACGACGGATTTAGCCTTAAAATGAGCACGGATTGAGGATTTTTGCGATAGATTAAGTGGATTCGCGGAGTTCGAAAGAACAGCGGATCGCGGATTAGTTGAGAATTTTGGCCCGTATTCTGGACTCTTTATGTCACTAAATAACCCAGTTATGGAAAATCAGCGGGCATTGCTCTGTTTATTTAATGCTTGCGGCGTGAACCTTTGAAATGTTTCCTTTTCGTTTGGAGCGAGGATTGTATGGTTGTGCGTTCAGTCCCGAGAGGCGGAAAATACCTTCAGGGCTTTTACTGCCAATGTCAAAGTTGCCGATTGTTTTGTTGCAAAAAATGGATATTGCCTTGCGTCAATGGACACGGTTGATCTCGTTTTCACCATTAACTTTTTTGTTCATCACAATACAGACAATATCTATATATACCTAATTGTACCTTTTTGACATGCTTCGGCGGCAAATCAGGCGACTTTGGTAGAGCCTTGGTTCGTACCTAGGCGAGATACAGTCAAGCCAAAGCCATGGCGAGACCAAACGAGCCATCAGGGCAGTACACAAGGCTTTGGATTGGCTAATTGTGAACTTGGGTACGCAAAGTCTGAAATAAACGTGGGATATCGACAATTTCAAGCATTTGAGCTTCAAAATTTTCGGTTCTACAACATGCAAACCGTTTTATATTAAATGGAAAAGAGCTTCTGGTGTAGCCCTTTGTATAGCTATCGGTAATGTTTGTACCAAGACTGTAAATCGACTTCTTTACTCGTATAAGCGGACCTATCCTGTAATGAGATAAATGTGATGTAGAAGGTTCGTATCTTCGAGAGCGAGAAGTGAGTAGCGAAAATGTATTGTTTTAATCCAAACGGATAAGGTAAGGTCAACTTTATTTAGGCAGGGTAGCCCAATCAGCACTTGGCTGGTATCAAAAGGGGCCCTGCGTAAATTAAGACTACATTAAATTTCTATATATAAAGATTAATATTTCCAATTATAAAAAACGGGTAAAAAGCGCTTAAAAGATATAAATGAAATATAATTATTTTAAAAAATTAAAAATAAAAACTACTCTCTATAACAAAGTCTAAGAAGATTTTTAAAAATGGGGAGCGATGTTGCTTCTTTTATTGTAGTGGGTAAATTATTAAAATGAAGCGCACCAGAGTATCTGAAAGTCCTTTTCCCTAGCGTTAACTTGGGTTTCGGCAAGTGCATGTCGTTCCTTTTCCTCGTGTTGTAAGAATGAACGTTGCAATTTCTAATAAAATAATCCGACAAATATGGAGGAGCTAAATTATTTAAACATTTAAAAACTAAAATGCATTTGTGGGCTTTTCTTTGGGTTTCCAAATCCACCCACCCTAACATTTTAAAAGATCCTTCGGTTGTTGCCCTCCTTTGTATAATGCGTGCTGCTCTGTTTTGCAGACGTTGCAAGCTATTACTGCAACCGATTGACAGCCCATCCCATACCGTGTTAGTGTAATCAAAAATCGGCTGAACTAAACAATTATACACGCATTTAGCAGCTTTTAGAGTAAGGTAGGGTCGTATGCGGGACAGCAGGCCGAGACGTTTTCTTACTCTCTTACAAATCAATTCTACATGTTCGTTCCATGAAAGATTCTCATCTAGTGTTACTCCTAAGTAACAGAAGCTTGATACTCTGTCAATGCTTTTCCCATGAAGCTCTATTTTATAGTCTGGACAGTGTTCTAGTTTTTGCCTAGTTCCAAACAGCATCCATTTAGTTTTACTCTGATTGAGTATCAACCTGTTGCTTACTAACCATTTCTCAACATTGGTAAGATCGTTTTGAAGAACCTGCTTGATGACATCTGGACAGGAATCAGAGAAATATATAACAGTATCGTCGGCATACATGCCTATTGATGACTTCAGTAGACTTTGCGGGGGATCATTGATGTATATCACAAATAGTATCGGGCCCAGTATGGATCCTTGGGGAACCCCATAACCAATAGTTAAGCTCGATGATTCGTCTTGGTTGTATTTGACCTTCTGGGATCGAGCTGTAAGGTAGTCTTCGAACCATTTCAAACTTTTCCCTCTAATTCCATAATGTTCTAGTTTGTGGAGCAGGCAGAGGTGGTCAACGAGGTCGAACGCTTTTTTTAGGTCTATAAAAATAGACCCGGTAATCATCTGTTTATCCATTTGTTCTAAAATGTGATCAACAAAGTGTACAGTGGTTGTTTCAGTGGAGTGTTTCTTACGGAATCCTGATTGATGCACTGACAAGGAATTGTTTCTGATTAGAAATACTACAAGCTGTGATTGAATTGCTCGTTCCATTACTTTAGAAATCAACGGAAGGACTGAAATCGGACGATAATTATTTGGGTCGCTCTTATCGCCAGATTTGTATATTGGAGTTACCTTCGCAGTTTTCCATTCAGATGGTATCATACAGGTAGAAATTGTTAAATTTATGAGGTAGGCGACTGGTCTAGATATTTCATTTGCTGCATCTTTCAGTAATCGAGCAGGAATTCCATCGAGGCCAGTAGCTTTAGTTGACTTCATTTTGAGCAATTCTTTTTGAACAAATCCGGATGACACCTCATCGAGGACAAAGTCTTGTTCAACTCTAGTTGACATAACTTTTGGCAGAGTACAACGCTCAAAATGGCTGCTCAGAGAGTTTGCGATCGATGTAAAAAAAGCCATTGAATCTTGAGGCTGTAAGATCATCACTGCTTGAAGGTACTGATTTGATTTTTTGGGGGACAATTTTATGCAAAGTTCGCCACATCACCTTTGGGTCTTTTTCATCCGCCGATTGGAAGAGCCCAGTGGCTCATCAGTTCTGGGTGCCGGTTTCAACACAGGCGGCCCAGACGTTGCATTCGATTTTGGCGATTACGTTATGTCTTTAGCCGATAAGACAATGTACGAGAATACTTTGAACATTGCTCTAAATAGAACTTGTATTAAAGATTTGCATAAAAATGTCTTACTCTATGTTTGTCTTACGTTATTTTGACATTGCTGTGCTCCTGCAGTGGGTTTAAAGCTGTTTAGACGAGTTTTTCTTTCTGAGGTGTGCTTTCCCTAAAGAGAAACTTCAAAAGTTTGAAGTTCGATTAAAAAGGAAGAAACCTAGATGCAAAATATGTTCAAATAAGTATAAATAATGCACTGGCTTAAATCGGTTATTTACCAAAAATCCCTATCTCTTTTTTGTTTTATTAAAGTTTTTGTTTCTTGCCGAGCATGTTTTGTTTGTCAAAATGTTCCAAATCTGGAAAGCGCAATGTAGATTATTGGTACATCATTAAGTTTTGCTTTGAACTTATTGTTATTACCTGTTCATTATCTTTTTTTCATTCTCGGCAAATGCATATGCATGCCAAAGTTAAGCACATTCTTAACTTTTTCAGGAGAGTTTTTGTGTTATGCTCAAGAACACCACGCAATAGGAAACATGTCTTGTTACCCTGTTATCTGTCCACTTCGTGGTGACGCATAAGGGTCATAAGGCCTCCACACTCTGTCTCCACGCCGCTCGGTCGATGGCTTTGGCCCACACCTGATCCCATGTTCTTCATCCTCCAGTCTGTTTCTCCTTCACGACGATTTGTTGACATGTGATCTTCGGTCTTCCGCGTTTCCTTCTCCCCTCGGGGCCCACATAATTGCTGTCAGACAATGTTGTTGGTTTCTTTCCTAAGAATATTGGCGATGCACTTCCATCTCCTTCTGCGTGCCTTATCGCTCATGTTCTTCATCCCGGCTCTCTCCAGTACGGTGTCGTTTCGTTTGGAAGACGTTCGTTTTCTTTTCGTCTCTTTTCGTCATCTTCCAAATCTCGGAGCAATACATCAAAACGGTCTTTACTATGGTCTTTAACAATCTCAGTTTCGAGAGATGAAATATTCATCATGTCAGGAGCGTGGGACAAAGAAAAAAACTGAGTCCCCGACATTAGGGACGAAAGCTCCCAGGTATTGAAACTTGTCGACATTCTCCACTGGCTCTCCATTCATCGTAATGCTATCTTGGTTTCTTGCATTCATTCTGAGGATCTTACACTTTGAAATGTTCACCTTGAGATCCCTATGTTCCCAATCTCCTACTGGTCTTCTCCTGGATCTGGATCTTTTCCTGTCTCCAGACTTCCTGTGCTTCACCTTCTCTGCTATGAAGTCTGTCTGCTTTCGGTAGTTCTGCTAGTATGAGGTCCTCTTCGGCCGCTTTTCCATTTTTTAAGCTTCTTGTAGCATTTTTGATTTCTGCAAGTGTGTGTGGATCAGTTTTGATATCAGGAATCTCATACTTCACTGTCTTCTTCTGTCAAAGGATTTTCTGTCTTCTTCTGCCAATGGATTTTCTGGCTCCTCGCGGTTAAAGTGTCCCGTTGAAGTGTCCCCTCGATCGCTCCTTCCTGTCTTCATTGTTGGCGAGCACATCACCATCTCTGTCTTTCACTGCAATACTTTGTCTACTTGGTGAAGCCATACAGTGCTGTCACGCCCTTGCAGCTTCCTCTACCTCTTGGGTGCGATGTTATCTCTTTTCAGATCTGCCTCTTGACCTCTCTGCCCTTCTTTTTGTATTTGTTCCTGTACCCTTTCTTTAACCTCTCTAACCTGGTCTTATCGATATTCAGACGCATCTGCTTTCTTTGGTCAATCAGATCGCACGCTTCCTGACTAATCCGGGATTTTGACTTCTTCTTCTTCTTCTTAAATCCCAGTACCTCTTTTGCAGTGCCATTGTTTCCTAGCAAATGGGAAATATAGCCAGGTACAAATGATGGAAATTGGGGGACAGGGCGCGACTAAGGTATTATGTAACGTGTAGCGTATAGTCTGGGCCTTACTTAGCCCGGCTATAGACACGTAGGCTCGGGACTACAACTTTTTAGACCGATTTGTATTTTATAAATGTGCAATAGAAAACATCTCAGGCTGAAGTACTTTCAGATAATGGAAATCAATTTTTTACGTTTGTTAGCCTTAAAAATTTCGCAACTATCCTTTCGGGAGGAGTTCAAGGCATACCAGAGGTAAAAACTTGGGAGTCTTCTAGACTAGCCATGCGATTGGCAAAGGCACAATGGTATAGGTGAAGACAAGTAACTTATTTAACAACGAGTGAAAAAAATTATGAAATGCTTGAATTTAGGTGCTGTAAAATCACCAGAAAATGAAGGAGAAAGCATTGTTGAGGATCTTTATCAGGGGAACTCCCCTGATACTCCGCCCCCTACCCCTCAACACCACGACCACCACCACGAGACAGGAGCCCTTACAAACGGCCTTACCAGGTACAACAACTTTATTACCAAAAAAAAAGACTTCATACAGTGCTTCAAAAAAAATTAATTAAAACAGGATATTGGTAACAACACTCAGAAAAACTAAAAAGCTTATCGAGCTGAGCGAAGTTAAATTAGATTAAAACTAAGACGGTGGTTGGCAATAAAGCAAAAATAAATAAATAAATAAATAAATAAAATGGTTAATGGAAAACGTTAATAGCTAACATAAACATTCTATAGCAAAATATATAAAAGCTAAATCTACAAAGTCTCAAAAGCTACCTCCGAAAATAAGCCCTGGGCTGGGTGTATATATTTGTTCAACGTCCCCTTCAGCAATCAGGAGGGCTTATCATCATCCGGGGGTGAGGGGGGGGGGGGGGGGGGGGGAGGGAGGGGACTTATTTTCGGATGGAAATTTGCGATTAAAAAGATGTTTTGGTTTCCGTTTGGACGGGATACCGTGACCAACATTTTAGTGCATACAAGAATACCAGACATTAAACTTCGCTCTAAAGATAACTAACTATATGAAAACCCAAAATAAGTGTATACAGTCGCTCTAAGCAAAAACGCAAAGACATAGCGTACAATAGACGCTCAGTCAGCCCCGGCCAAGCACTCGCAACGCAACATTGTTGGGCACAATATGTTTCACACGTTTGGCTACCCTGTTACAACATGTTGCAGCACGTTACGTGTTGTTGGCTCAATTTAATAATAATAATAATAATAATAATAATAATAATAATAATAATAATAATAAGTGGATCTACTAACACTAACTAACACCAATGACCTTATCTATGCTGGAGCTGTTGTTGTTACAGAAGAACTAGGTGTGAGGAATAAGAAAGGAACAAAACCAAAAGAGCCCTTATGGAAACGAAGATTGACAACACGAGTCAAAGAAATGAGACGGGATCTAAGTAGAATGACAGCACTGTTGCAAGGCAGAATGTTAAAAGAACACCACAAACGTGAGCTGGAGTGAAAGTACAAGATTGCTGAAATAGGCCTTAAACATGTCTCTGAAGATGTCAAGCAAAGAATTACTGCCAAGGCTACAAAGATCCGAAGATAAGAGAACAGAAACAAACAATTCCATCAGAACAGATTGTTCGAGACAGACCAGAGAAATTTTATACGGAACTAAGTGGAGACAAAATCTCATCTACTATGACACCTGACTCAGAACAAGCCAATCAATTTTGGGAGAGCATTTGGAGTATAGAGTCAACACATCATAAGGATGCAGAATGGTTAAAGAAGTTGAAAGAGGAAGTGGAGTTGCCACAGCAAGCTGAGTTGTCCATCACCATAGACATGGTGACACAGTTTCTCAGGAAAGTTCCGAACTGGAAGGCACCAGGACCAGACATGGTGCAGGGGTTTTGGTTGAAGAACTTTACAGGCCTACACCACAATATCGCAAGCCAGCTTAGACTGTGGGAACGTTCCTGGGTGGATGACCAAGGGAAGAACTGTCCTCATAATGAAAGACCCAGAGAAAGGCACACTAGCACGAAATTACCGCCCCATAACCTGTTTACCTATAATGTGGAAGTTGTTAACAGGGATAATATCTGACAAGCTCTACGAATTCCTGGATACCGAGAACGTACTACCGGATGAGCAGAAAGGTTGCAGGAAAGGCTCCCAAGGAACCAATGACCAGCTCTTTATTGATAAAATGGTCCTACGAGAGGCCAAATCAAGAAAGAGGAATCTTGCAATGGGCTGGATTGATATGATGATGATTGATATGAGGCTTACGATATGATAGCGCATTCCTGGGTTCTTGAATGTCTAGAACTATTTGGTGCAGCTCAAAATGTTAAGACCTTACTGGAAAATTCCATGAATGGCTGGCAAACGGAACTTACATCAAATGGAGAAAGTCTTGTAAGTGTCTCCATCAAAAGGGGCATCTTCCAGGGTGATTCTCTATCCCCCCTCCTTTTTGTGGTCTCCATGATTCCGCTGTTCCTAGTTCTCAGAAAGTGCGAAGCGGGATACACATATGCCAACAAGACAAATGTCAATCACCTTCTCTTTATGGATGATCTAAAGCTTTACGCCAAAAGTGAGTGCCAACTGGACTCACTGATACAATCAGTGAGAATATTCAGCAATGACATCGGTATGAAATTTGGCATTGAGAAGTGTGCTGTCTTGGTCAAAAACGTGGCAAACTGGCACAGACAGAAGGCATAACACTACCAGATGACACTACAATAAGAGCAATGGAAGAAAGCGAAGGGTATAAGTATCTAGGAGTGCTTGAGGTCAGCGACATGCTTCATGACCAAATGAAGGACAAAATCAGGAAAGAATACTTACGACGCGTTAAAAATTTGCCCGCTCGAAGTTGAACGGTGGAAACTTGATACAAGCCATAAACACCTGGGCAGTGTCACTCGTTAGATATGCAGGAGGAATTCTTGAATGGAGGAAACAAGAACTTCGGGACCTAGATCGCAGAACAAGAAAATTGCTAACCATGAATGGAGGGTTCCATCCACGGGACTGTGTGGCACGACTTTATGTGCCAAGGAACGACGGAGGGAGAGGTTTGATATCCGTAGAGGATTGTGTCAATCAAGCAAAGATATCGCTAGAATGTTATGTCCAAACAAGCGAGGAAGAACTGTTGAAAGCCGTCAGGAGGGATGGGGATGAGAATAGAGAAACAGCTGCCAACATTACTAGTAAAGCGAGGAGAAGAACTGAAAATATTCAAGAATGGAAAGAAAAGCCGTTATATGGACAGTTTGCAAGACAGGGTGAAGAACAAAGAAGTGAGGAAACATGGACCTGGTTAAAAGAAGGAAAGGTCAAGAGAGAAACAGAAGCTCTTATCATTGCTGCACAAGATCAAGCAATACGAACAAACTATATTAAAACGATGGTTGACAAGTCACAGAATGACTTGAAATGTAGAATCTGTAAGCAGAGTAACGAGACCATTAGCCATATTGTAAGTTCGTGCTCGAAACTGGCACAAAAAGAATACAAAATGAGACATGATAACGTGGCTAGAGCAATCCATTGGGACCTGTCAGGAAAATGTGGGTTTGAACGAAAGGAGAGATGGTATGACCATGTTCCAGAGAGAGTGCTTGAAAATGAGGATTACAAACTTCTATGGGACTTCAGTGTGCGAACAGACCATGAAATAGGGGCTAGGAGACCGGATTTGGTGATCATTGACAAGAGAGACAAGAGCTGTCAGATTATAGATGTGGCAATTCCAGAGGATAATGGGGTGAGAGAGAAGGAAGATGAAAAAGTTGAAAAGTATCAAGATCTAGCAAGAGAAGTTCGAAAAATGTGGGGTGTGAGGACAAAGGTTATTCCAGTGGTAGTGGGAGCATTGGGATCAATACCACTGAGATTGAATGACAATCTGAGAGCCATTGAGGTGGGCATTCCTGTTGGACTGATCCAGAGATGTGCATTGTTGGGGTTGGCAAGAATTCTCAGAAAGGTGCTGGAGATGTAGAAAGAAGAGGAAAAGCAATCATGGGGTGTTTCTTGGCTTCCCTAGGCAACTTGTTGTTGCCCGGAGCCAATGACGAAACCAGCTTCAATACCATCAATAGCTGTGCGAATCTTAAATAATAATAATAATAATAATAATAATAATAATAATAATAATAATAATAATAACGTTATTTATCCGGGGAGCTCACATCAGTTGTTATTCAGTGAGGCCCATTCTCGTCCCCAGAGACCGCGATCCTTCTGTTCTGCGCCAGGAATCGAGACCTCTGGCCGCTCCCAATTTCTGCGCATGCGCAGAGTACTCTTTCTGTGTTTTTTTTTTCAGCCAATCAGATTTGTCCTATTTGACGATGAGTCCGTGAATCGCAGACTTCCGGTTTTGAAGGCGGCCAGAGGTCTGGATATTCCAGGCGCAGACCAAAGGGATCGCGACCCCTCGGGACAAGAATGCAGTGAGGCCCTGTAAAATATTAGTTCAAACTCAAAATTAAGATTAAGAGAATTAAATTAAGAAAATGGTCAAATTTTTCTCGCAACATTTTTGGATGCTGCATGATCATCCGGAGTTTTCTTTAGGGGGGTCTGGGGGCATATTCCCCCAGACAATTTTGAAAATTAAATGCTCAGAATTGCTATTTACGGCCATTTCCGTGATAAATTGGTTAAGAAGTTTAGTAGTTTACATTCTATATTCCATTTGTTATTCATGCGCGCTTTTTTAGCCATCTCTCGTTACTATTCCCAAGTTTTAAAAGTAAAGATTCATGATTCCTACCATTTTCCCGGCCAATTTTACAGCTATGATTCATGATTCATTAGTTTGATGGCTTCCAGTTGCACAACGGTTCGAAGTTGAACTGGCGATAAAAAGTAACATTTTCGGCTTACACGGGCAAAACGCTTTCAACTGTTAAGTTATCAAAAAGAGCTTGGCCTCGCTAAACCGTCGGAATTAAACAAGATCTTTAGAACGGTAAGAAACATTTATGTTCAGCGAGACCAACCTCGTTCCCAGGGCTTTTCCCTTCTTCGTGGGGGCGGTCAGTCGGTGCCGGAACAGTGATTTGGGCATCCCCATTCCCAAATCCCATATTTATTTATCCATGCTGCCGTCGGCGTTTTTAGTATCCCTTTGACAGTACAGTAGAACAAAAGACAAAAAACTGGTCAATTTACATAGTGCATTGTAGCACTAACGAGAAAAGAAGAAGTATCACTAGCGATATGGGTATCCCTAACCAATATTGCTGCCGTCCGCGTTTTTCTACTCTACTCTTCTGTACTCTTCTAGTCATGTGTCTAGTCTAATGTACTACGTAGCACAGTGTGAAGTAGCAGCGTATCGTAGAGTAGAGTAGAGTACATTACATTACATTAGACTAGATGCCTACAGTACAGAAGAGCGTAGCCTAGAGAAGAGTAGCGTGGAGTAAAATAGAGTAGAGTAGAGTACATTAACTTAGACTAAAAGCGTACAGTAGAGTAGAGCGTAGCGACTGCGTAGAGTAGAGTAGCATAGTGTATTGTAGTGTAGGGAAGCGTAGGGTAGAGGGTAGCGTAGAGTATAGGAATAAATAAATGAAGCTGTCATACAGGCCAAGGCAAATAAGAAAGGCATAGGCTATAACACTTAAAAGTAGTGATATAAAATTGTAGTTAAAAAGTATGGGGTGGGGGTACATGAATGGAGTAAACGTGATTGCCCAATGGGTATAATGATGTGCACATATGTCCAGCACTGGCCATGAAATCCCCGATTTCTACACTTCATTCTCCTTCCACACTTCTTAATGTATAGAAGCATGGAAAGCTATGACAAACTAGGGAATATAACGACCTTACCGCCTACTATTCTACTATTTTCATTCTTTACTTAGTTCCACACGTTTTAATGTATAGAAGTATAGAAAACTCTCTTAAACTAGGGATTGTAATGACCTTTTCCCTAGTCATTCTACCCCTGTCATTCTTTACTTAGTTCTACACTTCTCAAGTATGGAAGTGTAGAATACTCTGACAAACTAGGGATTATAATGACCTTTTCCCCAGTCATTCTACCCCTGTCATTCTTTACTTAGTTCTACACTTCTCAAGTATGGAAGTGTAGAATACTCTGACAAACTAGGGATTATAATGACCTTTTCCCCAGTCATTCTACCCCTGTCATTCTTTACTTAGTTCTACACAAACTCGGGATTTCATGGCCAGTATTGGACATGGCTATGGTGTACGCAGTTCGAAAGCTGCTGCTTATGGACTATTAATGGAAAGAATTGCATGAATAGAAGCATACAGCTCTACAGAAATTTCTACACCAATATAAGGTTGTGTCTGGTTCCATACCTACAGGCTTGTAGATCTGACTTGTCCCCAGTAATCTCTCATTGCATTATCGACTCCCGCTGAGACAGAGAGACGAATGGGGACGAGTCAGCTTGTAGACCATGAAAGGCATGAATGGCATGTGTAGAAGCGTAGAGCTCTACGAAAATTTCTACACCTTTTTGAGCCTCGTAAAACGGTCGCCACTTGGTCAGAAAGAAAAATAATGAGCCAATCTGCACAGACTACAAACAGAAGTCCATAACTAGAAGTCTACTTATGGACTTCTGGCTACAAACGCAGAAAGCTTGAAATTGAAAGTTAAGTCTCACAAAAATCTTTAAAATATATTCCCTGCATAAAAAAAGTTAAGTTTGACCAAACTTCAGTCGGCATAAAATTTGTTTATCGCCAGTTCAACTTGGCTAAACAGCTAAACCCCTTTCAAACTCTGACGTTTGATAAAACGTTTGAAACTCCGCCCTCCACTTTTGAAGGCATCTGATTGGCAGTTTAAAGCAACCGGAAGCCATAAAACTCGTCAAACTGATCAAAAACCTGTCAAAAAGATGCCAAAAATAATTTGGGTGGCTACAGTTCGAGGCACTTGACTGTAAATATATTTAATCGCTGTTAGGTCTACAGTACCAAGATGGCGTTTTACTAGTGAAAATGCAAAAAATGTTTGTCTTTTTGCCCTTCACGGCAAAATGATATGATCAATCTGAAAGATTCCGTTTGCCCGCACCATGAAACCTGAACCGCACACTTGATTATGCATACAATTTCGCATGAACGGTTAATAAATTAAATATTTCTTGACTCTCGTTCTATCGATGGCTCTCGTTCATCACATGGAAGAATTTGTATCACATCTTTGGAAGGTTACTAATATGGCCAAGGTATAGTTACCTTTACTGAAATATGTAGTTTTTCGAGACCAAATATGCAGCGTTGATATGGTTGATTGCTTTGGCTTTGCGCGATGAAGCAAAGGAGGGCTTGATTAGAATCCCAAGCGCAGTATTGACAATATCACAGTTCAACCATGTAGAGTCAACATTTGTCGTGTTGCAATTTCCTTACGTCATGACAAATTCAGATTGACATTTCTTATATCGATCGTCGTTCCGCGTCTATTCCGTTCAACACTCGTACATGTTGACGTCGACAGGTGCCCACATTACACGGTTGCCAAGCCACGTATCACAGCCAAAAGATTCAAAGCAAAGGAAATATCAGGAGAAATCACTTCGACTCGGCTGAGTCGAACGAAAGTTCTGATAATCGAACCCAGGCGCTCAGTACCGCAATTTTATTCAATCGACGGCGGCGAAGAAATGTATTTTCTACTGGTATGCGGTCAATACAGTTCATTAGCAGTTTTTAGTTATTTATTTCGCTGTGTATGACACGCCGCTGGGGCGTGTCCCTTGGGTATCCCTGATTGGTGTGTTCAGGTAGTTATAGATTGTTCAGAGTTGTTTAGTCCTCTCGCTCGCGCATTCTATGCTGAGATTGAAGTTGTGACCCCGAGGTTGTTGGTAATCCTACGATTGCAGCAAGAGTATTCAAATCCAGAGTTGGTCAATCAGTTCAAAAATTACCTGTCGTCACAGTTCGGATAGACAAGTTAGAATTCGGAGGAAATTCGAAAATCGACATTGAAGCCTTGTAGGATAAAATTAATAGAAATTAGAGGCTGTTCCAGTTGAACGTTCGCTCAGCTCGAGGTCAGCCTTGATTAAACCATCAGAAGACCGCAAGCTGTAACGGAAGGAGAACAGACAGAACAGATCACGAAGACGCGGCTCAGGCAGAAGACAATAAATCTCGCGGATAGAAGCAAAGACGAGTGGTTGGCTCTACAGGCATACGAGTCGCACGAGCTTCCTTCTTAGAAGATGAAAAGGGAATTAATCGTCGGCCGAAAAGAAGAAGAAGGAATCGAAGGCTAATTCCGCCATATTTTCAAGAAGTTTAAGCCAACTAGCAAATTAGCCTTTTCGCGGTAAGGGCTTTCATTTTTTTACTTTGTGATGTCTCGCGTAGGTTGGATTGCCTGAGCATCCAACCATCATTCCTTTGGTGTTGTGATTTTTGCAGTATTTAAGAAGAAAATAATTTACGTTCGTTTGAGCGCAGCGAATTAGAACGTAAATACTAATGCGGACACGCTTGTTTACATTCCGCCCATCAGACTCATTTTTTTTTTGTATTTTAAAGACTTTATTAAACACAAGACATAGTTACATGAGTTGAAAAGAAAAAAAAGTATACAGAAGATGATATTTTTACCATCAGACTCATGGTTTTAGACAAGACGCCCAAAAACCTATTACACGAGATGTGAATGGCCTTCCACAGGCACATTCTGTTTTACAATGGTTATTCCCTTGTGCACCGGTACACGAGGACACAGCCCGCGAGCGTGGCTCTTGCCTTCGAGTGGTGTTGTGTTTATAATACAAAAGGTATAAAATTCAATGCTGTGTCTAAATGACATCGGACGTTGTCGGCGATGAAGGAAAGCAATGGTTTAATAGGGCAACTATCGAGCATACTCTTGGTGAAATCTTGAAGCGACGGGAGCTTTCGAAACGAATTTATAGTTGCTGCTTTTAATCTCAGTAAAAGTTCTTCCACGGGAAACAAACACGTGGTTCTGCTGGTTACCAGAAACGTCTGCAATCAATCAATCAATCAACATGCAGATGTATCACATCAAACATCATCGACTGTATCGTTTACAGTGCGGTCGTCCCGCGTAATAATAAAGAAATAAAAAACGCGCCTGAGTGCACTGTTGAGTTAAATAAGCACGCGGGAATTTTTAAGAACACGAGAGAAGTGCATAGAGAAGCACGAGGCGTAGCCGAGTGCTTCTCGCACTTCTCGAGTGTTCTTAAAAATTCCCAAGTGCTTATATAACTCAACAATGCACGAGGACAAGTTCTTTATTTCTTTTATAAAATGTTAAAGAAATTGCGCGCGCTAAAACTTGTGACGTAAGCAGCGTGCATTATAACTCCATAAAGCACGCGCGTGACGTAAGCAGCGTGCTTTATATACTACTTATTAACCGAGAGTGAGGTCATTACAGGGAAATCTCAGACCGAGGCCTTGATGTATTGACCAAGCGAGAGCGAGGTCAATACATCAAGGCCAAGGTCTGAGATTTCCCTGTAATGACCGAACGGACGAGGTTAATAAGTTATTTATTATATGGCCTTTTTAGCGCTGAAAAAAGGGAAACGTTTTTCAATATCCGCTTGCGCGCGCAAGAGATCATTCGAGGTCATGCGATCCAAACCAGAAGAAGCGGTTTCTTCGACAATGAGGCAATTTTTGTCTTCATCATGCCAAGATCTAGGGCAAATTTTACCACTTTAATTTTCACAAAACAAACTGACCTGTGTTTACAAGTGTGTGACCCTTAAAAAGTTATAAAAAGCTAAGGCAAGAAAATTTTCATAATGCCCGGTCATTACAAGAAAATCTTGCCCGCTCATCAGCCAATCAGAGCACGCGTACTATTGTAGCCATATAATGAGGAGCTATAATGAACTCGAACTGACCAATCACAGCGCGCGCAATTACTCGAAAATTTTATAATGACTGATGTTGGGTGAATAAAGTGCTCCTGATCACTAGAAAACAGCACATAGCGTATATTAAATAATTTCCAACATTCAGTTTTTCCGATACCAGTTCATTGCATCTGGAGCCTAACCTGTGAACGGGCTCTCCGGTCGAGCATGGGGCGAAAAGAAAGCGGAAGAGAAAGCAGGGGGTAGGGGAGGGGAAAAAGGCCCTTCTCTGCGCGCTTCGCTCACCGATTCTGGAGCCATTCTTGATTAACAAAAGGATTTATCAATTCTCAATATTGAAAGGACATGGCACGATGACCATTCACTATAAATTTGATAAATACTTGATTTTTCTGTGACGTGGGTTTGAAAGCGCAGAATTTTACAAAGACTGTATCAGGGCGTATGAACATAGGGCGTTGAAACAAGTGTGGTCGCGCGGGAGAGCCTTGATGCAAGGTCCTGGGCACTAAAGGGGGAATTTGGGCTGAGGTTTCCCTGCAAAACACTATGGCGGACGGAAGTGGCCGTTCAAATTTCAAAAGTGCATTGACACATTAGTTGATTTCGGCAACCGCAACTTTATCTTTTTAAGGTGGTACATATGGCTCGAGAAAATATATTTTTCCTGCAGTTTGGCTTATTTTGTACTTTCTGTGTAGTTATTATTATTTACTGGCAAAGGTTATAGGAATTCGGAAGCCCGCTAGCGTTATTTAATTGTATATTTCTTTTTATTGCCATTTTATTTCTCGGCACATTAGCACATAACTTACTATATGCCAAAATGGGATAGTTATGCTGCAGAATCACTAAGAAAATGTTATAAATTTAGAGGCTTAGAGCATTGAGATGTAAGTTGACCCAGGGTGGAACTGAAGTCTGAACTCAACTGTCTCAAATATTAACAAAGTTTCTGTACTAATTAGATTAATTCATTAACTCGTTCTTTTCTGTTTAAACTTTTAGGGCAGCTCTAATTTTTTCTGCTAGGAGGAGCCTGCATAACTGTCCAGTAGAAAGAACCACAATGCCAAGACCGCATTTTGTGTTTAGCAAATGCCATCTCAACAGGCATACCCGGATTTGTTTAATAATATATGTTGTTTCATTCCTGGGTCTTTTTCCACTCCTTTTTAAAGACATGCAGTATTCATTTTACTATCGCAACCCTTTCAACAACTTATCAAGTGAGATGGACTACCATATAAAACAAAATGAACTGCGTGCTGCCACCGCATCGCAGTTTTGGAGTTTACATCTTCAGAATATATCCCTTGATTTTAAGAAGGAGCAAAAAGACGTCGACATTGATATCATGTTAATTACAACATCTCGTCACGGCTCACTCCTCAAGGGAAACAACCCCAAGTTCTTGACTCAAATTTTGTGGCAGTTTTTTAACATTTTAAATAACACAGAAACAAGAACATTACCCTGGGCAATGAGCTTGTCAATTTGTAACGTTGATTCAAAGCCTCATGAGGAAGCAAGAAATTTTTCTTCTGTTGTGCGATATTTTCAACGTTACTCAGGAGAACTAAAAGATCAGCCACAGCTGAAAATCAAAGAAAAAGAAAAGCAAGATTACGCGTTTTGTTTGGAAGAGAGCCTGAAGTCCAACCCAAGGTATTCATTGTTAGTTGAAGATGATGCTTTTCCTCATCCAAAGTTGTTTGATATCTTGTATTACCTTATTGAAATTAGAAAAAGTGCAATGGCCTCTCGCATACGCACCTCTGATGTCCTGTTTTATAAACTATATCACCCAGAGAGACTACAGGGATTTTGGAGCTTAGAACCAGAACGTATTCCTGAGCTTTTAAGCTTTGCTTTTCTCTCTGGAACCTGTGCTACATTAGTTGTAAACTATTTATTGTCTAACAGAACGAAATGGAGTTTCAGATCTTGTACTCTTTATGCCATTTGGCTTTTGATCATAGTATACTTTATGCTGGCAGCCATTGCTATCAGTAGACAACATTTGATTGAGTTAAGATATCTATCAAAGAGTTTATTTACTGTTGGTCCAACACCATCATGTTGTACTCCTGGAATGTTATTCCTGGCTGATAAAGCTCAACACTGGTTGCAATATATGAAGAATCATACTTGCAGCTTACATTATGGCAAGGACACTATGCTGGATGATTACAGGCAGAAGTTTAACATGAGAGGATTAATTGTACAACCGAATTTGTTCGCCCATATTGGCTTTTTTTCATCCCTTAGTGAAAAATTGTTGAACCCTTCTCTTATGCACTACCCACCATGGTTTAAACTCTTTTAAATAGTTTCGTAGATGTAGGGGACATATTTTACAAGGATGTGAAAAAGATGATGGTCCTGATGCAACTAAAGAAAATGCCTTGTTTCAACAAGTATAATAGTACTATTGGTCCGAATATTGAATGATGTTTGTCATTTGTGAATTACATCAGAAATAAAAATTGGGTGTATTAGAATAGAATCTGCATTTTCCTCTTTCACTGAGCTTAGAATGAATTAAGTAACCAACTAATTAAGAGGTGCCCGCGCTAAGGTGTGGTTAAAAAATGTGGTGTCCTCCCTTTCAAACGTTTTGTAAATTTGTTGTTTAATATTGTTGTTGGAAAATTGGCTCTTTGAATGTTTTTAAGGTCGACCGAGAGCCTAAAAACGTACCTTTTTAGCTCCCGTGTTTTCAGATGTATCCCCCTTTTCTTCTCGCACCCAGGTAGCCGTGGGTTTTTGAAGGGGAGATTGCTCTCTCAACAAAGAAATTTGGTACTGCAACAAAGCTTTCACGCTAAGCGGCAACTGCTTGTTGAACATCAAGCTGAATTCTTCTTCTCCGCTAAGTTTAATTTTGAGTCGGGTACAAAATTGATTAGCTTTAAGAGTCTCGTATATACAAGCAAATGTTTCCGAGTCTAGCTGTTTTTGGAAAGTAAATAACCACCCTTTGAAGTCATCACCATCTCCATCGGCGTCCGCCATCGCTTTCGCCATCTATACATTTGTAACCTGGAAGTGAAGTTCGCAATTTCGAATCGAACTTAGCAATCAAACTCGGAGTTTTCATTTCAAAGTTCGTAATTTGATTGGCTCCAATAACAATGAAACAGCGAACTCAGGAATGCAGTTCCGAAGTTTCCAAGATGTTTCCAAACCCGCGCGGCCAAAAATCGTCCCGTGTAACATGACCTTATAACCAGCAGGCTACGGGACAGTACCGATAGGTTGAGTTCAAATAATTGAGCTTCAAAATTCAAATTTCATTTGCTCCGCAAGTTGCCTTCTAAACGTTTTCAGTTTCAAAGCACTTTTCCGCGTTCTACCCAACTGTGCCAAGACTGTCAAACTTAAACATTGTTTTATAGCTAGTTAGTTACTACTAAGCAGCTGGCTTGTGTCATTACTAAGGGTGCTTACCATTTAGCCAAAAAATCCGGAAATTTCGGTTGAAAGTCAAATGGAACAGTAATTTTCCGGAAAATCCGTTCGGAAATTGTGGACTACCTCCAGAGGTAGTCGGAATTTTCTTTACCAATTGCACGAATTCCCAGTTCCACGATCATGGAATAGAAACCGAACTTCAAATGGTATTAAAGCGCCATATCGTTCGGTTGGTTTGCTGATTTTGGAAAATCCCTTACCATTCATCAGTGTTCATTCCAACCAGTTCCTTCCGACAAATGGTAAGCACCCTATAAGTCTTATAAGCTTACACTTTCATTTTGTCTTTAAATCCCACTTTCTTACCTGAATAATCCGATATCTGTTCGGTCAACGGTGGTTTGCCTGTGTAGTACAGTCTTCCAAGCATGGTAAACCCAGTGTACACTCACTTCTTAAAGTAGAAACATTTCAGAAATCCGCCTTTTATGATCTTTTACATCATACACAGCGTAAATGCTCGAACTTCGGCATGACAGCTGGAGAAATGCATGTTCTCTTCCTCTTCACCTGAACCAGCTGGTGTTATAAATGGGGTGCATTCTTTTGGGATTTTTCCGGAAAAGGAATATTTCTTTTTCGGAATTAACGGAATGTTCATTCTGCTCCCGATAGAATGAACGGAATAAATGGAATACGGTTCACTCGGAATACCGGTAGGCAGAATATGCTTTTTCTTTTGGGATAGTTTTGGCGGGAAATCAAACGCGGCTGGTGTCCCAGGTCGCCAAGCGCGAAAAAGTTAAACAGTTTCCTTGGCAAACTCCTGCATGTATGCGAGCACGCTCCTGCACTACTCAAAGCAGTCAGCAGCACAAGCAATTCTTTGCAAATTTGCTTCGAAAGGCTTCTAGTAAATGCATGCAACCGAAAAATCGCGGAAATAGCCAAAAAGCTGGTAGTTACGGGGAATTCGGGCAAATACTTTAACCATACCGCAACATTTTTTAATTGCAAAAAAAATTAATATTAGCAGCTCACGCGTGGGCAGATACGGGGAAATTTGGATTTTTAAATTACTCTCAGATACCGGGAAATTGATTTGAAATTAACAAACGAGGTCTTTAGATACAAATTCAGCTCTTAAAATGCATTGGTTTACACTACAAGATATTAAACTTTTAGAGCCAGACCTAGAGATTCACAATCAAATCCTGATTTAAACAATATAATTTACTTCAAATCAGTGTTACAGCCATTACCCTTTAAACAAACCGGGAATCCAACGATTTTTGCAAAACACACTTCAATTTTTGTATCAATTTTCGTTTTCTTAATCCTTAAATAGGGTCAGGGTTTGAGAACCTTCGCGGCACACCCCTATCCGAAATTGATAGGAGTCCCCGGGGAGGGGGGGGGGGGGGGGAGGGGAGAACGGAACATGTGCGGCAATTATGAAACACAGCCACCGTGT
This sequence comes from Meandrina meandrites, assembly GCA_963693305.1. Taxonomy (NCBI): domain Eukaryota; kingdom Metazoa; phylum Cnidaria; class Anthozoa; order Scleractinia; family Meandrinidae; genus Meandrina; species Meandrina meandrites. The sequence goes on from OY855913.1 coordinate 8,927,296, forward strand.
TGGTAGCAACCAGCCCCGGAGACCCTTTTTAAAATAGCATGCTATGTAGTTGAAATAAAGTGATTTCACAAAATCCTTAAAACAAAATTTGACAGTCAAATTTAGACTGTCAAAAGTAAACAAAAGATAGTTTATGTCAATGGATGAACTTCATGCATTTCTTATGATTTAAAATTCTCAGGTCTCTCTTCTCCTGCCTCACCTCAATTTTTTTGTGCAACCAGCTGTTCCCTGATGCCACGTTGGCGCATAGGGCCTCATCCAGAAGAGGTGCTGCATATTTTTAAATATTAACACATTTTAGGGTTCCTCTAGTCTGTGATCTTCTTGTTTTATTTTTAATACTCACACATATATTTTACAGACTGAATTTGAATAGCCAGGACCTCTTAATAATTCTACATTCTCAAAACTCTAGCTTCTTAAAAACATGTGATCATCTGGACCTTGTTTCTTCCAAACTGCTTCATTTTTTTAGGCCAATCTTCATTTACTGTTGAAGATGTTCTTTGCAAAGCCTTTTAAAAAAGCTCTGAGGCAACATCGACTTGGAAGAGCTTACCAGTTACCTGCCAATCATCATCATCCAGTTGTCACAATGAAGATGATCAGTTATGGATTTGTTGTCGGAGAGGGGGGGGTGGGGAGGTGGTGTGGGGGAGGGAGTCTGTTATCTTGTTCACTTTCATCAGCAAAACAAGGTCGGCAATAGCAAGGTACATATATGCTGAAGAGAAGAAAGGCCCCCAAAGTTACTCCTGGAGAAGATCCCCCTCCCATGCTACCACCTCTGTCTTTGAAGACGTGGATCCATCACTGATCACATTTATCACAAGCACGCTTGTGAACTTAAAGTCTTGATGAAATGTTTCTCTACAAACTGCACTTGCTTCACGCACTCAGACTCTGGATTTTTAGCAGCAATACAACAATTTGAATCTTGGGTCATCTGAGGTAGTAATCAATAGCAGTTGAAAATGCTGCAAACCCAAGAGCACCCATGACAGCTGCTTTTCCACCGGCTATGGGACAAAAACAGAAGCTGTCAGTGAAAGGGAATAAACTGTAAAGGAACGAAAAGTCATCACTTGTTATAGCAGACACGATTAGGACGTCTTTTAGTGTCCATAATAGCGACAGTCTGTAATTGGGGTGTGAGAAAAAAAGTGTTTTTAACATACATAATTTAAATAAATATAGACTATGACAAGCTTTTCAACAGCGGTAAAACTGCTAAGTAGTCGTTGGAAATGGAGGAAGAAGCTTTGATCTTTTCAAGGAGTCTAGAAGGAAAAGGCGCAAGCTGAAGCGACAAAGCAAAGTCTGTTGCACACTTACTGAAGGAACTGATGCAAACAAAATATACCAGAAGTCTTCTAAAGTGTGTTTTGATAGACTACATTTTTTTTTTGTAAAAATGTTATATGAGAACTTCATGGTGACTGCTTTAAAGGGAGTCAAAACAATAAAATTGTTGCAGTACTTTGGTACCATGAAGGCATCTGTAATTCCCAAGTAGTGAGAGTCCATAAAAGCAGGAGTCATTATAGAGACTTATAGAGTCAAACCTCCATTACATTCACTGAGGATCTTGTTTTTGTCTGTAATAGCAAGTGTTGATAATAGCCAGATGTTTGCAAGGCAAGCGCTGACTTCATTTCAAGAAAAAATTACCTTGGGTGCTGATCATGTTACAGCTCAAAGAAATGATTAGATCAATGCAACTTGCCTCTGAGTCCAATAAGCCCTCCAGTGATTCCACCTGAGAGTGTTCCATTTTTCCAGTCACTTTTCCCTCGAAACTGTAAAATATACAATAAAATTATAATTAAATGACCTGCAAGCCTAGACAGCCTACAGCAGTACAAAAAAATAGCAGAATTTGCCCTAAAAAAATGAGACAATGCACCCACTTCTCTGATCTGTGAAGAAATTAATATTGTAAAAAAACATCAGTTACTGGTTACAAGCAGAGAACTAGACTGTGCCTTAGGCTCTATTGAACAGCTCTACTTCACTCAGGGCTAGAAAAAAGTGCTGTCCAGTTGTCAGGGCCAATTCTCACTTGTCTGCTAGCTAAGGGCCCAGGCAAGTTGTCTGCTCACTAAATCATAAAACTTTACTTCCCAGGGCAAGTAAAGCAGAAGAGCAAGCTGGCATTTGACTTTTTTTTTAGCCCTGTTCTCGTGTCAAATTATGTTGCTACTTAGATTTTGCCTTCGTTCTCTCTGTCATCCCTATCATGGGCAATTTTGAGACAAGTAGCTGCATAGCATCACATTTTTACAATGTGCAGATCCAGAAAATATCCATACCCACCCCATGGAAGGTCAATGGAAATTCCAAGGGGGCAAAATTTTACAAAGAAAATATGGGGCTGAACTGGTATTTCCCAAGGGGTGGGGGGTTCAAACCAATAAATCTTCCGTGGGAGGGGTATGGAACAACACAATGAAATGCACAATAATATTATTGACTTACAGATTCAACCAGGCATTCTGTTCCTGAAAACATGAGGCCCACCACACCAAAATTTTTACCATACGACACTGCACGCGACCTCATGTCTTTAAGAATGGCCTTGGCTGACTGATCAGCGACACCCGTCATAGGGTTAGGCATGGAAGAGTCCATTCCAGCTGTGAACAGGCCAAACACAGCACCAAGACCATATCCTGTACAGAAAATGTAAGTGTTGTATAGTCAAAATTGGTTGAGTGTTTGTTCATTTTTTCTGTTTGCCATTTACTGACACTAGCCTACATGAAAAATCAGTTGTCTCAAAAACATATCAAATTTCCAATGTTAGAAGATCACGTTTCAATATATCTGAGACGATGCGATAAAAATGTTTGATGAATCGGAAAATCGAACATTATTGATTTAAGTCCTGTTCTATCTGTAACAGCAATTCTTTGATCGGCATACATTTAATAAAAACAAAAACTCAGTTATTTTGGTCCCGGTTGCTGACGGCTGTTTATATTTCCTGCAAATGCGATCACGGAAAAAATAAAACAGTATGAAATCTCAGTAAATAACTACAGCCCCCATCCACTAAAAATGATCCTTTTACTTATGGCGTAACTAACTTGTCATTGCTCTGTAAATACAATAAGATTCAAATATTCCTTCCTTCGAATTTATAATGAGAAATTTAATTAGATTCATCAACAGCCATTCACATAAATGAATGGCCACAAAATGATCTTGTTATCTTCACGCACAAACTTATTTTCATGTGTATTTGGTTTAAGTCTATGGAAAACAAGTTTTAAACGTACCTAAACCAGACATTTTGGATATTTTTGAGATTCAACATCAGTTTGTTACAAGGGCTTTAATACAACGATTGCTCCAAACAGGAGGCAGAGATGATTGACAGCCATCTCAAATATACACGCGCAGTAGGGATTAGCTAAAAAACCTACTAAACCATGAGCATGCACAGACAATTGTCCCTGGACCCTCTCTCCCCTAGTGTTGCGTAACAGAGAGAGGGCCAGAACTGGACTATACGCACATGTACTTGACATGCAAAAATACCATTGCCAGACAAAGGATCATGACACCACAGGCAGACCAAGCGATGGCCTTGTTAATGATATGCAACGATCATTCTCGACCCAAATAATCATCCCAAAACCACACTAAAGCTCGCAAAAACAGACAATCAACATTATGCAAGTGATCTTTATTTATCTGGCTTACTACGAAAGCCGAGGAGGGACATCAGACTTCAGACTTCGGACTTCGGACTTCGGACTTCGGACTTCAGACTTGGTTTCCACTGACCTCCGAGTTGTTGTTGTAATAAACATGAAACATGTTGAAAAGTACAACAGAGTCATCTCTGAACAATCAGTCGCTAAACCCAATGAAGCAGAAAGGCTATCCAAGAATAAAAAATGCAAAAAGTGTAGAAAAAATGCAATGCAGAAGGGAATGATTACAGAAAGGGAGAAAAAATACATTAACTGACCACCAAGTCATCATGTTAGCAAAGGGCTTAAGTTTATTGAAACACCCGTGACAAATGAAAATGATGACAAAAATAATGGAGGTAAAGTTTAGCTCCCAGAACGCAAATCACAACCACTCTAGTGGCGTCACTTTCGGCGATGTATATAAGCGAAACATGAGTACCCAATAAATGACTTTCAAACACTCAAACTAAGGGGAGCTTAAAAACAACTCAAAGAAACCATCGCGTCTCAATGCTTAGAGACTGCAGTAGCCTTCAAAAGACTCAGATCTTAGAGAACTGTGGTAACGCAACGTTATCCAACGAACTAACCGCCACTTCAGATAAACAGGATGACGGTTGGAGATCCACTGATTCGATACACATTAAATACTACAACATTCTTTTACAGGCTATTATGAATCTTTCGACAAACATGAGCTGATAAACCTAACGAAATATGCCACAGAGCTAGCAAACACAATGGCATAAAGATTATTACTGTAACGGCTCTAGAGAGTGTAAAATCCTCCGTTAACAGACTGAAGGCTTACATTTAGCGACCAGCGGGAGCCGTGTTTGGCCTGTCACATTTTATATTTTCACTTTAAAATTTAAAACAAATACTGATGCAACAATGGAGTCTCATCCAAAATCAGCCACTGCTGAAAACAATTTCCAAACCGCCTCCGATCATATCATACAAAAGAGGTAAATCGCTCAAAGACATACTCGTCAGAGCAAAACTTTAAAGGCTCACGCGTCGCTGCGCCGTAAACCACATAGGGAAGTCTGTGTAGGCATGTCTATGATGTTGTCAAGTCTGAAGTCTGAAGTCTGAAGTCCGAAGTCCGAAGTCCGAAGTCCGAAGTGTGAAGTCGGAAGTCTGAGGTCTGAGGTCTGAGGTCGGAAGTCGGAAGTCGGAAGTCGGAAGTCGGAAGTCAGTAGTCAGAAGTCAGAAGTCAGAAGTCAGAAGTCAGAAGTCTGAAGTCTGAAGTCGGAAGTCGGAAGTCGGAAGTCGGAAGTCGGAAGTCGGAAGTCGGAAGTCTGAAGTCTGAAGTTTGAAGTCTGATGTCCCTCCTCGGCTTTCGTAGGCTTACAGTTTATTGTAATTTAGGAACAAAAGATCTCAAATTCAGCGATTTATGGGCCATTACGATCGTTTGAGTCAAACTGAGAACGACCGTTGCATATCATTAACAAGGCCATCGCTTGGTCTCCCTGTGATGACACCCCCTCTCCCCTTCTAATGCAATCCAACTGCCTTTAAAAGGATTAGAAAGGAATCGATTTATAGCTGCTCCCTGAAGAGAACTATCGCTGTAGGTGTTTCTGATAAAGTAAAAATATAAGCTTATTGTTTCAAAGTGGAAGTTCTTCATACCCACAACTCCAGCCAAAACTGACTTGAAAGCACAGTTTTCCATCACTCTTTCTACCATAAGTTCCTGTGGCGTCCTAATCACATTTGGCAGTCCAACTGTCGGTACAAACGGAGGTCTCCGTTTCCTTGCTTCTTCAATAGCCGGAATGATCCCACTTAGCGGCAATTCCTGAACGTTTGGCACAAGGTTTCCACGCTCATCTCCGGACGAGGAATCCGCCATGTTGGATTGGATAATCAAGTCCCAGACTCCCACGGGTAAAAATGAACCCGGCGGTCTGGATTCACTGACGTGTCTTTGAGGAACCTGAAAGCAAAATCATCAAAATGGCGTACCAAACGTTTCAACAAGAGTACATGCAAATGCCCGTGGTTACACGGACATACGCAACCGCCTGTGTAGTTACAACACTTGCAGTGGTGAGGATGTGTTTTTGTGGCTGAAGTGTAGCTGCTTTAAGCCTGCACGCAGTGAACACGAATCATGACCTGTTAGAACTCTTGATCAGTGAATCTGTTCTTTCCTTTTGTTTGTTTATAGCAACTTGAATTGATAACGCCTTTTCAGCTTTATTTCAATCCCGAACTCATATTCCAAAGATTTCAGGTAGGTCTTTGTTAATAGAAAGTAAAAATTCACCCTTAAGATAGAAAATTGTACATTATTCATAATATTCAGCATAATAAAAATTTATCTCATAAATATTATAAGCTTTTATTTTGTACCTTTTATTTTCAGTTGCTTGATATTCAAGTGTAGGATTTTAGATTAATATTTGAGAAAATATGAAAGGCAATGCAACAAATTTACTAACATCTCTTGTTTTTTTTTGTTACAGTTTTGGAGACTGATTACCAACTTTTTGTTCTTTGGTACAATTGGATTTAATTTCTTCTTCAACATGATTTTCACGTATCCTTCACATACCAAATAATGCTCAATTCCCAAGAACCATCAACAATGTGGGTATGTGACAAATGCAGACCATGGGTGGATCTGAGATCTGAGGGGGGGGGGGGGAGGGGGTGCAAGGGTGCAACCCCCCCACCCCCACTGAGATGACCTGCCACTTTCTAATACAACTGGTATTCTGCAAAAAGAAAACTATTTGGTGCACCCCCTCCTAATAGAAATCCTGGATCAGCCCCTGTAGACGGGCACTCCAGTGCTCTGGTTAGCCTGTTCACGGTTACCTGTCAATAATTGTAATGTTAGCACTATATATACTAAGAAGTCTGCTGGTCTACAGTCCTCATTTATTGTACACTGCAACAATGTACCAGCATTTTTGTCTTCTCACAGTATAAATATATATTTGTGAAACAGAGAAGGGTAACAAGAAGCCCTACCAGGGGATGATCCCATGTTGCCCTTCTGAATTTAATACAGTGTAGTGTTTTATGTGGACATAATTTACACTTAGCCATGGTTTCAGTGCATCCTGCAGATATGACCAGCAAAATCTGCATGAATGCAGCTAGTTTGCAGGTATGCCACAAAAAAGGGAAAAAAAGTAATTAAAAAAAAGAAAAGAAACCTTAAAAGTGAAAAGAAGTCTAAATTCTACAAACTTTAAAATATACGCGATGCATGAATGAAGAAACGTATGTATATGAAGTACTTTTGAATGTATGGCTTGCAAATGTTAAGGTGATTAAGAATGTGCCATGTCCGCATTTTATCACACTTTTACATTGCTGTTGGTGTTTTGGCGAGAAAGGATGCCTTTTGTTGTGATTTCACTCTATGTACTGTCACTTTACCACTTGTTGGGCCATGTCGCTTGACGGAATTTACCCTGGCAGGGCCTCTAACAAGAGTCAAGTCTGGTACCACAAAATTCTCTAAATTTCTTTTGAAATGAATCTGTGGTGCTCAGTAAGGCTATTTCAAGCACAAGACCGAAATGTTGGATAACAAGCTGGGTACAGTTGTTGAACCTGAAGTTTAAAATTAAGCAACCACAAGTGGACCCTTGGTCATGGTCCTGGCACCATGTGACATGTTCATTGTAAAGATAATGAGGAGAAGACTAGTAAATAAATGTAATAGCAGATAATGGTCCTGGGTTTTCAACAATGAGGAGGGTTGTCAGTCAGGGCCTTTTTAAACTACCTGGTGAAACATTATTTTGTGAAGAGATTGTAAATAATAATAATAATAATGATGATGATAAAATTATATTTATATATGAAGAAAATTCCTTGACACTTCTTAGATATCGCTATTGTAGGATGCTTGAGGAAGGTTCATTCCGGGGACGCACAGCTGATTTTGTATTCATGTTCATTTTCGGTGGAGCCATCATGACTGTATCCTTTGTAATGTGGATTGCATTAACAACAGTTGAACCCCAGATAAGCAGGCACCTAGCCACCTCCACAAGCAACTTCAACCCTTTCCCTCCCCTCCCAGTTTCTGCTTCTCCTTCAAATGGCTTATTACTTTCTGCAAAGGAAGCCAGGGAAATTCTTATTATAAACATCTTCCAAAAAATTTTTGTGTCATTCCAGAAAATATCTGTTGTGGTTTAAATTTATCCTTGGTTAAAAATTTTTCAAACCAGTTTGATTTTAGTTTTGATTGCCTCAATTTCATTATCATAACCTGAAACAAGGGGAATTAAAAATCAAACTAGTTTGAAAAATTTTAAACCAAAGATAAATAATATTAAAAACACATCATATCCATACGCACCCCACAGAAGGTAAATGGAAATTATGAGGGGATAGAAGCCAAAAATATGAACCTAAACTGGAATTTCTGAGAAGTAGAGTGCATAGGGTTTTGAACCAAAAAAAACTTTCATAGTACAGGTATGGATATTTTTTGGAACAACACATTGTAAGAAATATCTATTTCTGGAGGTCATCATTACTCAAAAACATGCTGACATATTGTTATCACTCTTTGGTGACCCAGTTTTAGCTGATATAGAATCTCTTACTCCCAGCTGCACCAACACCAACTATGGAGGTATATCTATGACAAAATTCAATACTTAGTAGTTGAAATAAAATCATCAAAATCAGGAATGCATCAATCCAAAGTAGCAGGCAACAAGCCGATTCTGTAAATACCCATTATGCAAAAGGGCAAAACGCCAGAAGGCAAAACCCTACAAGGCATCATGCAAACAGGCATCACACGAAGAGGCAAAACGCAAACAAGCATAACGCAGAGAGGCATAACGCAAAGAGGCAAAACGCAAACAGGCATCACGCAAAGAGGCAAAACGCAAAGAGGCATAACACAAAGAGGCAAAACGCAAATAGGCATCACGCAAACTGGCGTCACGCAAGCAGGCGTCACGCAAACAGACATAACACAAAAAGGCATTACGCAAACAGGCAAAACACGAAGAGGCAAATTATATGCAAATGGGCATAACGTCCCCAGAGCCTGTGCGTTATAAGTCAGCGGTGACCGAACTGCCCAACTTCTGTGGATCGCAAAATGGCTGCAGGAAGTTCGCAAGCCTCTGTGTCTTCACTCTTGAACGAGGTGATTCGCCTTCTTAGGGACCAACAACCGGAACAGCTAGTGTCAAATACCATTCAACCGACAAAGAGTTGCGGACAATTTCAGGTAAGAATTCAGGTTTAAGTTAGGTGTAGCAGACGTTGACATGTAAAAGCACGTGCACTCCGACGTATTATTTTGCACAGCTGACACAAAATAAAATACTGGTAGTACAGACGCTGTACTTTTATGCGTGATGCCTCTTTGCGTTATGCCTCTTTGCGCTATGCCTCTGTGTGATGCCTCTTTGCGTTATGCCTCATTGCGTGATGCCTGCTTGCGTGATGCCTCTTTGCGTTATGCCTGTTTGCGTTTTGCCTGTTTGCGTTTTGCCTCTTTGCGTTGTGCCTCTTTGCCTTATGCCTCTGCGTTATGCCTGTTTGCGTTTTGCCTGTTTGCGTTTTGCCTCTTTGTGTGATGCCTGTTTGCATGATGCCTTTTAGGGTTTTACCTCTTTGCGTTTTGCCTCTTTGAGTTATGCCTCTTTGCGCGATGCCTCTCTGCGTTTGTTTGCGTTTTGCCTCTTTGCGTGATGCCTGTTTGCATGATGCCTTGTAGGGTTTTGCCTTCTGGCGTTTTGCCCTTTTGCATAATGGGTATTTACAGAATCGGCTTGTTGCCATGCTACTTTGGATTGATGCATTCCTGATTTCGATGATTTTATTTCAACTACTGAGTATTGAATTTTGTCATAGATATACGTCCATAACCAACACCAACAAAAATTCAAATATCTGCCAATTTTCTTTACTTTGAAACATTTTCTTTAACCTCTTGGTTACAGATCATTGCCTTGTTTGTCAACTTAGTTTTTCTAGGCCAAGCTTTCACGATTATGCTGGTGTACATCTGGAGCCGAAGAAACCCTTATGTTCGGATGAACTTCTTTGGGCTTTTAACCTTCAAAGCACCATTCCTACCCTGGGTGCTATTTGGTTTCTCTCTCATGCTGGGAAATTCTGTCATGGTTGATCTTATAGGTAATTATTATTACTAACTAAGGTAAATTATGTTCTGTAGTGATTCCTTGCTTCATTATTGACAAGTTTTTAATGTTGATTTCCAGGTATCGCAGTGGGTCATGTTTACTATTTCTTGGAGGATGTGTTTCCAGAGCAGCCAGGTGGTTTTAGGATACTCAAGACACCAGGAATTTTGTAAGAACAGAGAGCTAATGCTTGAAAGCCTGTGTGTTTTTTCCATCATTTTAATTTGCAAAATTATAAATCAATTAGTTGGCCGGTCATTCAGTTGGTTTTACTGTAGTCAGTCAATCAAAGGTGAATTATATAACCTCAGCTAGGATATCCTCCCAAATTTGTTGAAATGTTTGGAGTTTTAGCATTTAAGACCTAGAGTTGCACAAAGTCTTAGACCTCACATTTTATGAGAATATTTTTAAATGTTAAATATTGTGCAATCACTTTCCCAGTGATAATTTAACAAAAAAGAGCAACTAAGATAACTTATGTGACTAACAAATAACAGAATGTTCGGAATGTTTATCGTTCAAAAAATGCTTTCTAGTGTGTATAAAATAAAGCTTTTTTTCTGAATTGCAGGAAAGCCATCTTTGATGCGCCACCAGAGGATCCAAACTACCAGCCTCTACCAGAAGAAGACAGGCCTGGTGGATTTAACTGGGGTGATGGACAGAGAGTGGGTGCTGCTGCTGAGCACGAAGACTGACCACAGTAATGACAATAAAGTGATGTTCCACAGCCTAAGTAAACAATCTTTCCCTCTGCATGGTAAATTCTTTCCCTGTTCAAGAAACAGCTGAGATTCAACCCAAAAAAGTTCTGTGTTGATGCCATAGTTTTGCAGCGATGTTTATGTCTGTATATGCCATCTCAGTTGTAGAAAAATAGGGTATCAAAAAGGGTACATGTGTGGGATACAATGTTGCAACTCATTTGCATTAACAGACTTACAACCTGATCGCATTTGTGTGTGATACCAGAGGTATCCCACAAAATAATATGCTGTGATCAAAAGTCAGTCTGGTAGTATATGGACATAGAAACTGAATGAGGACCTTTTGTTTCTTCAGGGTTGGATGTTGCTTGTTAGAATTCAGATGATCGGAGTTATTTGCTGGAATGCAGAGTATAATAATTTTTAAACCAAAAATAAATTTAATAGTAGTTTAATAGCAATAAATAGTATTCCTAAGTCCATGCAAAAATTGGGTATTGAGTACCACATCATTCTTAGGTTGGAAACAAAACTTTGCTTTAGAATGCTAATGGTAGGTTTAATACATTAAATAGCCTGTGAGCAGGCTCCCTTTGGGAGCAACGGGTGAATGGTGAAGCCACGAGTTTAGGCGAGCAGGCTTGCTTCACTCCGCAAAACTTGTGGCTGCTCACGTGCTGTCCCCAAAACTTGCAGACTCCAGAGAGTATCTGCTCGCAGGCTATACATTTAAATAAGCTTAGATGCACTTGTCTGCTTTATCTTTGTTGACCATCACAATCACTGAGGCTCATAATTTAATGTAAAGTCAGTTGAATTAAGCTAGAAGCTGCTCTTGTGGGACAGCTAATATTTATTTTAGAGGATATATTTATCTGAATTTTTCTTCACTTTAATGTTAAATTGATCTTGATAGTCAGTCACAATTTTTCTTAGAGTGATTTTACTACAACCATGAAATACCTACTACTCAAATTCTAATTTCGTTGCTTTTTTTTGTTTAGTTTTGACTATTTAGCACTATTTATTGTCAGATGTTGTTTCACAGTTCTGTAGATTTGATATGCTCTTGACTAGTAATATTCTTATTTGACTGTATTAGTTCCGAGAGCAGTCAAAAGATAATATATTAGTTTGAAAATGAGAAAATATAGCTATTTTAAAAGAACATTAACACCATGTGGCACAGACTACCACCAGTTTCCTTTTAGCGCTGAAACAAAATAAAATGTAGTAATGTAGTAATCTGTTTTGCTTTTTCACTGAGGCCTGGATGTTAAAAGTAAAATGAAACTAATCAAAGAATGAAGCTAGATATCAAAGATTAATACCAAAATGAAGGTTGAAACATGGTTCAGTTTTACAATGTAAGAGTTTTTAAGAAATTATATCCAACAGACGGTATTTCATCTGGTGGGAGCAGAGTATTCTTGATGAACTTCAAGATGTTTGGAAATGTGATGAAACACAGTCTTGAGTGTTTGATGTGAACTAAAACTAACCAGTAAATATGGGGGAATAAAAATCTGGTACATTAATTAACAATTATCCAGCAAAATATTTCCAGATACTTAGCTGACAAGACCACAGGCAGAGTTTGCTAAAACCAGGTGATATTCTGCAAATATTGAGCTTTAAATGATCATATTGAAGATTGCATTATGCGTTGGTTGCAAATGAGGTTTGCCCATATAATAATATAAGGGGTGGTGAATGGTCCTTCAAAAAATGCGCGTCTCGCAAAATTTAAGCCAAATTCCAGGGGTCTCGTCGTCTCGTATTTTTATGGAGGGCCTTCTCGGAGTCTCGATTTCTTTTTCAATGCTAAGGAAATGCTAAGGAAGTCTCGGGCTCGCAGAAAATGTATCAGTCTCGCCGTCTCGCAAAGTCTCGCATTTACCATTCGACATCCCTAATATATAAGTTACAATATAACCTGAAAAATTAATTGAAAGTTTTATGTTATGTTTAATACATAAGCAGCAGTGTTTTTATCAAGTTTTAAGCATGTGGCGCAGCTGAGTGTTTTAGACTTGATAAAACACGAACTGCGAATTAATTGAACAGCTTCAAAATCTTCTGATGTAGATCAACTCATTCTTGCACTTATATTTAAATTTGGGGTTATTTTGGCCTAGAAAATTGGACGTAAAGTTTAGCCATGTCTTTATCAAATATAAAGACACTCATAAAATATTAAATTCTTTTGTATTTTCTTTATGAATTATTAATGTATTTTTTAATTTGAATGTGAATTTTTGCAGGGAGGGTAGGGTTGGTGGAGACTCTTGTATCAGAATGTATTATTTTGAGGGGTTTAAGTTTAATTGGCTTTTAGTTTAAGAACGGCAATGTATATTAGTCTACTTTATCCTTCACATGTATTCTATTCAGCAACAAAATAATAAAGTACATTACATTGTATATAATGAAGTTTACTTGACATTATTTTACAAATTACCGGTATATGCCCTTGTGATATCCCCCAGATGATGTTTTATATTTCAATTCAATTTCTGCCCAAAATAAATTAATCTTGTTCAAAAAGAATATGTTTTGAACAGACTAGCAAGATTTCTACCAACATAATCACTTTGATCGCTGACAGCTTGGTCAAGATCTCCCAAATAGAGTACCCTAGTGTCATTTGACTTTAAATAGATAGACTGTAACCTTTTAATGCTTGTTAAAAACACCCTCTCCCCTCCCTTATAAATGGCTATCTGACTGCTAACAAAATAAGTAGAATTTCCTGATCATAGACTCCCATCGTCCAACTTATCCAAACAGCTAAAAGAACATTGTACAGAGCTCTCAGGTCTTGTGCGTTGAGCGCGAGACTCACGCAAACTAATCCAATCTCACTAATATTTCTCACACATTTAAGGTTTCCGCAGAGTAAAACAGTTGATTTTGAGGTAGAAAATTGCTGCTTTAAGTACCTATGTGAATCAACTATCTTTCTTCATATAATTAGTCAGTTTCCCTTGTACTCGCTTCAAACTTTTTCCAACTGTAAAATTCTCATGCATAGCCAGAGTTGCAATTAAAAGAAAAATCCGAGATCTAAAGAGTCGCTTTTACAGGGTAAAATCTGGGATCTAAAAAGTCAGTTTTAAAGGGTCATATTTCCACTCACAATAAAGGAAAACGCTTCTAAGCTACTTAAAATTTTCACAATTTCTTGGGGGGGGGGGGGGGGGAAGCATGCCCCCACAACCCCACAGGGAGTGATGCCTGCGGCATCACAATTGACGGCTACCCTCTGATTGCACTTCAAACAGAAATAAGCAACAATAACAAAATGTTTGTTAGAGTAGCTTTCGTACATGTTGCTCATTAGAATCTAATCATCTTTAGGTTGTTTATTGTCAGCTCATTTCCAAACAGTTTTTTTTTTTATGGCAGTTACTCCCCCAATTAAAAGCACACCTACAGTCCCCTACAAAGTTGTATACCATAAATGATTCAAGCACCCCAGGCTTACCAGTATTTAATTTTCCTTGTCAAAGGTGTGGCACTTATTCGAAAGTGGCGCTTATTCTAGAGTGGCACTTATTTCAAAGACCGGTAAAACACTGAGGGGAATATAGAGAGAATTACATGTAAATGAGGTGCATACTAGGTATGCACAATTTAATATTAAATTATTTCGACTGAAAATCAAGAGGTAACATGAATGCAGTCTCTGGTCGTGATCTTATTTCTCAAGAGATATGGTTTTGATATCTCTTCATGTCAAACGCCATAACAAAGGTGGGGAGTTGAGTTATTAGTTATTTTTGGTAAAGGTGCAGCGCTACAGCGGCACTTAATTGAGAAGTGGCGCTTAATTGATCATTTACAGTAGCCTCACTGGGGCGTAGCCAAGGGTGGGGGGAGGGGGGGGGGGGTCCTGGGGTGCCAGTGACCCCCCATAATTTTTTGAAGTAAAGAGCATACAAGCCAGGTGGCAGGGAAGTGCAAATCCAAAGAATCAATATGCCATAAATCTTAATTAGTGCTACTAGGTAGTTACATACTCCATTTTCAGGACCGGACACCTGAGGGGACTAGGTAAATACACTGGGTGTGACACAGTGTGACCCCCCACCCCTTTGGAAAATCCTAGCAACGCCCCTGCCCCAAGTCTTAAAATTGGCATTTCACAGTACACTTGGGTCTGTTCCTTGTAGCTTGCAGTTCATTGACAAATGGCAATGTACATTTCTTCACCAAATAGATGGACGTTGCAACATCTTCAAAATTGTCCAACAGAGTCTGTCAGTAAGGCACAGTGCATAATATGGCTCTGTCCTCTGCAGAGTTAAGTTTGGTGGCAGTAATGGCCCAGTGGTAAGGGTGCTGGACTTGAAGGATGTTCAAATCCACCTCCCTGCCACTACATGGAGATATTATTCTGTGGTACTGAATTCGACCCCTCCATGCATTGTTAATAGCCAGCTGGTCACAATCCAGCCAGTTGGGATTTTTATTGCGGTTTATAATAACATGTGAACTCTGAAGTTCAAAGCCCAACTGACGATTGGGCTTTTTGCTGCCGTCAATCAAAATTATGGTGACAGCCAATGAACCTTGAAACACAGAAACAAACAAAATGGATCGCCCCACCAATCATGACCAACAAACGTGACCTTTTGACCTGGCTGAAGTGAGCTTCTGTTTCCCGAGAGGTCCGCTTAGATGATTGACAGCAGCGAAAAATGTAAACCTTTGGTTGAGGTTTGAATTTCAGAGTTCGAATGTTATTGAAAACTGCAATAAAACGTTTCTGTTCTATTTACAATGAATGTTTGGTTGTTTACAATGTCCTCAATTAGCAAAGCAGAGCAAAACACTCCAAAGCTTAAGAGATTTATTTGACTAAATCTGCAAAATAAAACAAAATGATGCAAGCAGACAGGAAATTGAGTATGCCACTTAACTTGCCTTGCTCAATAGATTATTCTTCAACTCCCTTACAGCTGCAAAATTCTTTCATTGGCATGTAATCATGGCATTTCTTAGTGGGGATGGGCATTTACCCAATAAAGGGGTATGTATCAATGTGTCATTTATTGTAGGGATATTTTACTTTTATTTTTTTAAGGCAAAGTGTTGTTATCACTATTGGTTACTACAAAATCAAATAACAAAAAAGTAAAGTTAATTTTATTTTGATAATAAAGTGAAGCAATCTATTAGTGAGCTAGACCATCAGCTTTCTTTCTATTCTCTGTTTCTTTTTACAGTGCTGTTGTGACAGCAATACATGAAATTTTTCCAGGTTACCTTTGTCTAGAACTTCTTCTTAAAACCTACTTGACAGCATATATCGTGATAACAAGGACTTAAAAAGTGAATACAAATGGCAATGAAATATTAATTTATACAGGTTTCTTGTACTCGATTCTCTCCACCTTCACATCATCTTTAATCAGCTGATACACGTAGGTGACAACTGTACCAGCTTGAATGTCCATCAACACAAATGAAGGTACAATGTCGCTAAGGGAGAGAAAAGTGTTTGGTGTTAGCTTGTTCAAACATAAGGCAAACACGGTGACGGGAAGCAAGAGGTTGGGTAGCAGCTCGGAAGGTCTTGCATGAATGAATGCGAGAGAAGAGAAGAATAGAGCAAACAACAGGGACAATGCCCCTAGCCCCCAAAACAATAGCTACTGCTTCACTAGAAGACCGGTATAAATGAAGAACAGCTCCCAAAATAACCTGTTGGCCAACTCTCGGCCAACAAACAGCCGAATGTTGGCCTACACTCAGCTCACAAATTGCCGCCTGTTGGCTGACAGAATTTGCAGACATGAACTGCTGGCTGACAGTTGGTAATATGTCAATGATCTGTCGGTAGCCTGTCAGTAAGCTGCTGGTAGAATTTATCATACACAAAATGTGTTATTAAAGTTTTCAGCAAATAAAACTTGGATGCAAAATTAAGTCTCACTGGAGATGGCCTTATGTGCTACTTTAGAATGAAGGGGATTAAGAAAGTAAGTAAAATTCTGATACTTTTCAGAAGTCTAATTCAAACTGTATAAGTTTACCTTTGCAGTGGATTAAAGGCTCCTGTGGCTGACCCAGGGTTGATATAAAACCTTCCCTCATGTTCATATGCTGCAAACTTGTGCGTGTGACCATAAATTAGAATGTCAACATCTAGCTGGCGTTGAAGCTGAAAAGAATAAATCAGCTGTCACTATTGCAAATAATAGTTATCCATAAGTCAAATTTGCTATGGCATGAGCAGCTGTTGTGGTTTCCATTTTATTTTACCATTCAAAATCTGCATATATGTACATCCAGGAGTACAATAAAATTTGAAGTTGGTGGCTGGTTTGAGTAGAGTAACTGGCTGTGTAATTCCTTATTTCTTCAATTTAGGGGAAAATGTAGCCAACTTCTCTTAGTGAAGTACACCAAATTATTGACACTTTTTGTGGGCAATCGGCACTTATTGAATGCACTGTAAATAAAATGAAGTTGAGTCGATACACTTGACATGTCGACAACCAACTGAAATAAGTTGTCAAATCAAGTAGATCCCATAAGAAAGCTGTAAAAAGATACCAGTATGCCAAAAGCTGTAAAAAAGTAATTGACAAATGTAACAGTGGTATAACATGCATCACTGTAAAGCGCAGGCTAAATGATAATAAGACTTGCCAAGGGTTCACACTCTGCCTCTCACATGCCAGAAATTTTTATGCACTCTTATCATGCTTAATATTTCTTCAGAAAGACTCTTGACAATTATTGTGCCCTTTTACTCAGTTGAAACCGGCTCAACTTTTTCTCGAAAATCAGCAAGACCTTTTCTTTTTGTCACTGAAGCCACATAATTTCACCGATTGTCATAGTAAAAAACTCTCAATACAACTTCAATCCTTTGAGTCTCTGTAATCCTTGATTAGATTAACTCAAGCTGAAGACACAATCATCAGGAACAACAGATGCAATGTTCAAACAAACCACCTTGTCAATACTAGTGCTTAGGGATGGACTTATAGTTATGCCTCACTCACCATAGCAAGGGCTTCAGGATCTCCCCACGGAACAACCTGATGACCATGGCAGACACCTATCCTAAACTGACCAACATTTACCACCTTCTGTTCAGGATATGCTAAATTCTGCCAAAAAAAAAAAACAGTACAGGTCAGCTTTTTGACTCACTGGATTTGGCACAATTTGATTTGTTCATGTGAACTGCAAATAAAAATAATAACCATATCTTTACTAGGAGGACAAGTATGTGCAACATATTATTTAACTTGCTAATGTCTGTGCAGCGTTAAGCCAAAAAGTGCACAATTTCGGTTTCTCACAAAGTGAAATATGAGCTTCTGGTAGTGATGATTGTTTTAAGGACGTTCGCGCTAATTGTTTTTGCGCATCCTTACTGCGCACGTAATTCCTGTCGCCACGCGACGCCACGTCATGCATCGAGCGTGCACGCTGAGGAAACTTTCCAACCACATATAGGGTGAGTAGCTGTTGCGTTAACTTCGCTTGCAGTTTGCTAGCTTAAATGGTCGGTGACCCCTACTTTTTTCTTAACAGATCACTTTTGTTAACAATTATCTACGTTTTGTGAGAAAATGAAAAAAATCTATCGATTAAAAGGTTGATTTTTTTTGCCCCACGCACGTTCGAATTCCGCTTTTTGATCTTTTCGTTTTGTCGTACCACGGGTTCAAATGCCTCTTCCAGGGCTAAGTTTTGCATAAAAGATGGCAACACTTAAAATTATTTACGCAACAGACGCACTTCTTCAAAATATCACCAAGATCGTTTGTCTCCGTTTTCTCATCATCGATAATTTAAACTACAAACCTTGAAAGCCGTGCGCAATTACGTGCGCCAATTTTTCAAAATCTGGGTAGTTTTCTACAGACTCTATCTCTGAAACGAAGTCGGTGACCCCCACTTTTTTTTGTATTTCTGACACAAGTAACTCATTATCCGTCCTCAGTAAAAATTTTAGAAAAATCTATCGACTAGAAAATTTTCGCGCGAACGTCCTTAACAGATTTGTCTTGATATTGAACATTTCCAAAAATTTACCCCATTGAACATTATAATTATATCATCATAATCATCATGTCATACAATAATTATTATTATTATTGTTGCAAAACATGGACTTTATATTTTTTCAGTTCATACATTTTGTCTGTAAATATCTTCCCATGAACATTGTCTCCTTCTTACACACAATATTATGAAAACTAAAACACGATTGTATGTTTTCTAGAGCAAGAAATTTCATCAGAAATATCTTGTCAGACATCTTACATTTACAGCATGCAAAAATTTTAGAAAATACACTTTTGGAAACTGTTTGGTATTGGATTCTCACTGGAACATAATTTTATGCCATGTTGGTTCCATAATCTTTTAAAACGCCAGTAAACGATTTTTTTTTCTGTCAAGTACCTCATCAAAGTCTCCTCTGACAATGTGAACATCACTGGCCAGTGTTTTAAGGTAATCATACGAATCCTTTGCACAGAGATTTCCAGTGCAAAGAATATGTTGTATTTTTCCGGGTACCTGAGGAAAAAGAGTTAAAAAAGCTTAAAATACAGTATAATTAATTTTAAATGGCCTGTTAAGCTTCCAGCTCAGGTTAAACAATATCAGAAAAACTTTCATATACTATGCAAACCAACTATTGTCACTGATTGACGTTAAAGGGGCACTGTCACAGACATTTTTTTGGCTTTTTTAGTTAAATGGCACCAAAATTACGACTTAGTACTTTCAGCCATGCAGGAAATGTTCCTAGAACTGAAAGGGAAGGATATCTAGCAAATTGTTTAAAGAAGAGGGTGACCGTAAATAGGTTTCATCAATTTTTCCAAACTACAAGGACAGAACTTGAAAAAGTCAGGCTGACTTTTTCAAGTTGAGATCGAACCTCCTGATGGTATCACAGTGATTTCACTCTATAATTAGCTTCAGTACACTGATAAAGCAATTTTAAGAATACTTGACCACTGTTAATAGGTTTTCAATGGTGTAAACATGTTTTGGGGCTGTTGCATTTTTGAAGTTATGCTTGTGACAGTGTCCCTTTAAGGTGGTACTAACCGGTCAGATGGGTGTAAAATGAGGCCATTTTAAAATAATTTATCAACTTTGTGTGAGTTCCTGGTAACACTACTCTAAGGTAATTTTTACCGTAGAATCCGAATTTGAAGTCAGAAATGTCAATTTCCCATCAGAAAGGTGTGAAAATTAACACCTAAAAATGTCACGCAAATAAATACTTGTGTGATTTTCTCCCTAGCCTTTCTTTTAAAACCTTTCTGCTTTGTAACATTTAATACTTGTAAAAAAAGGATTCTTGTCTGACTTAGCCGCCATCCAAATGTTAATCAAACAAAAAATAATTGAACCTTTCTAAACCAAACACGTGACATACCGTAATATCGATCCGAAGCAACGATACATGGCGGCTCAGTCAGGGAACGTAGCTTCATTTGTGTTTGTTAACTCTGCCAAATTTCAGAAGAATTCAATAAAACCCGTGGAAGTATTTTTATTTTCGCGCCACACGTGCTGAGAATCCATCAAATTTTGCTTGTTTTTGCATCCTCGTACGCACAATTCTTGTCCGCCATGTTTGTTTTCTGTTGTCTTCGTTGCATTGGCTTCTGGGACACGTATTTCGTGGAAGAAATGAGGAAAATGACGTATTTTGAGCGTGCTACGTGTCCTCGAAAGAAACAAAACGGGAGTCCCTAGCAACCGCCATAAACAATGGCACTGCGATCCTTTTGTCAGCGGTAACAATGCGCACTCGCAATTACGCATAAGTATCACGCGTGTTCGAATAACATATCGAGTATACACGCGGGGATTTTTGATACTTCATCATGAAGATTCAAGTTCTGCTGTTATTCAGCTTATAATCTTGTAATTCTTTTATTGGAAATAGACTGTGAAGGATAAAAGAAATATCCAGCGACAACAGCGGTTCTCTTGTGTTTACAGCTCACAATTTCAATGCACCAAACACGTTTGATGCGTATTTTCGTACGATCGTTCTCGACGACATGAAAAATATTCTGGCTGGCAAATGCTCAAGAATGCTTCATTCGCTGGATAGAGTTCAAAGATGGATATTTGGGATTCTTTAACCCGGCGGCTTCGAGTAGTAAATGTATGTAGTTTATTCTTTGCTGTTGTGGCGTAATCAGCATTCGATTATAGCTTATAGTGTTGAGAAGTTGTGAATCGCCCGGTCGAGGAAGCAAAGACCAAAGATTGATCTGGCCGCTTTCGATACTTTTGAAGATACTCTAATGCAAGCGGAATGTTTATTCACCGAAATGGTCATGCGAGTAGTTGTGATATAAACTTGTGTAAACCTACATTTTCTCAACTATGAATTTGACTTGTCAGGTTCTATGATTTGTGATACGCATTTTGTTGCGTGATTGTGTACATTTAGCTAAATTAAGTTTGGTTCTTCACCGTTTGAGACATAAAGAATACTAGAATATTACAAAAGAGTCTGTTGGTATTCGCTTTTGTTATAGCTGGTCGTTTTGCGAGTTTAATTTGCTTTCAATGCCTGTTGTCAGTGTTGTTGGTTTGCTGTAGCTTCGATGGCAGCCTGCAGTGCGCGAGACCGGAAGGGAGTATACGCGCAAAATTTCAAAATGGCGGCTCAAAATGGCGCCCGTAACAACGAAATCTATCCTTTCATTACTCCGAAATCAGTGAACAGAAAAGCTCCAAATTTTGGCACTGTTCCTAGATATGACCGAAAATCAATTTAGCAGAAAATCAAGGTAGGTTGTATTTTTACCCGACTGGTAAGTACCACCTTAAGTTTCAAGTAATGTTGGATGCGCACGCTTTTGCTGTCACTTTGTGTTGCATACACACTCCTTTCAAATTAGTATTGTGTGGTTGCAGTTAAAATATCCATACCCACCCAAACTATGGTCATTGGAAATTCCGAAGGGGAGGGAGGTATCAATAGCCCAAATTTTTAAAAGAAAGTATGAAGCTAAACTGGAAATTCCAGGGGGTGGGAGGGTTCAAACCAAAGAACCATCCTTGGGGGAGGTTTGGATATTTTTTGGAATCACACATTGTAATAACTATCATGTGACAAGCCCAAGTTATTATATAAAATGGCACAACCAAACTTTTACCTGTCAGTTGTTTTGCTAACCAGACAGTACTTACAGTATTTATGCCAATTTCATTGTACGGAAAGAGGCATAAAAGTAAGTTTTCAGTTGGTTTGTTGTTTTTTATATGTTATATACAATACATTTTAAGCTAGTGCCAATGTAATGAAGATGATCTTTTTCAACAATGACACGAGCATGGGACAAAGAAAAATTCTGAGTCCCCGAGGGGAATCGAACCCATGGCCTCCCAGATACCGGCCATGGGTTCGATTCCTGTCGGGGACACAGAAATTTTCTTTGTCCCATGCTCGTGTCATTGTTGAAAAAGATCATCTTCATTATTTATTACCAAGCTTAAAATTTACCATCTTTATTATTTACTAGTGCCAATGTAGTTTTTCTGTATTTTGTATTTTATATTGAATTATACTATCATAAAATTATACAGTTTGGCATGTCTTTGGTTCAATGGAACTTTGATCAATAAAATGCTGGCTGCAAAAATTTGCATACACAACAGGTAGTGTGTTGTATTAAACCCAGATCAAGTGATCCAAGTTCGGGGCCTGGCCAGTGTCATTATCTTGTGTTCTTGGGCAACCCACTTCAATGTACATAGCACCTCACTCCATCCAGGATTACTTTAACAGTTAAATTTCCAGAGCAATTGAACAAAGATACTGGGGGTTGCACTGCTGGGATGGACAAGCATTCCATCAAGGGTGGATATGAATACAGCTTGTTACTTCATGCACTGAAAACCAGAATCATAAGCACTGGCCTAGTTACCAACCTTTGCTTAAAGAAAGATTTTATCCTTGCATAATCAACTTACCAACAACTTCTTGAACTTTGCAGGCAAACTGTGTTGTCGATGTGGAATATGAAGGTCTCCAAGCACAAGAACAAGCTGTAAAGAAATAAAGATTGTTTATTTTCCACTTGAAACTTTAAAATAAATATATTAATATTAATTTTGCACCATGACTTTTGGACAAATTTCAGCTTCAAAATCAGGTTTCAACTTTCACTTTCAACCTCCAGGTTTCAACTTTCAGCTAATTTGTTCCAAGCTACAATCCTTGACAGACCTGTCAAGACACTTACCTCATCCCTGACATTATTATTTAAACCAATAACAACTATACATGCCCCATGCCTATATTCACGAACCTTCTATTTTATCTAAAGTACAACAAGAGAGTGCAAGCAGAATATAAACTGGGGGGATTCAAACAAGGGTGGTTAGAGATTTTTTCGCCAATTCTGCAGTCCCTCGGGCTTCGCTCTTGCTCTTACACAATTGTGTGCTCACTAGCTACATACCTTGGAAAAAAGAAAGAAACGTCTGTGGAAAGACAAGTTTCACTTTAAAAATGATGGCAGTTTTTAATTTGAAACTTCACCATCCAACTGACAGTTTTGTCTCCCTAACATCAAAACATGCTTACTGTAGAAGAATATCCAGATGAGATCCCTTCTCAACTTCACTCTAGTTCTTAACTTACAACAAACTTGGGGCTATGGGAATTTTTTTAGTTTAAATTCATTGCACACGCATCACTGCATATAAATTCAAATTTTAACAGAAAAGGTGAATCAAGAGATTATATACTTTGTAGTAGTGTGCCGTTAGGAAGGGAATCCTTATTCTCGGCGCTAGTTAAAAAGCCCCTTCCCCGTTTCCGTATTTGAATCCCTGGGGTATTAAGATCTCTCCCCTGTGCCAACATTACTTCTCTTTCTTGGAGATATGGAGCAAGTAAAACTGGAATAGTCTATATGCATCATGTCCTACTAAGTTAAGTGCACTGTCTGTGTAAGTGATCGTTACACAACAAAGCTCTACATTAGAGCTGATCACGAGGAAAGGTTGCTGACTACACGCTTTGAATGTTGCTATGCATGCTGAAAATGTGCTTCTACAAGAACCAACCAAGCGCATTACACAACCGTGCAAATAAAGCGGAAAGATAAATGCTCCCTTGGAGATAATAGAATAACAAAATACAGAATATTACGTCCCAAAATTGACACAAACAACTCACCATCTTGAATCTTGTAAGGTTCGCGATCGAAGTGCCAACCTTCTCCGGGATGGCGTGGTCACTCGGCGCGACGAGATAACCGGAAGTGAATTTCGAACAGCGAGCCAATCAACGCGGCTCGTTCTAAAAATAGTGGCAGGAAATGTAACCAACAAATTCTGTCGCGGGCAAGACTGACTTGAAGCTTCAGACGGGTTTTTTCGTCCTTTTATTCAACACTAGCAACCGCCTGATAGCAGGTTCTTCTAGATAAATCCCGCTGACTGATTTTTTACCTTTGTCGAAAAATAGAAAACAGAGCCTCTCTTCGGCTGTGCCTACAATAGTAAGATGCCTAAATTGAAAGGAGTCGAAGCCACGAAATCCCACAAGAAAATTCGACGAAAAAGAACTAGTGCAAGTACTGTCAAAGGAAAAAGCAAGCCCGCGAACAAGGGGAAAAAGGTTAGTTATGGCTACAATTTCTTTGAACATTTCGATTTGCTTTAATGGTACGATTCGCATATTTTCTCAGACTTTTGCGAGTTTTGCGTGGGACGCAAGAGTTCATATTCTTCCCTTCTTTATCAACGGTGGCATATTTATATGTCTGAAGTTTTACCTTCTTTATTTATATTTAGCTTCAACTAATTTTTTATACAGCTCTGAAGCTGCATTCCCCCAAAAATTCTTCGTTATTTCAGTATAAGACACAAGAGCTGAAATCATTTCCTGAAAATTTTTATAAATGAAATACTGCTTTTGGCGTACGTCGATCGATCAGCTATAGCTTTTGGTTTAGTTATGGAGGTCCCAAGACCAAACTGTGCATGCAATTTACTATAAAGTAATATGCTGTAGACCAAACACTCGAAAATCTTGCTGCTTCAAGACTGGTGTTGATTTTCAGTTGCCCGATTGATTTTAAAGCAGTCAAGGTTTGCTCTAGTTTACCCAGAGTACAGGATTTGCTCGCGCGTCCAAGGGATTTCCGTCGTAAATAAATTTTCTGCTCGCTTCTGTACTGGCTTCTTTGAGGTGATTGCAGGCAGAGAAGAAAATTCTCATCAGTGACAATCCGATGTTTGAGAAAATTTCGTGAATGCACACTCGTTTCCCAAAGATTTTATTTTTTTAGTCCTAAAAAATCAGCTGTGACTTCAGTTTACTGCGCGCACACTGCTGTCGTGTCACAGCAAAGGGCAGGCGAGATCCGTCTTCAAGAAAATTCCAGCGGGTACCCGTTGTTTAAAGGTTTAACTGGAATAGCTGCGTGACACAATTTTGTAGAAAGATAATACGAAAATCTGTGGGATTTTTTATCAATGATCCTCTTCTAGCATGTAGTGGTATTTAGTTTAGAAAAATTGTTTTCTCTTTTGCAGTCTGGAAGGAGCGTGAGCCCCCGAAGCGATTCTTCCGAGGATAGCGTATTCGCCAACCAAGCATGCGCACCCAGGACATCCGGAAGGATAAAAAAAATGGCGGCAGTCTTCAACCGAGAGGCGAGTTTTGATGACAACCGTTCAGATATTTACGATGACGATGAGGATAGAGGATTTTTTCAAATGAATGAATCGGACGAAGGTATTGTTTGTGCATTAATAATAGAAACAATTGTGTAATGGTGTTGGAAATTGTCAGTTTTGTACTCCATATTGTCATGGAACCCAAATCATGTTTACATTGTAAATTTACCAAAAATATCATGTTCATGTTTCAACAGTTTGTTGCATTCTGATTATCGGTACTATCGATCTGCTTAATTTGAATAGTAAATAAATGTGGTTAATTAAATGTGCTATATTAATATAGCCCATATTTTAACTGAAAACAGGATGGACTTAGCACACATTCTTGTAGCAGTGAATTTAGGGGTGTAAATATGTTTTTGGCCATACAGAGATGCATTCATACTCAAAAATGAGCTCTAAGAGGGCCAAAAACATATCTACGCCCAAGAACTCCATCATGTTTAACTATTATAATAATTAAAGAGGGCATTTATCAGACAGTAAGTAAAATCTTGAACACATTCAAAACAATCTTTGCTCTAAAGTTCTCTGAAAAGGAAGCAACAGAATTCAAAAGACAGCAAAGAAAATCGTCATTTTGAAGTGTTAAAATAAATAATTTTTGTGCAGTTAAATGAACTGGCAATTTAATATAATAAATTGCCTGAACTGAACAAGTTTGCTCTCTTCATTCACCTGAGAAGACTGAGAATTAGGTTTTGTGTTAGGTTTTCAGCAATTTGTTGTTACAAAGCTCAAAAACAGATGCAGTTACAGATGGAAGCACTTCAACTCAAATGAGCTTGAAGTGCTGCAAGCCAGCCAAAAAATTGGCGCAAACAGTTGAATGGTTTTCAGTTCTGATTGGCTAGCTTTGTTATTTTCTTGTTTCTACTTTCTGATTGGTCCATGGCAGCAGGCTAAATCATATTTCGGCCCACTGAATTCTTAATTTAAGCCCACAAAATATCCCACAATGCCTGATGAAATTATTGCAATAATTATTATTCTGGTAATATTAAATCTTAGATACAGAAGATGCGAGTGAAACTGATATGGCAAAGCTTGAAGAAGAGTTTACAGAGATGAAGGAACAGTAAGTCATCCCTTCTCTACTTACAACCAGTCAGTCAATCTTCCAAAATCTTCTACATGTAGAATAGTTCAAGTCTATTAAGTCAGTTAATATGGACAGTGTAACTCCTATTCTAGTCCTTAGAGCAATGATCATTTTAATCAGCATCTCGAATCACAACCTCTAGCTGAAGCTGTGTTATTGAGAATGTGCAGACTATTAATTTTTGAATTGTGCTGTTCCAGAAAATATTTACACTCCCCCCCCCCCCAAAAAAAAAGAGGTTTTTTTTTGTTCTGGGTCCCTCTTCCCCTCTGGAAATTTCAGTCAGTTCTGCTTCATACTTTCCTTAAAAAAATTCTGGTCTTTGAGAACAAAATTCCGTTGTTAATCAGATTTGTCCTGTCAAATCAGTCAGTGTACAAATATTATACACTCTTTTGGTGGATTTGTGCAAAAATCGTGTGAAAACAAATCCATTTCATATTCAAAACCACCAGACCGGCAGGCCAGTTTTGACTTATGGTAAACGCTTCCCCTGCAAACTGTTAGAGTAACCTGTGATGGACCAGCATGAAGTAGTTCTTTCATATCAGCTTCTGTTGTTTTCTTTTTCAGAATGTATCAAGAAAAGTTACAAGATTTTAAACAACAGTTGCAGCATTTAAACACTGGTAACTTTTTAAAATCTTGATTCTATATTAGGGTATTTTATTTATGAGCCATCATCATGATGTAGAATTTCATAGAAAAATAATATTTATAAAGAATTTCAAAGCATTGACTATGTCGTGTAATTAGATATTTCAGTCAAGGTTACTGATGCAACTTCTGTTCTGTGTCAGGTAAACATGCTGAGTATACCAAGAGGCTGAATAAACTTGACTCACTGAGAAGTGAGAGACTCCTTATCGCAGGTATGGTATTACCATACTTGAATTGTGAAGTATGTGGATGTTAATGAAGTGCTTATGTTGCAGTACATGTATATATACAGTGGAAACCCGAGAACTCAAACCCAAACTTGTTTTTCTTGGATTTCCTTCACTCAGTAAAACACTGCAGTTTGCTCTCTAATTTGCGAATTCCAAATTTCTCAAGCTAATTTTTCTTTTCCTTGGAGGCTCAAGGAATCAGGATTTACTGTTCTATTTTTACCATGGGAATGTCATGGATACATAGTATGGCGTGTCCCTTAACCATTGGATGTAGAAATAAATCCATACCCCCACCATAGAACAAGGGGGTGGGGGTTGATGGACCTGTCCCCCACCCCCTCCTAACTTTTCCATTTTATTATTGTCCAGCAAAATTATTTTGCATTGATTTGAAAGCCCTTCACTCACTCTACAAGATGACATAATATTTGTTGGCTGTGACATCATATGAAGTCTTATGATGTCATTAGAGCTGCCATCTTGGATTTCACCATTTTCCTCAAAATTAAAAAAAGAAGCTGAAACTGACACAGATTCAAGCCATGAATCTAGTGGAATGTAAAAATAAATTAGTCATACAATTTTGATAAAAAATACTGGAAAATTAAAAGAATTATGTCAAAAATTGTGATTTTTGGCCATACCTGCTTGTCATTATGGCAGGCATTGCCATGGCGACGTCAAAAGTTATGGTCACATGATTAACATATCAAAATTTCTGCAAGGGATGAATGAACAGCTACTAAAAGTTTCAGAATCATAGAGAAAATCCTTGTTTCCAAAATTCTGGAAAAACCTCTGGGGGGGGTGTATGTGTGTGGGGGGGGGGGGGGGGTGGAGGGCGCAATCCCCCTTGTACATCCAAGTGTTAATAATAAACGTGGCATCATACCTTAGTTTGTAGAGCATGGAACATCATACCTTAGTCTGTAGAGCAATGGAACTGTGTTGATTATTTCTTCACTTCACAGCGAATTTTGAATTACTCTCACTGTTTTTTTTTCTCTTGAATTTACTTGCAGAAATATGTAGGAAGTATGAGGTATGAATAAAATTTTGTTTCATCTTTAAATAATGATGCTATATTTATTATGTCAAAAAATCCTTCTGTATTATCCCAACCTACTCAATCTTATACTTTTTTTATCAAACTTTTGAATTTGAATTTTGAGTCTTGGAACACATCAGAGTTATGATTGATCTGTATTGTTTTGTTTTTTTTTCGATAAAAGTGTGAACTAGTAAGAGGCAATAATTATAATAATGATGGCTTGTTCCCGTGTTTTTCTTCGTCGTTCTTTCAATGTATTTTATTCTGCATGCATCTTTCTCTTTACTAAGATCAATCTTGCACATAGTCAATGTAAAAGCCAGACAGAGTTTTTTTAAACTGTTTGTGATCATTGTACATTCTAGATTGAGTTAATTGAGAAAGAATACATACGTGAACAGAAGGCAGCACAAGAGGAATATGAGGTGAGCTGAATAATTTTCCTGTGAGTGCATAACCTATAGTTTATCCTAAAAGCAGCAGTACATTTTGGGGGAGCAGGGATGGCGCAGTGGTGAGAGTGCTTGCCTCCCACCAATGTGTGACGGGTGTGATTCCTGGACCTGGTGTCATTTGTGGGTCGAGTTTGTTGTTGATTGTTGTCGTTTTCCTTCCTCCACAAAAAAAAAAATTATTCTAATTCAATTGCAAATCCAAGGGAAACAGGTTTGTCAGTCGCAATAAAAGAGTGTCTGAAAAATGAACAGTTGGCTGAGAAATGAAGCTTCGAGAGCAACTGTGAAATTTTGAGGACAATCTTTCAGCCAAGGGCATTATCCTGCAATATACCAGCAAGCCAGAAAGGGGTTTATTTATTTATAACCCTCCAATCAATTTCTACAACATGCTTTATCGCTGGTAAATAGCATAACTCTTGTTGAAATAAATTTAAGTTGATTGGTTTGCATAATTTTTTAAACACTGTGATATTATTGAAAAGCTGGACCTGAAAATGTGACTTTTTTCGTTTGTTTCGTACTTCTCTATAAAATCAGGCAATGGGTATCAAATCAGACAGGGTCTATTGTCTAATGCCCATTATCGGATTTTGTACCACATGATGCATTCTGTCCAATGAGCGTGCGCAAGAATTTATCAGGTTATTGTTATTTACCTATGAAGGAGACAGTAGATGAGAACAATAGTAACCAGCAGCCGAAGTGTGTATCACCAAATTCACAGAACTAATGTTAAAAATAAATGTGTGTTAGTCAGTAAAATGATTTATTATATAAATTTCTAAGGTGATTCTGCTGTTACACTATAATTAAGCTGGTTTTTTTCTGATTCCAACAGCAAAAGAAAGTTGAACTCAAAGAGACACTCTTAAATGAGCTACAAGAAAAGAAGAAGGTGATAGAGACAGAAAGAGTGTCCATGGAGCTTACTGGAGGTCAGTACAACATTTTAAGAAATCATTATTATTTGGGTGAAGAATACTCCAAAACTATTTTTGAGCTTGTCTCTCTTTAATTCTCAGAGTCTTCTTCTATTTTAATAGTCATTTCAACCCTCCAAGTTAAGACCATTTTAGTCACCATGGTAACTAAAATTTTGGAGCTGGTGACTTAATTGGAACCGAAGTCGCCAGCCTGGCGACTAAAATTGAGAAGAATGATTGAAAGCAGAGCTTAATTTAGCGACTAAAAGTTTTCACTGGCGACCAAACTTGAGTAGTCGGTGGCCAAATGGTTCTAAGGAAAGAAATAAACTTGGAGGATTGCATTTAACAAGTGGAAAGTTACCACTTTTTTTACAAATTACAAGCAGTGCTACATGAAAGCACTGCTCAGTTGCTTTCATTGTTATGGTCGCACACTAATAATAATATTATGATCATATTTTTTAAAGTTATGGGTTCTATTGTTGCTGTTTCCTTAGATTCAGTGGAAGTTAAACCAGCTGTTACAAGAAAGCTTAGAAGAAGACCCAATGATCCATTACCTGCTCCTGAGAAAAGAAGGAAAACTTCTCATATCCTTTTAATTCAGAACATACCTTTCAATGTGTCCATTAACTAAAGGAAATCTGGATTTTGTTATTGTATAGTCATGTAATATTGATATAATTTTGTTGATGTTTATCAAAGATGCTAAGACTAGCTAAGCACCACGTTACTAAAGCCTAACATGAGATTTGTCAAAAGGTAATACGCAAAAAAACTGTTTTTTTCTCAATTTTAATCTTTGTTATTTCAGGCTTGAACTGTGGCCACTGTCATTAATAATAACCTTAACTAACCCTACCCCAGATAAACTATATGCTAGACGACGAAGAGATCATGGAAGACTTGAAAGCACTCAACAAGTTTGTCTCCCTTCCTGGCGAGGTGGAAAATTTTGTTGTTGTGTGTGTGTTTTTAACTTTGCCATTAAATAACCTTTGCTCCGTGGCCATAGCCAGCTTACATTCTTTAATCCTTTGTGGTCACCCCTCCCCCCCCTTGCCTTGGAGCCTGGGAGTGGGGGGCAGGGGGAGACAGTGATCAACCTTGTGGAGTAACCGTGAAGATGAGTTATGCCTGGTTAGCTCCGTGTCTGTAAAACTGGGGTTTCACACTGTACATAGGTATAGTTTAATCCTACGAAATACTGTTTCCACTTAAAAATTGGTAAAAAGAATTTAAAAATGTTGACACTGGCTAAAAAATATATTGTATGGACGTTTCGGCCACTACTGTTGCCTTCTTCAGCAAAAGATAAAAATGCAAATGTTTAACGGCGTCCTGTTGGATTATGTAACACGATGTGTGATAAAATTAAATCACACCTGAAGGAACTTTCTAGGTGTAACAATAGATCCAGACTCTCGGGTATTCTTAATGACTTTAGAAATTCTTAATGTTATTGTATATGTTTGGTAGCGCAATGTGTTCGTTTATTGCGTTCCTGTCTCGCACGGAATGCCAAGCTTCAAGAATTAATCTTTGTTGCCATGCCGATGATCTGTCAACAATTTTAACGTTCTCCAAATCTATTTGGTGATTGTAAAGCATATGGTGTTTGGCCAACAAAGAGTTTTTGTCCAATGTTGCTATGGCCTTTGCGTGTTCTTTCATACGTGTTTTTAGCGAGCGCGATGTCTGACCAACGTAAACATTGTCACAATCTTTACATTTTATCTTGTATACGATTCCTCTTGAAGCCTCTTTCTCGATCTTGTCTTTCGGCTTTTTAAGTATGCTCGAGATGGTGCGAATAGGTTTATGGGCGACCTTGACGTTGAAACCTCGGAGAATGTTTGCAACTCTCTCGGAAAAACCTCTGGCGTAGGGAAGGATAACCAAGCCACGATGGTCGGTATCATTCATTTCTTGTTGTCTATTCAGTTGGCGGCCACTGTGAATGAAGTTAGCAGGGTAGTTATTAGCGGCGAGGGCTTCCACTACTCGCTTGGTTTCCCGTAATACTTCCTCCTCCATGGAAGGAATGTTCTTCGCGCGATCCATGAGAGTGCGCATGACTGAGTGTTTATGCTGGGGATGGTGGTGTGATTTGAAATCAAGGTAACGGTCGGTGTTTGTAGCTTTCCTGTAGACAGACACGGTAATCGAGCCATCCTCTTGTCTGGTTGTTCTGGTATCAAGAAAGGCAATGGAACCTTCTGATTCTATCTCGATTGTAAATTTAATGTGAGGGTTGATGGAATAGAGATGTGAGTGGAATTCGTCAACGTGTTTTCTTTTTACACACACGTGGCTGTCATCTACGTACCTAAACCACCATTTGGGGGGGTTAAGGGCCGATGAGAGGGCCTTATCTTCGACATGTTCCATGACGAGATTGGCTAAGATGGTGCTGACTGGGGAACCCATCGGACAACCGAAAATTTGTTGGAAGTGGTTACCCTGGAAAACAAAGAAATTGTTGTCGAGGACAAAGTTTAGAAGTGTCATGATGTTTTGGATAGATAAGTTGGTTCTCTCCGGTAGTGCTTGGTCACAGTCCAGTCTGTCTACAGTCTGTCTACAGGAAAGCTACAAACACCGACCGTTACCTTGATTTCAAATCACACCACCATCCCCAGCATAAACACTCAGTCGTGCGCACTCTCATGGATCGCGTGAAGAACATTCCTTCCACGGAGGAGGAAGTATCACGGGAAACCAAGCGAGTAGTGGAAGCCCTCGCCGCTAATAACTACCCTGCTAACTTCATTCACAGTGGCCGCCAACTGAATAGACAACAAGAAATGAATAATACCGACCATCGTGGCTTGGTTATCCTTCCCAACGCCAGAGGTTTTCCGAGAGAGTTGCAAACATTCTCCGAGGTTTCAACGTCAAGGTCGCCCATAAACCTATTCGCACCATCTCGAGCATACTTAAAAAGCCGAAAGACAAGATCGAGAAAGAGGCTTCAAGAGGAATCGTATACAAGATAAAATGTAAAGATTGTGACAATGTTTACGTTGGTCAGACATCGCGCTCGCTAAAAACACGTATGAAAGAACACGCAAAGGCCATAGCAACATTGGACAAAAACTCTTTGTTGGCCAAACACCATATGCTTTACAATCACCAAATAGATTTGGAGAACGTTAAAATTGTTGACAGATCATCGGCATGGCGACAAAGATTAATTCTTGAAGCTTGGCATTCCGTGCGAGACAGGAACGCAATAAACGAACACATTGCGCTACCAAACATATACAATAACATTAAGAATTTCTAAAGTCATTAAGAATACCCGAGAGTCTGGATCTATTGTTACACCTAGAAAGTTCCTTCAGGTGTGATTTAATTTTATCACACATCGTGTTACATAATCCAACAGGACGCCGTTAAACATTTGCATTTTTATCTTTTGCTGAAGAAGGCAACAGTAGTGGCCGAAACGTCCATACAATATATTTTCTTTAGCCAGTGTCAACATTTTTAAATTCTTTTTACCAATTTTTAACATGCCTGGCTACACACCCAATATTTTTAACTGTTTCCACTTGATTACTGGATTACTGATGTACCTAAATGAGATGTTGTGGTTTTGAAATAACCAGCCGTTTAGACTGTTTACTTCATTTTATTATTCCACTATAACATTTGACCATGTAAGATCAGGAGACCATGCAAAATATGATGCTATCACAGTGTAGAATTCTGTGCTATTCTGTGGTACCCACAGAGTAGCACAAATGACAAGAAAGTCCTTACTTGTAGCTTGTCAGGTAGGTAGTTGATGGCCAATGAAAATACTGTGTCTTAATAAAGTTATTGTATCGAAAAATGTAGTGGAACTCACAGACATTTTACTTGTTTTCACATACTACAAACTCTTAAAATATCTGTAAAACCATGGAATAAGTTGTATTTGTCATCATTCACAATTTCTATTGTGACATGTCTGCACTAGGTATCATCATCTCAAGCTCAATCACAGAACAAAACGGGAACAAGCCGCATCAAGACCTCTTCAGGTATGTTTTACAAGTGTGTACATCTGTATGAGACAGCCATTGCTGTAATGTCATAAAATTTATTCTTACTGGTACACTGTTACTAAAGATGATATGAAAGTGAAATTCAAAACAAAAATAGTTACTGTGTAAAAGGCTATTTTTCCATAGCTGCAGATGTGTAATATTTGATTGATTGTTTCCAGGATATCACTAATAAAACTTGGAAAATATACAACACAATAATTATCTAGGAGATGCCTTTGTGAAGATGGCTGATAAGGGAGCATTTTCCAATGTTAATTTTAATCTTGCTTTGAAATAATCTTCAGGAAATGGTCCCCACTCAGAAATGTCATACCCTATTGAAGTCCGATCTGAAGATGGAAAGCTTTTCTATGACAAGAAATGGTAAATTATGTCTTTCAATTAAATAAAATGTAAATGAACTACACTGTAGTTAAGATACAAGAATAGTATTACTGAAAGATTCTTTTTGACCGGTAGATCACTAATATTAACATCAATAATTGGGATTGATGTATTATCTCGAAAACAATAAACAAAATTAATTACAAAAAAATATATATTAGGTACTTGAACTGCAGCTTGTTTGGCTGGTGGAATTCACAAAGCTATGAGTCACAAAAGTTGTGCAAGTGATTTTTTTCCTGCAAAGCATGGATAACTAACATTAAACGTTTACTGAAACTAGTATAATTTGGAACTTCAGAGGGTCAATGACAGTGGTGCTTTTGTTCCACTAGGTTTCACAAAGGATGTGGTCTTGTGGTAGAGACAAGAGAAAATGGGAGATACAGGTGAGTTTACTTAAACTAATATAAACTGTTGAGCAGACAGGGCCATTTAAAAACCTCCCTCCCACCACCATGCCCGATCCTCCTCCTCCTCCAGGCTTCAAAGAAACTGGAGAGAGTAGCATGACTCGTGGATATTGATGTACCACCAATTTCTCAGAACTCCCATTCACAAGAATGTATGGTGATAAGTGCGGAGATTATTAATAAAATTATATTGATTTAAGTTTGGGTTTGAAATACTACGATTTTCAGTTGAGTAAGGCACAGGGGAAGTTTGGTGACAAGGTTTGGGCATTAAAACTATGTCGTTGCCACAAGTAACCGGCTTAGTATCTATTGGTAACATATGCGTCACATGCCAAAAAAGCCTGCCAAATCATGGAACAGCTGAGTTCGACAAATTACTATTGGAAACCGAGGCACTTGCCCATGGTAATAACGTAGTTTTAACGTCAAAACTTTGTCCCCAAACTTCCTTCATGCCTTACTCAACTGATAATCATAGTAGTTTATTTCAATTCCAATATATATTTATATATTTTTTCTCCCTTTAGTGGTGCCCTCCATTCTGTTGGCCAGTCAGAGGTAAGCCACATACTAAAATATTTACTCATTTGTACATTGGTTTGATTTTTGCAAGGATTTAATTTGGGTGATGAAAGTAGAAATAGAGTGGTTAATTTTTGTAGGAAAACAACCCCAGGAGATGATCCACACAATAAGCAGAGAATTTTCCTCTCTAGAAACAAATAGGAGTTTGGGATAGATGCAAAATGCAGTACATGAAGACACTGAGAAAAAAAAATTAGAAAATTCAACAATATATGACACTTCACACCATGTCATTTTATTTTCTTGTTAAAATGTATACAAGAACACTGAGAGGTGTATTTAGGGAAATAATCAGGGTAAAAAAAAACACTTAAGTTCTTTTAGCCTGCTCTTCAGACAAGTAGCTCTCAAATTTTGCTTTCGTGAGGCTACCAAATTTTGCCCTCCCAAGTTTCTCAAATTTTGCTGTCCCAAGGCTCCCAAATTTTGCTGTCTCAAGGTTCTAAATTTTGCAAATTTTGCTGTCCCCAAGTCGCATGCTTGCAGTAGTTTCCTTTTCTTTACAATTTAGTTGGCAGAAGATTTGCCTGGGCCCGATGGGAGCGAGAATGAAAAGTTCCTTGACCATAGGACAAGTGAAAATGAAAAGTTTCTTGGCAGGTGGAAAATCTTCATCCCAGACAACTAGATGGCACTTTTTTGAGCCCTGAATAATCTGCAATTTGACTTTCAATGTAACTCTTTGTGTTACCACAAACTGATGCTACTGAATGTCTACATTTCACTTTATAAATAAATAAACACTTTCTTGATCCTACAACTCATAATTTCTTGAATTAAAAGGCCTCAGGGTATCAACATATGCTCTTGTTTAATTTTGATGTTCCCCAGGTTAATGTCATAGTTTTTTATTCACTTCTAGATATGGATCAAGAAGACAGACAACACCAAAGTTAGAATTTACATTTCCTCGCTCATGAAAGGGAAATTCCATCTAAAGAAGAAAAATGCCAGCAGCAATAACAGTATTAATTCTGCTCCATCGATAACTCACTCCAGCACGTAACACTCATTCAAAGACTCTGCTATGTATATGACATCATAATAATATTATATTAATACCACACACTAGTAGTAAATAACACTTGTTTGAAGACTACTTCCTTGTATATTACACTTCAAAACTTGCATCAGCAGTAAAAAAAAAGACTCGGTGAAAGACTTTTTTCCAAGAAAAATTTATTTGTACTTAAGGTATTGAGGACAATACTTGTAATGTTGTTCAGGTAGATTCAGGAAATCAAATTCCTTCATGAAAAAATAAAACTACTTTTGTGGTGAAGTCGGAAGGGACTAAGATCACTTCAAATGACCCAGTAGCCTGCTTTCAATACATGAACCCAAGGTTTTCTGCCAAAGTGCACTTTTTCAAAGATGCCCTTGCCTGTGAAATCCCCGTAAGAGTCTTGATACCAAAAAAACAAGCAAATTACAGACGTTTGGCAGAAAGCCTTGGTACCAAATTAGAATTTTGTCATACTGAAGGTGGGCTACATGTATTTAAGTGACATGTAACAACAACAAACAAAATCTTGAAGAACATTTGATGCCTTCAGGAAGTATGCTTCATTTAGTTAGATCACTGTCAGTAAAAAATAGTTTTGGTCAGTGAATGATCGTGTATTTTTGCTTTTTTGAAGAATTGGAACCCTCTTCCTGGTTTCTGAACACTTTGTAAATTCAGCCTGGAAGGATTTCATGTCCTTTCAATACATGATTAATAACAGTGCTAGAAACAGGTGTTCGGCTGCAGCAAGGCCAGCTGACTGATTCTTCGAGGGACTTCACTACAAAGAGCACATTCTTGCAAATGTTTCAATCTTTCCTAGTCTTAACCTCAACTTCCCATAAAATTGAAGGTAAATTTTACATATAAAAAATGAGATCTGTAGTAAAAGAGACCCAATAGCACCCATGGTTATATCTTTTGTTGTTGTTGTTGGTCCGCTTTTTCCACAAAGGGAAAACAAGCATTTTCACCTTATGTCTACTAAAAGATAATTATTGTAAATAAAGTATTTACATTAAACTGTAATAAAAGACGTTGAAATGATGACGATGAGCAAAGCGTTTACTTACAGGGGTAGGGGTGTGCCAACCATTTATGACCATATGATAAAATATTTATACCCTACTATAGACGGGCCGAATGGGAGGCGCAGTGGGCTAATGGTTAGCGCGCTGGACTCCGGATTGAGCGCTTCAGGTATGAGCCCTGGCCGGGGTCATTGTGTTGTGTTCTTGGATAAGGTATATTTCTCTCATAGTGCCTCTCTCCACCCAGGTGTAGAAATATGTACCGACGAGATAATGCTGGGGGGGTTGTTCGTTCGTCCGTCCGTCCGTCGTCGATGATGACCGATCACATCACAGGGGTTCACTGGTTGTGTGTCCGCTTGTGGCTGATCAGTCCGATGCGGGCTTGGAAGTCTCAGTCACACGTTGGACACTTGTGATCAGCGATTGCTGGGGTGGGAGGTTGGCTCTGGAGTTTCGCAGCATGCGCTTTGCTTTGGCGTCGTCAATCCTGCGTTGCTCATAGTTTCTCTATTTCTACAGCGCTCGGGAGTAACCCCGGACTGAAATTGGTCAAGTGATCGCAAGAGATAGATAATTTCCAAGCCCCATTACCGAACTTGGTTTAGAATTTTTTTGTCAGGAAAAGTCTCACTTCCAAAATCACGAAATTAAGTTGGCACAAATTTTTTTTGTTGTTTACATGTATGTGTTGTGCAGTATATCTGTCACAGCAAAAGTGACAAGAAATAACTTTACATGAATAGAATCCGTTGGAATATTCAAATCTAGAATTTGCCAACAAAGGAAAATATAATGAAAATGTTTTTGCTGAAACTGAAATCGTAAACCAAATGTCAGAAATCTGTCGAAAGACAAATGTCGAAGAAAACATAAATCTGTCGAAAATAACAAATGCAGAAACCGAAAACTAAGACCCAGATTCCGAAAATAACAGAAATCTGTCGAAAACCAAAATACCGAAAAACCGACATGTGAAAACTAAACTACGGAAATGCCTAAACTGAAATCTTCAAGGCAAATTATTTAATTTTAGATCGAAAGCTCAGGAAGTTCTTGGCCGTGAAGGAACACTGGTCACTTTGCTTATTGCAGAGAGGAGACAAGTCGAAGGAAAAACTCTATCGCAGTAAGTTATGTTGGTTATTAGATTTTACAGTGTTAACAATATTAAGTCGTTCTTTTCTGAAAAACATTTCATTTTGTTTTGTATAAAACATGCAGTATTTTTTGCGGTTCGGCTTTTTTTGTGTGTTTTCGGAAAACCGGATATCGGGGAGTTTTATGAAAATTTTAATGTTTGGCTAGGATTGGGAATTTTTTTCGAGAAAAATGAGTTATTTTCTTTAATTTCTTTTCAGTCGCAGTCCCAGAAGTTTTAGACGACGAAATGTCATTCATATTTATCACTGCAAAAATATGCACGGATATGTCCGAATTGTCTGATACCATCTGACGATTAGGGTACAAGGCGAAAACGAAGGCAGCCAAAACAAACATTGCTTCTTGCTTCAGTTTAACATAAACGAACTTTCCTTCGAATAACGCGCGAAAGTTAACTGGCCGGAAGTTTACCGCCGACAAGGGATTGGTTTCTACAGTATTTCATTTACCTACTAGAAGATGGTTTTTCATGTTCTATTTAAAAATAGAAAACATGTACCGTGTTTCTATCGAGTTATAGAAACACGAGTGGAAGTTTGGGACAACGAGAAATGCTGCGGGAACACGAGCCGCAGGCGAGTGTTTCCACAGCTTTTTCGAGTTCTCGCAAACTTTCACGAGTGTTTCTATAACTCGATAGAAACACGAAAAACATGTTTTCGTGCGACGAAAAAAACGAAAACAACTTGTTAACTTAGATTATCAAAATGCAAATTCTCTTTGCTCGCGCCATCATCACGTCAACAGCTCGTGCTAGTTCTGTTTCTATCGAGTTTTAGAATACAGCCGCGGTATACACGCAATGGAATTCTAGCGGGCATTATTTTTTTTATAGAACATGGAAAACCATTTTCTAGTAGGTAAATAGAACACGATTTTAACCAATCTTAGGACTGTTTTTTTTTTTTTTAAATAATGCCCGCTAGAATTCCATTGCGTGTATACAGCGGCTATATTCTACTCTAATAAAACATAATTTTCCAAGACTTTGCATGGGATCAATAAGGGGGTGGAGGGGGGGGGGGGGGGGGGGGAATTTCGTCCAATAATGTCTTGTGAAAAACCGAATACAACTGACTTGGTTAACCGAAGTTATTCCGAAAGCCGAACAACAAAGCACCTTAGCTTATTGCAGGAGTTCCGCCAAAAACAATAGTCACAAAAGTTTGCGTGAGCTGAGATTTAAATGCAAATACATGGCAAGTGGAAGTGCTGAAAATTATGTTTTATTATTTAGCAATTAATTCTTAGTTTTTTTATATAGACTTCTTATATCATTGTCATCATATTGTAAATATTTTAATTTTTATCCTTATTCCTGTATTTGGCTCTTTCTAATATTTTTACTATTGTAACTATTGATATGTATTTTATCAATTGCAATAAAGACACTTTATTTATTTATTTATTTATTTATTTATTTATTTATTTATTTATTTATTTATTTAAATGCTAAACGGAGCTTGGGTTGTCAGCCCGGTGAAAGGTCGAAAACGGATGAGAAAGGCAATCTATTCGTAACAGAATTCAGTTCATCCCACTCACTTGGGAATGTGCGTGAGTAGAAAAAAATTCACTCGAAATCCGCCCACAGTTCATCTTTCTTAGGAATAGTATTTAATTGCAAATCTGTCGAAAATAACAAGTGCCGAAACTGAAATCTAGACCACAGATTCCGAAAATAACAGAAATCTGTTGAAAACCAAAATACCGAAAAACAGACATGCGAAAACTAAACCGTAGAAATGTCAGAAGTAAACTCTTAAAGGTAAATAACTATTTAATTTTAAGTCGAAAGCTCAGGAAGTTCTTGGCCGTAAAGCTAGGACTGAAACATTGGTCACTTATGCTTATTGCAGAGAGGAGACAATTTGAAGGACAAATTCATCGCAGTAAGTTATGTTTGCAGGGTTGGAAATTAGCAGTGTCAGGCGAGTGTCAAAACTGTCGGGCGAGTACAAATCACGGATCACTCGCCCGATTTGGCGAGTACGATTTTGATTCATCTCCAGAATAAAGCATTCAAACTAAACGTTACTTTCTGCTTTCCACTTTAAAATAATCTACACTGTTCACAAACCAGAACGTTTATCATTTAGATATCTTCAGTATCTTCCACAAATTCCTGGGCCCGGTTGTATAAAGCAACTTAAGATTACGTGAGATTTTCTGCAACCGCATTCCCTGTGTTCTGAAAGTTCTCCTTGTACGCTATTATTGATAAATCAGCCGAAGGTGGATAAAAGAGTAAGGGGAGCACAATGCCGGTGTGAAAAAATCTTCTGGGACACATAGAATAGTTGCACAAATCCCACTTAATCTTAGGTTGCTTTATACAACCGGGCCGTGGTTCGTACGCATACAAAAATTTATTACTTCCGCTTGGTAATCGTTACATGATGCAAGTACTTGTACAAAGTAAAACTGCTGGTCGTAAAATACACTGAGCCGTCCACGGAGCCGCAAAACGTGCGCTACTTTTACTGAGCTTCACTGTACGATTTCAACAGTTTGCTGGCAATATACAGGACTTTGTGCACGTATAAATAAAACTGCTTTTTAGCTTTTGAAGAATGGTTTTCCACTGGATTATTATATTTGAGGGTAGGCGTGGGCAGGAGATTGGGTGCACATATGAAAATACACTTTTTCATGGATATTTATGATATGAGATTATATATTTCTTAGAGTCCAGGTAAACTTGAGGAACGTACTCCAAGGGATTTTTACACGACGAAATGTAATTCATATTTATTACTGCAAAAATATTCATGAATATTTCCGATTTGACTGACACTATAATCGTTACTGTTGTCGAGGTTGCAAAATTTTATGCACTCGAACCATTCTCACTAATTCACTAATCCGTAGTTCGCTGTCTGACGGCGTGGGCCTAGCTCGAGTGGGTGTGGCTCCTATCTCTCCAACACATCGCCTGTGTGAATAACAGCTCCTGATAAAATACGAACCGAAATCCCCACGCTTCCCTTATAGACGTGGCTTTAAAGAGTCTTAACTGAAAGGAAATTGTTACCCAAATGTGAAAAGACAATAGATTAAACTATCACCATTAAAATTGTGATTTCTTTACTTTATTTACTCAAAACTCCTTAGTAGATGGAGACCTTCAGGAAATATAACGTAATCAAATTCGTCATACTGTAACAAAATTCTCGAATCTGATTGGTTCTTAACATACGCTTCAACAAATCGACCCATCCATGGGGGAATAGAAATATTCCTAGTCGTATCATGCTGCGGAAACCGGGACAAGCTCCGGCCACTAGACTTGTATACAGACTTTACCTACCTACCTACCTACCTACCTACCTACCTACCTACCTACCTACCTACCTACCTACCTACCTACCTACCTACCTACCTACCTACCTACCTACCTACCTTATCATGAGTAAAGATGAAACATTTCGTAGTTTATTTGATCACTTATGTTATTATAGTATTAGCTTTTAGTGTTAAGGTGCTCGTTTTCTCGCTCTCCCTGACTGACTAGAACGCCAAGCTACGCTAGCTATGCCATTTATAGCATCTTGCACTTTGTAACGTTTCTTACTGTTTTTAAATTTGAAATTTTAACTTTATTTTTGTTATTTTTCTACCGTTATACCTATTACTTAGCCGTGTCACTTGGTCTTTTGTTATTTACTTATTACATCGTATTTCCCATATTATAAATTTGTAACGTTTAATCTTAAAGGGGCTTTGTCACGAATTTTAACAGATTTTTGACCAGCCAAAATATATATTTGTGTAGCAGGAAATCTAAAAATAATTGTCCATTTTAATTAACAATTGCTATATTAGAGCACTTAAATTGTTAACAAGCGTCTTTGGCTGCGGATGGCTTAGACGGAAATGGATTGCAACTTGAAAAATTAAGGCTAAACTTTTCAAGCTGTTTCCATGCATCTCCCAGAAATTGTTATTTATAGCTGTGGTTTGATTTCATACGATTTAATCAGACTTGCATTTTATCTTCATTAATTATTCAGTTATTGCTGATTAGATCCTCCACAGTGAGAGGATCTGGTACTTCTATTTCGCCACGGTGGTCCTTGCAAATTTACCTGCGTTTTCAAGGTGTTATGGTTGTAAAGCTGGCATGTTATAAGGCTTCAAATAGACATTTCTTTTGTCAACAAAAGGAATTATATTTGGTACTTAAAAATTCGTAATGCTAAATATGAATTATGGATTACCCTATACCGGTTGCCACCTCGTCCATGATTGACTAATGGTCCTGTATGGTGATCTTGATCATAAACTTTGGCAGCTTTTTATAATGTTTGCATGAAAACGCTTCTTGCTAGATTTGGACATGAAAGCCACCCTCGCAACCCTTGCCATCCTTCCCACCCTCGACATCTTTCCCACCCGTGACATCCTCGACACCCTTGCCACTCTCTCTACACTTGCCACCATTGCTTCTCTCGCCCCCCCCCCCCCCCCCCCACTTGCCACTCGCTACACTAATCACACACAGGACACTAGCCACACACCTATGACTCACCATACGATACGGCAACACAACTCAGCCAACGGCTTAGGACAATACAAACGGTGCAGTCTGACTCTATCCTAGTTCCTCGTCTGATTTATTATTACATCTTTGATGCTTTTTAACTTAAATGAACTATTCTTGGGTGGTCTCCTGCAATTAAAAGGTAACGATCACGTACATATCAAATATATACAAACATTATATCACTAGGTAATAAATGCTCACTATTATTCACATAGAACATGGAAAAGAGGAAATCGAAGCTTATAAAGAACCACAAGCAACATCTTAGCATTGCCAAAGAAGTGGAGGGCAGGCCTGGAAAAGGACCTGCCTATGGCAATCGTGGCAATGCTAATCAAGGTCTCGGTGATTTCAACCAAGCCATTGAGTACCACAAGCAACGTCATAGCATTGCCAAAGAGGTGGGGGACAGGGCTGGAGAAGGACGTGCCTACGGCAATCTTGGCAATGCTTATCAAGGTCTCGGTGATTTCAACCAAGCCATTGAGTACCACAAGCAACGTCATAGCATTGCCAAAGAGGTGGGGGACAGGGCTGGAGAAGGACGTGCCTACGGCAATCTTGGCAATGCTTATCAAGGTCTCGGTGATTTCAACCAAGCCATTGAGTACCACAAGCAACGTCTTAGCATTGCCAAAGAGGTGGGAACCAGGGCTGGAGAAGGACCTG
Source organism: Meandrina meandrites (assembly GCA_963693305.1). NCBI lineage: Eukaryota > Metazoa > Cnidaria > Anthozoa > Scleractinia > Meandrinidae > Meandrina > Meandrina meandrites. The sequence continues at coordinate 8,970,863 of OY855913.1, forward strand.
CCTATGGCAATCTTGGCAATGCTTATGACAGTCGTGGTGATTTCAACCAAGCCATTGAGTACCACAAGCAACATCTTACCATTGCCAAAGAAGTGGGGGATAGGGCTGGAGAAGGACGTACCTATGGCAATCTTGCCAATACTTATCAAGGTCTCGGTGATTTCAACCAAGCCATTGAGTACCACAAGCAACGTCTTAGCATTGCCAAAGAGGTGAAGGACAGAGCTGGAGAAGGAGGTGCCTACAGCAATCTTGGCAATGCTTATGGCAGTCGTGGTGATATCAACCAAGCCATTGAGTACCACAATCAAGATCTTAGCATTGCCAAAGAAGTGGGGGACAGGGCTGGAGAAGGACGTGCCTATGGCAATCTTGGCAATGCTTATCAAGGTCTCGGTGATTTCCACAAAGCCATTGAGTACCACAAGCAACGTCTTAGCATTGCCAAAGAGGTGGGGCACAGGGCTGGAGAAGGACATGCCTACGGCACTCTTGGAAATGCTTATGGCAGTCGTGGTGATATCAACAAAGCCATTGAGTACCACAATCAAGATCTTAGCATTGCCAAAGAAGTGGGGGACAGGGCTGGAGAAGGACGTGCCTATGGCAATCTTGGCAATGCTTATCAAGGTCTTGGTGATTTCAACCAAGCCATTGAGTACCACAAGCAACGTCTTAGCATTGCCAAAGAGGTGGGAACCAGGGCTGGAGAAGGACCTGCCTATGGCAATCTTGGCAATGCTTATGACAGTCGTGGTGATTTCAACCAAGCCATTGAGTACCACAAGCAAGATCTTAGTATTGCCAAAGAAGTGGGGGACAGGGCTGGAGAAGGAGGTGCCTATGGCAATCTCGGCAATGCTTATGACAGTCCTTGTGATTTCAACCAAGCCATTGAGTACCACAAGAGGGATCTTAGCATTGCCAAAGAAGTGGGGGACAGAGCTGGAGAAGGACGTGCCTATGACAATCTTCGCAATGCTTATCAAGGTCTTGGTGATTTCAACCAAGCCATTGAGTACCACAAGCAACATCTTAGCATTGCCAAAGAAGTGAGGGACAGGGCTGGAGAAGGACGTGCCTATGGCAATCTTGGCAATGCTTATCAAGGTCTCGGTGATTTCAACCAAGCCATTGAGTACCACAAGCAACATCTTAGCATTGTCAAAGAAGTGGGGGACAGGGCTGGAGAAGGAGGTGCCTATGGCAATCTTGGCAATGCTTATCAAGGTCTCGGTGATTTCAACCAAGCCATTGAGTACCACAAGCAACATCTTAGCATTGCCAAAGAAGTGGGGGACAGGGCTGGAGAAGGACGTGCCTATGGCAATCTTGGCAATGCTTATCAAGGTCTCGGTGATTTCAACCAAGCCATTGAGTACCACAAGCAACATCTTAGCATTGCCAAAGAAGTGGGGGACAGGGCTGGAGAAGGAGGTGCCTATGGCAATCTTGGCAATGCTTATCAAGGTCTCGGTGATTTCAACCAAGCCATTGAGTACCACAAGCAACATCTTAGCATTGCCAAAGAAGTGGGGGACAGGGCTGGAGAAGGACGTGCCTACGGCAATCTTGCCAATGCTTATGACAGTCGTGGTGATTTCAACCAAGCCATTGAGTACCACAAGCAAGATCTTAGCATTGCCAAAGAAGTGGGGGACAGGGCTGGAGAAGGAAGTGCCTATGGCAATCTTGGCAATGCTTATCAAGGTCTCGGTGATTTCAACCAAGCCATTGAGTACCACAAGCAACATCTTAGCATTGCCAAAGAAGTGGGGGACAGGGCTGGAGAAGGACGTGCCTATGGCAGTCTTGGCAATGCTTATCAAGGTCTCGGTGATTTCAACAAAGCAATTGAGTACCACAAGCAACATCTTAGCATTGCCAAAGAAGTGGGGGACAGGGCTGGAGAAGGACGTGCCTATGGCAATCTTGGCAATGCTTATGACAGTCGTGGTGATTTCAACCAAGCCATTGAGTACCACAAGCAACATCTTAGCATTGCCAAAGAAGTGGGGGACAGGGCTGGAGAAGGAGGTGCCTATGGCAATCTTGGCAATGCTTATCAAGGTCTCGGTGATTTCAACCAAGCCATTGAGTACCACAAGCAAGATCTTAGCATTGCCAAAGAAGTGGGGGACAGGGCGGGAGAAGGACGTGCCTATGGAAATCTTGGCAATGCTTATCAAGGTCTCGGTGATTTCAACCAAGCCATTGAGTACCACAATCAAGATCTTAGCATTGCCAAAGAAGTGGGGGACAGGGCTGGAGAAGGACGTGCCTATGGCAATCTTGGCAATGCTTATCAAGGTCTCGGTGATTTCAACCAAGCCATTGAGTACCACAAGCAACGTCTTAGCATTGCTAAAGAAGTGGAAGACAGGGCTGGAGAAAGAGGTGCCTATGGCAATCTTGGCAATGCTTATGTGAGGCGTGGTGATTTCAACCAAGCCATTGAGTACCACAAGCAAGATCTTAGCATTTCCAAAGAAGTGGGGGACAGGGCGGGAGAAGGACGTGCCTATGGCAATCTTGGCAATGCTTATCAAGGTCTCGGTGATTTCAACCAAGCCATTAAGTACCACAAGCAACATCTTAGCATTGCCAAAGAGGTTGGGGACAGGGCTGCAGAAGGACGTGCCTATGGCAATCTTGGCAATGCTTATGACAGTCGTGGTGATTTCAACCAAGCCATTGAGTACCACAAGCAACATCTTAGCATGTTCAAAGAAGTTGGGGACAAGGCTGGAGAAGGACGTGCCTATGGCAATCTTGGCAATGCTTATCAAGGTCTCGGTGATTTCAACCAAGCCATTGAGTACCACAAGCAACATCTTAGCATTTCCAAAGAGGTGGGGGACAGGGCTGGAGAAGGAAGTGCCTATGGCAATCTTGGCAATGCTTATCAAGGTCTCGGTGATTTCAACCAAGCCATTGAGTACCACAAGCAACGTCTTAGCATCACCAAAGAAGTGGGGGACAGGGCTGGAGAAGGAGGTGCCTACGGCAATCTTGGCAATTCTTATTACAGTCGTGGTGATTTCAACCAAGCCATTGAGTACCACAAGCAAGATCTTAGCATTGCCAAAGAAGTGGGGGACAGGGCTGGAGAAGGACGTGCCTATGGCAATCTTGGCAATGTTTATGAGAGTCGTGGTGATTTCAACCAAGCCATTGAGTACCACAAGCAACATCTTAGCATTGCCAAAGAAGTGGGGGACAGGGCTGGAGAAGGACGTGCCAATGGCAATCTTGGCAATGCTTATCAAGGTCTTGGTGATTTCAACCAAGCCATTGAGTACCACAAGCAATATCTTAGCATTGCCAAAGAAGTGGGGGACAGGGCTGGAGAAGGACGTGCCTATGGAAATCTTGGCAATGCTTATGGAGGTCTCGGTGATTTCAACCAAGCCATTGAGTACCACAAGCAACATCTTAGCATTGCCAAAGAGGTGGGGGACAGGGCTGGAGAAGGACATACCTATTGCAATCTTGGCAATTCTTATCAAGGTCTCGGTGATTTCAACCAAGCCATTGAGTACCACAAGCAAGATCTTAGCATTGCAAAAAAAATTGGTGACAGGGCTCGGGAAGGACTTGCTCATGGCAACATTGGTCGTCTTTATCTTTGTTTTCGTAATTTCAGACAAGCGACGAAGTGCCACCAGCTAAATCTCAGTATTGCCAAAGAATTGGGCCAAAAGGCCACAGAAGGACATGCCTGTTCATTTCTTGGCGGCATTCGCTGTGGTCTCGGTGACTTTCCTGGAGCTACAGATTGGTTCCTACAAGGTCTTAGGATTGCGGAAGAGTTAGCAGACAAGCCTGGGAAAGGAAAAGCCTTTTGTGGAGTTGGCAGTTGTTACCTATTTCTGGGGAATTCGAAATTAGCCAAAGAATACCTCAAGCAGCATCTCGATGTTGCCAAAGAAACAGGCAGCAGGAATGGGCAAGGATGTGCGTTTTCCTCTCTTGGCCTTGCGTTTGAATTGTCTGATTGTTTACACGAGGCTCTGGATTGTTTTCGATCTAGTGTAAACATGTATAATGAGATGAGATATCTTCTTCAGGAGAAGGATGTCTGGAAAGTAAACTTTCGTGAGAGATATCAAGCTACCTACACGGCTTTTTGGAGATCTTTGGTAAGTCTTTCAAAGACTGACGAGGCTTTGTGTGCTGCTGAGCAAGGACGAGCACAGGCCTTAATGGATCTCATGGAATCACAGTATGGCCTCGAATCACGTCGGTCTGGGTGTCTTGATCTTATAAAACTAAAATCGAAAATAGTGAGCGATGTATCTCAACAAATACTCTTTGTAGCACTTGACGGCAAAAAGATTAATTTATGGGTACTCTGCAAAGAAAAAGATGTCCAGTTTAAACGAAAGGAGATTCCACATGAAGATGCAGCCAGCTTTTTAGAGGGTCTACGAAAAAAAGCTTTCAAAGAAAATGACATTGCGGTTCCCCGACAGTGTGAGGATCGTCCTTCGGATGGGCGAAGGAATGAAGAATTGCCGTCCCAAACAGTACCTGATGAGCCAGACTGTGAGAACAATTCTTTGCGCCACCTGCATGATAATATTATTCTTCCCATTGTGAGCGTTCCTCAATGTGATGAATTGATCATTGTCCCGGATGGTCCGCTGCACTTGGTTCCTTTCGCTGCCTTTGTGGATGGCAATTCAAGATACCTCAGTGAATCTATCAGGATCCGCGTCATCCCCTCGCTGACAAGTTTAAAGCTGATCGCGGATTGTCCGGAGGACTACCACACTAAGAGTGGGGCGCTACTTGTAGGAGATCCATGTCTGGAAGAAGTCACGACTATCTTTGGTAAACCAAAATTAGAGCAACTGCCTTGTGCCAGAGAGGAAGTAAAGATAATAGGCGATATTCTCAAGACCGCTCCTCTCACGGGAAAGGAAGCAACTAAAGGTGAGGTGCTGAAACGAATCAGTTCGGTAGCTTTAGTGCACATTGCCGCACATGGAGAAAGTGGAAGTGGCGAAATTGTTCTGGCTCCAAACCCAGCGCGGAAGTACAAGATTCCTGAAAAGAAGGATTATATTCTGGAAATATCAGACGTGCGAGCTATTCAGCTACGAGCAAAGCTTGTTGTGCTTAGCTGTTGCCATAGTGGAGAAGGAGAGGTCAAGGCTGAGGGAGTGGTCGGTATTGCCCGGGCTTTTCTGGGTGCTGGTGCCCGCTCTGTTCTGGTGTCACTCTGGGCAATTGATGACGAAGCCACTATGGAGTTTATGAAGAGTTTCTACCGAAACCTGAGTGCTGGAAATAGCGCCAGTTCTTCTCTGAGCCAGACTATGAAATGTCTGCGAGAGTCAGACGATTTTAATGCCGTAAGGTACTGGGCTCCGTTCGTGCTCATTGGTGATGACGTCACTCTGGATTTTGGAAAAAAGTAACAAGAGCATTGTAAGTACATTATGGGTGTAGGTATGATGAAAAATGGATCACTTATGCTAATGAAAGTTCTCTTTAAATAGGGTTTGTTTCATATACATGGAGCGTTTGCTATTCTATTGTATAATACGTTTCGGATTTTACTGCGTTACGTTTGCGTCAGTTCGTAAACATTTCAGCTGCTATAATAGAAAAAGAGCACATTAATAACACTTCGTTCCTCTATTATTCCATGGGCACTGAAATACTCTGCCATCTTTCTTTGCAAATATCAGGACAAGGTCTAGAAACGAACCTTTTTTCTTTCCGGTATTACGAAAAATACCACAATCATTGCATATAAAACACCCCTTCCAATGTAAACTCCCATTGTACCTGAAGAAGGCTGGTATGGCCAGCCGATATATAGTACATCAAATTTAAAATCTCTCTACATTGTTTCGGTTTGTGATTTTTTATATTCTTCATTTTCTATTTGAAATCGATTAGCTCACTGTTAATCCAACGTATACCGGTAGGATCGTCGTCCACGGTTGCTTGCTTGTTTAAACATTTTATAATCTTTTCTTTTGCAGTTGCTAATCCGGATGCACATATCATTTACGTATTCTTTTCTGTGCAAACTGCTGTTTTGTCCATCACCTGGCTGTAGAATAAAGCAAACCAGTATTACCGACAGTGGTACTCTCTGACAAGAGTCTCATCTCAAGCCACCTTCTCTACATAACAACAAGGTCAGGAACTACCTTTATCTTCTCTCTAAAGAACTGGAACTTTAAACAGGAAGAGGACTGAGAGAATGAAAAATGTGCTATTTACATTTGTAAGCTTGAATATGAATGCAAATCTCGACTGCTGAGATGAAATCAGAACTTGTATTTGAGTGACTGTTCCTTGAATAATTTCCCTGCAGCATAAAAATGGCGAAACGTACACTGTTTTGTGGACATATACTTGAAGTTTTTTTTGTATCTATCACTTTAACAAATGATTAGATTTTAACCGCAGACATGTTTGAGGAGCTCCTCAGAGCATTATTGATCGGAGAAGTTTGTTGCGAAAACTGCAGTAGAGGTCGCAGTATTTCCCCGCTACCTAGGACTCCGAGCTATCTCGGACAGAACGTCAGTCAATTCCCTTGGAATTGGTCGCATTTTTTCAGTCATTTACTGTACGAATATCCTCGCTATCTTGAACTCGGCTGTCTCGAACAGTTTGCGGTTTCCCTTGACCTGATTTTAACTTAGAATTCAGTTTAATACTCGCTTTCTCAAATGTGATTACTAAAGACTGAATAAGTAAGTTCTGTCGTTACACTTCAAAGAAAAGCAGCCTACAGTTAATACCGCCATGAAAATCTCGCTATTCGTGACAGCTCTGTTTGAACGCTGCGATTTAACTACGTTCACATAGGGCTACATTCATTGTTTATTAAAAGCTAGCCATGGTATATTGCAATTCCTAAGTTTTGATTGGTGTACAGGCCGTGGTATATGACCTCATATACCATTCTTATCTTCTGTGCATGTGTTTACCGTAAAGTTCCCTGTTCTTGGAAGAGTAGTACCACAAGAAGAGCGTAGGGATTTCAGAAACAAATATATAGTCTCTGTGTTCTTCATATAAAGGAAACGTATATATAAAATAATTAATTTTTTAATCAATCGACTATCAAAGTTTACACCTTAGCGCTTTTTCGATTTAACAGATTAGTAGTGTAGCGGACGACAGCCACATAACTAGCCTCCCTCGTCACGCATTCCTCACCAACGTTGGGGAGAAAAGATTGTGATTGTATGTGGATAAAGGGAGTAAAATATACAAGTGTGCATAACTAAAGGTTTAAACAATTGCTTCTTTCTCTGTAAAGATATTATTTAATCTTTATCATTGTCACCAAGAATTACCAATGTCCTTTCTCCACCACCACCATAAAAAAAATCACCACCCGGCAAAACGACGACCACAACCACAACCACCATCATTATCACCACCAGCAGCACCACCAACACCATGAACAGTACGGCTTTGCTTTATTTCAAAGACTAGAACACGGGGTGCAAGTTTCCCTTCAGGAAAATGGATTAAGTATTGCAATTGGTCAAGCTATCCAAACAGAAGTGGCTGCTCCCTTTAGCAGATGTTCCTGGGGAGGATCGCATGGTGAATCGTCTGTAAAGGAGGCTAGCCAATACACTACATTTCATTTAAAGGGGGGGGGGGGGGGTGATTTTTGCTTTGATGTTAGAGGGGGTGTATCAAAATTGTGTGGGTAACGCCGGGGAATCTAAAAAATGCCGGTGTAAAAGAAGTCTCCCTCCCGTTGCGGTGTACATAATGAGTGAAGCTGAGGCAAGACACAAAAGCCTCCCAAACAAACAGCAAAATATCGCTTGTTTGTGCAACATTTAGTTCTATTCAATGACTCAAGAAATAACAGTGGGCTTCCACGTTTTGGCTTGCACAAGTCAAGGTTACCTGGCATACTTATATAAGTCAGTATATCAAACACTGTTATGTTTGTGCCACACATATTACTCTGGAGTAATAATTTCTGTCGTATTTTGGATCAAAACAGCTGAAAACACCTCCCTAACAAGGGAAAACATCGATCCTACGGCAGGATTCACTTCCTTACCAACGAGCAACCCTTAACATTGTCATTGAGTGGTCTGACCACAGGTCAGATGAAGTTCCAGCTCAACCTCATCCCCAGGGTCTTCCCTGCACCCATTTTGAAAAGCAGAGAGGGCTCTGGGTATGAGGTTGGTTCCACCTTCACCGCGGTAAAACGTAAAAAACAAGAAAACTTCTTCAAAGATAAGGTTTTCATTTTCAGTGTTCAAAGTTTGATACTTAAGGACTCTCCTAGTTTACTACATTTTTTGAAACTTTACGAAAAAAGTTCTAACTGTTTCAAAACGGCGAAATGCCGACTGTCGACGTTATTATCAAAGCAATTTTGTTCGGGTGCGGAGCATTATAAAGTAAAGAATCTCCATTCAGAGAACTGAAAATATATTTACACTCAGCAGCTATTTAAAATAACCATACTGATGCTTCCACGTTAACATGAATGATTTCCCTCGAAATAAGAATACAAAAACAGCCTCAGACGTTTGACCGCGGTGAAGGTTCCACCTTAGTTCCCAGGCATGCTCAGTTCAAGGGAGTCTGGGCTCTACTGTGATGTCACCAAAAAGATTTTGCCAGCTCTTGTCCTGGGATTTGCATGGTCACCGAAACAAGGGAGCTGATGCAGTTGATTTTAAAAGACGTCACAATTAATATCCATAGAATTTTTTTACTTGCGTCCAAATGACAGGTTTTAAAATAGTTTTCCCAGAATCTACACCTGAGAAATATTATTGAAAACCAATGCACTTTATCAATACTTATGGAGAATGCCACCAAAATTTCCTGTATGAACTTACTTTAAGTCTCTTCTGTAATTACTCTAATAAGCATAATACATGATTCATTATTAAGATTCTAAATTTCTTTTCTGTATATAACGATACCAGGGATATATCAACATAAATTTGACTGCAAGCTCAATTAAAAAGTTGTATTGATAACAGTGACACAAAAGACAAACTTTATTTCGACGATAAAACTTTACAATACAGTTGAAACAAAATAATTTATCAACTAGACAGTAAGTAATGTGATGTGTTAGTCCGCAAAATGTTCTTATTTGACAACCAGGCATTAACTTAGGGTTTCAATCTAAATGGTAAGTGGCTTGGCTTCAATCTAAGTGAACTAAGTGACACATCAGTATGGTCGATCTCTTCGCTCCTGTCTCATGCCTTGTCTGCAAAAAAAAAAAAAAAAAAACAGTGCTAATTAACAAAAGATTATTATTTTTTCTGTTTTATTTAATTTAAAATCAAGCATGAACCCAAGCAATAGTGGTAGCATCTTGTGAAACAGTACTTGTGAAATGACGACATACAACATAAGCAAGGATGGACGTAATATAGCAAACACGAGGGAGTATTTCATCACATTTCCAAACACTGAGAAGAGAGTTGAAAATATGACACGCAGTGGAGTATTTTTGCTTGGAAATGCAATGAAACTCTTTCTGGTGTTTGATATATCTGCTCAATATAAACAATTGATTTCCTTTAATTTTATTTGGATTATTAATGAGTTTGAGAAATATACATCTAACATTTCAGAATTTTACCTATCGTAGCCACCTCGTCCACCTCCACCACGACCACCTGGCCCTCCTCTTCTGTCGCCACGTCCACCACCACGTCCTCCTCCTCCTCCTCCTCCTCCTCTACCTCCACCCCAGCCTCCTCCACCTCCTCCTCCGCCACTTCTTCCACCATATCCACCTCCACCTAAAATGAAAATTATAATACACATAGATTTGAGACAAGAACTTGTTACAAACAGGGACACACTTTTTCCTCTGTTATTCCAGTTACTGATTGTTTTGTCATATCTTTTTGGATCCAACTGCTTCAGAAATGGTAAAAAATGGTTTAAAATCATCCAATTTCAGAGTTGCTATAATTCAGGGGCATTTCTAAGATTTCCAACAGGCAAACTTTTGTTGATCACAGGTGGAAAGAGAAAGAGTTAACCAGACATGGTCTTTCCACCGGAAAAATCACGAAAAGTTTAGTCTTCAAGCGGTTATTTTTTCCACCTTCCACCTATTAGTTACATTCCTGTAATTTGGAGTAAAGAAAAGGCTAAGGGACATGTCCCATCTGTCAGAAACAAGGTAAAAACCAATATAGATTACTCACTGTCACCACCGTCACCAGATCGTGGGGTCTTACATCTGTTGCAAGTATCCCTCCTCGCAAAATTCATATTTCCACACCTGGTTAAAAACAAAGTGAATAAGATTTATGAATTGCTATCATTTTCACAGTTAAACATGGGGCTTCAGTAAAATTTGAAAAAAGGCACCCGATTTGAACAGAGTAACCAAATGTTCTAAAGCCTTTCTTTCATTACTTCAGTTCAAGACAAAAAGAAGCCGACACCTTAGAGCAAAGTAGCTAACGCTTTTTGTATGTGCTTGGTGCTTACTGAAAGCACTGTTAAACAATAGTTGTTTAATAATGTGCAATGTCCATGATGAAGCTCCTTAAGCACTCATCAGCTGTACTCATTCTATAAATTCTAGTTTCTTTTAGGAGCAGGAGGCTCACAGTGCAGTGAAGCATATCACTGAGGTACATGTATAGTTATAAAATCATAACTATTCATGAGGGTACAAACCAATCCCAGCACAGTATTCAAATCACATCTACACAACTGTTAACCCCAATACAAATCAAACAACAGAATTAACTTTTGATACGAACTCCTGCTTCGCTAATTAGCATTCATTAACTTTTGATACAGAATATTTTATTCTCAAGTAGAATAAAATATTCGCGTCTGATCTGTATGGGCGTTTTCAATGGCTCGCCTATTGGCTCGCCACTGTAAACACCCATACAGATCAAACACGAATATTTCACCTACTACATAACAGTCTACCACTGGAGTTTATCCCAGCTGTAGCATTAAGGTTGTTGGACTGACTTTAACAGGTCCATTTTAGATGAAAAATGTTCAAAATAAAAAAAAGCAACTAAGTTAAGCTGCAAAAAGATTGATGACAGTCTGAGGTGACAATTTTCACACCTCAGGTGACAAATGCCATTTGAATTGTGGGCTCAAAAATTAAAGATCTTCGTTTCATGGCTTTAAATTTCTAAGCTGAACAATATTAAATACACGAGTCTATTCCCATGCAGTAAAGGAAAAAACGTGCGGGGACCCTGAGCGGAAAGGCACTTGATTTTCCAGATATCGAGTTGTAAAGTTTAACACACGTGTCAAATAATTGCACGGCTCTAACATTTCGCAGAAAGCTTCTTTCGCTCAGGGTTCCCGTGAAAAGTTTCTTTCATATCATAACAATAAACCACGCAAATTTCATCCAGATATGATAAATCTACATCTTTATTCAGAAAATACCTTTGAGTGCCATCTGTGTAGGTCCTTAAATTGTGGTAGTTTACTGCCGATATCGCATCACAAGAACGTGTTTATCGAGCGCCATTTTGAAATCTTCTCAGAAAACCGCTGTTCGAAATGTTTGTGGCAACAAAGAGCCAATTATAGCGCGAAGAATGCCGAAAATCTACGATCTCACCCGCCCATTGTCGAAGGTCAAAATGGCGGCGTAAACAATTACGTAATGCATAGCAACCATGTGAAATTGAGACCTCGGCTAATGGGCACAGCAGATAATAGGCGTACTGAGCTACTGCGCACGTATCCCGTGAAGAATGTTGTGCTGGGCGGATGCTGGGCGACAAATTCCTGCGGTGTTGCGTAAATGTTATGTCACCAGTTGCAGAAACGGAATAAACCTCAATGTAGCAATTAAATGGAGTCAGAATTCCAAGAGACCACACAAAGGACATGAGTCAAGTTTATTTTTTCCAGCTGCTTTTAATTCAAACTGCGTGAATTGCTCTGAGTGACTGATTTTGGCTTATAGTTGATATTTGGCAATGATCAATAGTGTAACACAATGCCACTTCCTAAATCACGTTCGCCCGATATAATGATGGTCATTTTCCCTCTTTTATATAATACACTGCAGTTCATTTCACACGGAAAGTACAGCAGACCAAAATTTGCGTATTTCATTATGAAGGAAAGCTTTACAACGGCAAAATGAGCCACAAAACAACCTTTGGTTCGTCTTCGCGTCATGTCACAAAATAAATTCAATATGGCGTCTCAAAATGCCGCCCTAGCGACCGACTTAAGGACTTAATTATTCTGCATATAGCCAGAAAGGAGAGCTTATCTCTTGAGAATGTGGATAAATCCATGTCTTCTTTCAAATCCTTGAACAATTTGATGAGCTAATTTTTTGAGCTTAAAGAATCTGACCCACTGACTTAAAGAGTCTGACCCACCCACTTTGCATTGCGCGCCCTGTTGTTGTTTACGAGCGCAGAGGCCCACAAAAACTATCGTTTCACGATAACGCTTCTTTCAAAAACAGCGATCGTTCGAAGATAACAAACTGAAGAGAAGCTATAAGAAGCGATAAAACTTGTTTCTAGCATTCACATCGCGATACAAACAGATTTCTCACCTTTGTCAATCCGCCATTTTTGGGGCCCCCAAAAAAGCCAGTGATAGCGACCGAGAAGTAAAATCTGTTTGCATCGCGATATGAATGCTAAAAACAAGTCTTATCTCTTCTCTTCAGTTTGTTATATTCGAACGATCGCTGTTTTTGAAAGAAGCGTCATCATGTTAACATAGTTTTTGTGGTCCTCCGGGCTCGTAAACAACAACAGGGCGCGCAATGCAAAGTGGGTGGGTCAGACTCTTTAAGTCAGTCCAACTACCTTAACTGACTACCATTTCTGCTAATTTAGGTACCACAGTTCAGTTTTTCAGTCCCCCTCCCCCATTTTAGTGTTAGCAATGCAGTGGTGTTGTGAAAACATAGTCTGGTGAACCGCAAACCCCAAAACAACATTGAGTGGGGTGGGGTGGGGAGGTGGATAATGTGCTTGTTTCAACTAGTTTTGTCCAAGATTGTAGGAGTAGTTCTACTAACTAAATGGGATCTTTGTGCCCTGCAAGGTGACCTAGGGATGTAGAAAATAGCCGGGAACTGGGAAATATAACCCGGCTATCAGCTTGATTTTCCCAGCTTGATTTCCCCTGGAGGGATGGTGACTTTGGCACCATCTTCTGGGCCTACAGCCCAGATAACCACCTATCAGGTACAAGATACCGGCTGTCAGAATTTTTAACTACATCCCTGTAACCACGAGTACTATATTCTCCGGTACCCATTTTTACACCTGGCTGGAGAGAGGGATTGTGAAAGTTAAGTGCCTTGTGCAAAATCACAATGTAATGACCCTGGCAAGAGCTCTAACCCAGACTGCTTGATCCATAGTCCAGCACAGTAACCAGTGGGTAACTGTGTAGCCCACATAAGGGTGACACAGTGGAAAGAAGACAAGAGGAGAATAAGAGAATACAGAAGGGCAAAAAAATTAAAATCATGTACATACGATGAACAGTCCCAGTCTCCATCACGTGCTTCTAACTTGCCCTGGTTTCCTCTTCCTGCTCCACCGCCGCCGCCACCACCGCGGCTATCATCTCTACCACCCCTTCGGTCGCCACCACCATAACCACCACCACCACGGCCACCTCTTCCACCTCCTGTGTAGAAAAACAGGGTTGGAAAATAAGACAAATATCATTTGCTATACTGGGGATATTTATATCAGGGTTCTGCTGTATTACTGTACCTCGCCCTCCTCCTCTTCCAAAGCCACCCTTTGGGACTCTCTTCTCTGCAAATTCAACTTTGATGTTCTGTCCAAGAAACTCCTTCCCTGCAAGCATAAAGCACACAGTGATTGATAATTCCATATTGGAACAATGGGACTTGGAACTATTGAACCAACAATAATTAACAGCAGCAGTTTACCATTAAACCATTGAATAGCTGCAGAGGCTGTCGGTGGATCATCGTAAGTGACTGTAGCATCTCCCTGCAGCAAATCAAAACTCGAAATTACTAACAAAGGCATTGTTAGGAGATCACATTTGGTTAGAATGCAGAGTGCCACAAAAATCAAGTTAGCATGCCTTTGGTTAAAAGTATTTTACCTTGTTATCTGTGTTAAAGCATACAACCAATCAGTAAGCAGAAATATATAACATGTGACAGATAAAAGGGTGCACAGGTTCACAAGAGGAGATTGAGTGCTTTTGCCTCTGACACAGATGCATGTTGTCTGTGAGGCAAACGACTGTGTTTGCACCTTGTGAAATGACTTAGACTAATCCACACCCTCAATGGGGTGCTAGTCCACTACAGAACACAGTACAGTGGTCAATTACAGATGCCTTGATCTGGAGTTTAGTGCAATAACCATATTAGGCCACTTTATCTCCAAATGCATGTCGCCTGTAGAGATTGTCATAATTACTTTGAAACTAGTTAAGCAAGAAGATCTTTGTATTGTTATCGGCAGAGAAAATCCACCACCTGTGTACAAGTTAGTGCCCATTTGTCTCCACAGAAATGTGTCAGGGATTCATGATACAAGCATTTGGTCTTTTATTTAATGGTAGACGCTGGTACAAGCCAAGGGCACAAGATACTTCGGATTAATTTATGCCCAAATGCCTGTGAACTGGATCAGTGTCATGTTGAATGGCGGAATTATTCAAAAACGTAATAATCAAGACTGAGCGTCTGTGCAGCCACAACACCTCTCCATCCCTAGAAAGGTGTCCTCCCCAAGTTGTTATGACAACTTAAAATAATGACAACTATTGACTCAGTATTAACCTTGGGGGTACCATCAGGATGCCTGTATATCCAGATCCTGGGGCTGCCAGTCCTTTTGTCAACCTAAACAAATAAAATAACAACAGGTTAGTTTATTTAATAGTGTGATATACATGTAACATGTAAACATCACTCATGTATCAATACAGACTAGCGTGTGCAAGGGAGGCTTTGAGAACAAACCCTAATAGAGTAGACAATCTACATTTTCTGAAAGGTTTATAAATTAGGAATTTAAATATGTCTACTACCATTATTAAACAATGTCAGGAATGACTTATTTTGGGACATGAGTGACATAAACATTTCTGCCTTTATCCAGTTCGTACACTCCTTAAGTTTAAGAATTATTGAGAGCGATTCCTGGGAATTTGACCACTTAATAGAGGGAGACAACTTAACAGAGGGCTGGTTAATTGAGGTTTGACTGTAGCTTCCCTTGTTTTCTCCACCACTGTTGCTGCCAATCTGTTATTTGGAATTTTAAGGATTGGCTGCATCACACTCTTCTAGGTATTTGTTTAGTTTCAGCATATGACTAAGGAAGAGAGGGGCACATGTTAATTTAAAATAATGAAAATGGTCCATCTGCTGCAAACTTGCCTTTATTATACCAATAGAGCCAAAAAGGTCTTTGATAGCTTCTTCTGTCACAGTCGGGGCAAGATTGGATACAAACACTTGATCTGTCTCATATTCTTTTCCTGCAATACAAAATAATGAAGAAGAAAATTACCATTTCTATCATAAAAGAGGTTTACAAAGGCTAAAGTAACCCCATATGTGTGGCAATTAGAACAAAAAGTCAAATTGTTTTTAGAGCTTGGAAATCAAATGGTCCCAACAATGTTTAATTTGGTTTTCACACTTAAGTTAATGAAGACAAAGTATCTTAAATACCGTCTTGCTGGCCACCACCAGATGAATTACCTGGCAAAGAAAGCATACATAAAGCCGTTTAGTGATTAACTTATTAAATACACGCCATGCCATTTACTATTGACACTAAAAATTAGCAAAACCCGTTCGCCAAACATAGCAGTAGAGTAGCAGCTCTCCCAAGCTTGTAAGAATATTGGTTCTCTAGTGAAGCTATTGTTCTGAGCTAGGGGCATTCCTCCTGCTGTTTGTTCTATTTTTTACTCGGATGGTAGCAAACCATTTATGTAAAGCAGCATTGTTTAACTGGGTAGGGGAGCCTTGATTAAACCTACATCCCTGTTTTGCACACACATTGTTTTGCATTGTTCAATTCCAGAAAGAGAAAGCAGATTCTGTCAAAACCAACCCTGAGGCATCTGTCTGAGATTTGTCAAACAATAATTCATGAATTCTACCCATTTATCTCAGAGAAAACTTTTTGAATCTCTAAGAAATTTGATGTACGTAGCTTCAAGCAAGTTCATGGATGCACATAATTTATGGCAAGGGCAATTTTTTACAGAATCTGTTTTCACTCTTCACAATACGTGTGTCGTTCCTAAAGGGCAAAGAAAGGGCAGAGTAAAAAAGGGCATATCTGAAGGAAGGATACTATCTGCGGAATAGACAGGGTCTCTTTGTACTCAGCCCCTTATTTGGAAACATCTTTGTTCAATCAACAAAACCAAAAATGTCACAGGGGTCTAACCTCCTGACCCTGTCAAGTTTTAAGAAATATTTCTAATGTAATAATGTACCAAGTGGATATTTCTACTAACAACAGACACCCAATATTTGTTTTTCACTTCAACCAAGCCTACTCAGAATCCAATGCTTGGCAAGTGCACTGACTATTCCGGGTTACAGTGAAATACTCTGCACTGTTGCCAATCCACACAGTTTTCAATCAATTCTTGTCATCTTAGTTTGTTTCTCGGAGGTAGATAATCTGAAGTACAGTGTACAATACAACCACAGATAACCCAAATTGTAGCCTGATTCTCAGACGGTCCATGGTTGCTGCCTCTAAACTCCCTAGCCACAAGCAACCTGGATCATCTGAGAATCAAGCAAGTCCGAAAAACATTTTCTTTTTTAATAAATAACCATCACTTTTTGTGTCACAAGTTTAAACATGTTTGCACTGGAGAAATAACCAGTGTCACAACATTTGTGCACCACATCTTGAGGTATGTTAAATACAAGTTTGTTATACTTTGGTTGTACTGTAGCTAACAGATTGCCCTTGCTGCTGTTAGCTGATTTAATAACTAACATGCCAAAAAATAGTGTAATGGCCTGTGAGTGACAACAGTGCAGTGTTTCTCACTAAAACACCTTTAAATTCAGTGACTAATCTCACAAGCTTTCCTCGACCCACACCAGATCATTGTAGAGCATTAGAAGTCACATTTACAATAAGACTGATTTATAAATGACACTCCCTTCTCTATTGTAAGCTACAGCTCAAGGAACAAGCAATGGACAGAAGCTGTCACTGTCATGACTTGTTACTTGCCTTACATGTAGATTGTAGTTCAAATTTGATACTGATCAAAATATTACCCAACGCGCAATGGCCTCAACAGGCAAACATGCAAGTAACAAACTACTGTAGATTCATAAAGTATGTTATACAACAAAAACAAGACAAGGACTCCGGAGCACAGTGCTCAAGATGCAAGCTACTATCAGAGGTCATACAACTTTCAACTTTGATTTTTCCCCTTGAAAGAAGTCTGTTTTGAAACCAGAATGATCCACCCACTTAGTAAGTATTAGAAATTGTACCAAGTTGACATTCTTTGAGAGTATTCTTTGCAAAACCAGTCCTTTAAGAATCAAGATGGAAATGTATTACCAAGTAGACCAGGCCGCATAGTCACTTTGATTATTTAACAAGATCAAATTGATAATTCAGAGTTAATATCGCCCAACCAAGTTGATGAATGTTTAGCGCCTTCAAATCAAATGACATTAAATTCAGGAGATATTGACCAATGATAACACCAGCTTTATAGCCGACCGGCTGGCGGAGTGATTGCATTACACCACAGACAGCATTTATAAAACAGCAGGACAGAGTGTCTGCGTCAACATGACTTACCATAACCCACATTACTATTGTATCCACCCGGTCGGCTACCTCCTCTGCCGCCGCTGTGTATTGTACCAATAAATCAATTGATTGATCAATGGAGGACACTGTCTTGTACCACACAGTACCTCAATCAACCAGTTTAGTAGCAAACACCAATATTCATGAATAGTACCGGTAAAATGAATAACTTTAAGTTGAGATAATAGTAAATTACAGATAGTAACACGATAAGGAGGGGCAGCTTGTGGGGTACAGGGGCAGGCATTAAATTAAGGATGTCTGCTTGTTAACAGGGCTAGATCATGATTGAATGTAATGAGCTGTGTGAGTTACAGACACATATTTTGTGTTATTTGCTACTACTTCAAGACAGGTTTCTCTTTACCTTTAAACAGAAAGCAAAATTGGATCGAGAAAAACTTTTGAACAGACCATTCAATTCTTTGATACCACTGCCGTGAAGAATAATGGTCCAATAGGAATACAACTTTTTTATTTGTCTTGTATTTAGTCAGTGTTTTTACTTTCTGTTGAAAGATTTTTGGAAACATGTCTTCAGTGGCAGTTCCCTTCAAGTTCCCTTTACAGTAATCATGCATTCAAATCCAAATTGTCAAAATAATATTGCAGGTTTCACATCATCAACAGTCTACTTGTCTGTACATTTGCAGGAATTGGGAAAAACCTCTTTTCAGGTTCAGAAGGAGGCATCGTCATTCAATAACACTACAAACTATTCATTCTTAAATAACTTAGAATCAGCCAGGACTACCAATCACAACAAATTATGTTTTCCCTAAGTGTTCTAACTTCACCAATAAATTGATGTCTTGAAAAAAAATAAAAGATTCAATATTTCTTTTGTAAACACTCTAAAGATAAAGGCTCAAAATATGGAATACTTTTTTTGGTCCCCCCTAAGCCAGCCAAGTTTAATTCCTGGTGTGGATGGTTGGTGGTGAACTTCCATATGAAAGGGAAAGGCAAGAAAGGGGCAAAGGCAATAAATGAAGTATGTTCAGGGCTCAAAAAACAACATGTTGAAATCTGAATTGCCCTTTGGACTAGAAGCACTGAAATTTAGCTTGCCCAGGGCAGTTCTACACTGTATGCTTGTCTAATTGGTTATTATTTTCATGATTTAGTAAACAGATGATTTATCTGGGCCCTTCCCATCAAGCAAGAAAGAATAAAAAAGTTTTTTACTCAGCAGTAAAATTTACTTGTCCCAGACAACTGGATGGCACTTTTTTGAGCCCTGATGTTATTGGAAATTTGATTACATTCTTTGTTTCAAACTTCTACTCTTCAGGTGACAAGCTAATACAAAACTGGAAGTTTGGTCAAGTTCATTGTGTCTGGCTTTGTATGCAAAGCATCTGAGAATAGGTTTTAAAATTATTTTGTTCAATGAATAAGTCTCCCTTTGAATACCCAACTCTTCATCTAAAAAAACAGAAGTTTGAAATGGAGATTAAAATCAAATATCCAATAATGAACTTCAATTCTTGGACTGTCAGTAGACTGAGAAAATATAATCAATTCGTCTGAGATGTAACAAAAGGAAAATTCAAATCTGGGTAGCTTGAGTCTCATGATTAATAAAACTGAACTCGGCAACGAAAATCAGAGACTGTCAGATTAAGGCAGCATTGGCCATACTTATTTTTCATGTCTTACAAAGCCATCTTGCTTAGCAACAACCAGATCACATTCCCCATAATATTTCACCATCCTAAAACCAAAATATTATAATCTGGCATTCCACTGGTTGGCCAATGGAACAAGTACTGGTTGGTAACATTAATTCTCTTGAGGCAAAGTTTGAGTCTGCCTGTTGTTTAAGGTTTGGATGGCAGAATTTTAGGCAATGTCTTTTTACAGCAGTGGGTTTGACAAAGTGTAATGCAGTATAATCAGATGATAAGAATTAGAATTTCTTCAAAAGGATAAATTATATCAAATACAGTTTGCAGTTTGTACTTGTTCCTCTGAACCAGGAAAGGCAAAACTACACAACCTTGATCAAAGAATCTTATTGCCTTATTGCTGTTAATTGCAATAAATGTGCAGGCAGAATCCACGCATGAGTTAACATTGTTGGCAACACCTTTTAGACAAGAGCTCACATGTTCAATGTCAGTTAGTAACTTCAACATCCCCTCAGAAACAATATTATACAAATTCCCAGGAGTGCAGAATTAAATGAAATATCTTTAGCATTTCCCAAATTTTCGACAAAGAATTATTTACAGATGGAATCCCAGTACATGTACATCATATTACACACGCTATGATGCAGTTCATGAAAATATGGAACGTTTCTCTTTCAATTCATTATGCAGTGTTCAAAATAATTTATTTCACGTCTACTGAAATGAAATAGTGATGTTTAATCAAGTAAATTATTCTAGGGGATGTTGAAGTCGACAGCATTTTTTTAAAAAGCTTGAGGTCAATGGATGAAAACCCTTTTAGGTCCAGTTAAATACTGGACCAGGCAGACAGAGTTAAAATATAACAATGCAATAAGTGTAGAGTGGTTTAGTATACTTTGGTTTTAACCAGACTAAGGGGCTTAGAGTGCTTATCATTTGGCAGAACTGGCTGGCCAGGCAGGTATAATTGATAACAGAATTCCACTGTTAGTCAAATTTATCCTATCAAATCATTCAATCCAAAAATATTATACACTGTTGTGGTGGATCTGTGCACAAATTTCGCAAAAACAAATGTCCATGTAACATTCAAAACCAATTATATAGGCCGGCCAGTTCTGACTAATGGTAACCACCCTAAGTTTCTTCCATCTCTTAGCGAGAAAACCGGACGCATGACAACATTACAGTTTATTACTGCGAGCTTTGCTCCGGAGAGCAGAGGTACCTGTGATCGTAATCATGACAGTTGATTGTCAGTAACCAGATAAATGCATTCAACACCCACATCATTTGAATGAGAACTGTAAATATTCTTTGCATTTGACAACCAAACAAGTAAAAATTGGTTTAAGTAAGGATTCAAGATTACAAGACCCTGGGAAGTGTTCACAATCAAAGGTGAAATACCGGTACCAGTTCATAAAATAGTTTGAATTTTCTCATGCCCACAGTTTACACCAGCTACTGTACATGTTTAATTGTAACTGAAACCAATTTTTTTTTCGACCATTCTTTTAACATTTGTTCACGCCTTTTCTTTACATTGTGGATAGGGTTTTCAAAATTAAATCCATTTGACTTGCCAGAAGGAATTTTTGGTACCAACCATAAGACAATATTTATTTTTTTGTAGTGTTCATGGGCGCATGAAATAAGGCGTCATGTCAAGAGATGCACATGTACATACAACATTTATGCTCTTTTTCTCATTGTCATCATCAACTTGTGCCAAAAGTGGTGAATAAAATTAATGTCACTAACTTTCCCTTACTGAATATAATTTGAAAATTTTACAGCTACTGTTTCCCTCGCAGTTTTTTTTTATTTTGCAGGGTGAACTTAAAAAAAAAATAAAATTGACCCAGAGCTCATACATGACCATCTATTGACATTCCTGCATAGCATATATCATAATCACAATGAGGTGACACAATGAAAATCTGAACCTACCCTCTTCCGCCGCCTCCATAACCACCACCGCCCTGCCCATAGGAAGAGCTCTGCTGCCCATATCCGCTTCCACCTCCGCGACCACCACCGCGTCCACTATCACCTTGATACCCACCGCCTTGGTAACCTCCACCGCTGTTCTGGCTGCTACCATAACCCCCCTGGCCACCAGACTGATACCCTCCACTTTGCTGGTATCCCTGTGGCTGTTGGTAGCTTGCTCCACTACTCGCCTGTGTATAGCCGCCACTCTGGGGCTGCTGACTGTATCCCTGATACTGTGTGGAAGCCGCCGGTGGATAACTGCTTGCACTGCTATCAGCCTGATACCCTGGATAGGACGTAGCCGAGGTCTGGTAACCAGATGCCGTACCATATGCTGGGGCTGCGGGCTGAGCAGGGGCCTGGTATCCAGTTGATTGATAAGCACTGGTGGGAGCCTGGTAACCAGTTGATTGGTAACCCTGTGCCCCAGCGTAGCTGTTGGCAAATATTTTATACAACAAGCTCAGTGCAACTTTCAAATATCTAAAAACTTTCTTGATTTGCGTCAAATTCTACTTCCCAGTAATCTGCTATTTTTTGCATTTAATAATATCTTGGAGCATTTCATGACTATCATTGTAAAAATGATTACAATACTTCTTAAGCTACATGTACAGTGCACGCATCTGCAAATGAAAATGCAAAGATTTAAGTCAAATGTTGAAAATTTCCTTTTTTCTCTTGATTGATTGGGATTTGACTTCCTCTTGCACAACTGTATGTTTCCATCTTTGTGCTGTAATCATTTTAAAATGATAAAGTACCACAGCTTACCCAGTGGCTCCAGTACCTCCACCATACATTGCTGCTCCACCACTTTGGGTATAACCGCCCCCGTCTGAAGAGGAAAGCAGTGATGCACATATTACTTTGGCAAGTTAGGAGTAACAATAACAGTTTAAGCTAACATAAACCTGCACTGACCACTTTCACATACAAAGTTAACTTCTTTAAATGGCTAAGTTGCATCTCATACTCCAAACTCATCCAACTTTGATGGTTTTGTTATTATCAAAAAGACAAATATTGACACCATCTGTTTATGCTATTCTCTTAATGATGATAAATTTTGTCAAAACATTATCAAAGCAGCTGTGGATTCACAAAGCAGAGTGAAGTGGATCCACAGACTACTTCAACAGGAAATTTAGCGTCAATGAGAGGACAGGGACATAAAAAGCTGGTGTCAATTTGTAAAAAAAAAAACCGGTGTTTAAGGGATTATCCTCCCCCTTCCTCACACATATTGCAGATACAAGCCAGGCTGCATATTATGTGCATGCAGCTTACGCCAAAGATTTCAAACATGCGCAGTGTACTGATGTACAATCTTACTCAGTGCATTTTAACTGACGTTCAGATCTGGGTTAAATAGCAAAAAAACCTTGGCGTATGTTTGGCGTTGGATGTACACAGAATGTAGCCTGGCATAGTTATAAGAAATACATGAAAGATAAATAAAACTACCTGCAAAAATTCGTTTTAAACAAACACAAAGTGTTGTGGAATAAAAACCACGAAGGTACAGTGCCAACAGAGTGCCAGTCAAAAAGTATTATACCCGAGAAGTTTATGTCTATGTGCAAGAAATCAAAGAAATTGGAAAGGAGTAAAGAAGAACATGTATTCGAAAATTATGCACTACTTGTACGCGTGGTTAACTTTTAATAAATCGAAGTAGCTAGCAAAGATCGCACTTTAGCCTTTTCCAATTTTTCTTTCTCAGAATGCAAGCTTTTACACGTTCCAAATAATCAGTTTTAAGTGAAAATTTAGCAATTTCACAACCGTGACATCTTCACTGATTTGTCAGATTTGACATGCGAAATTCGAACCAAGGTTGTCCGGCAAGGATTCATTACAAACTTTACCGACGGAGCAATTTTTAAAGCATAGAAACACACTTACATCCTTGATCAGCCATTACAAATCCCTGGCGATATCAAATGCTTCGATAAAAGGACAAAAAGTTTCCCGTAAAGTTATAAATCGGACAAGAATCAAGCCACGCTCGCCAGCCACGCTACTTTCGCTTGCTGCCTCGTTTTCGTACCATGACGTCATGAAATTCCCCTCGCCTCAGTCCACTGTATGCCTCCGCTTTTCTCCAAATAATTTTCCTGATTATCGCGACGACTCTCTCGACTCGCTTCATTATCGAGCAGAAAAAATATTGTTATCTCCTTCGTGGCCTGTTATGGGCGCTGGTGGTGTCAGTGGGGAGTTAAGAGATCATTCAGAGCACGTTGATGCGATATTACGTTCGCATTTTAATGTAAGCAACGGCCGATCGTCAACCTTTTCTAGTTCTGCTTCCTCTCAGCCGAGTCAAGCTTCGAGCAGCAGTTTCACTTTTTTGGGGGACGCTCTTGAAGAAATGGCTTGTTTTAGCTGCAGCTCAAATTTTACGCTCTTCAAAAGGAAGGTAATAGCCTAGGTTTAGCGTCTTCTTATTGCATTAGAGGATTTTTATCGTATTTCTTTTGCATACGATGTGTGGTTGCTGTTGTCAAGGGAGGCTTTTAGTGTCAATCACACGGTTTAACAAAAGGTTTGTGATCTGCAAAAAGACTTCTTTCAGTACAAACTCAGAAGATTTATTGCTTTTTAACGCGAATAATCAAGCAAAAACTCTAGACCAGTTGCTGTTGATAGCAGTCTGTCCCCTATTAATTTTTTAATCTAAAAATTAAATGATAGGTAGAAGCGATGTTTTTCATTGGTTTGACGTAGACACCGTCTCGAAAATATACCCACGCTCAAGCTTATTTTGATACTTACTACTTCGATATTACGCTTTCTACTTCCCTTTACCAATATTCCACATCTGTTTATTTAAGCGGTGTCATAAGCGTGGATCAGGTCGGTTTTGATTTGCATGAGGAAGAATGAAATTGGAAGCGAACCAACAAGGAACTTATTTTAATCATCACCACAAGTTTATTTATCCACAAACAAACATAATACGGTTATCGCTATTTAATGATGTACGTCAATATTAAATGCTGATAATGATCTGTTTCCATTTTGGGTAATATTTGAGCAAGTCCGTTGTTTTTGAAATGTTTTATTCTGATGTTTTTCATTTGACAACTCCAAGACTAGTTTTTTGACATGTAAAATAACCTCTGGATTATTTAGACCAAATTTGAATTTGATCATACCAAATGTTGCCTTTTTTTTAACTTGCAACTTTTTACCCAAAAGCCTTGTATGGTAAAGCACTTGGCGTTTCGTACATGTATGACAGAACAAAAATCTGTGATTAGTTTTAACCTAGACTATAATATTTATATGTTCATCACCTTAAACGTCAAATCTGCACTTAGATGAATGTGTAAATTTACATGTAATTGGCTCTTACATCCTTGACTCTTTACTGACAGCCATCAGTTACATTGAGGTTGTCATGTTAAAGATGAGAGAATAAATCGGTGTAAACAATTTCTGGTAGAGATATAAATTACCTCTCAGTAACTGCCACCATTCTTGTGACATTAGACAAAGGAAAATGTCTATGAACTCCCCTAGTTATGAAGTGGTAGACTCATTTTCAGCTTGACTATTACCTTCTATTAGAATTTAGCTTAATAACTAATATTCTTTTTTCATTATCAGCGTGAATTTAATAAAGGTAAATAAACCTGCCATAGCAAATTTTGAACAGCTCACATTTCAAACATTAGCCCTTGGTCGGAGTGAAACTGAAGGGGATGCTGGGAATGTCAGCTTTTCAAAATTTTCTATGACGGTTTATTCTCCTTTTTCGACTATTTTGCTTGTTTCAAATAAAATAGAAGATTAGTGGGGATCGATGAGATCTTTGATTCAACTTCCAGTTCATAATCAACTAAGTTTCACTTGCCTACACAGACACAGCACAACTGCAGTTTTTTTAAGAAGCTGATAAGTTTGTTCAGTTATTACACCTGTAGATAATATTATACCACTGTGGTGAATTTTGCCCTCCTCATTTGGTTTATCCCTTTCTTGTTGCTTGAACTACACCGATATTTATTCAAGACTATAGTCAGATAATGGCTGTTTGAAATCAGTCAGATATGTGAAGTATGGGTGGATAATTTGATTAAAAAGAACTTCACAGGTGTGTCTGGTTGATGGACCTGGACAGAAACAATGTGAATAATATCAGCATTTCATTAACAAATCAGTCACCTGAAGACTAGTGTTGAATGATAAGAAGCATATTAAATTACTCATTTTAACTTGATATTATGTCTGAGAATTTATTTTGGAAGTGAAAAATCATTTAGTCACTTAACCTTTTGGATACAGTGATAGGGATCAGATAGTAAAACCAATCAGTTAGATGCCTTGCGACATCCACAGTTGCTACTCATCTGTTAGTGTATGTACAAAAAGGTTAATATTACTAATAATGAGAAATTGTACAGCAATGTGTGTGATCCAGACAAATCTTTAGGAAACTTTTTTTACAGCATTGGGTCTCAAAAGCAGAGGTAGATTTTTGTCCACACTGGAAATGGGAAAATCATTTTAAATCATTGAAAGCAATGAGAAACAAATCATTAAAAGTGATAGCATTTACTTGGCTGAACCTCTTTGACTTGCTTATAGAAAACTTGTTGGCATGTGGGCCAACAGAAAAGAGAAACCTTGGGTTCACAATTTAACAGACTCAAAATAGACAGTAATCTGATTTCTACCATCAATCATATTGTATTCAATTATCATCTGTAAGCAGTGATTTCCCTCACTTTCTACTAGAAAACTGTCCGAGATAAACCAACGTACAGTGCAGCATCCACTGGAGCAGCATTTTGTAGATATTTCTCTAGGAATCTAAACAAATAGCCAGCTGCTCATCAAAATGAATTCAGAGGTTCAAGGTGTCAGGCTAATAGACTGCAAGCACTCTCCAAGGCTGTAAAGGCTGTTTACATTACAGACAAAAATTGGGTATGGACTCGTCAAAAAATTGGTCTGGACCTGACCACTTTTGTAGTGAAACAGTCATCTTTTATGGGGGGCCATAGGCACTTATGGCCCCCTGAAAAGGAATTAGAATTTTCAAAGGGGTTGGGGGGGGGGGGGGGGGGGGGTGTCATAAGGTGAATCTCTTTTGTGGGGGTATGGATATTTTCTGGAACTACACAATGACACATACCTCTGCCCATGTTTGATCACGATACTTGCTTTCATTCAATGTGTTATTGTTGTCTCTTGTCTTGAATCTTTCACAAGTAGTTTTTTGCTGGTTGACCTTTGTAAGGCAGAGCCATATTTTTTCTCTTTGTAACGTCAATTTTGCAATTCAAGGAAGTGGCAAGCAATCAAGAAAGTCTTCCAATCAGTTGTTTATTTGATCACTCCATTAGGTTACCTCCACTCACCTTAAAATCATTTTCATCATTTCAAAGTAACTTCATGTAGGCTGTTCCACTCACTGAGTCCAGCTTGGCAGCTTGTTTTATTTTTTCACCACTGTACTGAGAGCATGGAGCAGCCTATACATTTGTACATAATGCACGCAAGTGTGGTATAAGCAAAAAGTTGCCCACATAGTAAAGTTCAGTTGTAGGAAGGTAATATATCAATGAAAATGAAAATAATTGTATTTAAACAAACATCAAGGTGTTTGGACATGTGTCATAAGTGGTTGATAATTTTATATCTTCTCAATCAAAACTCAAACTAAAGAGAAAACTGGGAAATTAAATGGTAAAAATCTATGCTAAATATGAACATTTCCTGTTTCAACTTGATAAGTTTATAAGGACTTTGAAAAGATCAAATATAGAAAAGCCAAATTTCTTTTTTCTTTCATTTGTGATTCTTATTTTTTTTTTCCATATACTGGGTATAATTTTATTGCACACTTTGGTTTCAGAATCTCTGTCGGAATTGCAAAAGACATTACTGCAATGAGTGCTTTGCAAAAGAACCCAGCTATGTCCCTGGAGAGAGCAGCAGGCACTGCTTAACCTGTCGAGCTCTACAGTCTCCCATAGCCTACAAGGATCACCTCATGAAGCTAAAAGTTAAAGACCTGCAAGATTATTTGAGGGCTAGACAGATCTCTTTGAACCACTGTAAAGAGAAACGGGATCTGGTGGAGTTAATTTTACGTCATGCTGAAGGAGGGTCAAATGCTGCTCAATCCTCAATGTCACACGTTCAACATGGAAGGCAACAGCCACAAGCAAACCCTTCACATCCTCTTCCACAGAACTTTCATTCTGCCAGGATAAACCAACCCAGGAGCTCAAACTTTCAACCACCACCAAATAATACACAACCTGTACAGGTTCGTGCTCTGGGGGAGGGAGGAGGAACTCCCATATCAAAGGAGGGTGAGGGGGTGGGGTGCTCGTTGGAAAATTGGAATTAAATCCCTTGCAGAGACCAATCTGGGTGTGGCTCAAACTTTTTTGACCACTAAAAGATAACATTTTTCGTGTTTGATGGGTCTAGACTGCCAACGCAATATGATGGCTCCTTTTATTTCTTCATGTGCGACCCTAAACAAGATCTTTGTGGGTAAAAATATGGACACTGAGAACACCCTAAGTGAGACCTGTATCTGTAAGTTACAGCCCTAAGCAAGATGACGAGCACCACCATCCCTTTCATGTTGGATTCTTGCTCTCCAGGGTTGTGCTGTTGTTGCATGCAGTTAAGGTCATTCCCCGGTATTGCATTGCACATTCCTACTACACATAATTTCACTTGTGATTAGCATGCATGTATTAAAAAATGGTGGCTTTTTCCTTACTGCTAGAGTTATTCTTTTCTGTTAGAGTTGTTGACCCCAGACACATGGTCCCTTTATTGATTGTGCACACCTTACCTGAAAATGGCCTGCTATATAGGATGACATGTAGATTGATTGGGTTGTATTTTAGCAAAATTTACAGTGCTTCTGTCGAGGTTGCCTACTTACCGAGTTAGGATTTCGAGTTGGGATTTCGAGTTGGATTTTCAAGTTGGATTTTGAGTTAGGATTTTGAGTTGGATTTTCGAGTTAGGATTTCAAGTTGGATTTCGAGTTAGGATTTCGAGTTGGATTTTCAAGTTGGATTTTCGAGTTAGGATTTGAAGTTGGATTTTCGAGTTAGGATTTTCGACGATTTTCCGCACTATACACTCCGTTTAGCCTACTATGCACTCCTGTTAGCCTACTATACACTTCGGTTAGCCCACTATGCACTCCAGTTAGCCTGTTTACAGTTAGCTTTCAATAATTGTAATGGGTTTTGCTTTGCCAAAAAAATACTGACTCGAAAATCCTAACACAAAAATCCAACTCGAAAATCCAACCCGAAATCCTGACTCAAAAATCCAACTCGAAATCCTAACTCCGGAGTTAGTTTGTCTTGCTTCTGTCTGCCAATGAATATAAATGGGTGCTGGCCAATGACGAGCAAATTGACAAAAACCAGGTGGTGACCCCGTGATGGACTAACGCCCTATTCATCGGAGTAAATATACTTATGGTTGCTTCACACTATGATAACCAGGACTTAACCAAAATGCATGCATGCTAGTGCTTCATTTGTAACCTTAAGTAAGAGGATGCTTTGGCCAGAGTTTTGTATTAGCCCTGGAATTAAGATCCAATTCCCAAGATACACAATCTGACTGTTCCTCTTTGTGGGGATCACATTATTATAAATAATATTCATCATAGTTGTTGAGGATTATAATGAGCCCTTGATTTATCAACTGTTGGTGTTTAGGTTCCTCGGTCAGTACCAGAATCATCTCAGAGCAAGAGTCTGAGTGAAATCCAGAACATTGATGAAGTAGAGGAACTTTCAGTAAAGGAGCTCAAGCACATTCTTATGGCTAATTTTGTCGACTTCAAGGGATGTTGTGAAAAGAAAGAACTCTTAGAACGGGTTAGAACTCTCTGGAATTCCAAACAAACACATAAAAAGAAAGGTAAGTCTCAGTTTTGTAAACATTGCTTGGGAAGGGAGCACTATTACCCATCACCAGAAACCCATATAAGGGTTGAAACATGTAACTCCCTATGACTTGTTTTGTACAAAGCATCTCTAGATGAATGGCAATATTTGGATTAAATTCACAGCGTGAGCTAGCTCACGCTACGATGGCATAATCTTGTTTTTGAACAAGCTTGCTTGAGTAAAGTTAAATTAGGTTAAATTTGGTTGAATTCTTTTGTTTCATCGTCATTCATTAGTTTGGAGAACTTCATTTGGATACACGTGTTGCATGCACTTTGGTGCTTTTTTTCCGACAACCTTTCTTGAAACAGCTGCATGTACATTAAAGGAGCTCTGTCACAGGGATTTTGCAGATTTTTTGTCTAAACTGTTCTGAAATTAGCGGTAGGCAACTTAACCCATGAAAGACTATCTGTGAACTCCTAAAGGAAGATATAACCTTAATTTGTGGATAGAAATAAAGCTAAAGCTATAAATATTGACTTTTTGAAGATGCTCAGAAACAACTTGAAAAGTTTAGCCTTAATTTTTCAAGTTGCAATCCATTTCCATGCAAGCCATCTGCAGCCAAAGACGCTTGTAAACAGTTTCAGTGCTCTAATATAGCAATTTTTAGCAGAAATGGACCATTATTTTTAGGTTTCCTATGACACCAATACAAATTTTGGATGTTCAAAACTCTGTTAAAATCTGTGACAATGCAATCCAGGGAAAACGACATCTGGTTCAAGTTATCGTGAGGTTGAAGAAATCAAAGCTTCAATAAATTGGAATTCCATTGTATCTACATTGACTGCCCCTTATTAGATGTGCAATTCCTTTTTCAGGCTCAACAGAATCTGAAGAAGACATTGGTTTTGAAGATCAGTGTAAGATATGTATGGATGCTGGAATAGACTGTGTTCTACTCGAATGTGGACACATGGTCACGTGCACAAAATGCGGCAAACAGATATCAGACTGTCCAATATGCCGGCAGCATATTTCTAGGATTGTACATGTGTTTAAAGCTTAACCTTTGTATAGTTAACTAGAAATGTACTGCAGTGTTTTTCTTGCACCAGAAATCTTGGTTGATAAGCAAATTCTAATACTAGACCAACATGATCATTAGTACTGCTGTATAATGTGTACTCTAAGATGTTTTTACACAATAAATACTGTAGGTTAAAATGAGAAAAGCTTCATTGTCGTCAAGTCATTCAAGTCATAAACGTGCAGAATTTTGTCTTTTATCTCTTTCTTGTAAAACAGACAGGGTGGTGTACTTATAAGGAATGAAATCTCTATTTCTCTGTCTTTGTACTCTGAAAAAGGCCATGAACACGTCATTTCCCTCTTGAGATGGCAAAAAAAGATTTTTTCATTCAAGGTCTGAGCAAATTGAAATGCGAAACCAATTGTAGGAATGCTAGCATTTAGGTATCCTACTGATGAACGGTTATGGCAATTAGATATTTACAGAAGCTACTATTGTGTTCATGGTCTGTCCCCTTAGAATGCTTATAAGACTCGGAAACAAAGGTTTTATTTCTTTTATGAAATTGCTTTTGGATAGAAAAATGCAAAGCAGTGCCTTGTGCATTTGCACAAAAAAAATCAGTTGTTATATTATGTTTCTTTCATATAATTTTATAATACCTATTCATTATACTCATAAAAAAGGAACAGCATTTTCAAGAATCGTAGCTATTACAAATTTATTTTTCAGTTTTTAAAAATGTTACATGGCTTACATTTTCACCCAAGGGACTTATTTATCAGTCAAGATTTCCATTTTAATTATTATGGTTTATATATATCGCACATGTTAACCATATATAATTTAATATTGTTGATGTGAAACATACTGGTGTGTTAAATATTCTAATGCATGAGTGTGATATTGTAGTTTTATTGCATAGTAAAAATAATTTTAAGTAAAAATGAGAAGAAGAAAATAGGGAAAAAGGTCAGTGCAATGGATTGGGATACCATTTTTTAGTGGTACTCATTTTCATGAAATGATCAATTTTTCTTGTTTGGTTTCAGTTGTATATAATAAGTATTATTTAAAAGTGTCTGGCTATAAAAGGGATTTTATGTAGTCCACAATTCTCTGTCTAACTGCTACATTGTACCCAAATAGTTAGTATTCCTTTTTTTATTTAACAGTATTGAAAACTAAAGGGTAATTTTGTTTTCTGCAACCATTTGTAAAACGCTCAGGGTTTGGTTGCTTATTCAGCTGGTAATGTTGTAAATTTCTGCACAGATTCCAGGGGTGTAGCTAGGAGTTTCTTAAGGGGGGTCACACTGTGTCACACCCAGGGTACTTACATAGTCCACTGCAGATTTTCGGTGCTGAAAATGGAGTATGTAACTACCTAGCACTAGGAAAGATAATGGCATGTTGAGTCTTTGGATTCACACTCTTTTGCCACCTGAATTAGAAGGTTTGTATGTTGTTTACTTAACAGGCACCCCAGGACCCCCCTTGGCAAAGCCCCTGCAGTCAAACCTTGTCTGGACAGTTCCAATTTTAGACTTTTTACTGTGTGCTGGTCCGTTTAACATTTTCATTAAAAAATTCTCAAAAGAGCATGTTTATCGTTAAAATAATATGTTGTTAGTTGCACCAGAACCAGGAGTTTAAGATAAAGACAAGTAATGTTCACAAGTTTCAAAACTCTGAACAACTGTCGATGTTTTAATTAAATGTATCTGATAGCAAAAATGAAGTTTTGTTTGTCAATTTGTTATTTATCTAGTGATGTCATTAACATTCCTGTCTTCAATTACCTGACTGTTTTGTGAGTAACAAATCAAAGTAATCATGGATTAGTATGACATAAAAGGTGATTTGAATTAGCGGGATTGTGCAAATCAAAAGTGTGTGAGAATACATTAAATTGCTAACCAACTGCCTCGTGTATATGGAGGATGTGAGGGGGTGGAACTCACTTATTAAACATTCAGGGTCGTAGCCAGGATTTTTCCAGATGTACGCACAATTTTCCAAAACCCCCTCTAGCCCCACCCTCTACCTTCCCCGCAAGGGGGTCGCCCACTACCTCTCGGAACGAGTTACTTCATTGGTTCTTCAAACAGTAGATAACAGGTCATTACAATGCCCCTAGCCCTGAATAACAACAGAGATAGCGTTTACAGCGGGCGAATGAAAATAGAGGTTCCAGAGAGGTAGTGTCTTACTCCCGCAAGGAAGAGTGAATTTTTACTGCTGTGTTCCCCATTGTTGTTGGCCGGCATTTTTTTCCTTTTAAAAGCAACTACATCGACACAACTGTTCCCTAGTTCGGTTTTATTTAGGTATACCTACGTCCTTCTTAAATATAAATCTAAAAAAAACAATGTGTGGATTACTCTCAGACGTTATGACGGTCTTCCATTTAAAACACAAAACTAATCTTTCTTCCCAGCAAACTCAGAAACGACCTCATTTAAAGTATAATATATATTTTATTTCTTTTTATTATTATTATTTCGACTTTTTTTCATGTACCACCGTGCTTTGAGGACCCGACCCCATGCTGTATGCATGCCCACGTGTTGGTTAACTTGGTTAAATTGCATTTAACCTCATACAATTACATAGTCCTAGCCCCTTTCTTTATCAGTTAAGGTCTCTTAAAGACGGAAAAAAACTGCCAGGAAGTTAATTTTTACAACTATATGAAGACAAGGGAAAATGAATCGTGAAATCAATATCATGAATATACCAAGTCCAGTGATTCCAGTTACACCCCCGATAACTTCTGCGTTTCATTTTGAGTTCCCTCTTATTGCAGCTTGGGCGTTTCATTTTGAGTTCCCGCATATTGCAACGTCTGCGTTTCATGTTTAGTTCGCTATTATGGCAACTTCTGCGTTCCATCTTGAGTTCCCTTTTATTGCAACGTCTGTGTTTCATTTTAAGTTCCCTTTTACTGCAACTTCTGCGTTTTATCTTGAGTTCCCTATTATTGCCACTTTTGTGTTTCAATTTGAGTTCCCTTTTATTGCAACTTCTGCTTTTCATTTTGGAGTTCCCTCTTATTGCAACTTCTGCGTTTCATCTTGCGTTCCCTATTATTGCAAGTTCTGTGTTTCTAGAGTTCCCTTTTATTTCAACGTCTGTGTTTCATTTTAAGTTCCCTCTTATGGCAGCTTCTGCTTTTCATCTTGCGTTCCCTATTATTGCTCACTTCCGTGTTTTATTTTGAGTTCCCTCTTATTGCAACTTCTGCTTTTCATCTTGCGTTCCCTCTTATTGCAACTTTGTGTTTCATCTTGAGTTCTCTTTTATTGTAGCTTCTGCGTTTCATCTTGCTTTCCCTCTTATGGCAGCTTCTGCTTTTCATTTTGAGTTCCCTGTTATTGCAACTTGTGCGTTTCATGTTGAGTTCCCTATTATGGCAACTTCTGCGTTTCATCTTGAGTTCTCTCTTCTTGCAACTTCTACGTTTCATTTTGAGTTCTCTCTTATCCAACTTCTGCGTTTCATTTTGAGTTCCCTATTATTGCAACTTCTGCGGTTCATTTTGAGTTCCCTCTTATTGCAACTTCTGCGGTTCATTTTGAGTTCCCTCTTATTGCAACCTCTGCGTTTAGTCTTTAGTTCCGCCTATTATGGCAACTTTTGTGTAGCATTTTGGGTTCTCTCCAATCTCGTTCCTAGAGTCCACAGGCTCCACGGTCGCCTGTGGACTCTGGGAACGAGATTGGGTTCTCTCGTGTTTTAACCTATCTTTTTTACTTTGAGTTCCCTCTTGTTGTAACTTTGCCGTTTTATTTCGACGTCCTTCGTGTTTTTTGACCGCTGACATAAAGCGTTATGAATACGCGTTATGAATACGTCGAGGAATGTGCCAAACAGCGGAGAAAGCAGCTTTGGATTTCAAAATCTTTGTCTCGGTTCATGCAAAACAGCGCCAGCGGTCTCGTTTCGTTGTTTCGGGTTTTACATGTAGTACATGCCGTGCAGTGCAGGTTACGAACAAAAATTTGGTATATAATTCATGTTAAAACACCATATAGTCGCCCTGCAGCTTTGCTTGCAGTTAACATTTATTTACTGCTGTTTGCTTGCGGTTAGCATTTTACCCTGTAGTTTGCTTGCAGTTAACATTTATTTACTGCAATTTGCTTGCGGTTAGCATTCATTTTGTGGTTGGGCGACTATATGTTTTTCATTATTGGCGGCCATGTTGACTTACCATGAAGTATATGCCCAAAAATTGCAACGAATGACACCCCCTCTGCAACACTTTTTTAAATTTTTTTTTGAGTTGATATTGCATAGCAGTTACTTACAATACTTACAGAGACACAATACCTACATACAAGAATTTTATAGTATAACTTAGTGCAACTTACAGCGTTTTTCAGTCGTCGTCGTTGCGTTGCAAATTGTAAGGAAAATTGTACCACGTGCATGCAAAGTTGAAGTTTCAATATTGCCCGAGACTTGCCTCGTGCCGGTGCACGAGACGCGTGATCCTTGACCTTTCTTTTATATCGTCTCGGACTCTGCGGGAGCTATCGTATGCATATATTTTTTTTCTGTTTTAGACATGACACGAGGCAAGCAAGCCTCGGATTGAAGACTCGTGCTGCCTCGCATGGAATTTTCACTTCTAGTTTATTCGGAGAAAAAGCAGTCAGTTGAAAGTTCTTAATTGGTAAGTAGTTACAATGGATTCGAAAGCTTCTGTATCAGATGCCGTCTGACTAAAACGCGTGAAATGGTTCCTTGGTTATTTTGCTTTTAAGCCAACGGTTTACTAAAAGTTCGGAATTCTATCCTGATTGTGGAAATTTCTATTTATGAAAGGGAAGGCAACACAATTCAAATTCCTCAGAATCAGATGATCTCAAACTTCGCACAGTCAATCGACAAACCGTAACAGTTTTCGCCCTCAAGTAAAATTGTTTCCTGACCGCATTTAGCGGAACGGTTAAAATCATGAAAGATGCATTCCCTCATTTCATAAGCACGCTGTCATTGTTTGGCCTTTGTGTTAACAACAGATGCACAGAGAAAGTTAGTTCAGTAAAACGCAGTTGTAAACTTGTTTGAGTACTTTATTAACAGTCGAACAAATTGTGTTCCGTTTTAAAGAGAGAACTACAAAATCCGGTTACTTCATGCAAATTCCACTAAAATCTGTGACGCTAAGTAAGCGTGAAGTACGTCACATCTTAATTAAAACTACTGTAATTTTTTAAAAGAGCGAATTACTCCAACGAAAACATCTTAAAATTTCTATCAATGACCCAGATCTAGTCCACATCTGCTGATCTAGGTTTGCAGGCCCTCTGATTCGTCATCATCAGCCAAAATCCGTGCCGCCTTACATGTAATTAGTATACATTTGTTTTTGTACTCAAGAGGTCTTCTTTGACGCCCTGATGGCCTTTTGCTTCCGAATACGTTTCTATTTCATGTTCACAAGGCGCTACCTTGGTGATGCCTGCTGAGACAGGCATTCGACATTCCCACCAACAACTGGACTGGACTGGTAAGAACAGACTTGTTTGTTTTCCCATTTTGGCAAGAAGCAAAAATGGCGCAAAATATAAATACACTCACTGCCCAAAATCCGATGTCAAATTATTTCCGCGTAATTTGATTTCTCAAAAATTCAGTCAGTAATCAAATTTGACCGATGTTGATTTTCTGATAAGACCGAAATCCGAATTCTTACTCATTTCAATTTTATTTCCATCTGCAGTGTCGTTTTGTCAAGACGAAACAAAAACTTCAGAGTAAATGGCAGAAGATAAATTCATTGTTTTTTTCACCTTGTCAGGCAACTTGTATGCAGTGACTACTGAAATAACGTACATGTGGCGGGGAAAACGTGAGCCATAATTTCACTTCATGCCAAATGGATTCCATGTGGGGCGAAACGCAATCCTCCAACCGAATGGACATTGCAACTCAACTTCCCTACAGCACAGGGAGATTTGGTAGTGAAACACCATTTTACTCCAAGATGGACGAAATTCCTCATCGATTAAATACTCTTCGTGAATCATCTTCACATTGGGTGGAAACTCACAAGGAAAAGCAATCATTTCAATCAGATTCTCACAACAGGATGCCATTACACGTCTTACACTACCCGTTTGGTTTTAACACTGGCATGGAGTTTCAGGAGAGAGG
The DNA here is from genome assembly GCA_963693305.1 of Meandrina meandrites. Taxonomy (NCBI): domain Eukaryota; kingdom Metazoa; phylum Cnidaria; class Anthozoa; order Scleractinia; family Meandrinidae; genus Meandrina; species Meandrina meandrites. The sequence continues at coordinate 9,007,440 of OY855913.1, forward strand.
GGTCTACCAAGTTCCATCTTCTCACAATAAGATACCTTTAATTTACACCGATAATACCCCTGCGGTAACTTGTTTAGATTCGAAGGAAACTCCTACGAGAATGCCATCATACGGGGCAGACAAATGGCCACATTCACATATGGGCCATCAGTCTCGCCAGGCAGGTTCTAACAACGGAATTTCGTCCCACCAGACGGACAATCCTAGAAAAGTGCATCCTGATAACATCCCTAGAGGAACTTGTTTAGATGCGAGGGAAGCTCAAACAAGAATGCTACCATATAGGGCAGTCATAAGGCCAGATTCAGCAAGTGCCGTTGAAGCTCACGAGGCAAGGTTTACCAAGGCAATTCCATCTTATCCGATGGACAATCCCAGGGAAATGTATTCTGATATTAACCCTGCGGTAACGTCTCTAGATCCGAGGGAAGCTCAAAGAAGAATGCCACCTTCTGGAGTAGGCAGACAGTCAGATTCGGATAATCTCTCTCAGTCTCATCAGGGAAGTTCTATCAACGGAATTCCATGTTACCATTCCGACAATCTCACGGATATTCATCCTGGCAAGGTAGATGATGCCGACAAAATGCATCGCTGTAAGATGAATGCCGCAAAGGAGACGGTTTCAGCTCAGGAGGCAACCAATAGGAAGTTAAATCGAAACGAAAGCGAAACTTCGACTTATCAAATTAGTCGCTCGCGAGAAGGAATTTCCTTATATCAAACTGAATTCCAGGAAGAAGCGTTCTCCTATCAAGCTGATGCGGGGACCTACGAGAAAATGAAGACATCTAACCACCAAACGAACGCAAACGGTACAAAGTCCCTCGACCAGGCTATTATTTCAGAACAGATGACTCTCAGCTTGGCCGGTAGAAAAACCTGTCCACTCTGTCACTGCCCTGTGGCAACCCAACCGCAGCCATCTTATCTGCCATCGTTGAACTATCAAAAAGCTCACGTTCGACCATCGGTGATCATGGTCCCACTGAACAGAAAGGTAAAGTCAACATACTAATTCTCAATTCGTGTACTGATCTCATCGTACGATTTTTTACATGAACTGAATTCAATTATATTAAACAATTATTCCATGAGCGCGCGTTGGACATGAGATGGCAGATAGCCATATCATCGAGGCGCGTAGCGCCGAATTGGCTATAATTTTCTATCCAATAAGCACAAGTGGAATAATTGTTTTATTACAACACTCAAAGAATTGCAATATTTGAGCTCCCCGGCTGTTCTCGCTGACGTGTAAACCTAGTATATTTGTGGTCCGAGGTATATGAGCTCAGATACCATAACCTGTTATTCTTTCTCCAATACCAGCTTGAGAAGCCGGAGGAGACACTTTTGCCTGCAGCACAAGACCAGGCATGGACAGCTAGAAGGGAAACGCAAACGAAAAAAGTAATAACATTTTTTTGTTAGCAGAGAGTTCGATAGGCTGATGACTGATATAGCAAATGCAACATATCCTCCGAGCTGTCCAAATTCCATGGGACAAAGTTAGAAATTTGACCAAGCCCACGGTTTTCAACAAGGTTGTTGCTAAGTAACAACACGTGTTTTCATGGCGACAAGCCGACGTCATCTTCCGCAGTTCTCGTACTCTTATCTTATTGGTTAATAATAATAAAGATCTTCCGGCGCTTCAACGAAGCTCATGTCAAAAACGGAACAACTTCATTCTCTTGAAAATCAAAGCAAATTTTATATGTTAATCATGAAAAATAGAAGTTTCAGCACTGAAGTAGTAACTTTCACAAGTCCGTAATGTACCTTGGCCAGCTTTGGCCCAGAAACGACTTTTAAATCTGCTTTTTCCGTCAAAGAGGTGTGAAATGCAGCAGGTTGCTTTGTCTTTTCATCTCAATCGCAATAATACTTAGAACAAGCAAAACTGATGCTAACATCCTGTTCCCGTGACTAACGCCATTTTTCTATGACTAGGAGGACATCGATTCGTCTGGAGAAGATGAAGATAATGAAGAAGTAGAGAAGAGGTATTTCCGCGTAAACATTGATGGCACGACAGCGAGATTCAAGTTGACAAAAGAGGACTGGGCAAGGATGCCAGTCAAGTCCTTTCTAAGCGGCGGCCGTTTATTGAGCGGGCACTGGACTCGCATTTTCGCTAACAAGGTGAAGGAAAGTAACCCATGGTGCAGTGTGCGCTTCAAGAATAATCACGTGCGATCGGCAAACTCGCGCAAGATCCACTCGGCCGTGTTTTTTAGGGGAGCAGCTGAGTGCAAGCATCCAGAATGCAACGTGAAAATAAAATTCGTGATTCGTAAAGAGTACGGAAAGTACGTTGAAGTGACTTATGTAGGCAATGTTTGTCACCGTGATCAGCCAGATATAGGGACACGCGTGACAGAATCTAAGGGCAATACGTGAATTACCATTAGTCACCTGGTTAGCCAGAACTAGCTGGTCAGACCGTAGCCTGTTTCAGGCGTTTGGTCAGTGGGGAGCAGCGTAAAAAAGGCGAGAGAAAAATGAGGGGAGAGATGTTGGGAGAAAGCGAGAAAGTCCCCTTAGTCCCCTCGCCATTTTTTCAACTCGCCATTCGTCGCGCAATCCCGAATTTCGCGCTGCTCCCCACTAATCGAACGCCTGGGACAGGCTAGCTAGACCGGTATATTCGAGAACAGAATTCCGTTGTTAGTCAGATTTGTTCAGTCAAATCAGTCAATGCAAATATATTATACACTGTTGTGGTGAGTTTGTAGGCTAATCTCGTAAGAAAAGCCCATTTTGCATTCAAACCCGCCAGACAGGCCGGCCAGGTCTGACTAATGGTAAGCGCTTTAAGAGCCACAAAGGAAATACGCGCGCCGCGTGTGATCACATCGAGACTAACACCTAGATTAAGCTAGATTACAAACCGAATGTACATACTTCTTACTACAAAACATTTACTTATTTTTAATTGTGTAAGGTGACCAAAGTATTTATAATAAAAGTTAGGTAAATAGTTCAAAATCTGACGCTGTATCGATCTCTGTTCTGTAGCATCATCATTTTGTCAGCATTCTAGCCATGTTAAAGACTAGTTGTACTACGGCGAAACATACGTTTTGTGTTCTGCCTTCGTCTATTCCGATAGCACTAGCCTTGCGTTTCTATTTCATTTTAGTTCCACATCTAACCATCCATCGACAAGGCCAGTAAACATTTAAACGCAAGCAAAAAATAGCAAAAGTATCTGTATGCATACCCGGCCCCGGGTATATACCCCACCATAAAAATAGCTTATTTTTCATCTCTCCAAAGAAAAATAAGTTACCAAAGAGGTGCATGATAATAGAACTATCTTTTCTTGTATTTCACTTTGGCAAATCCTGAAACGTGATGCCATCTAATTTTTCTCTCTTAACACGCGTTAGCCTACCATCCCTTGTATAACTATTCCTCTAAGCTGGGGGAGTGAGCGCGTTCCATAATGTAATTACCGAACTACTTTACTTTACTTTACTTTACTTTACTTTATTTTTAGTTCATTTTACACCGTCAATTGAATTAGTTTTACTTATTTCCAGTATTACGCAAAATACCACAATCACTTCATGTAAAACACCCCTTCCAATGAAAACTCCCATTGTTCCTCAAGAAGGCTGGTTTGGCAAGCCGAAATGTAGTACACAATTTTATATTCTTCATTAGTCGCAAAGGTATTAAAAAGGCAAGAGATACTGAATGGCAAAAGGGATCCTGTAAGAAAGCAGAGAAGTAAGGAAAATGCATAGAAGCAAGTTAAAACTAAAGTACAAACTAAAATATATCACTGTCGAATTTTGGAAACCAACAGCAAGCACATGTACACAAAGCGGACCTATCTTTTTTAAAGGTGCTACTTTCTAAAGGAGTCTGGGCACTAGTTCAATCGTTCAATCCAAGATGGAGTTTGAGGAGTTGAAAGTTGAAATCCCAGCCGATGATAGCGACAAAGAAGAGAAAGATCTCCCTTTCAATTTTGTAAGTAAATGAAAATCTACTTGGTAATTCGTGCTCACCATTTATTGAAACATTCAAACATTTTTTCACCTATTTAATTTTGTACTCACAGGAAAGGAGGTACGAAAACAAGTCAGGTTGTTTTGTGACGGGATTTGATGTAACTTCTAAGGTACTACCGATAATTTGTAACTGTCTTTGTTCGTATTAGTAAGATAGAAGTCACTAGTAAATCAGATTTCCTGATTACGATGAATATTTTGCAATAAACTGAGACAAATTTTAAAGATCTTTCGAAGTTGCCACAAAATATACTTACTGTATTTATACGGCGTGTACATGAAATATTTAACTTACAACACGGCTTTGATCTTACATGTGAAATTTCATTTGAGTATTTTCTCCTTTCAGTTATTTTAAGTTACCTGCATTAATCTTATATGTTAACAGATGAACTGATTTAGTTCAGTGTTAGATTAACCCATTCTAATCCCCTGAATTGTGTATGTTTACATGATAGTTTCGCTTACTTTTATTTACCGCGGTAATGTTTGAAATTATTTTGTAAATTAACTACAGATGGGAATTTATAAATTGATCATTCTAGAGCAATTTTTGGTTGAGTGTCTTAAACCCAAAGCCAAAGTAGACCAGAGCATCCACTCTGGCCACAAAGGACACATACAATCCAGCGAATCAATGAATTTAACAAATGCATGTAGCTGGTGCAAAGTGCAGGGAATGTGTGACAGTGAGTCGCAAAAGTCTTGATTTTACTTCTGATTGGTCGAGAAAATGGCAATAAGCATAGTAATGCAAAACCAAAACAAATTCGAATTTACTTTGAACACTGACAAGTGGTGTGCGACAAATGCAGAAATTGCACTCTGGTTAGCCCGGATCGCATTCCAGTAAGCCTGAATAATATTCCGGTTAGCCTGAATAGCGGTTTTGGTTAGCCTGTTTATGGGTAGCTTTCAATAATGGCAGTGGTAACATGTTATATACTATAAAGAAGTCTGCTGGTCGCACACCATATGACTATACATACAATCAACTCTAAGTGGGTAGCTCTCTAAATCAAACACCCGACCTTATTTCAGTCTTACTCGATTACAGAGCCCTTTTCAGGTCAATCTGGTAAAGGGGTTATACCTGATGTATGATTTGGGCAAAAATTAGTGCATGATACATGACAGCAACTTAAATCGATCCATGAATTACTGGTCTAGTATGATAAATGATCTACATTTTTGAGAACGGTGATTCATGATTCCAGCTGTAAATGGTTAGGAAAGCCTAACCAAAGAGAGTTGACCAGGTAAAAATGTTGCTGTTATTGTAGGAAGCATTGGAGAGAAAGGCCAGGAGAGCAAAAAGATTTGGACTTCAGTCAAAACACAAAGACGCTGAAAAAACTAGCAGTCAATCTGATGAAGATACTGATCCAACGTATGTACAAACTGAGAGAATTACAGGCTATTTAATAATGACAAGAATGATTGTCAATAGATATAGATTAATAATAGTCTCCATCTGGTGCGAAAATGCACACTGATGGACATTATCTGTTCCAAGAGGTGAACAGTTTTCTTAGAGAGATGCTTGAGGAAAACTGTGATCTCTGAGGAATGGATAATGTCCAGGGACAAATATCAGTGAATAAATAACGAAGATGGTGAATTTTAAGCTTGGTGAATAAATGGTAAAGATGATATGTTTATTTCTTATGAGTGTGGAGCAAAGAAAAAATTCTGAGTCCCTGGTATCTGGGAGGCCATGGGTTCGATTCCTGTCCAGAGTTGCCATAGCCAGATGTCAGAACAAGACAAGGCAAGTTTTGAGTGCCGGAGGCCTGAGCCGCTAGGGGGATCTGGTGGCAAATTGTGCACAAGAGAATTTTGAAATCTAGAGGCTCAGAAATGCTCTTTGAAGCACTTTCCATGGCATTTTCCAATTTTTTTCTGGGGATTATTTTCTCAATATTAAACATTTCTTTAAAAAGGCCAAAATCAAGATTTTGGCAAGTGCCTTGCTCGTCTTGCCTCATGCTAGCCACGGCCCTGCTGTTAGGAACTCAGAGTTTTTTCTTTGTCCCATGCTCGTGACAAATGAACATATCATCTTTATCATTAGTGAATATTTGTGAAGCCAAATGGGAGCTATTGTGTTTATTATCCTTCAAATGTTATTTACACAAGGCTGCTCGTTTTGGGAGACCTTTTCTTAAAACTTTTAATCTTTGATACCATTCTGTTGAGGTTTAAAATATTATTAGTCTCTTCAAAATGTTCAGTTCTATTCATTTAACAATTCACTTGGGATGAAAACTAAACATGCAAACGTAAATTGGAACTTATGAAAACTGAGGAATATCATGATATTGCCCAGTTTTGGCTGCATCACTAACATGCACAATTACATGCGCAAATAATATTTGATGCATTATTATGGTTGATATTTACTTGCTGGGTAACAAGCCCCGGTTAAAATATTCCAAGAATTTTCAAGGATCTTTGTAAGGACTTTTGAGGACCTTTATCCCCAAAGATCTTCAAGGTTTTTCCTCCTTCCTCAGGAATGTCATTGATTTTCAGAGGTGTTGCAAGGTTCTGCAAGTAGTTTATTTTAAGACCCCAGTAAAATCATCTTCAAATCTTTTTATCTTTGATGAAAGTTTTACGAAGATCTTCATCCTTTAGGATCTTTGACAGGTCTTTGAAGATCTTTCCTGCAAGGTTTTCCTCAGGGTGGGGTCGAGGGTGGGGCAGGGGGTGCGTGACAAATGTATCACGATCTGTAAGTGTAAAAATGTACCATGTGCTGACAAGGTGCATAGTGATGATTGTGAGAACTATTAATTCACAAAGATTATTCAAAAACAAACCGATAGTACTCTGAATTATTGTACCATTCCCAGTTCTTGGTAGCAGCACTACCAGTTCTTGGTAGTGCTGAATCTCTGGCAATTAAAGAAGATTTCTAAATACATTAAAGACATAGCATGCTAACAGTTTCAACTGTCAACTCTGAATTGTCATATACAAAACAGTCAGTCTGTCTGTCCATCAATCTGTCTACCTGTCTGTCAATATTATTGTAATTTGTACCTTGCAAAAATATTTTGATAATTTATAAATATCATGGCATAAAAGCTCTATTTTATTTTCTGTTGCAGATTGTCTTCTGTTGATACCAAAGAGCTCCCGGCAATATCAGATGGTAATTTTAAACCTTTATTATCCAAATCAGATAACTCATAAACTAAATAGTAGCTATGGCAGGGATGTAAAACAAAAAAATTGCTGGTTATTGCCTGGATAGGATTTAAGTGGGTTTGATCTTGGCCGTTTTCCTTACGTCATACTTTTTTGTATCCATTTTTTTTTACATCTCTTGACTAAATCACTCAGCTATTCTCAGAGAGTCCTCTTCATGCCACTAGCTGGGCTAAAAATGCTCTCAGGTTGTCGGGATAAAGTAGATTTTCCTGTCGAACAAGGTCCCAGGCAAATCATTTGCGGAGTGACTAAATCATGATTTTAAAATAAAAGAGGAAACCAACGATAAGCATGCAACTGCCTGGGTAAGCTAAACAAGTTTTTCAACCCCTAGAAGCTGTACCGTAAGCAATTGTAGATAAGCCGCACCCTCAGATAAGTCACCCCTTGAATATAGCAACTCAAATTTTGGGAAAAAAAGTTTTGATAGAAATCGAAAGAAGTCCAAAGTCTTCTTCATAAAACTTTAACTCACAAACATTGAAACAGAAAATACTTCAGTCTTATCCACAGTTTTAGCTCTTTAATAGAATCAACCTTCCAAAATTTTTCACTGGCGACCAAACTTGGGCAGTCAGTGGCCAAATGGCCACTAAGGAAAAAAATAAACTTGGAGGGTTGCTTTCCATCAACTTTGACATTGGATTGATCTTTTTCTGGTATTTGTTGACAGGTATTTCTCACTTAACTTAGTTTTCCATCAAAATTTGTGTGACAGCAAGAACGTGTTTGTTGTTTCATTTGTGGAACATTTGTAGCTTTGTAACCAGGCATTTGGTTGGACAAACTGGACACAGAGATTTATGGCACCTTTTCCAAATGTTCTTGCAGATAAGCTGCACCCCCGATTTCGAACAGTGATTTTTGGTTAAAAAGTGCGGCTAATCTGTGAGTGTTTGCGGTAACCTGCAAGGGACTAGCATCCCATCCAGAGAGTAGTATACCGTAAAATTCCGGTTACAAGCCCCGGTTATAGGTCCATCTAACTGGAAACAAAAAAATACATCCGGTTATAAGCCCCCCTCTCCTGGATGACAGTACTGAACAGGGCTAAATGTTGCTTTATTTTGACTTTTTAACTCTAAAACGTATTGCGATCAACACTGCCGTGACTCGTTTCGAAAAATTTTTATTATTCCGCTTATAAGCCCCCCCCCCCCAGATATAAGCCCCTCCGCTTATAAGCCCACCCAAAACCCCTTACAAAGTTGTATAAGCCCAGGGCTTATAACCGGAATTTTACGGTATAGCAATAGAGCTAGTCAGAGGTAACTGCCCGACATCTGTGTCCTTGTGGCTCATGATAGCTCTCAATGTTTGTTTCTAGGTGAAGCCAGACTAGATGCTATTCTAATTCATGGTGTGGATAATATGAGTACAAAAGATGTGTTTGCTTATTTCAGTGATTTTGTTCCTGGGTCTGTGGAATGGATTGACGATACTTCATGTAAGTCTCACCTGTATGCCAGTGTCATTGCGAATAATTTTTTGAACAACCATAAATGGCGCGCACCTGTATTTATCTTGCCTATTCTTTGATCACACAAATTAATGGCTGCAATTTCAGCACAGTGGCTGTCAAATAATCCATTCTGAACTAAAGTGTGGCTTGCTATAAGATCTGGCAGTTAAGAACTAGATTTAAGGTGCTTTCTACCAATACCCAGGAAAAGCAAAGCTATTCCACTTACCATTAACCATTTTGCCATTCCAGCAACATAAGTGTATAGTTTGAATTCAGACCACTAGCATTTTCTCCCCAGGGGGAGACTTCCATAGAAAAGGAAAGGGGTTGCTTATTGTCTCGCTTAGGGCTGTAAATTTTAAACTAGTGGTAATCAGAGATTAGGGGAGTGCGTTCGATCTAAGATGGATATTCAGATCAGTGGCAAAAGAGCACGATCGTCGGCATACTATAATGCTTTTCAATATGCCTCAAATGGAGTGAAGAGAGGAATCTCATCACCCAACGTTTTGGAGGATAGATTGCGTGACGAGCCAAAAGAACATCTGTGTGCAAAGTAAATTGGAATTTGTTCATTTTTTTCGAGGAGGTTTACCTGCGAAAGAAATTGTGACACTGCAGGAGTTCTTGGTATGATAAAGCAGAATTTTTCTTTTCGTGCAAGCTATGTTATCGTAATTTGGATGTTACAGAAAAAGCCATTCAAATGATGTATCGGTAAATGATTAATGACCGGTCGGAAACATGATCCATCATCGCACAAGTCATGGCAGTGATTTTTTGCCAAAGGTCAAAAAGAACCTCAAATAATGAACGGAACGGCAAATTCTCATTGATATCAGAATAAATGTAAAACAAAGTGAAGTTACTCCTGACACTTCATGGGACATTCACAAAGCAGAAACGTACAAAGGGGGTCGTACAGGGGGGGGTCTCTGGCACGATTTACGGACGAAAAAAATAACGAATCACGGATATTGAAATTTGATTTTCCCGAATCACGAAAATAAGAACTCTTTTATCCTGTTCTTACGCTACAAATAGTGTTTAAAGAAATCAAAATTGATTAAGAAATTACGAAAATAAGAAAGAAACATACTCTTTTATCCTGTTCTTACTCTACAAAGAGTGTTTGACGTTACGATAATTATACGGAACTCACATTTGAGGTCTCGCGTCTCAAAATCACGCAAAAAATAAAGTCAATAAAGTGGTGAAATCACGAATATCGGTTATTAATTCAAGCTCTTCATGTGTCACGCAAAACCTTCCGGTCACGGGTCACGAAGATTAAATTTATTAAATTCACGTTTCACTGAAAATAAAATCAGCTAATCACGCGTCACGAGAATACCCCTGTACGACCCTCTACAAAGTCATAAATGCATGGGCGATTAGCGTTCATTTCTCTTAATACACTGTAATTCGTATAGAAGTAGAATTATCATGTACACGACAAATAATTATTTATTTCACTTGAATTGTTATCTTTTGACACTAAACAACTTCTAAAGCTCCACGGACTTCTACAAATACTTTCACTTTCATTTGAAAATACGGGCATAACACTTCAACTTTTCGTTCATAGTCGATACATTCATAATATTCAATATAATGATTTCCTCATCAAAATATCTGCGCATAAGAATATATCCGCACAAATAAAACAATTTTGATCCTTATTTGACCCACTCTCTTCACGTGAAATGCTATAAACCATTTGTAATTGTAGCTTGTTATGAAACGTATTGCATGTAAACACGCTGGTTTACCTTGCCTATAAAACTACCAATCAACTTACTCGATTTGCACTCCTTTTACGATGTTCGGTGGCTGACTAAAACTCTTCTTCCCTGGATGATAACCCTGTAATGCATTAACTTCGCGCGCACGCTTAGCGCTTCAAGCCAAAAAATGTTCTCTGCATACGCACGATGCCCTGCGTTGAAGATGACGTACCCATCTCTGTATCCATGGAAACGAACAGTGACGTAAATCAAGAACGAACGACGACGAACGAAAGGAATGCAGAAGGCTTTTGGCTAGCATGCACAGGACACCCAGCAGATCATGCGAGATTAGTAAGCAATCTCCTTTGTCGAACGCAATAATGGGCATAACGCCAATATTTTTAGCAGTCAAGGACTCGATATAGAAGTATCAATTCTATTTTTAGTATTTTGGTATCTTTTAAGGGTCAAAAAAGCTTGCACCACATCCAGATTGGTCTTCTTATGGGAGCCCCCTCCCCCCTAGGATTTTCTCCAGCTTATTTTTGTTTTTAATTATGATGAATATTTATTTTATTATCTACCGCTCTGCACACATTGCAGGCTGACAATGCTAACTGAATCTCTCCACAAGGTGCGGGCCTATGAAGAACTTTTGTAACTTAAAATTTTCAAATGTAGGTAATGTTGTGTGGGATGATGACTTCACTGCATCAAGAGTCCTAATGGAAATAGGCAAAGACATACAGAAACCAGCAGGTGACATCATGTTATGCATTATGCTTATATTGTCAGTGTTGCCTCCAAGCAGTCAGATGCAGAGAAGACTGCAACAGGCTATGGGGGGGGGGGGGGGGGGGGGGGGGGTTGTACTCTGGGAATTTTTGGGTGGGGGTGTGCTGCTGGGATTATGAAACCCTTACCCTTTTAGACGTCGTTCAGCTGCATTTTAGAACCCCATTTTAGACTAAATTTCAATAATCCCTGCAAAGACTCTATCCTATCGCAGTCAAGGAAAATTTAAAGATTTGTATGGCTATTTATGTAAGTTTTTTTTAACTCCAAGAGTCAATTCCTAGTCGAAAACAAATTGTTCATAACACTGAAGAGTTTCTCGGTAAATGATATCCAATTGTAGACCAAACCTCTCTCATTTTTATCCTATCCCAGACTAAACTGCTTAAAAACCATACACATACCCATATAGCCATATAGCTAATATTTGGGAATACACCCCCTCCCCCCCCCCCTCCTCCCTCGGGTGCAAGAGGGAAAAGAGGAAATTGCAAGCCATAGTAACAGTTGGAAATCATAGCTACATCCTTGAAAAAGTGCAGTTGTAAAACAGTGGAGAAAAATTGAACAAATTACCAGGAGGATGACAATTGTTAAATTCTCTAGTCATAAGCAGTGTAAAAACCTTACCTTTTTTGTAACTGTGTTCATTTTTGGCTTGAAAGTGGAGGATTTCAGAAATTGAAGACTTCGTAAGCAACAGTTTGATAGGAACTGCGTGCACAGTGCATTTGACTGCTGCATACCTGTGCTTTAATTTTACTGTTGTAACTCTGATGTTAAACTTGTTACCTATTTAATTAACAATACAGCCACTGACGATGATGATTATGACGATGATATGAGTGAGACTGTGGAAATCAGATGGAAGATGGGACCTCCTCATCCACAAGCTGAGCGTCTTCTTTTGAGATTAGCCACCAAAAGTGAGTGGGAGCTCTAGTTATCTTCTCAACTCGCTTGGCTGGGACAATAATAACAACTCTAGAAATACATTAACTAATGATCTAGGTTTTAAGAATTAAGAAATAGAAAACATGTTCCGTGTTTCTATCGAGTTTTAGAAACACGAGTGGAAGTTTGGGAGAACGTGAAATGCTGTGGGAACACGAGGCGATAGGCGAGTGTTTCCACAGCTTTTTCGAGTTCTCCCAAACTTTTGCGAGTGTTTCTATAGCTCGTTAGAGACACGAAAACATGTTTTCTATTTCTTTTAGAAAACACCGCGAGGAAAAAGGATTAAATCCCTCGTTTATTTTTATCATCAAAATGTAAATTCTCTTTGCTCGCGCCGTCATTATGTCAACAGCTCGTGCTAGTTCTGTGTTTCTATCGAGTTTTAGAATATAGCCGCTGTATACACGCAATGGAATTCTAGCGGGCATTATTTTTTTATAGAACATGGAAAACCATCTTCTAGTAGGTAAATAGAAGTACAGCTTTTAGCGCGCGCTTTCTTACAGGATGTTTTCTAACATTTTATAAATCATTGCAAATCTACTTTCAGAGGACAAGAAAAGACCAGGAGCGGCAGGAAGAAGCATGTATTATTTAATCAATGGTAAAACAAATGCAAGAGCCACAGGTGGGTATTGCTATGTTTAGTGCTGGAGAGGGGTGTAGCAAGCCCAATGGGGGAGGTGTGCTTCATAACACGGACTATACGGGAAGGCTCCGCCCGAAAGGAAGGTCTTTTTTCAGGCTGGAGCTATATAGAAAGATAAGGATTTTATGACTTGGAACATAGAAAAGGGTAGAGAAACATTTTAGTTATTTAAAGGTCTGGCCAAACGGAGGCGCAGGTAGACGCAAGCTTGCGTCTCCGTTTGACCACGACTTGCGTGCACTTGCGTTGACTTGCGATGACTTGCGTTCACTTTGGTCAGGATCAAATTTGCACGCAAGTTAACGTAAATATTTCACCGTTTGGCCACCCTACGCAAGTCAATGTAAGTCTTGTTGTTTACTTCAAGTACTGAATTACAGCGCGTGCAGTAGCATTTCAAAGGCTTTTTTTGACCTGCGAGTCCGTTTGGCCGCTCAACGCAAGTGTTGCGACTACTTGCGTCCAGTTGCGTTACCGTTTGGCAAGGGCTTAAAATATCTTGACTCCAATAACTCCAACTCCAGTAAAATTCGGTCAGCAAGGTTGCAGGTTTTTGAATTGCTTTCAAAACTCTTGGACGTGTTGCCGCAACAAGACTGTTGCGTTAAATGTCGTCCGGCGTGCCATGTTACACTTGACGATTTTTAAAAATCGTCTCGTGGATAAAGGACACCCATTAGGTGCCGCGGTGGTTAACCAATTGTTTATAGTGCGCTGGGATTCGGGTCGAGCTGTCCGAGTTCGAGCCCTGGCCGGGTTATTAGGCTAGACACTTTTAAGTTAACACTCCCGTAGTGCCTCACTCCACACAGGTGTATTAATGGGTACAGGTGAATTTACTACTGGGGGTAACCCTGCAATGGACTATCATCCCATCCAGGGGGAGTAGAAATACTCCTAGTCACTTCATGCTACGGAAACCGGGATAAGTTCCGACGTTTGGGCCTACTGCTTAACCTTTCCTAATGATATAGTGCAACAATGTGAAATACAATTGAACCCCCGCTATTTCGAACCGTCAGTAGCCTCCTGTACAGACGTCTTTGGGCTCGTCACGCGGAGGAATGCGTGACCACACCAAAGGCGTCTTTGGGCTTGTCACGCGGAGGAACGCGTGACCACCCCAAAGACGTTTGCCCAGGAGGCTATAAAACCGTCAGGGGAAACGAAAAATAGTTCGAAATAGCGGGAGTTTGAAATAGCCGATAGTAAATGACTGAAGGGCAAATCCAAGGGAAATGGGGCTCGAAATAACGGGGAATTCGAAATTAGCGGGGTCGAACTGTATTTTCCACAGATTCAGTTTAATTCTGTATTTTGTCTCATCTGTTTTTCAGGTGCAAAGAAAGGGATCGTTAGTTCATCGAGGTAATACAAAGTGTATCGAGAAAATCTAAGAGAGAAGTTAAATTACAAAGTAGCGAGTGACATGGCTTTTACTGTCGCCGTAGAGACGGTTTTTAACTGACAAGTGAACAACAGAGGGTGACTTATTCAAAGGCAGTCCACTCTGCCTGAGTAATGTTGAAGAAACTGCTGGTGGGTGCTTTCCATTTTGTACAGATCGACCAGTCGGACCAGCTGTTGTAAAATGGTCAAAAATGGAACGACATTTTCCAAATAAAACCGGGCCAATCGAGTGAAATGGTCCTTTGCATCTTGCATTCCTTTCTCTAGTGCCCCGCATCAATGAGAAACTTTCGAACTCAAGTTAGACAACTAACGAGTTTTTGAAAATGGAACGGAAAATTTCGGTCCCACCGGTCCTCTGGTGGTGGTCCAAAATATTCTAGTCGGACCAACCCGAAACGGAACTTTCCACTTGACTTCCTACCAAAATTCCTGACAATTTTGGTTAATAGAAAGAACCCACTGACAGAACAGAGCGTATGCGTGGGCCACCGAGTCTAAACCTGCTTGCAAAGGGCGCCAAGCGCGGGAAAATTAAGGAACCCGCTTCACGTTTTAATTTGGTTTGCATTTGATTGGCTGAGAAAACATGTTTGTTTTCATTGGTCAGACCACGTTGCACGATCATTTTGAACCAATGATAGAGCCCAATCTAACTAGAGATCACCATCATCGATTTGCCACAAAACAGGAATAATTATTAAAAATTTGTACAGAAGTTGGGCGTGGAGATCTCCAAGAAACGACAGAGCTTATAGGGGAGGTCATCTCGGTTAACTGAGCTTAAGTGTGCGGCTTGGCCAATTCAGTATCATTTTGTTGGAGGGAGCGTGGCCTAGTGGTTAGGGCGCTGGACTTGTAATCCGGAGGTCCCGAGTTAAAGTCCTCCTCCCTGTCACTAGATGGATTTGTGTTCGGTGTTCCCGAATTCAACTCCTCCACGCTCTGGTCAGCCTCCTGCCAGTTGGGATTTTTTAACAAATTTCTGTTCTTTTTGTAATATTTGTTTGCCTATTTACAGTAGCGACAATTAGTACAACAGTGCTAAATACTCTGACACTTAAATAAAGTGTTTTATTTAATATTTTGATTTATTTTATACTATTTTCAGTCAGCGAGAAACTGCTAGAATATTAAAATCTTATTTTCTCACAGGAAAAGGAAAATCTTGAAGGAGCAAGAGAGAGTGAAACACATGTACACCGGTGGACCAGATGTGCTCTTTCTGGAAAAGATCGAAACCGATAAGGAGGAAAAAATGGACATCGACGAACCTCCGCTTAAAATCATCGTCACTAACGACGGCCCGACGGAAAGGAGCGAACCCGCAAATCTACGCATGCGCATGTATGCCGATTATGTGGAGGAAGACGATAGCGAAAGTGATGAAGATGACGACAGGAGAGAGAAGCGGGACAAATGGAAAGGAAGAATTGACAGAAAACAGAATACAAGAGAAGAAGTTGTCAAAAAACAGCCCACACTGGACTTACGGTCTAAGTTACAGAGCAGAGAGCGGCACGGGTTTAATTTTAAGAACAGACCTTCGTTATCCATAGAAATCAAAGAAGAACCAGAATCGTGATTTTATGTACAGTGTTGTTAATATGTTCGCTTTTTATTTTGTACTGAGGAATTCTTAGGGTTTTTATTTTATTATGTAAGTAAAAGGCTGGCCTCAATAAACATACGTATCTCACCGGACATTCCGTGCGAACGAACGAACGAACGAACGAACGAACGAACGAACGAACGAACGAACGAACGAACGAACGAACGAACGAACGAACGAACGAACGAACGAACGAACGAACGAACGAGTGTGCGTGCGTGCGTACATCTAGAGTTCCGTGTCATATTTCTCATTGGTTGCGCAGCTTTTAGATGAGTATGGCAGAAGATAACAGATCTAAGCAAGGGAGAAGTAAAAAGATTTGGACTCGGCGTTATTCTTGTGACACTCTGTCTTTTATTTGATCAATGCTGTTAGTGCTCCCGCTAGGTCATGTTTCAAGGTTTGACTGAACTCAGGAAACAAGTTAGCCTATCCCCCACGGGTCCCCTGTAGTCCGGTGTGCGGATGGTCATTAGGTTCGACTCCTCACGGGAGAAGAGAACTGGGGAGTTTTTCCGTGCAGCTTGTTTAGTCGGGCGTTTTTAAGCAGAAACTTTCTATCAGAGTATTGAACGGTTGGGCTCGGCAATCGCGCTATTTTTTGCTTCACTCCGTGTATTTGATATAGTTGGTACACCTGATACCACTGTTGCATTCGATTAAAATCACCTGTTACAGTTGTTACAGCTGTGCTTTCTTACGCACAATTCCTATACCACTCGAAAGATGTTGGTTTTTGTGGAGGGAAGAAAACCCGGAGAACCTAGAGAAAAACCATCGGACCAAGGGCGAGAAACAACCGTCGACAAAGTCAACCCACGTTTGATGTTAGATCCAGGATTCCAATAATGTCGCTAGTCGTTGCTTGGCTTTGAATTTTAGCTTGGAGAGGAATGAATAAAAGGCATGAGAGTTTCTCAGTCCCTCCTCCCCATTCTTCTCTGCTTTACTACTCGTTTTGGCAGCTCCGCCTCCTGTTTTCGCCGTTTTTGTGTTAATGAGCCCGTCAGCGACCCAAGCTACATTTCGGATCGAGTCTCGGACATTTTCAGTTCCTGAGTACACTCCCGGCACCATGCACCAAGCTGCTGTTAAGACGACGGCAGATTGACACTTCAGACAATCATAAATAATGCGCGAGATGCTCAATGTTTATTGACTTGAGGGTAACTGACATATCTGACGAGATTGTTTATTCTGAAAAGCAAACCGATCTATTTTGCCAAACGTGAAATCAGCGACCAGCAAAAGGTCTGCTTTTGCATTCTCGTTCCCAGAGCCCTGCGTTTCTTTTGGTCACGTGTTCGGCGAAACGAGATGTCATTTATAAAAAACGCGTGGCCCTGGGAATGAGGATTGCTTAGGTTGAGGGAGGGGAGGGTGCGGCGGGCAGGCTATCCTTTTATGGTCAGTACAAGAAAAAAGAATATAGTATTTATCAGAGACTGCATGGTTAACAGGAAGAAATCACTGCCAGAAGTCGTCAATCCAAGGACTATACATAAATTTCCTGAACTTAGTAACTAACATTACAACTAAAATAAGGTTCTACGTAAAGGCCCTTGAGCTGGAAACAAATTGTAAATTAAGATGCAAACAGGATTTCTGGATCTCTATCAGTCTTTATTTAGTGCCAATTAATGATGTTATCCTAGTCTAAATTTAGAGCCGGTTTAACTGACTTCAAAAAAAATAACCCGAAAAGCGATAATGGTAAGCAATAATTATCAAATATAATCCAATGTTACAAAAAGCACTAAAATGTTTAAATATAAATAATTTGAAATAAGACGTTTCCGGAGCTTTTTAAAAGTAATTCGCGTGGAGCTGAAATGGTTCAAAAATAGCATTTTTTTAGTATTATAAACAACGTCAGGTCCCTTGACAATATTCTTCGCCGGCTAAGTATTGTTTCTCAGAGGCAACAATTGTTGGACTTGTGCTACGCCCTTTGGCAAGATACTTATTCTGAAAGTGTATTTCTCGATAAAACTTGTGTATAAGAAAATTCTTTGTACGACAAAGGGGTTTCATGAAAACGTACGCTTGGCCACTACCATGCATTGCCTGCGAAGCCGGCGAGATTTGCTTTTCGGCGACGGAACCGCCATTCCGGCGAGGACACTTTCAAGTAAAATTCACATTCTATATTTGATAACAATCTGATTGTCGCCAAGTTTTCTTCGACGACGAAGACCCATTTCCGATATTAACGGTGTGCTAGACCTGTAGGTACGTTGAAAGTTATGAGTTATGACTGCTTTCTCATGAGAACCGGACCTGCGAACTGGAGTGCTTTGTAACGGTGCTCTGAAATCACACCATACAGACCCTCGGCTAACGTAAACTTATGGGAAAAAAGCCGGTTTACGTGGCCTTTCAAACTAATCGAAACTGAAATTTTGGCAATAAAAGTGAAATCACTCAATATATTTAATAAATACGACCTATTGTTGTTGTTGTTTTTTTGTTTTCACTGCATTTCCTCTAAGTTTAACGACGATTTTAGGTAAATCTTTCCGGAAAGAAATTCACGACTGTTGAAAACTCTTATACGAAAGTGAGACCAACTTTTACTGTGAATCTGTTTTAGCGTGCTAACAGGAGAGATCTGAGCACAGCGGCATGCCGGGGTCATACTGAAGATAAATCGGAAATACGAGATTTTTAGTTTCATTTACAAACCGGACTAAATGAGGATGCTTTTTCAACTATGTGTAATTTTCAGCCGTGACAATTATTGACCATTATTTTGTCATGGCTAAAAGTTAGGGTGGTCATAAATTAAACCCAACAAAATCCCTCAGACTTGAAGCGAAACCAAAAAAAAATCCCCTGAACCAAAATAACCCCCCCCCCCCCCCCCCGCCCCAGAAAATAAAATCCAATGCTGAATTTTCTAATCGTAAAGGTATTCAGGAAACACGGAAGAATATCAACAGTACAAAAGAATTGTTCAATTGGAAATAATAAATTGCTCATGTATGTTTATTTATCATACTATATACCATGAACTTTGGATACTAAAAAAAATATCTGCTAAAATCAATCTACCCCATTTCGCTAACGAGTGCTTTTCGGCAACGGAAGCGCCGTTCCGGCGAGGACATTTTCGAGAAAAAAATCACATTCTATCATTAACATTGCCGCCAAGCTTTTCTTCTTCGACGAAGGCCCGTTTGCGATATTAACGTTGTGCTAAATTCGTACGAACGTTTAACGATATAAGTTATGGCCGTTTCCTTACGAGAATAGTGGCCGCTTGAACTGAAGTGTTTTATAACGGTGCTACGAAATCACCAAGGTCACCATATATAGTCCCTGGTGTAAAATAGGAAAAAGGCGGTTTATGTGGCCTTTCAAACAGAAAATTTTTAGCAATAAAATCACTCAATATGACCTATCGTTGATATTCACTGCATTTCCTTCTAAGTTTAAAGAGACACTGTCACGGACATTTTTTGGCTTTTTTAGTAAAATGGCAACAAAATTACGACTAAGTGCTTTCAACCATGCAGGAAATGCTCCTAGAAGGTAAAGGGAAGGATATCTAGCAAATTATTTAAAGAAGAGGGTGACTGTAAATAGTTTTCATCAATTTTTCAAAACCACAAGGACAGAACTTGAAAAAGTCAAGCTGACTTTTTCAAGTTGAGATCAAAGCTCCAGATTGTATCACAGTGATATCGCTCTATATATAGCTTCAGTACACTGGTAAAGTAATTTTAAGAAAACTTGACCACTGTTAATAGGTTTCCAATGGTGTAAACATGTTTTTGGGCTGTTGAATTTTTGAAGTTATGCTCGTGACCGTGCCCCTTTAACGACGATTTTAGATAAATTGATCTTTCCGGAAAGAAATTCATGACCGATGAAACACTCTTTTTTTTATATATATATAAGCAGAAGTCCATAACTAGAAGTCTACATCTCTGGTAATAGGCTTTGAGATATGTCTTTCGCGTGTACCTCGCGCTCCTCGCGTGTAGGCTATTTTTAGAACAGCTTTGCCGCGAACAAGTAGCCAATCACATTGAAGTATTTTTTAATTCGCGCCTTTGATTGGTTGAACAAATTTTTGAAGAAAAGCAGAACTGCAGAGGACGAGTGAACTCGAGCGAACGGCATTACGAAATTTCTGTTTGTTGGTCATCGTAATTTCCGTTTTGTGAGGATTAAATCGTCCGGACAAGAATCATCAGGCCATCTTTCATCGATGACGATAGCATCGAAGTTGTAAAAATTCGGAGCATCCAAATAAGCGAGAGGACCTCAGTGTTTTGGAGTCAGAATACGAAATGGCAGCGGGCAAGATAGACTAATTCCGAGTCAAATTCAAAATGCGAAGACACTAAAGATTAATGGTACTCTCAAGATGAAGACAGGCATTAAGAGAGCAAGTGCATTTTGGCACAGGTTCGTTGCTATTTTGAAAAACAAAACCGTGGTCCCTGAAGCGCTCAACATCGAGCGCGGAATGAACAGAATGAAGTTTGATTCGTTTGAGAACAACATTCAGAGAAAACGACAAGTTTGGCGAGTTTCGCATGTTTTTGAAATTATAAGGACGGCATGAAAACAAAAGACTGACTAAGGTAATGTACTTGTTTTAATATGAATAGAAATACGAGTTTAATTCATCGAACAATGATGATTTCATTCACATCCGTCAAAAGTTTAATTCAAGTTGTGCTTCTCGGGCACTTCGCAGTGTGCAGCTATTGTGTTGTGTATGTTGTTCAGTATTTTAACATGCTGTACAAAATAAAGACACACTTAACTACTAAAAGTTTGGGGAACTTCTGTTCATAAATTCTCTCGTAAATTATAAAAAGTCGACCTGTTTGTTTTGTGAGTTTGTCTACGGAAACCCGGCGACGGGTTGCTTTTTCACTCGCCTTCAAATGCCACTGAACAGACGTTTGAAATCACTATCTACGATACTACTTCTGTCGAAATGTGAGAATTAAAGAGAATGGCCTGTCAAGTGTTTTGATGTGATTTGATTTATTTCACCTGCCACTTTCCAAAATATTCGGCCGCAACTTAGAACTCCAATCGTGTCGAAATAGTGGGTTACGTCATTTTCTCGCGAGACATCAGTTTCTAAAATAGCCTACACGCGAAAGACATAGCACGCGCCCCAATACCAGATGTAGACTTCTAGTTATGGACTTCTGATATAAGTATATATTTTACGAAAGTGAGACTGAGTTTCACTGTCAGCGTGTTTTAGCGTGCTAATAGGTCTAACAGCAAGATCTGAGAACACAGACATACCCGAGGTCACGCTCAAGGTTATCAGGAAACACGAGATTTCTAGTTTGAATTTGTAGATTACGAACCGGACTGAATGAGGATGCCCTTTCAGTTATCTCTAATTTTCAGCCATGACAATTACTTAAGTTCATCAACTATTATTTCTAAAGAAACAAAACCCTCGTTTTGTAGCTGACACCCAGGGTGGTACTCCGGATTTATGGTGACGAAAAAAAAAATCCCCAGACTTGAAGCGAAACCCCTCCAAAATCCCCTGAACCAAAATTACCCCCCCCCCCCCCTTTAAGAGACATGTAATAAATACTACTACTACTACTACTACTACTACTACTACTACTACTACTACTACTACTACTACTACTACTACTACTACTACTACTACTACTACTACTACTACTACTACTACTACTACTACTACTACTAATAGTAATAATAATAAAACTTTATTTACTGAGGATGACACATGGCAACAAAGCCGTTCTCCTATCAGCTAAAATTAAATAAAACACTTTTTAATAAGTGGCTATATTCAGCTTAAGTTCCTGCTGAAGTTCTTTTTCCTGTGTAAATCGAGGGTTTCGCCCATTGATATTTTTGAGATTCTTACACGCTCTTTCGATAATCGCACACGTACACGGACTGATTGGTGTTTGTATTGGAATCAATACTCTCAAAGGATATCAAGATCGCTAGCTTCTACTAAAGTATAGTTTTATTTTTAGGGTTAAAGGATCAAGTGCTAAAAATATCGAAGTGGTATCAGCTCTCTGACTACGTATGCTGGGTTAAATATATATCGAATAGGCATTTTTTCAGGGGCATTTTGGAATTTTTCTCTGATAAAAGGTCGAGCACTCTTGTAGTCTAATTTTAAATCAATTCTCACTCCGGAATGAGTTCCTTCCTTTAATAATTAGCATTCAACACTGCTAAGGCAGAAATTGCCCACCTACTGATATAATGCACATTTTGACTGTTAGTGTTGTAAGAGAGGTGGCAGGAGAACTTCCCAAGTAGATTGCGAGTGGTGCTCATTTATCATCCTTTGACGCTGAGTGATGAGGCCAGAAAATTGCACACGACACGGCAGTTAAAACATCTAGTTTTAAGCGTGGTTATATATTTTTTTTATAGCGCGGTTACTACACGATCGAAAATTGAAACAGAGGAAGTCGCTTTGCTGTATATTCCGGTAGTCGAGTCCGTGCTTGGGTGTTCCTTGGGGCGGTTCCTTTCAAAACCTCCCGCGATCGCGACGATCTGATCATCTGCCCCGTCAATTTTATACCCCCCCCCCCCCCCCCCCCGAACGGGTAATCTCGCAATTTCTACGGAGCTTTGCACTCTGCTAGTCATGTTAGTTTTTAGAAATATTACGGTTAATATCTAGAATTAGAAGTCTAGCGAAAATATCCCGGTAGATGTCGATGTCAGTTCCTTAATTAATTTTCCCTTCCCTTGCTTATTGAGGAAGACTGGCACTAGTTTGGGAATTGCATGGTGGGATTTCTTTCCGCCATCTTTTTGTTCGCCGACGTCTTCACAACGACATCTGAAAAACAGGCCTTTTACAGCGGGGAATTGGTGAAATTTAGACAATAGTTAATACTGAAAGGACGTTAAAACTTTACTCAATCAATCTGTAGTTGTTCCACCTCAATACCAGCTTCCAGTATGTCGTACATGCTTCAACATTTGAGGAATGGCTGGCAAGTCGATCAAGCAATCATGACGGAAGAGGACAGAGTAGTGTTGATTCGCTTCGGCCACGATTGGGATCCAACATGCATGAAAATGGATGAAGTATTGTACGCCATTGCGGACAAAGTGAAGAACTTTGCGGTGATTTACTTAGTGGATGTCACCGAAGTTCCCGACTTTAATAAAATGTATGAATTATACGACCCTTGCACGACAATGTTCTTCTACCGAAACAAGCATATCATGATTGACTTGGGCACGGGAAACAACAACAAGATCAACTGGGCGCTAACAGATAAACAGGAAATGGTTGATATCGTCGAGACTGTTTACCGTGGAGCGAGGAAAGGCCGAGGTTTGGTAGTTTCACCCAAAGATTATTCCACCAAATACCGCTACTGAGTACAAGATACAAGACAAACTTTAATACGTAGTTTCGCAACTTCCTTTTACATTTCGTGGAACTCAAAGTTACTCTGATCTTTATTTAAAACCGGTTAATGAATTACTGTAATAATTTACAGTTGTGAGCGGCCATGTTTGAATTCCACTATAAAAGAAAACTTGTAGCCTAAGTGTTGCTGTACCCACATTTTTCCTCGAAGGGGGAATGGGTGGGTGGGTGCAATTACATCTAGGCATCTAGACATCTCCTTGAAACAGACACTTAGTCAAGGCCCAAAATGTTACAATTATTTTGCCATCAGTGATCATCACTGATGTCAAAATAATTAGGGAGCTTAAGCACAGGCGTTTTTGAGCCACGGACGGCAGCCGGAAATGGAACCTTCTCGTCTGTAGCGCCTATTGTCAGCTTTTTTTCATAAATTCAAGTTGTAAGTGCTAAAATGAAAGCTTTCTAACTTATTTTTGGAGGTAAAAGTTTGCCAAAACCTTAAATATTCGCCTTCCGGTTGCCGTCCATGGCTAAAAAACGTCTGTGCTTAAGCTCTCTATTATAAGAAGGGACACCTCTTCCAAGTGGCTAGTCACTTATTCTGCTCCCAAAGGTGTCCACTTGTGAAAAACTTGTGAAGCATATAGGCCATTCTGTTATTGTATTTTGTTACTCCAGAAAGTATCCATGCCGGGTTGAGTAGCAGCTCTTGCAAGGTTTCACACAAATCCCTCAGTACCCTGTGTGAGAACAAACAACAGGAACAATGCCCCTAGCCCCCAAAAGCAAATATAGCAACTGCTACACTAGAAGATCAGTAGGCTTACAAGCACTGCTACGCTACTATTCCTTGCCCCTTCCTCGGGAAATTTCAGTTTGCCTTCATACTTACCTTTAAACATTTTGGCATTTCAGATTCACCACCCTCTTGGAATTTTGAATGACCTTCCAAGGGTGCAGCGATGGACTAGCGTCCCATCCACGGGGAGTAGCAATACTCCTAGTCGCTTCACGCTACGGAAACCGGGATAAGCTCCGGCCTGATGGGCCCCTAGGCTCGTATACAGACTTTACCTTTTACCTTCCAAGGGTGCATATGGATATTTTCAGGAACCACACATTGACCTAATTTTAACTGCATACTTGACTGTAATAACAGCCTTTCAGTGACATTTTGGCCTACCTTTATTGACTTGTTTCAGAACACTTTCTAGAATTAGGCATAACACAATAGGCACAATTCTTATTCTATAAGAGGCAAGAGAGAAGCTCTTTCTCAAAAATATCCTTGCCATGTTTGTGTGCCCACAACCACTCGAAACATATCTGCTATCACTAAAATTCTAAATTCCTAACACCAGTAGCAACTGATATTTACTATTTTAAATTCTGGCAGCTTGTGCCAATATGTTGCCAAAATTACATCGACAGGTTTTTGGTCAGGAATAAAAATAGATGTTTTAGGGGCATTTATCAGGAAGAGGACGTTGCCCATGATTTTGTAAAAACTGTTGGCATTTGTAGGCACCCAAACATTCTTCAGGCTAGTATCCTAGTCACAGTAACCAATATTTTTGTGCAATTTTCTAGAGAGTTACAAATTGAAAATTAATAATATTGTTTATAAATTTTATTTTATTTCTTGTTTACCGTTTTTGCTTTCCAACGTGGCCTAGGTATGCTAATTGCTGCAATTTTTAGAATTGTCATTTTTATAATTAAGTAAACTGTTTCTCTGTGTGATCTACTTGTTTTGTTCATGCAAACAAACATCCGTCATATTCATGAAAACAATCCAAACATGTTGTGATAATATATGGTGAGTGTATTAGTTACAGGAAACTCAAGAATGCTATTTGATACTAATTTTGTGCTCATTAAATATACAGAGAAGACAAAGTTCTGCTGTGTATTGCTTCTGTTTTGTATTAAGACATCAGCCAATCTTGTTTTAGTATAGGTGTACTGTTTTGCTTCATGTGTATATCTAATATTGCTTCGAGTAATATTCTACCTGTAAACTTTCAAAAATCACCTTACATAATATTCCAAAGCCTTTTTGTTTGTTCTTTTTAAAGCAGGGGTTTCCACTGGAGGGGATTCCAAAGGGGCCTTATCCTCCAAAGAAATTGAAAATTTTATCATCCTTTTTTCTAAAAAAATAACACTGGATGTACATGTATATGTCATAGGGGATAGGGTGAAAATGAGCCCAGCTTTGCTTAGAAAGAGAGCCCCTGTCCTTGCTCTTTTACAACTTGCATAGCACGACATCAGATACCGCCTTAGACTTCCCTCACAGGTTGGTGTAACCTTAAAGGATGCATACAAGGAAACCACATAAAACTCCCTAAAAATAACGATATTAAACACAAAACATGTCCCACAGTCGTGAAACAAATGAGCATTACAGGCTTGTACATTTTCTAAAAACGTGAAATAGAAAACATGGCTACAATACGGGCTAACAGAGGCGGATCTAGGGGGAGGGTGCAGGGGTGCGCACACCCCCCCCCCCTCCCCCTCTGAAGAAGACCGGGCGGCTTTCTTATACAACTCGTGTTCAGCAAGAAGGAAAAAAAAGACTATGTGCACCCCCTCCTAAGAGAAATTCTGGATCTGCCCCTGGTTAAACTCGGTAAAGTTATAGCTAAAACTAAATATAAGCCCATGTTCAGGAGGTCTTATTTTTTGGAAGGAACGGGTGGCTTGAATAGAGCTTCTACGGTAACTAAATTTGTCATTTTCGAAGAGCTTCGTTATTTTCGTTCAGTCTGTTATTTTAGTCATTTCTGCTACTTTGCATAAATTTGTGAACCGCATTCCTTTTAAGTTATTTGCAGGATTTGTTATTTTTGTGTTTTCTTTTCGCGCCGGAACCCTTTATTTGTCGTTAAATTTGTTATCTTATAACAAATTTCGAAAGCTTTTTATTTTTTGTTATTTTTGCCTCTGCCTGCATTTCTGGGCATGTGTGGAAAGCAAGATGCCAGCCGGGGCAAGGTGATAAGAAATAAACGCAATCGCAAAAGTTACTAAAATAATAATAGTTGCGCGAAGACAACAAAACTATGAATTCAATACGTGGAATGTCAGCAAAATCTTTCTAAAATTTATGAGGTTATTCGACCCGTTATACAGCTACCCGCAAGAACAGTTGTCAATTAGAAATGTAAACGCTAGGCAAAAAGACTGAATGGTATTCCAGGTATTCATTTATAGTAGAAGTTAGCCAATCGGTGAAAAAAGGAAATAAGCTGGGTTCTTTTTACACGCATCATGTGTATAGATTTGTCATTTTCGCAAAGCCTTGCTACTTCGTTATCTTAGCTATTCGTTAAATTTGTCGGGTCTCCTCTTCGTTTAAGTCATTTTGCATAGATTCTATCTTTATTTTTTTTACTTTTTATTTCTTTGTTTGCCGGTGGTCAAGGACTCAAACAGCTATGCCGGCTGGAACTTCGATCACAGGTAGGTGAACCTCGTATTGATGGAGACCCGACAATGAACATGCCCTGGTCGGTAGCAGGAGGTTTCGCTCCCAATCGTGTTCGCACCCACCGAGTTCGCAACCAACTTTCAGAGTACACTTACCGCGTTCGCTCCCAAGTACGCTTACTATCTAGAATATTTCTCGTTCTTTAAGCGTGAGAAAAAAACTATCTAGAATATTTCTCGTTATTTAAGGGTGAGAAAAAACTATCTAGAATGTTTCTCGTTCTTTAAGCGTGAGAAAAGCGTGACTACGTTAGTGATCGGTGGGGGCGAACTCGAAAAAGGTAGGGAGCGAACTCGGTGGGTGCGAACTCGGTTGGGAGCGAAACCTGCATCATTCCCCTGGTCGACCAAGCTGGGGTAAGCGAAATTATTTGAAACTGCAAATGATGATCTGATGCGCTAGAAAAACTTACAGATTTTACCAGCTTTGCTGGTCAGCCGTAGAGGATTGCGCAAGGCCCTGTACAAAGTTAGGGGACTCTGAAGAACTCTGTTACCACGCATGTACTCATTGCGGACCTTTTGTTTAACCACTTCACGGACGACGCACGAATCGATTCGCTCGTGTCTGATTGAGTCTTTGCGCTATATGTGTTTGTTGTGACAAGCCAGGTGTGATAACTTTGCGTTGGGCATTACGAGACGGCAGACATGACCAAAAAGCAACAATCGCCGCAGCTGATACCTTGCACTGACGTATTATCAATAAGAGGATAGTCGGATCCACGTGCGCGTGAATAAGTAAGTCAGTCTTGCTACATTTATTGGCTTCCAAAATCTGCTAAAATACAAGGAACCGGCGAAAATGAGGTCTTCATTCCCCATTCCCTCACCCGCCCCTATTGAAGCGATACATTTGTCGAGGTATTTTCAGTAAACCGGAAAAAAAAAATCACAGAAGCTCTTTGTCAGAAAATATAAATATATCAAAAGTCATATTTAAAGTAACATTAAAAAATAGCGAGTTAGCACAAGTAAAACTTTATGTGCGAATAATGATAAATAATAATAATAAAATAAACTTATATTGCGCAGTATAGCAGTGTTCGTTGCATTCGATTCTATTGAGGTATGTGTAATTAAAGACGTTCCTCCAAGGGATAAAAGTAAGTTCAAGCTACTCTTATAAAATACGATTCTAATGCGTTATATATTGCCGAGGGGTTCTTTTAAAACTCCGTGACTTTTATTTGACCGTCCCCCTAGGGTCTTGGGAATATCCCCCCTTTCATATGGAGTTTTCTGCCCTCATTCTAGGGCCCCTACACTCAAAGCTCGCTTTAATTACGAGTAGTCCAAGAGTAAAAAACTTTCGTTTTAGCTATACCTAATTAAAATGGGAATTTCTGATATGGTTGTGTCATGCAGGTAAGCAACGTTTTCAAACAGATTATGTTACTGGTTAGAGCATTGAAAGTCTATAAGCATACTTATGAACTTCTGGTTCCTTATCATAAATTCCCTGATATCAAATGACAGTTAAGTGTATATTGCAGCTATTTTTGTCACTGCCTGAGACAAACGCTTTAACCCGATGAAACCTGGTTTGTTCTACATTTGATACTGGATAAACACTCTTGGGACGCTGAGTAATAAAAATGAAACTGATGAGTCGTTTCTTGAAGGTTGAAACGAAAAGAAGCTACACTTGTAAGTCCTTTATATATGAAGTGGGGGAGGGGGATGACGGTGACTATGAACTCAGGTTCTACTCAGCTCTGTAGTAAACAGTAAAAAAAACACCAGTGAAAACTCGCAGTCTTTTGTTTATCTTTGCAAAAATGAAAATAAAACTCAACGTTTATTCGCAACAGGAAGAATTGTACTTAAAAATTCTCTATTTGTGAAACAGGAAACTGAAAGGAACAGAAACATTTTTATTTACTTGACCCACTAAGCGAAAAAGTTAATCCTATTATTGCAACCTCAAATTCATTATGTGATGTACTTGTATGCAATTTTTATTATGGTCTATTAAAGAGCTTGAAGTTGAGGCGTAGATCTTTCACAATCATTGCGCGCTAAAATATTATAGCGTGAATGTACTGTTTAAAAAGATCATTATTTTTTTCCGTTCGAAATGGATCGTGACCATTTTTAAGGCGTTAGGTAAGTAAACTTAATTTATTCTTGCTAATGGTTTACCGTCATGCTGTAATTTTCCGACACTGAGCTCACGAAAAGCAGCCGGATTTTTTCGACTATTGTTTAATTGTGTAAAAACGAAAAAAAAAAAAGCCTATTCTTTATTCTTCAGGCAGTCACGAAAATCACGACAACTGCAAATGAATAACTGCCGCGTCAGTTCGAAAGTAATTAAGCGATGTTCAGCTTTGTTTACATTTGAAGACTCCAAAGCGTGGTTAGAGCTAAATTTCTCCAATCGAAAGAATTATCTTGACTTTACATGTGCAAAGATATAAAGGGCTGCTATTAATGTCGTCAGCTAAAAATCAGCGATGACGTACATTCGTTTTGCCGTAGGCCAGAGACGGCTGTGCGGCTATTTCCGCCACACACTTTACTCACTTTTGATTGGCTAGCGGGAAGGAAAAACCATGCGATTGGCCGAAGGTTCCAAAAGCCTTGAATATAAATTTGGTCAAATTTGCATTTTAGCCAAAAAGGACTTCGCAAAGTCATATTGACGAATCGCTTAGCAGCGGTAAACAATTGTAAGGTTCATGCAAATTTGGTTTTCTTCTACGCAAAACATTACGTCTGCTCCTCTTTGGTCATGTGCGAGGTCTTATTCATGCGTGAAAGTTATGGCGGTCGGTTGGAGCTAAAGCAAATGAAGATCCCAACACCAGTCGCTTACTCTTTGGAGATGAACGAATATGAAATTGGAGGTGACAATTTTGATAAAGGTGTAACTGGAGAGGATTGTGATGAATACGAGCGGGATTTTTATAATGGAATAGACGAAAACGGGGAAATTTTAGCGGAGGACGACGATGAGGCCGAAGACGATATTTATCGCCAGCTAGCTCAGAAAGACAAGGATCTTCTTCTGGCAGCAGAATTGGGAAAAGCTTTGTTGGAAAAGAATGAAGAACTCAGCCATAAATATGAATTATTACAAGAAGAGTATTCCCAAGTAGTTGAAGTAAGCCGTTTGAATTTTTTTTGGTCGTTCTTTTTGTATGCGAGCAAGTTTGTTTTGTCATAGGAACAGGTTGTCAATAAGCTTACTTACGGTAGAATGAATTTTATCACCAGAAAGATTTAACAGCAAATTTCTCACTTGTTTAGGAACTGGAACAGGATAAATACGAGCTAAAATTGAAAGTGGAACGCTTGCAAGATGCGAACGATTCGCGAGTCCACGAACTGCAGGCGGATTTGATAACGCTCCGAAATGAATTGAAAACACTTCAGTCGAACTCGATGAACGACAAACAAAGCAAAAGGGAAACGTTTGCTGGACTAACAGAAGAGAATGAGCAACTTCATTCGGATCTTCAAAAGGTGAGTTTTTTCGTCTTATGATACAGTAATAAACTTGTAAAAAGTTTTAAATTTAGGACGGAGATGGCGCGTAAAATTCTACTCTGCTTGAGACATAAGCTTATTTTGAAGCAGGAATGCATCCAAGTTTAGAATCGCAGTAATACCTTAAAATTTGCACGCGATTTGTTTCGAGGATACGAGTACACAAGGAAATGTTGTGGGTTTTTCACCGGATATTTTACGTGTAAATAAAAAGCTATGACGAACTTTTGTCGGATTAGATTTTTGGTATGTACATGTGTCTGAAGAAACCCGATCCCTTTCGCAACGGATCGTAATTCGAGCTGCAGGAAGTTCGTTTATCGAGTGCATATGCGGTCGACGTTCGAAGTGTAACTGCATCGAAGTAAGTCATTATTTTAAGCTAAGTGAAGCTTTCGGCCATTATACGAACGGTTCAACTAGTAGTTTTGTTTAGTTGGCATTGTGCTTGCCCGAATAGAAGACTGCAAATGCGGTCGGAATGAATTGTGTCACCAAATCTTATTTTCACCTATTAAGTACATCCACACTGAAACGGAATGCTTTCGCTTTTTGAATGCTGACTCTCCGCTTCAAAACCGATTCAGATGACCGTAGATGTATTTAAAAATTAGTTACACTGCTCTTATCTCGAGATGTAATATGATTTTAGGGGCTTCGATTCTTGCATTCCCTGTAATGTATATTTAGAAGCTAACGCACCAGCATACATTAGAAGGTTCCCGTGGAAGCTGTGTCATCTGCAGAATTCTACGTCAATGCTAGGAAACGAGAAGCGAGAAAACATGTCACAATTTTCGTTTTAGTTAAGCTTATATTGTTCACAAAACGAAATCTTGCGCAAAACTTGCAGGAACTTGCTGATTTCAATCTGTCATGTACATTTCATTGAAACTTCCTTGTAACTGTAGTCGACACATTAATTTTAAGCTGTAACTATAGCAAGCGGGAAAATCTTTTTCGGAACATTGGATGGGATTGTAAGGCATTTATTGGCTTTCCTACTACACGAGTGTAAATCAAAAACATATCTTTTGTGTCAGGCTTTATTTTGTTATTACTCATCATGCATTAATATATTCTTAGATTTTTGTTGAAAAAAAACTCTGTATTGGCTTTAGAACAGGCACCAAGGCCGATACAGTAATATTACAATATTAAGGGTGTTTGTAGAACAAAATTCATTTTTCAATACAATAGCTTTCTGGCATGAATTCAATAACGAAGGATGGTCGTGAAACATTGAAGAGTCTATTGATTCGACAAAGGATTTGTATACTGCTGAGAGATTTTTATAAACCATGTGCCGAAAGGTCTTTTGTTTACTTTTCGGCAACAAAAGGGCCTTCAAATGGGTGTGATGCATGGGTAACCCTATGATCAACATCTATGAAAAAATTGTCTGTATAAATGTGAATATTAGACTTTTTGAGGTTACATACCGGCAAGGATTGAATTTTTTGGTTGTTTAAAACTGTGCTTGCATGGAACTAGTGTGAAAAGGTAAACCAAACTTTTGATAGAGAGGCTACGTGATGACAACAAATTTTGATTGTTTTTGAAAATTAGACGCGTCCATATAGAGATAATTTCTCCATGGGGTACTTCATGCAAATTTGTATTTTAGAGATAAATAAGTCACGCAACATCAAGTCTGAAAATAAAGCTGAAATTCCTTGTAAAATTATACAAACTAGAACTTTCTGAGTGTGACATAATTTTTACTTGTGAGAATTAGATCGAATAGACTGAATTCCTTTCTTGATCGCATGGTGTAACTTTGGCCATAAATCAATTTTGAAACAGCATTTGACTATAAAACAGTGAACAAACCTAGACAGTCTTTTCCATTTTGTCAAGTTCCACCCTATATATGTCGTACTTATAACTGCCGGGCAGCTTACATCACTTTGATTCATTTGATATAATTTGGAATTTTAAAGTTATTCATTTCTGAATTTCTAACTGCATTTCTTCTGGGTAATGGTTTACATATGTTTTGTTGCCAAATAAAGCTCTTAAATATAATTTTTTTTTATCATGGCGCACTAATTCTGTGGTTTTGACCTGTTGTAGTAGCTAAAGAAAAACACAGTTAGACAAGTATTTTAATTTAAAATTTGAACAAAATTCCATTGTGTTCCACAAACAGCCCAATTTGGATTGTGCATAACATAGACTGTCAAAAGAAAAAAGGTCATTGCATCATACATGTATCTTTGTATATCTGCATAAACTAAGTGTAATGAGTGCTTGTTGACTAAGTCAGAGGGCTGGATAGTAATATCTTAACCTGAAGGTTCTGACTGTAGTGTGCAATAATTTTATAAAAGTTATTTGGAGCACAGCAGGGAACACTCACATGTAGTAGAACAGTAAAATATGACGTTCCACTTCAGGATAGTAAAATAAGTGAGAATGAACCATTTAACTCAGAAATGTGAGCACTTTACTCCAGATTCAACATGGATGTGATGCTAGTTCATCCTACATGACCATGTTTCCCAAACATTTCCTAGGCAGTTGCTGTACACCTGGACTGTGACAATGCGAGAGTGAAGCGTCTTTGTTGTGAACGATAAATTATTCTGCTTCAGTGTCATTGTTTAAATTAATGAAATGTTTCAAACTACATTACAGGTGATCAAAGCCCTCATGTACAGTTATTTACAAGCTTCTCATAATCCTTTTCAGCTGTCTGTCTGAGTAAAAAACAAAAGGATTTTAAAGTTCTTTGTTTGAGGAAATCTAAAACTCTCTCTCTTTACAATACAACCTATCTAGTTTAGTACTAGTCCATTATGTCCTGTGGATGGGAACAGCCTTTGCCTTTTAAATGCAATGATGGGAATGTAGATACAGCAGAATTCAGTTAAATCACAGTTGGGAAGTTATTCAACCATTATGGACAAGTAAAAATTTATAATGCTTCTTGTCAAACAAATAACTGTCTGGCTGACCTGTCATGGGCATTGGTCTCAAATAGATTCAAACATAGTGGAACAATAAAAATGTTTCACACTGAATAGC
Source organism: Meandrina meandrites (assembly GCA_963693305.1). NCBI lineage: Eukaryota > Metazoa > Cnidaria > Anthozoa > Scleractinia > Meandrinidae > Meandrina > Meandrina meandrites. The sequence continues at coordinate 9,040,709 of OY855913.1, forward strand.
TGATCACAACTGAATATTTAAACACCCACAGTTCATATATATCCACTTTCCATGCACGGAAAAAATCCAATTACAACTGACAATATTAAAAGAAACAAAATTAAACTTGTAGCCAGATTGTGCACAGGCCAGGGCTCAGCAGAGTTTTAATTAGTCGGTTAGTAAAGCATCTTTGTAAGTACAGAATAATTACTAACAAGTACAAAAACAGGTATAGGAAATGCTGGTAAAGTGCAATTATAATAGAACTCTAGCTAGGAGGTGAATTATATATAGTTGAATCCCGATAACTCGAACCCTCAACTCGAACCTCCCGCTAACTCGAACCTTTTTTGATTCCCCTCTAGGTCATTTTCTTACTAATTTTACCCTTGATAACTTGAACCCCCGATAACTTGAACCTTTTTCGATTTCCCATGACGGTTCGAGTTATCGGGATTCAACTGTACATCATTTTGGATATTTTTTGTAAGCTGGAAGACCTAAAATGAGCCATTAAGGTTATATGCTGGAGAATTCTCTTAGTCTGTCAAATTCCTCAGGTTTGCACAACTGATTGTAGTTGCTGATAAAGTGACTTTTCGGGCCTGTGATAAACCATCTTTTGTTATCTGTATCTTAAAATCATAAGGGTTTATTGGCCAGAAACTTTGTATGAAAGGAACCTCTGTTCTTACTAAAAATATGATGGAATTAAACAGCTCTGTAATCATAAGATTTGAGATTTTGCTATGGCTTTCTGGGTGCGAAAACTTTTCGGGACCTTCAAGAAACCGGCCCCAGGTACTAATCTACAAGTGGAGACATCATACCCTGGTCATAATTTGTCAGACATCCCGTAAACAAACAGTAATGCAAAACGTAAATTGGAATCTTGATTTCTTGAACCTCAACGGGAAACAAAAATTGGTTTGAGAAATCAGGATGAGAAATTAGCTAAGGGGTATTTGGTAAAATTGCAGTGTTTGATTGAGGGAAGGGAAAAACTTTTGGTTCAAGTTATAGCTAGGGAAGTTTGAATCAAAGGTTCGAAAAATTGGGATTCCACTGTTAGTAATTTCATTGTGTGGTTCCAGATATGTCCATACTCTGTCCCTCACAGAAGGAATTGGAAATTCCTGGGGGTGGGGGAGGGGGGATCTCAAAGGCCAAAAACATTAAGGAAATGTTTGAAGCTTAAGTGGAATTTCCAGTGGGGTGGGGGCCTTAGGGAAAATCTCTTCCTTGGGGGAGGTATGGATAATTTCTGGAGCCACACATTATTAAAATGCATGTAGAACTTCAGTTTCTGAGTAAATTGCAATTAATACTCATTTAGAAGCCTAGACGGTTCATAGCCCCTGTATTTTTCAATGCAAAAGAAAGTGTGCAAGAGAAAACGGTGAGCAAAGCAAACACGAGTACAATATGCGAGGGGTGGGGATGGGGTGGGGAGCGAGCAATCAGGGCTCAAAAGATTCGATTCCCAGACCCAGTGTTATACGTGGTTTGAGTTTGTTGTTGGTTCTCCTCCTTGCTCCGAGGGTTTTTCTCCTGGTTCTTCGGTTTTCCTCTCTCCTCAAAAACCGACACTTCTAAATTCCAATTCGATTGGGAATTCGAGAGCCACAGGTTTGTCAGTCACAAGACTGTTATATTACTCCAGTGATTTAGGAAACCGTTCGCGTAACTGATATTTATTGCTTGTTCAATAAATAACGTGAGAACTAAAATAAAAACATACGTAAAATTACAAATAACATCGTGAAAACCTAGGAATATAAATGCATTTAAGAAAGTGTACAGTTTACAAGAAGGAAATAAAAAAGTAAAGATTTACAAATAACGGTTAACGATGTCGTGTACAACTTTCTTCTTACTTTAAATCTTAAGTCTTAAATTACAAATATAAACGATAAAACTGAAACTAAGACAAAAACAAATAAAGCGATAAAGTGAATAAACTAAATTAGCGTCAAAAATATTTACCTTGGTGCTGCCTAAAATCACTAAAGAAGGATTGAGTTGCCGTACTTGACTTCTTGTGGCTTGTATCTAACGTCAACTGAACTCAAAGGCAAAAACTAAAAACTTATATAGCTTGTTGGATGTCGCGGCGCTTTCGCGTATGCTTTCGCGACATTGACGAACTTTCTGGAAATTGTATTAGCGCGAGCTTTTTAAATGCGTAAATGTAGACCTTTAAATAACTTAAACAAATGGTCTTAAGAAACATTAAACAAAGGGTAACAATACTCTTAAACTACAAACCCTAAAAAATCTGTTTAAATTTGACAATAACGACGAAGCACAAAAAACTTAATTAACGGAAAATGTAATCGCGCCATGTAGAGCGCGTGCAAATTGTTGAAGTCGCGCGCACTACCTCAGTTCGCTAGTCCCGCGCGCAACTGTAGCTACATGTTACATGCTACCCACATAAAACAATTTTTGATTTTTATTTGAAGAAAGAAAGAAAGGAAATTATTTTTCACACTCAAGACATATACGTTTTCATAAATCTTAACTCTGTCAAATGGTGTAAAGGAAAGAATTAAGTTAACATGATCGACTAGTAGAGGGAATTGAAAATAAGTCAGAGTAATCTAGTTGTAAGATATACAAATGTTGCATTTTAGTTCACTTGTTTTGAAATCTTGTTCAAGTTTTCTTTTAAAAGCAACTATTACTATATTCATTGGCGATTTGTTTGTGTTTAGTGGTTTGAAAAGACCTATATTTAGGTATTAAATATAATTTATTTTATTGATGGCATCACATCTTTAGACCACATCAACCTCATGTGTTCTAAATATTTTGCTAAAAAACACAAAAACAGCTTTTTGTTTGTTCAAAAATTTTTTGAAAATATTAACAATAAAATTTTATTGTATCCTCATGAAGCGTTTGCAAAATACTGATGTCCTATTTCATGGTCGGTGGCGTAAGTGATATAAATAACAGATAATTAATTTTTTAGTTGTTTTGTCAGTGTTAAATTTTTGTGGTTACAACTTTTGTCTTCACATTTGCACAATTGCTGGTGGCCTCATTTATTGCATAACATTCATGAATAATAATTAAGTACATGTGGCGTAAGAACAGGTAGAAATGAATTAAGTTTGCTGAATAAGGCTTATTGGAGCTGCTTCATTGTAGCTAGTGTATGTTTCAATTCTTCCACATTTTTTAATTTGTGCTGTGATTTTTGTTGTACTGAGAATAATACAAGGGGAACTACAGTGTGAAGATTACTGGCCACACTTCCATTCTCCTTGTACAAAGTAATGACTGAAATTAAGAACAACAGTGAAAAAGACAAGGCAAAAAATTGTTATGACCATGTAATATTTACTAGGGGAGCCCGTTTTGGCACAGTCCAAAGGCATCTGCTGTTTTGCCAGTCCTCACATGTCCCACTACCGATCCTATGTACAATTTTGGGATTAGATTAGCGAATGACGCTCTCAGCACATGAGCTTCTTTGTATATTTCACCTGTGTCCATCATTTTTGTCATTGTCCCATGTGAAGAAGTTCTCTGCTGGAGTTTGGCAAGTCGTTGTTCTTGATCCGTTGTAGATTGTTCTCGACAGGTCTCCTGTTTCTTAATTGGTAGTTTTCATGGTGCAGGGTGATAAGCTGTATGACCAACTCTGGGTAGAGGGGTTGGGGTGTTATTTGGGTTTTCCTTCCCCTAGGTAGCTGCCTTGTTGGGCTGACAGGTGCTACCACCTGGTTCTTGGCTTGGAGTTTTCCATCTCCTAGGGCTGCCTCCCATGGCTAATGAAACCCATCTGCCCACTCCCCTCACCATCACCAGCCTAGCAGCTATTTCAAAAGAAATCAGTGTTTTGTTTCTAGATCAATGACAAGGAACTTCCCAAAGTTTGCCCTTCTCTTGCCCTTTTTGTGGCTTCCGTGCCAGCAAACATGACATGATAAACAAAGCATAGATACTCCTTTAAACATACCAATATTGCATGTGGAAGGAGAATCCACCGTACGCAAAAAGATGGCGACTGGTACATTTACCTATAATGCTTAGCGCGCGAAAACCGTAAAAACGCTCATACAAACTCACAGAAAAACTTTAAAAACTTGAAACCTAGCATGAACGATGTTGTTAGTATGGGGAAGAATTTCGCAAAAACATAGCTTTCTGTGTGCCATATTGGCTGTGTTAGGTTTGCAGGGTATTGTGGTCAAATGTACTGCCGCCATCTTTTTTCTTACGGAGGATTGCATGAGTGCTGCAAGAAAAATTTAAATTCTCTGATATAAAACCACATGCTCTACATTTGAAAGAATTTCATTTTTGGCACACAAAATGGATGCACAAGGAGTCAAAACAAAACAAGTTCACTGCGCAAGTTGTGTACATTTCTTGGACTCTGGGACATAAATTGTCTGCACGCTTCATTTTTCTCAAGTTGTGAATAATGCAAGACTCGTATCAAATTTAGAACTACCCAAACGAGTTAGTCTGGGAATATTATACAAATAATTTTGAAGTGAAAAATATTTGTCAGAAATGTTGAATCAAACCCCTGAAGGAGAGTGATCCGGGCATCATCCTGAAGGTTTTTTTAATCCATATTTAAACACAACAATTTTTTATATGCCTGATCAATCCAGACTGCCACGATCACAGTATAACCACATTTTTTTCATTCTCCCTCCCCTAAAGGAGACTTTGATGGCTAAAAATATTTGTGAGTCTAAAACAGTACGCAAGTCTAAAATCCATAATTTACACCCCTAGTGAGACGACAAGCATCCCCTTAACTTTCACATAGCATTCCTCCCCCATTGAGTGCTCACACTAATGCTTTTGTCACTTGTTAAAAGCAGACCTTAGCTTCAATGTTAGAGGGCTCACTTTAACAGAATAAACTGATGCTTTCGTGATTGTTTTTTTTTTCAGGCAAAGACAGACAATGATCAACTTAGAAGAGACATTGGTCTTCTCAACAAGCAACTTAGCAGAAAAATTAGCTTTGATGATGACAGGTTACAACAAATGGAAATTGATGAGCTCTGGGAAAAGGTAACTGCAGCTTTTAAATTACCAAACTGAATGTACTCATTGGCATAATTTCTAACCCTATGTATTTCTGACCAAAATTTGTCAGAAAAACCTTTGTTACACAGCTAGTAGTTTATGTTGTTGTCTTGTTAAATTTTTCTCTCATTAGCTCACCAGCCTAGAAGAGGAGAAATTAAGCCTAACTAAAACCATCTCTGAACTCTCAACAAGCAAGGAAACCCTGTCAAAGGAAGTGGAAGAACTGTTAGCAAAGAATCAGTCGTTAGAGAAAAAACTCACATCAAGCAAAGGGCAGGTATGAATAAATATATACTCACCTGTTTTACTTACTGTTTGGAATATTAATTCTGCTTACTTAGTCCCACATACATTTTTCTTTAAATCTTAGATAAAAGATTTTGAGGTACATCATGACATCCCATATAGTTGATGGTTTGCTTTATTTTCATCAACTATACTCTTTGTAAGTAATAACGGAAAACTCCTCAAGGCAACGGACATGTTTAATCATCCAAATATTCAAATTCCCAAATGGTGAAGCACAAACTCTGCACAAAAATCTCCAAGCCCTTACACACTAAAAACCCTCACTGGCACACATTCAAATTCTACGCCTAACTGTGCACACAAAAATTACAGCGGATTCAGGTAATGGGTGTTTAACAGTCTCAGTTGTCGCGTTCGTTGTAATGGTTGAATTGATTGCGTTGCGTTGCTAGGCGGAAATGCCAACGTTCTGCCTGGGGAAAACCACAACGTGCTTTTTCCCAGACAGAAGGTCGTCATTGCCGCCTATAAGCAACGTCTGTCATTTTGCCTAGCAATGCAATCAATTCAACCGTTACAATGAACACGACAACTGAGACCATTGAACACTCAACCTGAATCTGCTGTACGAAATTACAGATGTCTCCATGCACATGTTTGCTAATCCCATGTCACGCCACAATGTTACACAATTGTCTTCATAACATTTGTCTGTTAACAGTAACATACATGAGTATGAGTGTCTGTCACCCTTTTTTCGATTGTAACATTCTTTTAATTTGGTTTAATTCTGGATTGTAAAGTAAATGTTTTCTTACTTGTAAGCTTAGAAAATATATTAGTTAACTTTTTTTGTAGAGAGAGCACAGGAATTAATAAATAAAAAAAATGAGTGCCCACTTGGAAGAGGTGTCACTTACAGGGATCAGCGTTGATCTACATTTAGAATTTTATTGTGAGTCAATTTTTTTAACTCTTCTCTGTCTCAGCTTGCTCATTGTGAAGAGGAGCTCAATGAGTCCAAAGATCACAATGCATTTCTTCAGGAGCAGATTGATGAGATCAAGATGCAGGTGAATATTAATACTTGTACAGACTATGAACTGGGAAAAAAGAGGGGAGGGGTCAGCGGTACACAGGATGAGGTGTGTGGGAGGCGGGATACGGGATATTTAGGCCAAAAATTAATGAGATCTGGGATACTCAGATCCCCCCCCCCTAATAGGGCCTGAAGTCTGTACCATACTTGAGCCCAGAAGTAGTCTTTACCTCACTTTATAATTCTACATCTACATCTACATTTATTAAGTTGATAAAATCTTGTAAGACATCACATCAGTTATAAATAAAAGCTGCTTTTGAAGCTTTTTTGTTGATTTGAACACCAAGACAGACAAATGAGCATAGACGGTCTTGTAGTTCCCTTTTAAAAATAATAATGATAAGATAAAAATGGCTTAATTCCTTAATTTAGAAAGGACTCAATGGTCAGAGTTTTTTTGTTTTCTCTCATATTTTTGTTTTGCTTCTCATGCAAATGCCAAAGTAAGAACGCTTCTGTTAAGGAAAGGAGGTGGGCTTATGGGAGATGTGAGTTAAGGCGGGGGTAAACCTGAAGCCCGTTTTTCCACCGCTTAACTTGGGTTTAATGCGAATATCTCACTCCCGTTTCAAGCATTCCCGAAACCCTCAGCTCATCTCACAAAGCTATGTTTAGCGGTGTTTTGTAAATTTTTTGGTGATTTTGGGGGATGTTTGGGAAGATAGTTTTTCTCAAAGGATAAGTTAAGTTTGGAGAAATAAGAAATATTAAAGATTTAATGTGATTTGAAAATAAGAAGTTGAGGTTAAAAATTAGTAGATGGACACCCAAACAGTCCCCTGACAACCTGGTGTGCTCTTGCATTGGGGTCAACTGTCTGGTGGTGTTTCAAAAAATTTTTTCTTTCTGCTAGTGATTTGTTTAGAATTTCGTAAACTTCCGGTGACGTCAAGTCAGGTAAATAATGATGCCCGGGGGTAATGATGGCACTTTACTTGCATTCAGGCGATACATCATTTTGTTTTTTTGTTGCCCATTTACGTAGCATGCAAACGGAAACGGATTTCTGCCTCGGTGAAACCAAAGAGGCGGAAATCCGGCGGGAAGTCAACCATAGTCTCCTAAATAGACATTATATCTGCGTAGGAGCTTCCATTTGCATAACACAAAAACATAAAAGCTCTGAAACGGAAAAAGATATTTCATAAAGGAAAACTCCATTCTTCTTTATTTTGAAAAGCCTTTTAAATAAGTAGCAATTATTTTTTACTTCATAGGCACTTTGAAGTAAAAGACGCATTTTGGCTCTTTGAGTTTTATTTTTAGGCCGGGACATTATATATAAGGCACAATGTAGTTAGTTTGGGTCGACATTTTCAGGTTATGTGTATTCTTTGAGATTGGCATTTTGGTACTTGCAACTAGAGGGGGACATTGGGGTTTGCGGTATTGGCCAATTTTTCATGCGGTATTTCGGTAATTTTAATCTTGAATTGTGGTATTCTCCAAACCTGCGGGATACGTTTTCTTGATGTTTTAGTCGACGATAGTTGGTATAAAAACGTATCCTTCACTTTTTTCGACCATTTCTAGCCGTTTCTGGTCGTTTCGGAAGCAACCTGAAACGGCACCAGTTTAAGCCTTGTCACTGTTTCCACGGTCCCACCACTCGTTATTGCCTCTATTTTTGCCCTTGGGTCAACGAATCCGCCAGCTATACAGGCTTACTATGAAATTGCGGTATTTTCCGAATTTTTTGGGGCTATTGCGATATTTGTCGAATTTTTTTTCGGTAATGCGGTGTTCAGCAACCCCCAATGTCCCCCTCCAACTAAAACTTGGCAGCACTTACGTTTTGGTTCATCCTCAAACAATAGCTCCAAGACAAAGAAACATTTCTCACGATATAGACCCTACTTTTTTGTGAGAGCAAGCTCGAGCTTTAACCCATTTTATGCATACCAGAAGCATTTTTTTCATTTTAATTTTCTCTGGTGTGCATTCACAGGCATCAATGGACCAGCTATCTAGAACGTCGTTATTTTCCGAGCTGTCCGATCTGTCTGTAGGGAGAGGTGATGATGACGATCTGGGCAAGGATCTTGAAGCGACTTCGCCAGAAATGGTGAGTGAAAGCAGAGGCCACGCAACGCTTGCGTGACGACATAGGTGCACTCGCTTTTATAAGAATGTTTTATTCTCGGTCGAGACTGAACCTTTTTTAATTTTTCTTGAAGATTTGAGCCAAAAATGCTTTTAGTGTTTAAAATTTTAAAAACAAAGTGGTACTGCAGTAAATTCACTCCTCATTGACTAATGAGTGATCACAGTGTTGGTTCCAGGTTGGATTTGAATAAAGATTGATTCATTTCATCATCATCGTCATCATTTTTTTGCCACAAAAAAACAAGGCTAGTTATTTACAGTTTATGCAGAAGTAGGGCGAGGAGACCTCCTAGAAACCACGTACTTATAGTGGAGGCCACCTATAAATTTCTTATATATTTGTCACTCACCGTCACAACAAAAAAGAATAAAATTGGTTCTTGCCCAAATTTCAGCTTTGGGTACGTTCTTAGGATATTCCTAAATTTTTACTTTTCTCAGCCTCAACGTTCTAACAGAACATACAGTATAACTGCTCGGTGTCGATGCGCAGCGATATAAATTCTGATTTTCAAGGTTTTTCCCTCAGTTGAGACAAAATCTTGAATTTCGTGTTTTGGAACTAGGTACTTTTTTTCCGCAGGTGGGTGCGAGGCTGAGACCAGTTGCCAGTCTCCACGGTAATCCCAAGCCGTTACAAGCTTCCTCGTCGCTGGGCCTAGGACTGAGCTCTAACAAGCGTCATAGGCCGTACAGCAGTGTTAGCGACGACGAGACGGACGAGAGTGATCTAGAATATGATGAAGACGAAATCGTGGTCGGAACTGTGGCGAGGAATCGAGACTTCTACGCTCAGCTTGAAGAAGAGGAGAAAGCGAACGCTCAGGTAGGGGGAAAGACGATCAAAATTTCAAATCTCCTTACTGATTGTCACACATCGTTTGTAATCTCAGTTTTGAGAATTTGGTGTAACATCAAGATGTTATCCTCTAGCTGATGAGTTTGTATATTCTCGTCATCTGTCTGCTTGGCAATGTATGGATATTATATGGAGAAATTAGATGTGGATCATCACGCGAAAACGAAAAAAGCAACTCATTTATTTCGGAAAATAGTTATTTTCCGAAATAAATGAGTTGCTTTTTTCGTTTTCGTTTTTCACTGTATTGTAAAGTAGCTCCTTGTGTAATGTTTAGTGATTTATATTTTGTAATTATAGTAATGTTGTAAGTAAGTAGTAAGTATTTGCAAATTTAAAAAAAGGGAAAAAAAAAACTCATTTATTTCTCCTTTCTTGGTGTTTGTGCATATTAAAGAAAATTGGGGAAATATCTGCCATGGAGAAACTCTCGTAATACAGCAGATTAAAAAGTAACTAAAAATAAACTTTAATGGGTATTACTGTGAAACTCAGAAAACCGTGAACACCAGAAATATTAATGGAATGTTATTGTGTTGCAAGGAAAAAGCCAATCAGGCGTGAGAAAACTAAACCGCAAACAGCAACGGTTATTAGTTTGTGGTTTTGAGGTTTGCTTGCGTGTCCTGAACTTTATTTTGATTGGGCACTAGACAATCAACATTCCTGAAATATTTCAGGTGTTCACGGTTTTCTGAGTTTGATAGTAAGGACTAACTCGAAAACCTCGCATTTTCGTTAGTCACTAGGCTCCAATTGATTAATATGTCTTATTGTCAACTTCTATAATTTATTTGTAATGCATGTAATATTTCTTATAATAATTGAGGGTGGTAAAGGTTGGGGGGAGTGGTTATAGTTCACGTTTCACGGAAAATAAAGGAGTCCTTTCACGATTCAAGAAAAATATAACATCGGCATTTTGGGCTTCAGGGAACATTTTGGAAAATCACGGTTCACGGCGACTATGGAAATCACGAATCACGAGAAAAAAGTAGCCATTTTACGTTTCACGAGAAATAAGAAGCGCGGGTCACGAAAATACCCCTTACCACCCTCATAATTCGAAGTACGAGTCAATAGAGATTGTTGTTGTTAATTAGTTTGATCTTACCCGTTCCTTGCAACTTGATCTGTGCCAGAATGAGAAAAGGTTTCTACTCGTTTGCACGAGTAACCTGCATTCTGTCTGTCCCTTTTCAGCTGAAAAAGGAGATTTGCGAAGCGCACGAAGAATTACGAGCACTTTACCAAGAGCTCCGAAGTTCTCACGCGAGCTCAGACTCGTTCGAGGTAGATGAATTGACGCCCAGCTCTGACTTCAAACCAGGGTGCCTCATAACATTTGTAAAGAATTTTAGAGACATTTTAGAGGAAATGGTTAGAGATAACAGTACGAGAACAACGGTGAGTTGTAACAGAATAAAGACATAACTGGGGGAATTACCAATACAACATATTTAGTCATATTCATGTACAACTTTGATAAAACGTAAAATATCTTGTGAAAGTACTGCTCGGTGTACTGTTTTTAATACTGTAGGGTTTCATCCACAGACTTGAAAGTTCGAACCCCCTTGTAAAGTGTAAAAGCAGCACAACATGAAAAACTGTTAAGTGGCTTTCGTATGACCGATTACAAACTAGGGTACCTGAAGTTAAACCACCTTGTACAGTGTAGGTTGGTTCAATGTTCCACTTCCTAAGATAGAAAGCCCAACGGAGGGCGACCTTAAGAGGAGGCAGACTACAAATTAGTTTGAATCCAGTAAAATGTTGTGACACTTAGATCCAGCTAAAGTTTACGCTAGGCTAGAGTGGGAAACTGAATTGACGGTTATCTTATTTTGGCACAAAGTGTTAACTTAAGATAAATACACGCTTTGGAATACTTGCCAATGGCTACTTCATTTTCCATTTTAGAATTTAAGACAACAGTTGTGTAAAGCTCACGAAAACATAGATAGTCTGGAAGAAGAACTCTTAGCAGTGAACTCCGCGTCGAAGAAGACGGAAGAAGAAGTGGCTAGTTTAAAAGTGAAACTGAACGAGAAAGACAAAGAAATTGAACATATAAAAGATCAAAGAAACAAGCTAGCTAAGGGAGAGTGTGAACCACAGCTGGCATTTGATATTATGTACAACGAGGCTGTGCAAGAAAGGCAAAATGCAGTGGAAAGGTAAGGTGTTCTAAAATGTGCGAACTCTTGTGTACAAATGTTAGCAACGTAACGAACCAATCGCAACTTGAAACAGAAAACGAGCAACCCGTGCAAAGCGCGGGAAAACCCGCGCGAGCCAAGTCATGAGCGGTTTTGGTTCGCTCCCGATTGGCTAAAGTAGCTACATGTTTGTTCTAATTGGTTGAGCATTTGGGGCGATTTCTTTTTCCCTTTGAACCAAGCTTAGAAAACGCAAAACTAAAATAGATCCACAAGTGTTTTTGAAGTCAATTGAAATCCTACAGGCTGAGAGTGGCAAAAAGAGTGCTTTCTGATACTGTGCCGGGAACTGTACCATAAATAGACAGGCTTTACCCTTCGGACAAAAATTTGCAATTTGTTGCTAAGTTAATGGCTCAAGAGTAATTCTCATCTGCTGTTTAATTTCCCCCCCAAAATAGCAGCTGACATATGTTTTGTTTTTTTCAGGGAGAAAAGTATAGCTAAAGAATTAAAGCAATCGAAAGAAGATAGAGAAGAACTCGACCATCAGCTCAAGGAGGCGATTCGACAGAAAATCGGACTGTCAAAACAACTAGAAGACTGGCAGGCAAGTAAAGCTGTTACATTCCTTCTCGGCAGCGAGAGGCGGGGAGTACACGGGCGAATGAGCAGTCTTACGCATGGGGGAGGGGCTAGTCCCGATATGGCACTGACGGGAATGTTTGTGGTAACTTTTAAGAGTTAGCAATGGGTTTGTTTGATACTGCTTAGGGTTTTCAATATCAGATTTCCACAGTTAGGAATGGTTTGCTTTAGGGCGTAGTATGTATTTGAGCCACACCCACAGATTCTGGTAACTTTTAAGATTCCTTTCAGTGAAATTTTCGACGAGTATCTTCGTAACTTTTATTTGTTTAAATAGGAGTTTTCCCGGACATTCCAATAGAGACTGTCAGCTATCTCTGTAAATACGTTGAGACCTAGAGACGCTGGTTCTTGAAATAAACAATATTTTGTTCATTTGTTTTCAGTTTGACATGGCCTCCTTAATAGACGACCAGGTACAAAAACAAATGAAATCAGCGGCTAAAGAGCACGATGACAACGCAAGGAAAAGGCGTATGTCAGCTTTTGCTCGACCAGGTCGCTGGAATTGGAACAGTGGTAACAATAGGCGGCAGAATATGTTATGATTCAATGACAGATAGCGAAGAAAAGTTAAGCTTCTTCGTCACGTACGTCACATGCTCCTAATCGCTGTCGGCCATCTTGAATGGCCGATTGGAGACTAAACTCCAGGTTCGAAGTTGGTTCAGAGTTTTGTGGGATTTCTACAGCCTCGTTCCCACATGTACCGCTAGAAGTCTGGACTCTAGCGTGGACGGCCGCATGCGGCGAATGCAAAGTCAATAATTTGTGATTTTTGTTTGGTTTGACCGCCTCAAGGTATCAGTATACCTCAATTTCACTCAAAAATGCGAATTTTCTTTTTCTTTTTCTACTCTCTTTCATCTCCCTATCAAATCGTTTTATCCTTTATTTATGGTGTTCTTTTACATGTACAGATCGGAGAGACGGTTTTTTTTTATAAGCTGAACCTTTTTTGTAGTATTTTGTTCCTATTGACAACTTTTAATTTGCCTTAAAACTTAAATTTAAGTGGGTTTTGTCGTGTGCCTTGCCATCGATTGGTCATTTGGAGAGTGACCGACGGGTTGACGTTCCAGTCAGATTCATTCTAATATTATGGTGTTCATACACGTCACGTGTGCGCTTAAAGTCGTCGTCGTATAAAGATAAATTAATGGTAACATTACGTGTAATATTTATATTGTACAAAGAGGGCAAATTTCTCCTATCCGCTCGATTCGTAGTCTTACGTTAAAACACTTGAAGAAAAATTAACTTAAAAATTATTTGACTCCCAAGAAGTCGAGTATATTTATTCAGCCAAACTATCAAGTTACTGGAGAATTTAATTATAAAGCGTTTGGCAGTGTATTTAGATTTTTCATACAATTTAATTAATTAATTTCGTGGAAAACTTGTCTTTTGATGTAAATAAGACCGCAAATGATTTCTTGGGGATTAACTTAAACTGATGCTAAGATGTCGTATTCCATATTTCTTGTGCTAAGGTGTACTGGTATTGATTTAATGGTTTTCTTTTTATTAAGCTTGGCTTATAAGTTAGGACCTGTTTATATGAAGATAAGTTATCCCTGGCAGGAGAGCAGAGCTATCATTTTACTGGAGATGTTTTTTTGAATGAAAAAATGTTGTCCAGGCTGAATGAGTCAAAAATTGGTCCTCTCGATTTCGCGTTTACTCTGAATGCCCAGACTTGTCAAGTAGCAAGAGCAAAAATAGCCAAAGTGTTTACATGGACAAACGTTGGTCCCGCACTAGGTCACTTAACCATCATAGCGAGTGACCCACCACCCAGAGTCGCTCTTGCCCCGAGCCAACTTCAATGCAATTTCTCATGTAAACAGTTCGCTACAACTTATAAAGAAATGTATAAAAATGTCTCCTGCCCGGTGTAGCTCGTCATAGAGGGTGACCCACTTGGCGGGGACAACTTTTCTTCACATCAACAGGCCCCAAGAGTAATGGTTCCTCTTACTTTGATTGTAAATTTGACTTGATGTTTGTAGATGTACAATGGACTCTTTCGCGTTGTTTTTTCGTAAGCAATATATTCGAACTGAGGTTGTCATCTTGTAGACTTTCAAGCTTCTGGAATGAATTAAGAACTTGTAATAATTACAACATTTAATGTATGCAACGTTTCAAAAACACTGCACGCAAAAATACAGTCAGTCGATCGTACGTTTCGGAAGTGTAAATGATATTGTTTGAAAGTTTTATGGTCGTGAAGAACTTAGTTTTATCAACAGAGGTAATGAAATTAAAGGAGTATTTTGACAGTGAAAGGGCGTTTGTGTTCAATGTTTGTGTTTTTCTCACAAAACTACCTGACTCGTCCCCAGTCGTCTTCATATCGCACGCGGCAAAGGAAGAGTTGCGCACGAGGTAGGGGAGCAGGGGATGCTTTCTCCCTACCCATCTCACCTTGCGCTCCCTTTCTCGGTCTTATAGAGGTGTCCGTCAAGAGAGAGTTGACTGTATTGCAGATCACGAATCTGATTGGTTCTCCCATCCTTAGCTATTTGTTATTCGTTGATAGACCACAAAGTCGCGCGCGCGTTGCCTTTCAAAGAAAATTGGCAAAATGTGACCGTCTTTTTGACCGCTATCCTTTATACTGTCAACTAAAACAACTAACGGGCCTCGTTGACTAACACTTGCCTCGAAGTCTAGTTGTTATATTTAGCTTTTGTTACCTGCAGTGATTAATCCCGTGCAAGGCTCTAGATAAACAGTGCGTATAATAAGAATAACGTTTTCATGAGTAGCACACACGAGTATTTCTTTTATAAAACAAAACACGGAAGCTTTATTGAATGAATCTTACGGCAACTTGCACAAAAAGTATTTTAAAAATATCTACCTATCGAATTTCTGTTCTATTCAACCCAGAATGCCAAGAATATAACAACCAAACCGGACAGGGGGTCACTTTTTATACTCAGTTCATTTGTTTAAAATAAAAGCTATACCTAAAAGCGAATTTATCCTAAGTTTGCCGTGTGTCTTGTTGAAATCTCACGTGTTTTTTGTCAATGCTGCCTGGAGCGCTGGCTTTCTTAATGTCACTCCTTAAATTCGAGTTCCTTAGTGATGAAGTAGTAGATAGCCTTCCCCTTCCGTTGCTAGGGACAAACTGGTTCAAAACGGAACCCTTCCGGTTGTCAACCTGTTTCGCCTTGGGGTATCTTTCAGAACTTTCCCTTGAAGTGGGAAGTTTCAGCACCCTTGTTTTTTCACTGGAGCGGTTTTGAAGAGCAAGGCTCATCAAGTATGGCTTGTAGGTTTTGGTTGCTGTTTGTTCTGCGTCCGCGGATGTTCTACTGTCTTGACCAGCGGTCGTGTGTGTCAGCGCAGTCACTGTGGC
This sequence comes from Meandrina meandrites, assembly GCA_963693305.1. Taxonomy (NCBI): domain Eukaryota; kingdom Metazoa; phylum Cnidaria; class Anthozoa; order Scleractinia; family Meandrinidae; genus Meandrina; species Meandrina meandrites. The sequence goes on from OY855913.1 coordinate 9,056,254, forward strand.
CTTGGTTTGCTGGGAATCTAACTGGAGATTTCGCACTGGTTCTTTGGAGAAAAGGTTCAGTTGTCTCCAGGGCACCGCAGTTTTAACTGGCTTTTCTGATGTGGGTGGACCGGGAGTGAGAGTATTAACAGGCACGGGAACAGACGGCAAATTGGCGGTCACGGGGACCTGGTCCTTAGATGGGCTGGCATCCGGGACTGTAAAATAAGACAAAAAATATTTTCAAATTCTTATAGCCTACGTTATAGAAATGCTATGTTAGGCAGGGATGGTTTTCAGAGCTAATTAGTAAAAAGTGCATTAAAGAAGGGAGGACGCTTCACTAAACGTAGCAGAGCAACAACCAAAACCAAATCACTTTCGATACTCAAACTTATACCATGCAATAGAAAATACAGCCAATCAGAATACAGGAACGGTTTTGTATATCTGACGGTATTAAGCCTAAAGACTCAAACAGTCAACTCTCTTCTTCTCTTTAAGACGAACACCGTCGGGACCGGTATCCGTTAACAGATAGTTTGCTGTACGTTTTTAAACCGAGGAAATACAAGCGACTCGTGGGATATTCCATAGAATACCACTAGCTATCACTCTAAAGCGTTGCATAACTAGTATGAAAACTGCGTCGCTATTATTAGGCGAACAACACTTCGTAAGCTTGTTTGAAGAGAGATGAAGATGAAAGTTACCATCATTTTATGCTATTTTACTACATATCGGCGGTGATTTTTTATTAGTTAGTTTGGTTTTCTAGTATTGCAATTTTCATAACCCCTTAGCTAATTATTTATTGGAAAAGATCATATACACCTTATTTGATGGTTTAGCAAATAATACGCGCGGATATTTTGCGAGTTGCGTAGTATTTTTCTGAGCCCCGAATGGGCGAGGAAAAATACAAGCAATGAGCAAAATGTCCGCTCGTATTATATGTTAAACCATCGAATAAGGGATTTATTATTCCACTAAAAATTAAAGTTCAGTTCAGCCATTTTGTCGCTCCCCTTTCAGTTCATATTTTTGCCCTGTTCTACAGTGTAATAACGTGGCACATTTTGCGCGTTCTTTTGCCCTAATATGGTAAAATGGCGCAAAAGTGGAATAATAAAGTTCAATATTGTAAGTACACGTACAGGGAAGATATAAATTGCAAGAAATAACCTTGATTAAGTCCATTCTCTTGGTATGTAGTATATATAATGTAAAGAGAAAAACTTGAATCCAAAACACCTATTGACGTCATCTTACCTGTGGGTGTGACACTCGCTCTGCCATTGGACGAAAGATTTGTGACGTACTTCCATACCCTTTGCGTGCTATCCCGGATGTCGTTTCTCGTCTGTGTTGCCCGTTGCGATCCATGCAGCGCCTTGTTCATTATCACGAAAGTTTCGCGGCTTAGGTTACTGGGACGGCTCTTGTGCCCAGCCTGTGCAACAATCTGTGCTACTTTCACGGCCAGCTGTTGTTTTCTGGGCATCCTGGGTTGAGATGTAGGTGTAAAACTCCGTGGACACGGTGACGTGCTTCGAGGTGGGTCCATATTAGGAGTTTCTCTTCCAGGACTGTCGATTCCCATAGGTTCCACCGTAGGGGACTTGGAGTAAAGTCTGTAGTCCCTTTTGTGTAGGAGCTTAGCAGTGGTGTGTGGTTCGGGTGTGTTACCTGACGAGGACCATCCAGGCTTTGGAACTGAAAAAAAATTGCGAAGTGTTTAAAAGAGCAATTTAAAAAGCAATGGCATAGTTGGCCAATATATATCCGGTGACAGCTATGCAAAAAACTGCCAAATATCTACTCGATTCCACTTAGAAAACGTTCAATGAGCTTTTCTATCAGATACTGAGCACAGGGCTCCTCGCAGGGAGTTGAAAAAAGTTTTTTAACAATGTTCACAAATCTTCAAATGATCTTCAACAAAAAAAAAACACATCTACAGAAAAACGCATGTTCAGTTTGTGTTACGTTTCATATCGTAATCGTGAAGAGATTTTAGCCTTTATAGTTTATTCTTTTTATATATATTGTCAGTATTCACATTTTACCTGGTGTTTTTGCTACACTGTACTGCTCAGTTGGTTTGACAGGTTCGGGTGCCTCGGGCAAGACTACCACCTTCTGTTCGTCAAGCACTTGCTCGATTTCTTTTTGAATGGCTGATAGCGTGATGCGGTTACTGTCAAGCTTTGTTTGACCGCTGACTGATAGAACCTTAGAAATAAAAAAATCAGGTTAAATGTCGGCTTTAAATTATAAAAAGATACGCGCGCCACTTTACGCCAGCGTTTTCGCAGTCAGTCACCCGTATCTAGAACTTAAGTAGTCAAAAAATAGTTTAAAACGAACGAATTGTATAAAAATTCACTTTGACTGAAAGCGTCTAACTATGATAAGTTTGCTTTAAAATATTTAACAATACAGTTAATTGAAATACACTGATATGGGGTTTCGGTGTCATACTATGTATCGAGCTAGTATGGTTTGGACATGAGCATTTTAATTCGACATTACAAGGCATGGTCAACCAACCCAATACGACATGTTCGAATTTGAATGACAATTTCAGTTGTTTTAGTTTGCGGCCTAAGAGAAGCATCACATGGGCTTCTTTCTATAGTTACTGCTTCGTTTCTTAACGCCACGGTCATCTCTGAGTCAAGCCTAATTTGCAAAGCTAACAAGGAAAGAATATTGTTTCATCCATACCTTGCTTGTTTCACTAGATAACCAAACATGACTCAAAACCTGAGACATGTTAATTCTCTTCCGGGGGTCCCACGTAAGAATACTGCGAATAATGTGCTGACACTCTGAAAAACAGGGCAAATTCGAAAGAATAAAAACTAAAACTACGTGTAAAGTAGTTAATGAGATTTTTGAAGGTTAGCTTGCGAAATTCTGCTCTTCAGTAACTAAAATCTTAAAACGAGGATGCGCGCGAGAAAAATCGCGGTGAGAACGCGCGTGTTCAGTAGTGATTGGTGGGTGCATGCGCGCGCGAAAATCGATCGGTCTTGTTTCTTTATCCGTCGAAATTCTAGCATCTGGAGAGCTAGAAATTTGATTTCAGTTCTGTTGCTTCGCGTATCGCCAATGAAATTAGCGCTTCCGTGGTCCGTTTACCTGGTGAACAGATATTTCTTGGTGGAAATGTTAGCTTCCCTTTCGTTTGTACAATCAGCGAGTGCAGGCTGTTATCGTTAAATGGTAATCGCCCACACACCATGGCATACAAAATAACACCCCTGTGAAAAAGAAAAAGATCAAGGAAAAGCGATTGAATTAAAATACTGTAAAATTTCGAATATAAGTTTTTCTTTTATTTTTTGGTAGATCTCACAAGATTTCACATGAAAGGCTCTCTTCCCTTCGAAAGAGCATTAGAACAAACAGGAAAATGCCCCCAGCCCCCCAAACAACGGCAACTGCTATACTAGAGGACCAGTAGAATTAGAAGCTTACGAAAGCTGCAACGCTCAAAATACTCTTTAGCCCAGTACCGCGTCCCTTCTTCTCTCGAAGTGGACTCCATCACTAACTTCTCATGCGTAAAATTGAAGGAATGTATGTGAATCAGTTAAGAGAATTCATGTTTTGAACTTGATATTGTACTCACATGCTCCACACGTCAGTACATTTTCCGTCGTATTTCTGCGCCTGCAGTATTTCTGGCGCAGCGTATGCGTACGATCCACAGAAAGTAGAGAGCAGTTTGCATTTGTTGGTGGGATAACGAGTGGCAAATCCAAAATCTGTTGGAAAGAACAAATGATGAACTATATAACTGACTAATGTTATAATCTACCACACTAAGAGCTCGTAACAAGAAGTGTACCATACTACATTCATTATCCAAAGATAAAGTACCGTAAAATGGCTTATACAACTTCTTAAGGGGTTTTTGGTGGGCTTATAAACGGAGGGGCTTATATCCGGGGGGCTTATAAGCGGAATAAAAGAACCTTTTGAAACGAGCCACGACAGTGTTGATCGCATTATGTTTTTAAGTCAAAAAGTCATAATAAAGCAACATTTAGTCCTGATTTAGGCAGGCCTAAATTAAAAGCGGAGCTCCCATTTATTGTTCAGTACTGTCATCCAGCAGAGGGGGGCTTATATCCGGATTTAGTATATACCACATAAGTGAATAGTGCTTTCCGCGCGCGCTGATTGGTTAACTCGGAGGTGATTAGCAAAGTACTATTCACCTCCGAGCAGAGGAAGAGAAACAAAATGGCTTCGCGCGTCGCTTTGTGTACCGAAAGTAATGGTTTTGTCCGTTAGTTATTCAACTTGTGTGGTATTATACTAAAACAATTATTCACCTAAGTGTTGGTGAAAGCGGTGGATATTTACTGAGCCGCGAAGCGGCGAGGTAAATATCCACCACTATTCACCTCCACTTCGGTGAATAATTGTTAAATTGTTATAACCGGAATTTTATGGTATGTCCAAACTGAGCTTTTTTAGCAGATTAAAGCTTCCCATGAACTGTCTTTTGCCTATCTGCTTTATGAGCAACTTTTACCAAATTTATATGCATCTAGCTAAAAACAACTTTCGAGGCTTCAACTAAACCAATTAAACTATCTTTAAGTAGAAATAAAGTGGTTGTTGTTGTTGTGTGAACAAATCTTCCATGGTAACTGTTTCAACATTGAACATACCTGATACTTTAACAATGTTGTCTTGATCAAGCAAAATGTTCTCGCATTTCAGATCCCTGCAAACGAGAATCATATCAATACATTCATATACAAAAGGGAAGAAAAAGTTGTGTGAATCTGGTTTTAAGAATAATTGGACGTAGCTTTAATTTTTATGCATCAGTCAATTCCAGCAGTGCCCATCCCCCCCCCCCCCCCCCGCCCCGGGCATTAGCATTTCTTAAAAAAAAATTGGCAAATTCCCCGGGGTGGGGATGAAGGAACCGGGCAAATGCCCCGCCCCTGGGTTGATTGTTTTCAATCTATCGATAGGTGATATAAAAATATATTACAAGTTGTTGCTTCTTAGCAATGAAGAAATATCTAAAATTGAGAAAATATACCTTTAAAAACATCCACGAACATCCACGAGCTTCTCTAGTCCTTGATGGACTAGCTAATCTGCAACGTAGTCCACGTCTTGGCCTATAAACGCCTCCATCACTCCACGGTTTCGAAACCACGTGTCAAATGCCGGGGGTTCGACCCGAGATACGCAAATGCCCCACCCTCGGGACTGTCAACATTCATTAGGAAATGCCCCGCAGTTGCCGCGGGGGGATGGGCACTGCTGAAATTGACTGATGCATGTTCTTCCGCCGGTCTCCGTCCGAACTCTTTTTAAGCTAAAAGTAGGATTATAATGGAATAAAAACTTGCCTGTGGACGACATTTCTCCGATGACAGTGTGATACACCCTCGGACAGCTGTCTAAATATACTTTTAGCTAACTCTTCACCAATTCCTATTCCTCGCCTTGATCGCCCGTTGATGTAATCCAGCAAGTCACCTCGAGAAGCATACTCCATTACGAGATAAATCTTCGTGTCTGTGTGAAAGGTTTCGTACAGTTGAATCTGGGGACAGGATTGAGAGACGATCATTGAAACAAGTGAGCGTGAATCGAAGTTTAAAGTAAGTTTGTTTCAATCCTAGGAATAGGATTGCCAGAGATCTCACGAGTTGAAGTACAGAAAATGGTATCGAAAGCTATCATTTAGGCATGAAAGGAGTGTCCCCAGTAGCGTCCCTCAATCCCGCCATTCCGACTGAAAGTTTTCCTCAATCCCGTAATCCCGACGGTTTTTATCGGCTAATCCCGATTCTGACCATACGTTCCAAGACTGCTCGTGAAGTCTTTGGTCGCCGACAACATCTTTCCACAATAACAATGACATCGTTCATTTTAGAAGTTTTCATAGTTTCCCTAATCTCGAAGGTATATGAAGGGTTATCTTTTTTGCAAAAAACAGTTATACCTTATTATAGGAAATTAACGCTTCATGAAATTAACGCGAATTTGGAAAATTCGCGTTAATTTAAGTCGCTTTAATTTTTGTGAGCGTTAATTTCCGCGCCCTTAATTTAGTGGAGCGTCAATTTGGATTTATTCTAGCATTGTTTTATCAGGGTGGAGATCCACCGGTATCGTTTGCGCTGAAAAGAAAACTCGAAGTAGCGAGATTCGTTTGGGTTTTGGATTTTGTTACCTTGTTAACAGTGTGTTGCAATAAATTTGTTCCTGTTGTCTTTACAAGTTCCGTTTTTTTGTATGGTCGCGTTAATTTCCTTCATTTTGAAATTTTAGCACCTTTTTCGCGTTAATTTCCTTTATTGGAAAGTAATTTTTCCTTCACTTCGCGTTAATTTAAGTCGCGTTAATTTTCAATACCTTAATTAAAACGAGCGTTAATTTCCTATAATAAGGTAAAAGGGAAACGCGCGTTTGAACACGAAAGCACTGTCATTGTATAACGCAACACAATCGAGGAATTTGACCCAAATCTCGAATCCGATCCAAAGTCGATCGACCGCTGTCCCTTTCACATTCTAATAAATCGACTGGATCGCTTTTGTTTCCAAGACGGCAAAATATCGCAGTTTTCATTCAGCAGGGGTGGTGCTCTGACGGGTCAACTTTCGGAGCGCTCGAGTAACTTCTGATTGGTCGACTGAGAATCGGAAACTTTTCGGGCACTAAACGAAGATTTGTCCATTTTGACTTAATGACACGGAAGAAAGCACTGAAGAGCATCTTGGTCTAGAAAAAGAAAAAAATATAGCGTTTTATCTGACTAAACAATTCTTACCACATTGCGGTGCCTGCAAGTTGCGTTAAGGGAGTCGATTTCTCGAGGCATGAACTTCGACAGATATTCTGATGGGGCCTTCTTCTTGCAAACAAGTTTAATAGCCACCTGTGAAAACAACAAACACATAATTGAAATATTGATAGTCTAATAGGCTATCAGTATTCCAGATAATGATTTTGCAGAAATATTTCAGCGCCAGATTTGTCCTTCCATTATGAACACTTAAAGATAGAGTTGAGTCGCTAGGAAGGGTGACAACTTTTTTCCGACAGTCAAAACTCTTCGTTTCAAAATTGTTATTGCAATCCATTTTTTCCTTATACACTGAGATAAACCTGTAGATAAAACCGAGACGCGCATGGTCTAGATGCATGTACAAACTGCGGTTGGAAATAAATCAATGAGTGCAGCTACAATTTTCCTACCATGTTGTGCCCTTTCTCTTGCAGATCTTCCGCGAGTCTCCTGTCCTTTTCAATCTTATTTTCCATCACGTAAGCGAGCTTAACCTTCGCATATGCTCCTGTTCCTAAAACTGTCTTTGTAAGCTTGTACCCTCTTCTCTCGCAATCAACCTCTTCTAAAGTCATTGATGTGCGAAGTCCTACGAAAGCCGACTCTCGTACGCTATCCAAAGGTCGTCTGGAATTCATTTCTTTCATTCACTTTGCGCTCTTCACAGTCAGAAGCAGTGGAATTTTGCAAACTAGTTTCACAGAAAACGCTTTTAAGTTGACCAGATCCAAACAATACCCTTCATTTTTAAGGCAATTTTTAGAAAATGAATTCCGCAATTACTACAGCACGAAAATATAATTTTTTCCTCGCACGTTCTTTTGTGACGCGATAGTCTCTCGTAGCTAGCACGCTCTGTTTGTTCTTTTTAAACATTCGACTGGCCCCCATTCGACTGCTTTTGACTGAAGTCTAGTTTAGTTTGTTCAGATATCACGCGCTTGAGTGTTAAGCTTTTATTTCAAAGACTGCTGAAGCTCAAGAGTCGAAAATAAAATCGTGTTATTTCAGGAAACTGAGAAAAGCCACGCTAAATCAGTTTAGCCACACAAAATGACAGCGGAAAAGTTTTGACAGTACAAGATAATTTTAGCGCTTCACTTGATTCAGAAAATGTTTTGTGCTGGAGACGTGGGAAACCTAAACATAATTTTAAACCCATTGGAAACCCATCAATCATTCGATGTTATTGGCACTTGAATGGGTTACTTTTACTTTTACAGGCAGTACTGCTAAAGCAAGCTGAAAAATTTTCTAACAATCTCCACCGTGAAAATGGCGGAAGAAACTCTTCAAGTTAAAAGCAGAAAACCAGCGATTTTTCAGCTAAAGGAAGGAGGCGAATTTTACATGATTGGGAGTGAAGTTGGCCATCAAATGGGTCTGATGAAAGGTGCGTTGTACAAGAAATTTCCTTCGCTATGGCGTCGACCACCTACAATCGAGGAGCGGAAAATTTTGCTGTCTTTGAATGTCGGCTACAACAGCATGTCAAACTCAAACATCATGCTTGTTAAAGCAGCTGAGGTGGAGAAAGTCGCCATGGGTGGTGGAGAGAAGTACATGGAAAAGATTCCCAACTCACCAACTGAACGAGGGATAAAAGAGTTTGCTCAGCGTTTTAGGCGACCGAATTTTTCCGGGCCATTGCATTTTCCTGCGAATTGCTCAAGGGAAGCGCTGAATTCCTCCGTCCAACATCTAAACGCGGTTTCGTATCAAACGAAGACCATCACCAAGTTTTGCAGCAAGTTTAACTGGAAAGCTCGCGAAGAACTAAGGAAAAAGATCTTACCAAATCTAAGGTAAGCTAAATGTTAAGCTTAATTTTCATTTTCGAGCAAAAACCAACGTGTAAAGAACCCGGCGCAAGCTTTCGGGTTCTGACGTGGAATGCTTAATTGAAGCATTTGAGAACTTAAAATCTTAATTACAACTTATTTTACGATTTATATTAGACCTGTCCTCATAGCTTAAACGTTTGCTGAATTTTAACTACAGCAAGCAGGTATATTAAAAGAGAGGTGGGACTTGCATTGAAGATCGGTTTTGCATGCTGTCATGTGGTTTTAATGTTTCATTTCACGCATTCTTGTGGTACCAAAATTTTCGATAAACCGATCATTTTTAAACCCTGCAATAAGCTTAAGTTAGCAGCGTTCTGGGCTGAAACGTCGGCTGAAATAATAAAGTTTTGAAGCAAGAAATCGACAACATGGGAAAACCGCGCCCACACAACTAAACATTGAGATACAGATCGATGAAAGCTTATCTTGGTCCTTTGTTCAACGAACCACCATAACCACCTTCTTCAGAATATTTTCCCAAGAGTTTTTATCCGTTAAAAAATGGGAAGGTCTATCTCTTATCATTCTTTACATTTTTTTAACATGAAAATATTTTACACTGCGAGTCTCCTGTTTACTTTTATAGCCTTTATACGGTGAAAAAAGGAACCTAGAGTTTTTAATTGCTTCGCTACGGACTACAAATCTGTGAATGTCATTTTATGCCACCATACAAAGTTAAATTGACTTAGAAAAATATTGTATTTGGTGGAAATAGGTCTGACAACAAAATAAAATGTAAAAGCAAATAGCTGAAAACTGCGGAAAACACTTTGAAAAGTCGTTCACCGTGAGAGACTAGGTACGATGTAAGAGCTCACCAAGCACTGTGGGTAAACGTGACAGAAAGAAAAGCAAGATGGCGGTCCGAACGTACGGTCAAAAACCAAGCTCTTTTCAGTTGGGAGATGGAGAACATTACATGATTGGATCCGAAGTGGGAAACTTCCTTCGAATGTTTAGAGGCTCTTTATACAAAAAATACCCTTCTTTGTGGCGAAGACTTGCGTCGCTCGACGAACGAAAGCAAATTGTACAGTTAGGTCTAGGACACAGCAGTATCGCTACAAATGTCACTTTGCTAAAATCTCATGAAGTGGATGAAATCCTGGAAGGAAAAGACGAAAAGTACAAAGTTTCTACGGAGACACCCGAAACAACGACGCGGAACCCGAGTGCTAAATCGAAACGTGGAAGTCAACCGACTTGGGCCCCACAAACGTTGTTTTCTAGCAACTCTTTTCACCTCGACGCCGTGCCTTGTTCTTCAACAGTGAACAGGAATCGGATAGGACCGAAAAGGATCAAGACTTTTCCCACTTGGTAAATAATTAAGTTTTCGTTCTTGTACAGAACAGTGGTGACGTCAATTGAGTAGCCACTTTTTCAATGCACTTCTATTGTTTTGGAAACTAAGAACATCATTCAAAAGAAACCGCTAAAGAGAAAAGTGTTTCATTTGGGGGTGAAACAATGGAATCTCGTTAATATGACCGCCGTCAGGCCATAAAATTGTGGCCTTATTAATGATATGGTCTTGTAAAAGAAAAAAAATGACTGCCAGACTGAGCCTTTGTTTGGATCAAAAGAAAGTGGCCATGCTAACAAGATGCTCCAAGGGGGGATGGGAGGGGGCCCTTCTTATCTATTGGCACTTATTTTAATTTTCAAATCTATATGCTGTTTAACTTTTAGGTTATTTTCTGTTCAGGTCAAACATGGCCGTGATTTGAAACTCTTGAAGGTCTCTTCAGTGGAACAAATCATGCAAAAAGCTTGTGCGAGGTCTGGTTTTCAAAATATGAAACCTTCCTTAGCAACAAGTTAGTAGTTGAGAAGGAGCCCTGTTAACAGGGTGTATATTGCCCTTAACATTTTATTAGGGTGCCCTAACAATCAGTATTGCTTACTGTATACTTTCAGATGGCACAGGCCACGGTGAGAGAAAATAATGTATCTTGCTTCAACAAGCTTCAACATAACAAGCTGACCCTGGCCAATAGTCAAGCCAGGACTACTTGTTCCAGAGCCCAAAGCATTAAACATTAGTTCACTGCATGAATATGAATTTATGAAATTTCTTATTTTCAAATTGTGGAAGGAAGATTTAACATATGAAAGATCATTGTAATTACAGTGTATGTACAAACCTTATGCAGTTTAGAAGAGAAAGCCTTAAAAAATTGAAGCTTGAACTGCGGCACTGGTGTAGTTTTCTTACCAACCGAGCTGACAAGCCAACTGGGAGCTGGTCACTTTGCAAGTTCGTAATATACCCACAAAGTGACCAGCTCCTAGTTGGCTTAATAGCTTAGTTGATTGGAGCACTGCACTGGTGTCACAAAGGTCATGGGTGCAAATCCTGTTCAAACCTGAATTTTTTTCAGGCTTTCTTTTTGTTATTGCTTAAGCTGCGCACCTAACTACAGTGATCTTTTATCTTTTCAGTGTGTTCCCAAATATTTTTTGTAAACAGTGAAATGTAATGAATTTTCTTTGATGATGAATTTCCTTAATTTTTCAGTTATGATGACCATGATATGGCCGCTATTCATGAAGCAGCAAGCCAACCTGAAGTCCTGGTGCCTATCAGGCTTGATATAGACATTGATGGACAGAAACTCCGAGACACATTCACATGGAACAAGAATGGTTGGTATTGATACAATTGTCTACAATACCATTGGTTGCATCAAAGCGTAAACATGTTGCATAAGAAATGATCTAATTGGGTACCAAGTATTGCATTGTTTGTCATCAAACATTTATAGTTCGGCAGAGCATTATTCAAGCTTTTGAATCCAAAATACATCTGATCATGGTTGGTGTTGTTTTATAAATTGTCAAAATGTTTGCCAATAAGTAGGAGGTTCTCTGCCTAAGGAACTCCTGGTTTGAAATTATCATCTGAGTTTATTGTCTGAAATTAATGTGTGTGAACTGTAATCCATATAATACCGGTAATTTTTTGTACACATTGTGTATGATTGGAATAACCTCCCACAGCAGGTGGTGGAAGTAATATTGTGTTCTGTAAAGTGTGTATATAATAGATATTTTTGTAGGGCTTGTTATAGGGTTGACCTCCTATTTGCTTTTCATGATGTATCTTTATATTTTTCATTTTCAAAGCATATAAAGAAATGTATTAAGTCCAGTCAAACACACATTTCCAGGAGTTTCAGGACTTTCCTGTCATATAGAAGGCCAAATTCCCTCTTTCAGTATTGAAAAGTTAAAATATCATTACCTTCAGTTGCATCTAAGCAGAAACATGTAATGAAAAAATCATGCTCTCTGCAGTAGGTGTCAAACATTGCATGATTCACCATCAAACATTTGAAGTTTGTGCAGTACAGTTTTATCAAGTTATCAAAATGAATTCAATGAGTACGTAACATAACTTATTATTAACATAACGTATCACATTGCTTTATTCATGATGATTGTACAAAGAATGAAAATAATAGACTACATAACTGACTATAAGTTTGCCCATTGATCGGAAATATGTACAAGTCTGGGCAGGAAGGGGGTGGAAAAAGTTACAATAACTTTGGGTCCTAAAATAAACTCAGTGCCCTTGCACGGCATATAAGTAATAATATTATTTCATCCTTTTCCCCATAGAGACACTGATCTCGCCTGAAGTGTTTGCTGAAGTGTTGTGTGATGATCTTGATTTGCCGCCAGCATCGTTTGTGCCTGCCGTAGTACAGGCCATAAGACAGCAGATTAAACAGTTTGACTCAGATTCTGAAATAACGCTGGATAAACAAACAGATCAGAGAGTTATAATCAAGGTATGGTACAAGAAATGTCTTGCTGTTTCTTCCTATAGCAATGGTAACTGCATGGTGCATGCTAAAACCTCTGTGAAAATTAGTTAAATCACAACATGAATATTTTTTTTGACAGGCTCTAGCCCTTCACTATGTTTCTTTAGAACACCGAATGCCCAGAAAACACATTTCCTGGCCTTTTGGGCTCTAAAACTTTGAAGTTGGAACGTGTTGAACTGTGCATTGTCTTGAGCTGACGACTAAAGTCTGCCTGCTGCCGCCTGTTATACTGTGTAACCTTGACACTCATGTTTATTATTTTGTTTTATAATACTTATGTAACCATTTAAAGCTTGTCAGCACTGAGTTCTCCCTTTGCAATGTTGATAACCAGCAAAATTTGCATTCAGTTGTGAATAATTGGAAGCGCTATCAACATTGAGGGAGGGTGGGGATAACAGTTCTAAATGTATCTAATATAATTCGAAAATCAGTGCATGGATGGTTATAGTTTGTAATTCCCATCAGGCTCACACAAAACAGGGTCTGCAATTTAAACTTGGAAACTCAATAGCAGTGATGTCAGTTTTGACTCAGATCCATGTGTTAACTCTGTACCGCAATGCTGTACTTGTATTAAAGTGTTTCTGATATCTATTAGAAACTATTCAATCTCTTCCAGTCAGACATAATTTCAGAAAACATGAGTCCTTTTTACCTTGTTTATTCTTGAAAACTTATAGTAAACACTCACTTTGGTATCTAGGGCTAAAACTGTGGAACAATCTTCCCCTTTAAATAAGAAACCAGCCATCTTTAAATCAATTTGAAAATGTACAGTGTAAATGCACAAACAGGATCCATCTCGCTGTCCTCATTAACAGTTTCCACTGTAAGGGTTGTACTCTATGCCGTTGCTGATTCAGCAAAGCATATTTGTAGTTTTTAATGTTTAATTCATAAGTAATTTGTAGAGGGGGACCTCTCTCAGCTATGGATTTAGTCAAAACAAAAGGTTATACATGCACTGTTAAGGTGGCAAGCTATTCTCATTAAAGTGGGTGTCATGGTATTTCATTGTTGGGTTGGACACTGAGTGATCTTGTCCAGGCACAATGCACTTTGCACAATAAGCATGAGGAGCAACCTTTATCAAAGCTGGTCATCTAGTGAGAAACTGCTTTGGTTTTTTCATAGTCCCAAATAATGCATGGCAACAATCTTAGTTATTAAAAGAGAGTTGTAATTTTCATCCACACAGCTTAATATCCATGTTGGTAACATTTCGTTAATGGATCAGTTTGAGTGGGATTTGTCCGAACCGCTAAACACACCTGAAGAATTCGCTCTTAGTCTGTGTTCAGATCTGGGGCTCGGTGGCGAGTTTGCCACGGCCATAGCTTACAGCATTCGTGGTCAACTAAGTTGGCATTCAAAAACATACGCCTTCAGCGAAGCACCGTTACCCACTATAGAGTCACCCATAAGGTCGGGTACAGACGTCGATAACTGGGGTCCTTACCTTGAGACGCTGACAGATGCTGAGATGGAGAAGAAGCTGCGTGACCAAGACAGGAATACTAGGTTCGTACTATTGGTTTTTTGTTGTCCTACTGTGTGAGATCCTAGTTATAAGCTCATTTACTTGTGAGTTGTTACTTAGGTTTGAGCTATGCTTCCTTGTGTTATAGCATTTGCACCATTGTCGCTAGTTTAAAGCTTGGCCCACAAGATATATCATTCCTGCAACAAGCGCCTTGTAGTGTTAGCATGAGGGGACAAGTTCCCTTGTGTGTGTCATCCTCAATTTTAGGAGATAACTTGCAGGACTTTTCACTCAAATTCAATCTAAATTGAATGTGTGCAACAGGTTGCAGAACAAATATTTTTTTCTCTGCAACTACGATTTTGTGACAAAAATTGGTAGTTCACATAAAGGGACTTGTCACTGTCACCTGTCTCAAAGGGCAAACTACTGCACATGCAATTATTGTGGCTTCTGATATTTAAGGAGGGCAGAGGGTAAAAAAAAAAATCAGTCTTTTTTCAATAGCTTCATTATAGGGCATTTCTCACCAAGAAATACTGTAGGTACAGTAGGCTCGATTACCAGCCACTGCTCGGGGAATGAGGAGCAAAGACAGGACTCGAGAGAGTGGCGGAAATTGAGCCTACACCAGCAGGCAAGCTTATCATAAAACAGAATATTCATTGGTAAAAGTGTTTTATAAGGATTTTATTTGTTTCCTTTACAGGCGAATGAGACGATTAGCCAACACTGCTCCTGTGTTTTAAAGGCATCATCACAGTCCAGGAAGACATCTGGTCTTAAAAGTGTATTATACCTCAATAGTTTGTTCTCTGTAAATAGGTTAAGGAATTGCCGCAAAAAGAAGTACTTTTATTTAGTTAAGACAAAACATTGTCAAACCATACAAAGAAAACTGATGGCTGTTAAATAACCTGTTTATAAACCTGCTTGTTTCTTGTAAGAGCGGTCACAATGTTCATACTTTGTTAGCAAGTTGTAAAATGTTATAGATAAAGACAGATAATAAAGGTGAAACACTTGACGTCCATACTCACTCACAGGGTGTACTTGTCATAAATATCCTCAAAGCTTCACATATATATCCGGGATCTCTAATGCTTTTACCAATGTGTGGAATTTGCATCGTCAAGTCTAAAACAACCCTGGGAAGTGGGGTACTGAACTCAACTACAATGTTTTGGGGGGAGGGAGGAGGCAAGGGTTGCTCCGCTGGGGGCAACAAAACTGAACACCATCTCATACCCATTGTGCAACACATTTATTAAGTTTTTACCTCAAGCCAGACCAGGAGTGGATTTTCAGTCCAGTTTATATGACCAATGAATCAGGTGAAACTTCCATTTTCCTAATAACTTGAATTTGAAAATTTAACAAAAAATATGATTGCAATACCTCCCAGACTTAGAGGGTGAAAATCTCCCCCTCTCACGGCAAAAAATTAAAAAATCCAGACACCCAGCCTTTGCGTGGTCATCGAAACAAGAAAGAATGCCAAGAGACTAGGGTGCCAGTTGTACATACCCGTATGGCTCATATTTGGAAGTATCTCCTTTGCAAGGCTCTTGGTGCTAAAGAAACTAGTTTGCCCCAGTGGTGTACTCAAAAATATTTTATATGGAAGGGAGGGGGGGGGGGGGGGGGCAAACCCTTACCCCTTTCCCCTTTCCCCTTTCATATACCATTTTTGACAAAAAAGGTAACCCTTTTATATATCTTTGATAGCAAATAGAAACCCCTTCACATAACTACAGTAGGAATACTGCTTCTATGTTCTAATTTTTTGCGCTTGAATAACCCCTTAAAATACATGAATCAACTGTTTGGTGGAGCTGTTCAGTTAAAAGACCTTTTATATAACTAAATGACTGTTTTTCCTTCTTTTTTCTGTACTACAACTCGTGAAATCCCCACCCTTGTGTATTTCCAGCTTAATAAATGTACCCCTTTGGGTGGAGCCTCCCCGTATTGTCCACTAGAGGAAGTACCCCCCCCCCCCCCCAACCAGTTCTAATTTGTAAAAAACTTATTTCAAAATTTGCATCACCTTAACTAAAATTCTTTGCAATCATTCATATTTGAAAATATTCTCTCTGCACAATCTTTAATTTTGTCTTATATATAATTCTATAATTTTGTAATCGCCTTTTCCTCAAAGGTTTTGTGGGCTTTCTCTAGTTCGTCAATTACTTCTAATAGTTTCGTTGCCATGGCTTTCTCACTGGCTGTTGAAGATGCTTGAACGTTCTTTTCAGGTGTCTGTTCGTCTTTATCCGTGTCAGAATCTAGAGAATTCTTTTGAGGTTCTGTTGTTTCCAGGAATTTTTTTTGCAGCTCATCGCGACTTTGAAGCAGCTGGGTGAAAATCATCTGTGCTTCAGAGTCTGGGTCGAGTGGGTCACGCCAGTCACTCAAGGTCACGTGCGTATGTGTCAAGTGGCATCCTCGAGCTGAAATAGTCGAATAGTTTTGTTACCAGGGCTCGACACTAACTTTTCAACTTACTAGCCTAGTGGCTAGTGACAACTTAGATGTTACTAGCCAAAAAAAATTTTTACTAGCCACGCGGTGATGTCTCCAGTTAAATATCTTCTTATATCCATTATGCCCGGGATTATAGAATTGAAAAAGCAACAAACCGCTTGACACAGTCGGCACAGCTTGTGTCACGCTTGACTGGTTTAAACGCAGCGAACGAATTTATCATCTAAATGAATTGCGCTGGTTTTAATTTTGTTCAATGGGCTTGTGTTTTCCTTACATCAAATCTCTCAGGCCGACAGCTCACAAAGGAAAATCCAGACATTTTCCCGTTAAGACTTTCAGGACTCTGTTTTTCTGTGAGACTTCTTTGGAAAAATATCGAGACACCGAGATGTCATTGTTAACACTGTCAGGTCTTCTTTACAAACAGGCGCCGGGGTAGAAACGTTTCAAAAGCAAAACAACTATCTGAACAATACTGCAAACTGCTGTTGGCGAAATTCAAATGCTAAAAACGGCTGATTTAAATTTGGAAGGATATAAATCTTTCTCTAATTATTTTTGTAGTGGCAAGCTTTGTCAGTATCACCGATGTGTTGTTACTCAAAATGAAATGTTATCCCTTTATAGTTCCGCACGATTTTGCGCATGATTTAATCAGGAGAAGCTCGTGTTTTGTTCTACTAATTTCAAAACAAAAAAGAACATCGATGTGTGCTTTCAGAAAATGCTGTCTTGTTTGTCAAATGCCACGCAACGAAAAGTAAACAGTCTTAAATTTGCATACGTGCTGAACAGCAATGCCCAGTAATATGGTATGTCAACAAGAAAGAAATTCCGAGAAAATTGTTTGCGTATGGCTTCCTTGTGAATGACAGAAACTAGTTCGGCCAATTTCATTTTGCTTACTAGCCAAAGTGGCTAGTGGAAATCGAAAACCCACTAGCCAAAACTGAATTTCTACTAGTCTGTGGCTAGTTGGCTACCGTTAGTGTCGAGCCCTGGTTACAGTGACAGAGTTACAGTATCTGCAATGTTCTTACACTCAGGAAACTTGTTGAATGACATGAAAGATTACTGAAAAAGCTAAACTAGTGAGCAGCGCTTGAACGACTTTACTTGTAAAACTTGATTCAGCTATGATCGACTTCATCAGGGTTTTTTCAACTTATGGCCAGGGGCCCCATCAGGCCGGTGCTTATCATGGTTTCCATAGCATGAAGGGACTAGAGTAATTCTACACCCCCCGCTGGATGGGATGCTTTGCCCGTACCTATTTATACACCTGGGTGGAGAGAGGCACTATGAGAGTCAAGTGTCCTGTCCATGAACACAACGCAGCGCCCCAGCCAGGGCTCGAAACCGGACCACCCGATCTGAAGTCCAGCATACTAACCATTAGGCCACCGCGCCTCCCAAGCAATGGTTTAAGCTTAATTGATGAAAAATTTCCTTTGGTACTGATTTTACTAAGTTATTAACAAGATTTGTTCCTTTTATCTAAGTTGGTTATAAATAATAAATTACTGTATTTAGACAGGACGTCACATCAGCTCCAGCTGGTTTTCATGTGCTTCCTATATCCAGGTCGAACTGGAATTTGGTTAGACAAGTGATTTTGTCCGTTCATTTTCATTTTAAAATGGCCAGTCGATTGTTGTGTAAGATTTTTTCCTCAGGTCGGGTTCGTCTTAGACGTAATTTTTTCTAACAATACCCAGTTGACAAAGTTTGTTCTTTATGTGGAGTATGTGATTAGTCTTTATTCTCTTATGACAAAGAACGTGCTAAGCACGTGATCTAGTTTTACTCTCCCAGGTCGGAGGACATTCTAAGCACGTGGTCGACTTGTACAAACCTGTTTTTATCACGCGTTTGCAGCACGTCCATTTGTTTTTGTGAAAGACTCCCGGATGGAAGAAAGGTAGCATTTTTGGATTGGAAATGGTCGTCTTCCTAATCGCTGACAGCCACTGATTCATTTCATTCACATCCTGAATTAAAGAGAACAAAATACACGGGAATAAACTTTTGTTTTAGGGAAGGTAAAATTAAGGACTGCATTTGAGCCTAGAGGCCCATCAGGCCAGTGCTTATACTGGTTTCCAAGAGTATTTCTACTCCTCCCTGGATGGGGTGGTCGTCCATCGCAGGGTTACCCCCACCGGAACTGGGAACCCATTTCTAATCCTGAGTGGAGAGAGAGGCACTATGAGAGTTAAGTGTCTTGCGCAACATTACAACACAGTCACCCAGGTCGGGACTGGAACCCGGACTGCTCGATCATGTACGGTTTACCTGAGCAGCAAGGTAAAGGATTTGCAGAGCGTCATCATAATCTTTGCTGACCACCTGAAACACGTTTGGCTTTTGAAATGCTGACTCATCGACTCGTTCTACTGCCAGGATTTTCCTTGTTGGAAGAAACTGCCTTGTCTGCGAGGAAAAAGAGAGCCATATGTATCAGCAGATCCGAATGCACTCTATGTAGTCTTAAAACATTCACTATCCACGAGAGTTGAGCGCTGGATTACGTTGTTTTAGGATGCAGTGTGAATATAATAGATGAAAGTGTCTACCAAAGCGTCCGCGTCCGATTGCTGAGCTCTGACAATATCAAGAACAGAAATGATATAGGCCCGTAATGCGTGCAGATAGTTGTAAAATTGGTTACCGGGTGTCGAGACAAGTACCGCAAAGTTCTATAGAGTTCTTACCTGCGAATCATTTGTTTTAGCGTAAAGGAAATTTTCTGTGCTTAGCCAACAGTAGCGTTTTTTAAACTTATATGGTTTGGGTAGCCTGGTATCCCTGTAGCGACATTTCTTAACGGGACCCTCCTTGATAATCAGCGAGTGACTGAACACGGTCCTCCTGTGGTCACAGCCTGGGACTGGGGATAGAACAAATAAGTCACTGAAACGGGAGTCAGGTTTGTAACATGGAATGGTTTACGACACGACAAGATGCAAGATGTTGTGTTTTCCTTTGATTTGTGTTTGCTAAGCTCAGTCGTGCAACGTATTCTAATTAACCAATCAGAGCCAAGGTGTTCTGCATTTTAGCCAATCAATAACCAGTTCCAGGCTCTCTCCTTTTTCATCTTCCTCTGTAGTCTCAGAGCTTAGATCCGGGGAGGTTATCAGATTTGAAACCAACTTTAGTAGTCATTTGCGCACGCCACTCTTTCAATGTTTGCCATCGGTTACAGATATTTGTTTTGAGTTCAGCTTAGTTTAGAACTCTATTTAAGGGTAATCATTGTTCCTGTTACTTCTTTGGCTTTGGGTTTAGGACAGTGGTTAGTAAATGGCTCTTAATGCTGTCTAGAAAAGGTCTTACTACCTTCTTCGTCTTCTACGTCAGCGAGCCTGTCCAAAAAGTCCTTCACTTCGTCTGTGTAGAATGCGATCCACCTGTACAGCGGTCCCATCCACTCTTCTTTCCCGTTGTGTAGTGGCAGCTCAATGTTGCCAATCTTCTGGACCGTCTAAAAACAAAGAGTAAAATCCATATTTATCAGTTGGTATTTTTGACTTTGCCCAATCTCGTCCCCAGAGTCCGCTTGGTGCTGACCAAAAGAATAGCGGGCTCTCGGGACGATTTCGCTTTCAAAATCAAAATACAGCGCGAGACGTCAATTGGCGCCAAAAAATATCGCGTTGTTAAGCATCTTCTCTGACGTAAATTGGGTGTTCACACCGTCGTGGGATCAGATCGAGAACGTCACATATTCCTGGATAAAATGAACTGAATCAGTCATAGTGAAGCGCGAGGACATTTTAACTATTTTTAGACTGCGTCTATCATGTTGAAACTATAAATGGAAGCACACCCTGATATTAAAACTAAACTGGAACCCCTAGCTTCTTACAGCCTCCCACACTCTCCTCCCCCCCCCCCCCCCCCCCCCCAAATACGGACCTTTGCCAAGATGGTTAGTGTGCGGGAGACATTCTTGTCCGCGTGGTTTTCCCTCAAACCAAAGAGCTTGGGTCCGAGAATTGCGGGCGCGAAGAACCGGAGAAACAGGAAGCCACTCACAGCTGTGTATTTGGAATCCTGAAAAGAGATTAGTAATCTTGTTACGTGTCAGCTGTAACTGAAGTATGGAAATGTGTCGGTGAAGGAGCGTAATGCTAGAAGGCCGAGAAAGACTTAGTATTTGTGTGCATAGGTATTTCGCCCCAAGTGTTCTAGTTCCTGGGCCCGGTTGCATAAAGCAATTTAAGATTACGTGGGAGTTTTTACAACCATTTCCTGCGTTCTGGAAGTTCTCCTTGCACACTAGTATTGATAAATCAGCTGAAGGTGGATAAAAGAGTAGGACAAGCACGATACGGGTGTGAAAAAGACACAGAAAACAGTTGCACAAAATCCCACTTAAACTTAAGTTGCTTTATGCAACCGGGCCGTGGACTCTTTTTTTGTCTCGCCTGGGTTTATGCATTGTGTTAAGTGAGGTAGAGAGTATTAAAATGCGTGGTTAGAAGTTGAAATCGGTTCGGTCATGATCACAAGTTATGCTGGAGAATTTATCCTACTCTCCTACCCTCAAAGGGCAACGGAGATCCGACATGCTTGAGAATTTAGCCCCAAATCCAGCAGTTGGTGTTTCTTTTAGCCTGCATGGCAAGCTCTTTGGGGCTCAATCGCAGGCTAAGTTTCTTTTTTTAACACCATAATGTAACTTTTCCGAATCACCTCGCATCCAGGTTCTTCTCCAAAGTGATCGGAGACTCGCCGAGCGAGATTTCTGAAGGCTGCGCGCATGTATGTTGGACATTCCTTGATTGAACTTAAGATTGAAGTCATGACGATCTCCAAGTAACCAGTCATAACTGACAGGCTTCTGTCCTGTTCATCAACTGGCCTTAGACTCAGACGTCTGCAAACAAACAACAAACTGAGGCATTACTTTAAGTCATTGGATTGTGAGCTCCTAAAAGATGATCACATCTAGTTCGTCTTGAAGGGGCTTTGTCACGGATATTAACAGATTTTTGAACAGCCAAAATTTTTGGGTGTAGGAAACCTAAAAATAATGAGCCATTTTTATTAACAATTGCTATATTAGAGCAATGAAACTGTTAACAAGCCAGTGGCGGATCTAGACCTTCAGCTAAGGAGGGGGCCCGCATTTATAGGCTTTACTATGAATGTTGAATTCTGCTAAGATAATTCCGGCACTTCAAAAAAAGTTCGCTATTTCCGAAAAAATAAGGTGGGGGCCCGGGCCCCTCCCCTGGATCCGCCACTGCAAGTGCCTTTGGCTTCGAATGGCTTGGATGGAAATGGATTGCAACTTGGAAAGTCAAGGCTGAACTTTTTAAGTTGTTTCAGCGCGTCTTCAAAAAATCAATATTTTATAGCTTCAGTTTGATTTCTATCCGCAAATTAAGGTCATATGTTCCTTTAGATGTTAGAAGATTGTGTTTTTCATGGGTTAAGCTATCTACCACTAATTTTGGAACAGTTCAGACCAAAAATCTGCCAAATTCCCCTCATGTACGGCTCGTTTAAGCTCAGAACAAAGTTAGACAGACAGCTCGCCACAGGTTTTACATCGCGTCTAAACGCGAGTTGTGTGAACTGTACCCCATCCACGTTGGAATAACGCAATTTGGCCGCGCTTTATAATAGTGGTTTTAATGCTTGGCCCATTTGGTTGTGTTTTACTGTTGTGTTACCTGTTTTAATTTTTGCATCTATCATTTCTTCAAGTCTTTAACAGTTGTATTAACTCGAAAAAAATGGACAATCTGAAATTTGCATCATTCCATTTTTGGAGGACTTACCTGAGAGCGCTGTGTTTGCGCTCCGCGTTTTTACTCGGATCCAGCTCGCAGTATTTCCGTTCTTCGAAAATCTTATCTATGACTGGCTTTAATGTGTCTGAAAGGTATGGCATACCCACAATCTGAAAGGAAATTAGACGCCATTGATCTTTTTATTTACCGGCAGCTAAAAGACCCTTTTAGTCTCAAAATTAAGCATCAACTGATTCTGTTTACTTAACGCCTCACACTCCGTATAGTGTTAGCGCAAAGAATTTATGGTACACGAGACGATATTCTGGCCATGTTTGCCCAGGGCAAAAAAAGTTGGGATGGCCGTGACTATCACAACGATACCCCCTAGTTGATGATTTTTTTCATTCTCGTAACCTGTTTGCTAACTAGCATATTGATTCTGTAAGGAGAAAATAGAATTTGGTGAGGGTGTTCTTTTTACCTTCATGAATTGTTCCATGCATTTTGCTGCCAGACTGTTGCCCCTAAACAGTGTCCTTGGATTACCTAAAGACAAGAGAACGGCGCAAGTAGAATCATTTGTGCTCGCTAAACGAGTTGATAACAGGTTTCTGCGACATTATAGTTCAGACTAGAATTATTTTTTGGAAAGTTCGTTGAAGAGCTTTCCTACCATCCGTTTGCGAAAGGTTTCAATTGATTTGAAGACGCTGATTCGCCGAATGTATTGACCAATAGTCCATAACGGTCTTTTAGGGCGCTTTCCATTAGTCAGAACTGGCCGGCCAGACCGGTATATTCGAGAACAGAATTCCTTTGTTAGTCAGATTTGTACTGTCAATCAGTAAATATTTAACAATTAGACCCGTAGCCCTTGCGGGCTACGGGTCAATAGCCCATGAGGCGAAGCCGAATGGGCTATTGACCCGTGGCCCTTGAGGGCGAAGGGTCTAATTGTTTTAGTATCACCCAACTAGTCGGACAGTAATGAAGTTAGCAAATGCAAGTTGAAGAAAGATTTATTTGGGAATAAAACGAAAGAAAACGTCACGAATTTCGCTACTCGATGACTATTACTAATAGTCCTCTAGTAGCGTAGCCAATCAAAATGCAGGATTTGCATTAGTCCACTAGTTGGGTGATACTAAATAGAATTAGTATCACCCAACTAGTGGACTAATGCAAGTCCTACATTTTGATTGGCTATGCTACTAGAGGACTAGTAGTAATAGTCATCGAGTAGCGAAATTCGTGACGCTTTCTTTCATTTTATTCCCAAATAAATATTTTTTCAACTTGCATTTGCTAACTTTATTATTGCTTTTTCTGTTCGACTAGTTAGGTGATACTAAAACAATTAGACACTTCGCCCTCAAGGGCCACGGGTCAATAGCCCATTCGGCTTCGCCTCATGGGCTATTGACCCGTAGCCCGCAAGGGCTACGGGTCTAATTGTTAAATAATACATTGTTATAATAGATTTGTCGGAAAATCTCCTGGAAAATGCCCATTTCACATTCAAAACTACCAGACCGGCCGGCCAGTTCTGACAGATGGAAAGCGCTCTTAGTTTGACCTATTTTTCTTTAAGAGTGAAATCAGTTTAACTTTAATGTTAACTTTAAGAAGGATTGGTTTCCTAGCCCCAAAAAACCGCTGCACAACTTGCTGCAGAAGAGGACCGGTAGAATTACGAGCTTTAAGAAAGCTTCTACAGTACACAACTGGAAGGATCAAGAAGGTTGTTTACTTGATTCTCTTATCTCTCGAAGTGTGAGATAATCCAGAAATGGTATAACCACGTCCTGGCCAATAAACAGTCTAACCAACTGGTGAGCCAATATTGCCTGGTCAGCGGCGTTCAGCTGTTCTATTAAGCTCAGCGCAGTGGGGTCCAGGTTCTCTGGGTCCTTGGTGGAGTTAACAAGAATGTCTACCAGCGACTGGTAACATTTCTGGGGTAGGATGCGTTCCTGTGTCAAACGAACCTTCATTCGGATACTGCCCAGATTTTCACTGTCGAGACACAAAGATGGACGTTTACCTGTGCTGTCGTTACTGTTACCTTTTGAAAATATATACATAAACGTATGTGCTCCCTACGCTCTCTGGTTGGTTAAAAAAAACGTGCGTCACTTACTCAGCCAATCAGATGTAAGACCAATCGCAACTTGGTCGCCCACGTTTTCCGCGCTTGGCGCCTGGGCGCTGGTCACGTGTATTTGCTTCAAGTTTTTATTGGTTCGTTGTGTTGTCTATGTTTGCTGTGATTAAAATTGCTTTGGTTTTGGTCCAACTACACTCAAATGAAAACTCATCTAGCTTTAGCTATTTCAAAGGCGATAGCTTTAGCTGTTTTCCCAGGCTATGGAGCATCGACACGTTAATAAAGTTTTTTCTATCTATCTAAAAGCTATTTATGACCGACGTTAATTTCTTTGCATAGTATTTAGTTAACGACAATCTTAACGGAGCTTCTCTATTTTCCTGATATACAAGTAAAGAAACTGATATACAAACTGATGTACAAGTAAAACTGATATACAAGTAAAGACTGATCAACACTGAGGGATAATCATTTCTTAATTCAATGTAAAAACATGCCTGCTTCGTCCCTAGGCGCTGATAAGCCGGTCAGCAATATCAATCCCATAAAGTAAAGCGCACCGCGCGCGACCAAGGAACGAACCCTGGGGACGAGGCAGAAGTTATGCAGAAAATGAACCATAATATATTTTGTACTTTACTTACGTTTTATGTTCTTTGATGTGAGGCATCGGGAGCAACTTGTACCAGGCGTCCCTGCTTTGACTGGGTTTGAGCTTCGCCAGGAAGGCTGTGCTCTGCAAAGAAGTAACTTCAGTTAAAGCAAATGACAACTTGAGCAAGATTATGCTGGTGTGCCCTTTGTAGAAACGTTCAACAGTAAATGAGGGCATAGAAGTAAACAATTCATGCCTATAAGTCGCTTATCTTTATAGCCTCCTTTAAATTTCGACATACAAAATGGGGGAGGGGGGGGGGGGGGGGGTGTCCCAATCTCGTTTAAGCGAGATCCTCTTTTTTCCCGATACTAATAGTAGAAATACTCGTAGTCGCTCTTCATTCTACAGAAGCCTACACAAGGCTGAGTTAAACGCCAGAACCGATAAGCCTTTAGAACGAACTACTTCGTAAGCATTTATTAAAGATGATTCTTCTTTCGTATTCGCCAGTTTGTCAACGTGAGCCCGTTATTTTCTAAAGTGAACTTCATTACCTGTCCGGAACAGCAAAGCGATTCTGATTCAATTTTCACCTCAGCTGTCATCTTCAGATCCTGAAGCGGATCTTTCAGGTCAAATTCCAACCATTTCTGTTTGGCGGGAATCCACGACTTTTGATGCCCCTGATTAAATGAGAAGAATATTTACAAGGTAGAGTGGTTTTCAAACGAGTGTCCTAAAACCAAATGCAAAGTAATCACTCTGGCCAATCACAAAGGACAGACAATCCAGTGAACCCATCAAAACTCGAAGCAAATACATGTAGCCGGCAAAAAGCGCGGGAAAACGCGTGAGAGCAAGTCGCGATTGGTTTTTGTTTTACTTCCCATTGGTTAAAATATGGCGCGAGATTTTAAACCAATCAATTAGCGTATATAGTAATGCAAAACCGTAGCAAACGCAAATGACTAACTTTCGATAGTCATGTGAAAACTGCTCCAAGAGAAGGGTTTATATATAAAGTAGTGTTAGGATGTTGCTTTAGTAAGGAAAAAACGCGATAGTGTTCAAACGCTGAGCAGTATTGTCTAATTAATTAAAACTTAGTCGGGAGAACATTTCCACAAGTATAGAATTATATTTACACGTGCAGTGTTTAAACACAGTTTCGGAGCGTTGCCCTGATCGATTTGGCTCATTTCATGCGTACTACGAATTCATGGAACCCTTATTGATGTAGCAATAAAAACGCGAGACTTCGATTTAATAAGTCTCGTTATGTTGTGCTATTTTTGGGAAAGAGTGTTTGACAGGTTAAAGGACTAAGCGCCTAGGTACTGGGTGGGGACGGCTTTCGTTCCTTCAGTCTGGGAGGTGATCGCCGTCTGGTTTAGATGGAACGTCTTTTTCAATCTCTTTAAAACAACCTACGATTGCCATGTTCCTTCTTAGCCAATCAGGGAGCAAACAGCTGCACGTACAGTCTATCGGCACGAGACTACTTGGATTTAAGCTCTGTTAGCTTCGTTTTCGACTAGCCACACAAGTCGTACGCGTTGTTTCAAAAATTTTGCCAGACTAATTATTTACCTCAGTGAGTTTGACGACTGTTTCCCTCAATGTCAGTCGCATCTCACTAGTGCCCGTACTGGTCTCTCCGAGGGAGAGCTTCACTGAGGGCTCAAGACTGTTTCGGCCTGTCTCGGGTAGGTTCCTAGGACAAATGAAAAGCAAACATCAAGAAATAATAGGTTGACGCTGACCTGTCAAAGTGCATACCTCCAGAAAACACGGGTCCGCAATACGTGCGGGGGGAGAGGTACCTAATTGAAGCCGACTTATGTGACAAAACAGCAGCGCAGTCACATTCTGACCAAACAGGCACATTTTCACAAACATATCTTATATATTCGATGCTAGAAGGGTTTAATCAGAAGAATTACCTGAAACAATTTCAATTTGCGATCTTAAACCATTAATACCTGACTTCCAGAACTTTTGCTCTTACTTTCTGCACATCTCCCTAGTAATAAAAAAAATAATTTTACATGAGTTATATCAGAAACCCCTATGGGTTTCTGGCTATATATGAAATAGTGATTTGAATAATTCTATGATTCTGTTGTAACTGTTATTCTTTCAAAACGAGGTGAGGAACTTGTTTTCTAATTCTATTCGACCCTATTCTTTATTTATCCGCTTGAGATTGCTTTATCATAGAGCTTCGCTGAGATTTCGGTAGTCATTCGTGAAACTTCGGAAATAATCGCATGCCATCGGAATTTCCTGGGGGCCTTTGGTCTTTCTTTCACATACGGTAATCTCTGGTTAGGTTGTATTTTGACCTATTTTAGTTTTATCAGCATGAGAAGTCAGATTGTCGTTACCTTCTCATAGAGTGTTGCTTCTATCCTGATCTCGCCTTGAATATCTGAGTAATTACACATATCTACAGGTGTGATGAGAAACCACTTATCCACGCCTTTAGGACTGTGCGCCAGTATCTCTCGGTCAAATACTACTCGTCCAATGAGATCGTCAAGTCTGTAGCAATAGAATATAACACATTTAAGTCACTTAATCTGTTTATTTTTTGATGGACAAACGCTTTCTTGCTATGAAACCAAGGTTGAGTAATTCCTGGCGATTTTTCTTAATTACATCGCTTGTGGCTCGTTCGTTCGTTCGTTCGTTCGTTCGTTCGTTCGTTCGTTCGTTCGTTCGTTCGTTCGTTCGTTCGTTCGTTCGTTCGTTCGTTCGGTCGGTCGGTCGGTCGGTCGGTCGGTCGGTCGGTCGGTCGGTCGGTCGGTCGGTCGGTCGGTCAGTCGGTCGGTCGGTCGGTCGGTACGGTCATTCTTACCCTATAGTGTCCTCATCATAAACATAGACCGACAGGTTTGTGAATCCAACTGGAAGGAACATGGTATATTCTTCGCCCCAAAACGGCTCCAAATCTCTCCACACTGTAGCAGTCCTGAAGGAGTAAAAACATTGTTTTAAATATTTTCGGTGTTGCAAATTCCATATTTGATACATCTTTATCGACATCAATTCTCTGTGATACCAAAAAAGGCGCGAGTTTTCAGAAAGCTGTTGAATTGTTAGATCAAGTGCAAAATTGCTATAGAAAAAAACCCCGTGTCAATCTCGAACGAAACACAGTAATAAAAATGTTTTGAGGAAACTGCCTACCGTCATATTTTTCTATGGTCAGTAACAATGTTAAGGTTATGTAAACACGAGCAGGATTTATAAACATTGCATGACCTGAATACAACCAGAAATTCCGTTGTTTCCAGTGATTTCATTTACTAATTAGAAGACTGGAATTTCTACTAATGTATCACACTTAAGTAGAATTCTACTAGAGTTCGAACGCAAATGTTGTAATCCGATTGGTTGAGTGCAGTGGCTGAAGGTCGTCTGCAAAATGATAACGTTTTCTCGTTTCACCGAAATTTTGGAGGAAGATTTCGAAATATGGCGAAATAATTTATAGCAGGCGTTGACTGTTACGCGACTTTAACAACTTGAAATCAGTGTTGAATGTACTAAGGAGCGCGTGTACAAAGCGGCAAGTTTCAAAGTGAAATTTAGTTACAAAACTAGTAAAACAATTTCACTGAATTTGACAAGCGTAGTGGATAATAAAATGACTAGAAAATGAAATATAACTTTGTGATCCTTTCTGGAAAATCGAAAAGTGATAACATAAACTTATAAGGCTGGCGCTACTCAAATGAAAGAAAGGACAACGATGAACTTGCAAATATTCTCCATTTTTACCGAGTTTAAATTTAGTTCTCACAGTGGGAGGTGGATTCTGGGAAGTTTTGCTATTCTTCAGTTTACTGTGAACTCAGTTGAACTTCTTGTTCATATATTGCCCCTTCCAAAACAATTTTCTAACCTACACTCGCCGATAAGACCGGAACATCTGGAGCATCTTGTTTTTATAAACACGCTCTCAGATTTATTTATTTCCGCCTGTTCTTACTACTGTAATACGTGTGAATGAACAATACGAACAATTAGCTCATGCAGTTATGAATGGCGAAAGGCCCATTGTCCTTTTTATATAGCTATTTTAAAATCTCTTTGTATTCCGCTTTACTCAATTGTACTTAAACATTATCCTTAATTGACTCGCTGAATGTTTTTAAACTTAGATTAATTAACTCATTTTTAAAATTGCTTTTTCACACTTTCACGCAAATTTGCAAATTGTACCGTGCATAAATTTTGCTATAGGCAAATTCGAGATATTTCGCTCCCAAACCCGATTTAACTAATAAATCGAAATATGCGATAAAATTTGTTTATTTTTTTCTCGTTTCATTGTATCCGAGAAGATGGTATGCAGATTTTTCGGAAATTTTTTACAAAGGAATATATATGGAATGTACTATAGTACATGAAAAGGTCACAGCCGTTGTTTTGGCTTATTATCGGGAGCGAAAATTAAGCAAAACTGCCATGATTTTCATATTAAAAGCATTTATCGCACCTGAGTTTTCTCAGTTTGACATTTCTAATGAGGAAGTACAATTTTAGTTACTGATTTTATTTGAGATACGCAGCAGCTGTCAAGTCGAAGTTGTTTACCTACTGTTCGCCCTATTGAGTTTTGTGGACTGATCAGTCCTGCATGTTTATTCGTGTCAGCATTGCAGTTAAGCAAACTGTTTGAACGTTGCGGTAGTTACGATGTAAAACCTTCATGATAAATCTTTAAAGGTTATCAACACGAATTTTATTAAACTTTTATCGAAGATTTTCACGGTGCTATGCTCAGTTTAAAATTCGTTGTTTATGCGGAAAGTCAATTAGCAACAAAACTACCCAGAGATATTCACTTACCGTGCTACAACTTCGTTATCAACCTTCACAATGCAGTAGGGATCACTCTTTCCGGAGCTAATTGAAAACAAGAAAACAAAATATGATTATTTCCGAGTTCATTCGCGTGCTAATAATCGGTTTAAAATTACCGAGTTCCTTTTGCGGTTCATTTCACAACTCTTCTAAATTGAAGTAATGTAGTAATGAAATGTACGAGGAAAATATTTGTCCAGTTGACGGTGTTGCGAACTTACATGTCTTTTCTCGGCAGGCTCTTTCCTTCTCCGATGCGAAGATATAATATGGTACTCTTGGCCATTTCACCTGTCGGTTTGTTGAGCCGAATCGATTCCAAACTGTGGCAAAATCAACAAGCGTTACAGAGCAAAACAGATAAAAGATCAACACTGAGTTAACTTAGTGATCTAACTTTCAGTGTAAACAACAGAAAGCTTGTTTCATTCTTGCGAGCGCGAAAATGGTCCCAGGATCATTTGTTATTTCACGATTTTGCCTCAAAGATGTTGTGTTGCGTAAAAGCTAGCTTATATTGATTGATGATCGGCGGGCCGTCAAAGTGAATATTTTCTTTTCAAGCTTATTACATTTTAGCATATCATTAACACATCGAAAATAAACAGCGGGCTTTAATCTGACAATTAGCACTGACACCTCAGTTTTTGTGCAACACAATTTGTGTGAACCACAAACACAATTTGCTTTCTGGATATTTTAGGTACCTCTAATGTCATCCGTGAAGTAATAAACAATTTCAGATTATTTTAGTACAATGAATGGAATGTGTTTTGTTTTTGGTCTCTAACGTTTCAACCCGATGTGTAGGTGACATTTTTGTTTTTCTAATACGGATATAAGTACTCGTTGCAAACAGGAAAGACCAAGCCCAGTTACCAGGCGTCTCTCCAAACTCGCGACGCGGCGAGTTGGCGGGAAGTTAAAGGTTTTATAAAAACTATTTTACCTTACCTCTATACTCTGAACTGAACCAAGGAGGGTCTTCATTCACGACAAAAATTCCAAGGTTGGATTTAAGTCAGCGTTGTGGCCGCTCTTTGAAAGCGTTTTCAACACTCTGTTTTCCATGAAAACCATCACAGCCGGCTTTACAAATTGGATTATTTACCCTTCGAGTGAGTTCTATTAAGTGAATTTAAACGAGCCGTTGTCTCTCAATCGAGTTTTGATTTCCTGTTGCCAATTTTAGCAACAATATTTATCTTGCCTCAGATGCTATATTTTACGGGAAGGGCCCTCTTGTGACGTCACATGGCAACCTGAATTAGCCATGTTCTAAACGAGCAGGGGACTGGGTACAAACATATTTTTTTCTTGGTACGAATATTCAGTTTCGATTGAATTGAAAATGGAGCACGTCATCTGAAAGAGCATCCAAAAATTAGTAAATTTACCAAATTTGATGGTTATTGGTTTAAACGCAAAGGCATGGTACACTTTTAAAATAAGAGAGCTTAGTATGGATTGGAGGACGTCTGTCCCTCCAATCCATACTAAGTGTACCATGCCTTTGGGTTTAAACCAATAACCGTCAGATTTGGTGAATTTACTAATTTTTGGATGCTCTTTCAGATGACATGCCCCATTTTTCAATTCAATCGATATTGAATGTTTATACCGAAGAGAAAATATGTTCGTACCCAGTCCCCTGCTCGTTTAGAACATGGCTAATTGATTTTGGACATGTTTGGGTATTCAAGTAGTTAACGCTTATAAATGCTCTTGTTTTGTAATATTTACAAAGTAGTAAGCCAAAGTAAGCAACACTGGAATTAACTGCTTTGCCAAACTATTTCACTGTTTTATTAAACAGTAAGTAACTCTGGTATAAAATGCTTTGGCAGTTGGAGTTTGACAAGAAGAGTGGACATGTAACCCGCTTTTTGCCGCGATAAAAGGCTCTGTAAACCTGGTTTACTCCATTTTCATCACGCTTATGTGCTACCTGTTGTAAGCTTCATCTAGATCCAATTTTCACCACATTGTGGTTTAAGGTTGAATGTTTACAAGAGCACTATTTTTATCAACGTTCGTATATATGCGAGTCTCCCCAATCATATGAACTGTTGGTCCTTCCTCAATATTCAGACCGTATGGCCAAGGCTATATTGACCGAATTTTTTTTAAGAAACGTTTGGGGGGTATAATAACAGTGGTCTGTAATATAGATGTCACTTTATCTAAGGAATGCAAAGAAAGAAATAGGGAACAAGTATAGAGAATGATATCAGAAGGAAAGTAGGCTGTCCAGTGTGGCAGGTATAACTGGAGAGAGGAGCGAGAAAAAAGTGGGGGGTGGGAACGGTGGGGGTAAGGGAAGGAGTATGTCGGCTACCAGTTTTTATCCCTTAGCGTGCTCTTCATCCCCGACTACCGGCCATTAAATTGGATTTGTTATCAGACTTTTTCAAGGATTATTCAAATTGAAAATTAAAGGATGAGAGTCATTTCTGCGGGAAGATTTTATTCTGATCTTCCAGAGTCCTTTCGTTCAGGACAATTTACTTTAGCATACACCATGTACTTTGCGTATAAACAATTGGATGAAGACTGGGAACGAACGTCATTTTCAAAATGGTTCCTCGTTGAATTCCTAAGTTGTTCTGTCTTCAGTTCGTGAAATCAAGCCGATATTGCACCAAAAAGGAACATTGTGATGTGTAAAACGGCTCATCTGTGATTATTAGCCATGTCAAGATCGCAATCTACCCCAGATGTTTACAAAGTGACGGTAACTCGAGCGAACGCCAAAAGCTTGGACGAGGAACTTTTGGAACTGTGCAATTTGAGTGGAGTCACTCTGGACCCCGATGTTTTCAAGATCCTGTTGGATTTGATAAAGCTTAACGTTCCACCGACTTCCTTGGTCCATGTTATGAAGCAAATAGCTGCTACAAAAGGCTATCGGAGCGAAGCCCACTCTGCTTTGACGGGAAAGTTAAGCGGTGGTTCAATGACTTCAAGTAGCTACGACACAACACAGTCTTCACTGGGAACCGGGTCTAGCAGTTCTTTGTCAACCACACAAAGCACGCGAAGCGAGAGAATCCCGATTTCCAGCCGTTTAAGAGAAATGAGAGCTCAGGCCATGCAGCAGTAAAACAGGCTTCGACCAGAGACGTATTTTTGCGAGTTGAACATCAAACAAGATTTTGAAGTGTACTTGAATTTCTATTAACGTATGACTTCTCAGATCTTATTGGCTATCAACATACTCTGTCTATGTTGATAAGACATGTTTTTGCAGGACTTGAAGGCCAATTTGCCTTGTAATCATATGAGCGGTATATTGAGAGCTTACTGTAAACAAGCTAATCAGAGCGTTATTGGTCGCCATTCAGGCTAACTGGAGTGCTATTCAGGTTAACCAGAGTCTACAGTCTGTGTTTGTCGCACACCCTCATACGAGAGTGATTAACAAAATCAGTTGACTGCAAGGGCTGTGTGGCAAATGTAGACTGCAGATTGGCAATCTGGTTGGCCTGAATAGCACTCCGGCTAGCCTAAATAACATTTTGGCTAGCCTAAACTAGCACTCTGGTTAACTCTGAATATTGTACTTTGAAGTCTGCTGATCCGCATTTGTCGCACATCAGACTGCAAGGCCAAAGTTTGAGTGGGGTATTATTACAGACAGAATTGGACGCCACAGAGTTCTGTTATCAACAAAAGTAGGGCTTATTCCCCCAAAATCTGTTTTAGATATATCTATGTATCATAAATGAACTTTAAAAGAAATCACTTTATGATATGATTTGATCCTGCTTGTTTTCCAAGTAAGTCATATTTTTGAAACCAAGAGATGGATAGTTTGTTATTGATAAAACTTTTGTAACTCTTCTTTCAAAGGATTCAACTTTTTTGAAGGCTGCAAAAGCTTCCCTCTGTAGAAAGGTCTGGAAAGATTGCAAACACTGAAAATTCTTAATAGGCACTCACTTTTTCATTAAAAAAATTGAATTCTATGTTGCTGTGTGGTTTTGTTTACTTGCTTTATAATTTGTGACTAAACGAACACTGAGCTACATGAACCGATTCTAGTCTATTTATTACATGCTAGTTATCAGCAAAGTAACCTTTAAGTCTTTAACAAAGTCAATGTTCGCAAGAAATTCCATGCATGGTTTAATAGCGTTGCGCACAAATGACGTCACAAATTTTGATCCCCCGGTGTGACTCAGACAAACAAATAGCTCTCCGTAAGATCAATGTATGGGAAAGCGGAGTTAACGAGCAATTCAGAGCCATATTAAGCAATTGTTTTCATAATATTATGGCCAGTCTGGCTCAGAATTCCAGAGAATACCCTAATTATTCCGCTGAGAAGAGCTAAAAGTCCTAAAACGTTGATTTAAATCTCAAGGTTTGTCGGACAGAGCGGATTTCTACACATTTCGGCATTTAAATTGCATGTAGGCCCTGCCAAATTATACTCATAGGAAAAAAATTGTACGAGAAATTCAGAACATTCACGCAGTCCTAACAGGTCCATTTGTGCAACACAACAGAGCTGAGCAAGGTTTTGAACTAAGCTGCACTAAGCTAAAATTAAACAAAGAAGCGCTCGTGCTGCCTTGACCCGAGAGGTCAATTTTCACAAGTTGCCGCGGCAAGTATAAGAAACATCGAACCCGGGCATCAATAGCTGCAGTCTATTACAATTATGGGAATGAAAACAGCTTTATTAAAATCAAAGTCCTTCAAACTGCAACGATTTAACTGATTTTATCATTATGAAGGCGTCTGAGTAGCGTAATATTTTCGCCCTCTATCTCTATCATTCGCCGCAACAGATGGCCCCTCGCGCTTGTGCCGTCAAATTCGGGAATTTCAGGCAATCGTTGTTCATTCTAGGGCCTGAATGAAGCAAACAGACATGTAGTATTATTCGCAATCCCTTTTTCTGTATTCTTGTAGTAAGTCGCTATCCTCCGCTAAAATTTTACGGCATCCTGAGTAACTTTGTAGTGGGACGTCGTTGCCGGATCCTCGAATAACTTATTAATTTTAGATTATTTTCTCGATACCTAGAATCTGTTTTGCACTTACTAAAGCTGCAACATTGTCTGTTATCTACCATTATTCAAGTCTATCAAACGAAAGTCTAAGCCACGAATATGTCCTTTCTCGACTCTTTTTCTTGTCTAGAGTACGTGACCGGCCTCGGGAATGGTATGAATACTCTCTGCCCCGAATTCTCCAACTCTTTTAGCGATTCCGGCCATTTTTCTGGATATCTTGAGTCTGTCTTGCACTCACCCCAACAGCATGGTTTAGTGCCCACCATTTCTCTTATTTCTAGAACGATAAACCGAAGAATTGACTAAACTTTTCGCTTCTAGGTTCACAACCGCGGCACCCGCTCATACATTTGCTTTGTTTTGATCGCAGTGTTTGTCTGACTCTATGCGGGGGGTGTCATGGGATCTCACGCTGACAAATCTATTTTTAGTAATTGTGCGCGTCGCTATTTTGTATTCTTTGTCATTCTAAACATTCAGTGGAAGTGCCATGTAGTTGCCTCCTATAAAGAAATTTCCCTGATCATAACAAACCTCATCTGGTGAAAAGTAAACAACTTTTGCTTTACTCAGTTTAATTTGTTTTGCTGAAAAACAATTTTCACAAACTACTTCAAAATTGAGCTGACCAATGGTACTTGGAATTTCATACTGTAATTGCAATAATAAGCCCTGGACTTATTTTTTTGTTCAAAAGGCTTATTTTGTTAAGGAATGTATTATCAGAAGGAGTTTTGTGGCAACAATGGAGTTGTGTCTGAAAGAATCTGGGTGCACATAAGATCACAGGGGCATAGCTAAGGAGGTTGGGGTGCCTGTCACCCCTTCCCCCTGCCCCCTTAGTATATTAATTTTTAAGTAAACAACACGGCAAACTTTATAATTCAGGTGGTGAAGAAATGCGAATCCATAGAATCAACATGCCACAAATCTTTGCTAGTACTAGATAGTTACAGACTCCATTTTCAGGACTGAACATCTGCAGTGGACCATGTAAGTGCCCTGGATGTGACATAGTGAGACCCCCATTTAGAAAATCCTGGCTACGCTATGCTTCTGGAGAATACTTGCATAAGAGCATGGGAGTATATGATGAGTAATCGGTGACATTGATGTGTAATCAATAGGCTGTCCTTGGACATCAAAGTCTGGGGGGGGGAGGGGGTGAGGGGTGCATAGGGGGCTTACTGAAATTTTATTTTAGTTCAATATAAGTTAAATGTCATTACAACCTTTTTAAAAGAACAGTGTGTAACAATATTAATATGCCTCTTTAATGACCAAATTCACAGTTGTTAGGTTTGGAATAAACAACACCACAAACGTTTTAAGAAGGAAAACCAGAAGTGCACATAATTTAAATGACACAATATTCATGAATATTTTTAATGGAATTTGAAAAATAAACAAGCTTGGCAGTTAATATATAACAGTTCTGGAAATGTAATTTTGCTTAAAGAAAGATAAGGTTGAATAATTGACATGCTTAAACTTTTTACAATAAATTACAAGAATAAATTACTAATAACATTTGTTTATAGCTCCATGACATCATCTTCAAAATTGAATGTGCTGCATTCGCCAACAATCTCAACATGATGAACACTGTCAATAAAACAATGAAACAAA
Source organism: Meandrina meandrites (assembly GCA_963693305.1). Lineage (NCBI taxonomy): Eukaryota > Metazoa > Cnidaria > Anthozoa > Scleractinia > Meandrinidae > Meandrina > Meandrina meandrites. The sequence goes on from OY855913.1 coordinate 9,092,719, forward strand.
ATAATAATTAAACATTGTCTCAGCATAATTTATTTTCAATTGACAGAAAATTTAATCAAATATTTATTTTTATTAAATCAAATTCTGATGGGACATCTTGTTTCTTGATGTTATCTGCCATTCCCAACTGACGATATTTTTTGACTGATATATGCATTCCTCAGCCTCTTCCATAAACAGCTTTTTATTTCCAAGAATTTTAACCACCATCAGAACAGCAGGTTCCATGAGAAATTCAGTGCACCGGCTGATTATCAAGAGCTCTCTTTCCTAATTTCCATATTGTATTGCTAAATGTCACCAAATGATATATATTGAAAAAAAGATTCTATTGAGCAAAATAGAACAAGCATTTTTGGGAAGAAGTGCGGGATTACAAGGATGGAAGTGGATATGTTAATGAAGTGATTGCTGACTGCCATGTTGACCTCAGTGCAAATGAACTAACCCCTTGTCTTGAAACTGTTCTGTCTCCGGGATACTTTCCATGATAAGACTGGTACATGAACTGCTACTGCTGCTACTTGCCTCATTTTCATTCTTGCTCTAACAATACCAAGAAAATCAGCATCAGCGTTCACATGTAACAAGTCTGCAGGGGGTGAGGGTACTCCCTATACTGGGCTATATGGTAGGCTCTGCCCAAAAGGGGTGCCTTTCTGTCAAAGGTTAAGGATTTTACATATTCCAGTGTAGAAAAGGCCTTTCAAAATACCTTAAACAGTGACCAGTTGATTCATCTAGTAAGCAGTTTTAGGGGTTATTCAAGTGAGAAATAGATGCATTGTCTGGCTTCTTTAGGTGTGTAAAAGCGGTACTATTTTCTGTCAAATGTATATATATGAAAGGGGTACCTTTATCTGTCAAAAATGGTGTATAAGGGTTGGGACCATGGGGCGAATCCTCCCAGTATAAAATATTTTGGAGCAGCCCCTGTGGGGTAAGGTGGCATATTGCTAACACTGAGGCCTCCTTTACTTTTCATTTCGCAGACCTGTGTTATGGGTTCAATTCATAACATTGACCCATATTACCTTACCTTATTAAATTTATTAAGACTAGTAAAACCTAAAGTTCAAACAAAAGTTTGCCAGTTACTGAGCAAATAATTTTTAGCTTCGGGTTTTGGTGATTGGATGACCATGTGTTGAGTGGTCACAAGTTTACATCATGAATCTGTCATAATTTATCCCCCGACTTACATAAGTGTTCAGTAGTAATAACTTAATTCAACTACCTGGTCATCTGGTTTGCTTTCTGTTGAAAATGAAAACCTATCATCAGGACTTTTCCACGGAACAACAGCTAAACAAGGCTTGCTTCTGTAAAATTATGAAGAAATATTGCAATATCAGAATAAAGAATGATTTATCCATCATAAAATAATTTTATGATGTATCAACTATCACACTTTGTAGGCTAGCCTGCGTAGCTGGCAGGATTTTGCGAGCGAGTGCTTTTTTTAGCGGCCTCATGCTTTGGTCTTGGCCGCCAAGCAGCGAGGGGTTTGGTGAGGAGTCGAGTTGAGATCCTGCCTGCCGGAATGTGTGGTTTTTTTTTAATTATGCGTTCGCCAGTGCACGCGAATTTTGGATTGGCTCAGAGCTGTGGAACGTCAATCAAATGTTAATCGATATCTCTTAACCATCCCATGGGAAAACGTCTGTGTTTTTTACGTGCAGATGGCAAAATGGAGAATGCGGAGGAAAGGAAGGCAAAGAGAATGCTATGTATTCACTAAATGTCCCGGCAGCGAAAGCAGAAAAATATTCTAAAGGAAAAACAGACTGTGATTTAGTTGCTTTCCAGAAATGATGTTTTGGCAGTACGCAAGGGAGGTAAAATCCAACCGTCAAGCTTAAGAGACAAACCGCCCGATCAAATTAATGCAAGCCGAGTATAACCTTTACAACACAGATAATGTTTCTCGAAAACCAACTTTTAGCTTTCGCGAATCACCAACAGTCTCTTACGAAGCAAGATAAATATGTCATCCGTGATAAGATCAGTACATTGGTGCATCTTGCAACAGTGTTATAAAATAAAGGGAAAGCGTAGCGGCCGTGATCGACCTCAGCCGTCTGAGAATCAGGCTAGGCCCGGCATCACAAATATTAAATGCAAGTTATCAACAATTTCACGGAATATATCAGATCTTGTCCTTCCAGAGCTAAAGTATACCTTGCAAATAACAATGAGCCAATGCAAAACAAACCGCAATAGCGAAACATGTGGTAAATTACAGAGCCAGAGGTGTCAAACTTTGCAAACAGGAAACCATGCTAGGCAGGATCTATTCAACCATAGTTAGTAGAATAGTAACTATGATTCAACTAATAGTGCCTCCGAATAATGCAACACATCTATTAGTCTCCTTCAGATTAGCATATGTCATTTACATATGTCATTTACAACTCCTTCTTTGGGTTTAGGGCCCCGTTTTGGAGGCTATTTTGGCGTAATGTCCTTTGCGTTATTATCCTTGCGCCATCAAGAGTTTGTTTATGAGTGTCAATTTAATGCCCTTCCACGCCATTCGTATTACACCTCACTCTCTGATTGGCTTATTTAATTTGAAATCAAAGGCGATAAAAGTGGGCGGATAGCAAAACCCCTAAGAAATCCGGCAGGCGGGAATTTCACTCGTGACTTCGCCGCTCGCTGACGCGGGCTTCGCCCGCGCGAGAAAAAGTCACTCGTGCCTGCTAATCCCGCCAGCTGCGCAGGCTATTTGTAGGCAATTGGTTCTCACCGCATCCCATACTTTTCTGCTTATATAACTCAACAGCGTACAAGAAGCAAGCTAGTTTACTATTAATTTTCTTCATGAAATGTTTAAGAACTTACAAACCCTAAACTAGCTTGTGCCATGAGCCAGATGCATTATAACTCAAAAACCACACATCACATACACAGAGTACTTTCATAAGCTTAATAAAGTGACCAATCATGGAGTGTGCAACATTTAATGACAGCATGTCGGGAATAACCATTTCAACACCCACTGATTTATGTTGATTGGTTTGAAGTATCTTTCTAGCCATTTTCTTGGTAGTAATTGTCAAAAAAAAAAACAATTCTGAACAAAGGAAAGTGCTAAATGCCAAGGATCTAAAATACACCTGTAAGAGTCAGTTGTGACTTCTCAAAATGTTTACTCCAGACAAATACAACAGTGAGAAAATATAGAGAGGAAAACAACTTACAGCTGATTATAGATGGCTTCTGGAATAATTGGCTCAGTTTTGGCCATAGCATCCTTCACATGAGATGACAGAACAAACACTGGAAGGTTGTCTCTACTGCAAAAAATAGTAACAAGCCCGTGTGTAAGTTGTTACTTATAACAGGATATTTGTAAAAGTGACTGTCCACTTGTTCACAGTATACAGTAACTAGGACAATGACTCCATAGGACAATGACCCCAGCTAGGCTCCAACAATTGACCTGAAAATCTCTCCATTTGTATTTGAATGGCTATGAAGGGAAGGTGACATCTCAATATCGTCTTAAAAACCACTTGAGAAAGTCCAAATATATAGAGAACAAAAGCACACATGTATGCACTTCACAACACTTTCTCTTTTACACAGACTGGTAAGGTCAAGTCTGAGTTTTAACTGAGTGGCCCATCTGGCCGGAGCTTATCCCTGTTTTAGTAGCATGAAGCGACTAGGAGTATTTCTACTCGATCCCCTGGGTGGGATGCTAGTCCATAATGCACATTTAGACACCTGGGTGGATAGAGGCACTGTGAGAGTAAAGTGTCTTACCCCAAAACACACCACAATGAGCTCAAACCCAGACTGCTCAATCTGGGATCTAGTACACAAACCATTAGACTAAGCTTACTTAAAAAACTTCTCAACATTTTGCTCACCTTTGCACCTCATCTGCATTTTCGAATTCATCATCATCATCAATTTGACTTTCAGAACTTACAGATGCTTGATTTGCAGCAAAACTGTCCATAAAACGCTGCATAATGTTTACAGGATAATTGTGGTCACTGCTTATTCGTAAATTGTGCATCCTTGCTGCCATTTTTTCCTCTGATAGGAATTGTTTGCTTGATGGACCATCTTGGCTAAAACAAAGTTAAAAAGTATATAAAATTATGGATTGTGCAGTATAATTTAGCATTTTCATGTGATGTCAACAAAATTCTAATTCAAATTCAAAACTATTGAACCTGCAAAGCTGTTCTTCTAGACATCAGTGTCACTAATTGCTGCGAAAATTCTAAAGCCATAAGTCAAAGTGCTTTGTTTTGGAGATAAAGAAACCAATATTACCACACTTTTAAAATGCTTTTCACATATGTTAATAAGTTAAAAAAAAAGATAACTAAAGCATTCCAAAGTGCAACAGATGATTTTGGTAGCAAAATCTTTCTTTCTTCTCACAGACAGTTTTGGCTGCCATATTGGTGTACCAAAGTGGAACACCAATATGGAACCTCTAATATGATTGACAGCAGCGGCAAATGAAACTGGTGACTGAGAGCAGTTTGTATTTAAAAGGTACAGTTATCAGGGGTTTCATTACATTTCAATGGCTGTCAAGGGAGAAATAGATGGTTGTGACCACAAAAGGAGCAACAAGGCCCCTTCCCTTTGGGGGGTTAGAAAATCTAGAAGCTCGGAAAGGCGATTTCCAGCACTCTGGGTATCAAAAAGTGCTGTTGATAAGTGTTTGTATTATTATTATTATTGTTATTATTATTATTTATTTTTATAAAATTATGAAATCTGAACAGGTGGCGGTAAGAGGCCCTATAGGTGGCATGAATAAGAACCATGGAAATGACTTAACCAAAGGGAAAATGCTTCTGTCAATAAATGACTGTGTTATCTCTACTAGTCCTATCAAAAGAAATGTATGGGGCTATGAGAGAAGAATCAATTTATATGCCTTGATTAGCTTACCTTTCATCGCTTGATAAACTACTTTTCCGTTTTGCTCTGCTTGCATGAAACCTGTCATAGCTCCTTTAAAAAAATAAAAAAATAGGAGACAGACTAGTAGCTCTCATAAAATTGCGCTTGGTCCTCTAGTGTAGCAGTTGCTATGTTGGGGGTTAGGGGCTGATTTGTCTCCAGCATAGTTAATAGAGGGAAATGGCTAGGAAGCCCAGCAAACATCAAAGGAGCAAACAAAGAGGCTAAGATTTAGGTTGGAAGGTCCATGACCGTGCAAATCTTTTGTTTTGCGCTCATACACTCTGCATGAATTATGTAATCGCAATGTTTCTATTGGCTAGTTGCATGAACACACGTAACCACCAATATTGTATTTTGTCAGGTTTTGTGCAGGGTCAACCCCCAAAATAGCGAACAAAAACCTAACTGCTTCCTAACCATTTCCCTTACGTGGGACCTGTTTTATGAGGCTCAATTCGGCGTAGAGATTTCCGTATAGCTCTATGCCTCTACACATGCCATTCATTCCTTTCATAGTATACTTGCTGACTTGTCCCACTCGTCTCTCTGTCTCTTAAGCTAGAGGGGTCTGTAATTCAATGAGAGACTACTGGGTACTTGTGAGGTACCCATTATCCCTTCACTCTCTCTCTCTCTCTTTGTTAAGACAAAAGAAATGACTGAGGACGAGTCTGGGGCTAAGGGCATTGTTCCTGTTGTTTGTTCTGTTGTTCTCTTGAAGGGTTTCAAGTCATTCATGTGAAACCTTGTGACAGTTTCTACCCAACCTTGGGCGGAAGCTTCTAAATACGTACCCTAGGGGTCCCTAGACACTCAGAAGTTCATAAGGAAATAATCAAGAACTTCAAAACCTCAAAAATAAGAGCGTTTGCCGTTCACTTACCCTCTAATTGTCAGTCCTTGAGTCATCTCTATATTATTATTGCAAGCATTTTCATTATAAACACTAGTGACTGAAAAATTAGGACATTCTGACACAGAGGCCAATCCAGGGTTATTTGAACTCGACCCAGGTGAAGGGTTAGCATATAAGGTTGCATAAGTTTCACCCTCGATGTTTGAATTTATACTGTTTGAAGATTGTACATTGGTAGAATGCTGGTGCACGTGAGATGTGCTTCGTGAAGGCCGCAGTGAAAAGTATCTCTCATATGGAGGAGAACTTGTGCTGGAACTGCTTGGTTGTTGAAAGCTTGAATTCGTTGTTTCTCCCTGTTGGAGACGATTGGATAATTCTAAATTTCTGGAAATTCCAACACCATCGATTCTTTGTTGTGGTGGTGGGAAATGAGGTCCTCGTAAGGAATATCTCACTCCATTACTGCCAGTTGAAATGGGTGGTCTTAAAGGAGGGGCTCGTTGAGATTCCCTCTGTTGATTCGTCGTAGGAAACGAATCTTCATTGTCCCAAGATATCGAACCATAAGGTATGTTGTTATTGTTGTCCATGTTGGTCTGTCAAAGAACGAACGAATTGCGAAGCCTTTCTTTAAAATTCTGGAGTTTTCCTGTGTGTACAGACTACTACTGTTATGATTATCGAAAACCACTCCTTTCAGAAAGGTTTGCCATCCTTTAACGTAATCCAATGCTAGCATAAAAATTAAATTCTCCACTGTCCTTTCTACAATACAATCAAAGAAAAATTTCAAATGGTCCGCACGCAAGTAAATTTGTTTACTCTAGGGAGGAGTGGGTCAGCTAGCGTTTATTGAAATGTATCCGTATCGCTAAATGTAATGTAGAAAGTGGTAATACGCTACAAAATGTGATTATATAAAAGAAAACATCAAAAGGTACCAGAAATCATCTTTTTTATAATGTTTTATCGACGAACTCGCCATGTCATTATTCTCCCCGCCTATACCCGGTAGGGACGAAAGTAAATATGTACCTGTCGTCTGGAAACCGCGGGCTCATAAGACTTCAAACATGGCGGCTAGCTTGCGCTGTTTTCGGATTTCCCAGCTTTGTCGTCCAATGGTCGCCGATGGGATCCATTCTTTTCTAAGAAAACGATGTATGGTGTTCCATCACAGATGCAGCTTGAGTTATTTAGCGCTAGAAAGGAGAAGATCACCCGCGTGTTCGATTACGTTTGGAAAGTATGGAATGGAAACTTTTGTGAGATCACGAGAAAAGAGACTTTCCGAGACAGGCTTCAGCTCTCATAGTAATCCACAAATCAGTAAGTGAATATGTAAGTCAGTGATTGTTTCTTACAGCTTTCTTGAAATGAAGTGTAAAAAAGAACTTTGTGAGAAGTTCTGTGGGTATAAACCTCCCCTCCCTTAGCACTAACCACCCTCCCATACTGAAGTCATTGAGGTTTAATATGCAAGGGGAGGTGGGATTTTAAAAAATGTGAAGACCCAGATTATGTATCAGTCAAATCCAAGAATTCCCATCACCATCCCCCACCCTTTCCCCCCAGGGAAACTCCCAGGCATTTGACTTTTGTGAAATTTTTTTGTTCAAATTTCCTTCTATGTTTAGCAGTTCCCCTTTTTACGACTATTTTGCGTTATGCAAAATAGGAGTGTTGATGGGGCTTCAGTCAAATCCAAGAATTCCCATCACCATCCCCCACCCTTTCCCCCCAGGGAAACTCCCAGGCATTTGACTTTTGTGACATTTTTTGTTCAAATTTCCTTCTACGTTAGCAGTTCCCCTTTTTATGACTATTTTGCGTTATGCAAAATAGGGCTGTTGATGGGGCTTTTTGCATTCCTGTTAATCCATTCCTGTTAAACTTTTGATTCCATTACTGTTAAACTATTAATTTATGCATTAAATTTGTATAATTTAAACGCGTCTTCCTGTGCCTCCCCTGCTATGTATCGTTTTGCACTGAAGCTGTACTATTGTGTTCTGTTTAAATATTTGGGGGATAGTACAGAGGCATATGTTTGCTCTAGATTTGATCGATAATCCAGATGACTTAATTGTTTTAACATTCATTCATAGTCTTCGTAAATGTGGTTGACAACTTCAGTGACGTTTCAGTTGCTTCAAAGTTTGCATTTTAACCGTATGTTTCGAAAAGCATCATGACTAAATTCAAAAGAATTTAATTTACGTTGAGGTGGCAAATAATGTGAATCTTCTCGAATCTTCGCCAAAATGTTGATTAACACTCAAGCACTTTTTGTTGACTGTGTTAATTGGCGAACAACTGGGGATCTTCATCTTTCCTTTGTCCTTTACCCGGATGGGGGAAATTTGCCGAGAACAACAAGAGATAGCAGAACTTGAAATGCTGTGTCCTAACAGTACATACCGGTATTATACGGGCATATACTTGCGCAAACCTTGCGGCTTTAGAAGATCAAAACCACCCACGTCACCAAGCTGAAGTTGACCTCGCCTCACCTGTAGCCGTATTAATTTCGTTGTCATGCAATTCACGATTCGCAAAAACATCTCCACCGGAGTCAGGGCAGTTATTTGAGTGTGATTTTAAGAGGTTTAAAGAAGGGACAGAAGAAAGAAATTTCTATTTGGAACAAAACCGAACTATTTTCATCTTTTCTGCTTATACTGATGCACGTACTTTAACATTCAAAATAGTCATAGCCTCAAAGAGGCTTTGATTTTATGTGAAGCCTGATTGGGGGTATTTTCTCATGCATTTTTTATTCATGATCCAGGATTCTGGTTATTAATTTTTTCACGACTTGTGAAAACGCCCATTATTTTTACATAACTGAATTTTGGGAAGTAGTATTTTTGGGGACCCTCATCACATGTTCAATTTCCCCACAGGTTAGGGCTCCACAGAGCATCAAATTCCCCACCCTTTTAATCCAGGATATAATAAAAAAAACAGTAGTGGAACTGTGGACTGACGTAAATATTGTGAACAATTGTAATCAGTGAGACTGCTGACTAATGTTTCTTCTAAGGGCAAATGCCTGACCTGGTACAAATAGCTGTCTCAGCGTTTGTCTCAGCAGCTGTCTCAGCGGTTTCAATTCGCAATAATATATTCTTTTGTTAAGAAGGTATGCGAACAAGGTGAAAGGGTCATTCTGACACTTTCGCCTCATTTGCATACCTTCTAAATAAAAGAATATATTATTGCGTGCTCAACTGCAATAACAGCTATTCCTCACTACACCAGTCTCAAGTCTACCCCTGCAATAGTTAGTCTGGGATAAGGGGTGGGGGGAGGGGGGAGGGGGGAGGGGGGAAGGGGGGTGGATAGTAATATTTTTGGATTTGACTGATACATGTATATCATGCACAAATCCTAGGTAGCATCAGGTATTTTAAGTCAAGTCCTCAACTGCTGATACAAACTATAGGGGGAGTACCTTTTTGCTGTTAAAAGAGATACATGTTGGGTCTCTAGTCCCCTTCCCTTCATCTGCCACTGCTACACATATGCCAACTCTCCCGGATAATATCCCAGAGTCTCCCGGACACAGAACAAATTTCCTGGTCTCCCATATGGGTCATCCAATCTCCTGGATAAGAAGGAAAATGCATAAAAACAAGTTTTTACCCTTTCGCTGGCCGATTTTGGCAGGAAATTTTGAAATGATTGACAGGTTTTGTGGGCAAGACACATTGTGTCTCTCTCCACCCAGGTGCTGCAAACTATTGCTGGGGGGTTACTCTGTGATAGACTAGCACCCCAACCAGGGAGGAGTAGAAATATTCCTAATCCCTTAATGCTTCAGAAACTGGGATAAATTATAACGTTTTTATATATTTTATCTTCAGCTGTGAAATCCCCGCCCTTTTATATATTACGTACAGTCTGCAAAAGGCACCTTTCAGTCAGAGCCTCCTCATACAGTACAGTATAGGGAGTACCCCACCCACCCCCTCCCCCCTGGGCATTACCCTCAGGTTTCACTCTGTGCTTTTGGTGTTAATGCCAAATATCCGTGATTGTTCTTCTTGTCTCTTGCAGCATTTGAAAACCTTTCAGACCTAATAAAAGACAAGTTGCAAGAATCCCTTGATCAAAGTTCTTTGGAACTACATTTAAAAGTTCTAGAAGCACTGATCAAACACTGGAAAGGGGAAGTGTTATCTGTGTCAGTCACAAGAACTGCGGATGGATGTAAGACAGTATTTCATTAAGAAGTCACATTTGAAACTACCTGTCATTATTTCCTGCATAACTATGTTATTTGATTGGGAGGCACAGTGGTGTAATGGTTTGTGCATAGTACTCTGGCTCAAGAGGTCAGGGTCACTACATTGTGTTCTTAGGCAAGACACTTTATTCTTATAGTACCTCTCTCAGGCTTATTAATAGATACCAGCAAGTGGGGTGGGGGGGGGGGGGGGGGGGCAACCCTGTGATAGACTAACATACCACCCAGGAAGTTGTAAGAAATAATACTCCTAGTTGCTTCATTCAACAGAAGCTGGAGTTGAGCATTGTCTATCTGGGTCAAAGGCAGAATTTACCTTACCTTTAACAACTGCATCGCAAAATGGATGTTAGCGACCTGCAATGTCCAAAAGCTTCCACTATTGGCAACCAGCCCCCAGAAAGAGACTGCTCCCATGGCTGGCAAATCCTGGCAACCCAGCCATGACACCCCACTCAGAAGGGAGGACAGGCACCCTAGAGCGTAGGCAGGACTTTGCTTGGGTGGGTGTGATCACCGGAAGCATAAGCGTTCCGGGGGTATATTTCCCTGGGAAATTTTGAAAAATCAAATTGTTGAAGTCCACTTTTCCTGCATTCCAAGTCATTTTTACCCTCCCTCTCATATTAAGTGGACCTTTGCTGTGCGCGAGGGGGTGCGGATGCACCCATCGCACCTCCCCTGCCTACTGACCTGCACCCATCACACTGAGTAAACAGTGGAAAGGTAAAGTCTCTATTGAGCCAAGTGACCCATACCACCAGAGCTTGTCCTGGTTAAGCATTAAGTGTCTTGGAGTATTTCTACTCCTTCATGAATGGGATGGTTTTCTTGCAGGGTTACCCCCCAGCATTATTTCACCGGTACCCATTTATACACCTGGGTGGAGAGAGGTACTATGACAGTAAAGTGTCTTAAGAACACAACACAATGACCCCGGCCAGGTGGCTGGTAGTGGTTTCCAGCACTTTTCAGCTCTTATACTTTGATGAGTCAGTACTACAAATTTATATCAGTTGCCGGCTGCTAAAATAATGGTATCAAACAATTGCCTATTCAAGAATGATGTTTACCATTACCGGTATCTCCCTTTTCTCATGATGATCTTTTCGAATCATTCTAAATGGTCTTTTCCTTTTGCGCATACTTGTGCTTTGGTGCTCTTGCAAAAACATTAATATTTGCACTGGTGACAGTTTGACAGGATCATGCATTTAAATTAACTCTTTGCATTGCAGATTTAAACATTGTAATGTATGGTCAACTATGTTATTACCATGTAGGTGTAAATCTGTAGCCGGGGTTTTAATAGATTTGTAGGTTTTGACTATTTTAATTTTTTGATGGTTTAAAATGCATTGTTTGCACTAGACACTTAGTAGAATCTCATGAATGAATGAGATATTTACATGACATATCAAGTCATTTTGATTTGGTGGCAATTGTTCTTTTGTTCTTCAGTATCTGCAAAGGATGTCTACAGACTTGCTGCACTTATTTTTGATACCCAAGAATCAGGTGAGATATGGAAAACAGTGCATTATACGGGTATGTATTACAAAGTGACCCCCTTTAATCTCCAAGCGAGATAGACTTGATAAGGAATCACTGTGCAAACATTAAGTAATTTTTAATTAGTAGAATTCAACGTAGTGTTCTAATGCAAATGCTGCAATCTGATTGGCTGAGTTATTGTAGACTATTATCAGCCATTAGTGTTCAGTGGTTGAAGGTTGTCTGCAAAGTGACATGACATCTTAAGAATATGACTGCATGCAGGGTAATTCAATTCCTAAAAGACTAAAAGATTAGGACATTCACCATAATGGGACTTAAAAAACTCAAAATTGACAGAAACACAGAAAGAAAATACAGTTGACTATAAAAGTTAGCAAAAAGACGGAATATTGAAATTCGTTATTTGATGGAACTTTAAATAGTAAAAATTAGTTTATATTGTAGCATTATTCACTCTCGATTTCTATGAGATTGTACCAAGGGTAGAATTGAACCACAACATTACCATCAAGTCCAGATGAGCCTGTTTTCAAACTAGAGGCCAATTTGAAGCTTTGGTTCTTTTTCTCATGATATTGACTTCCATGTTTTTTTTCTTGTTTGTAGTTGGAAAAGATGCAGTTGAATTGGCTGCTCCACTGTTCAGATTTTCGGCAATGGCTGGTAACCCAGATGGAATGTACAGTTATGGAAAACTACTAGAAACAGGTCTCAACGCCACATTGAGTCTACTCAACCCTTGATTAACTTTAATTAAAAAAAAGACATTTTATTTAAAGACATTTTTCACATTTCCTGATGTCATGAATGAGCTAAATTAGTTCCAAACTACTTATAACAATATTTGCAACATGAAAATGACTGCCTTGAGCTTGCATTTCACCAGTATCACATTTTGTGACATTTTGTCGAAGACATGCGCACCACAAAATTAATAACATCTGGAGTTCTGTAGTGTTTGAACAAGAAACTGCAGTAGTTGGCTAATGCTTTCAGATCCTAAATTTCTGATCTCGAAAACATCAGCAAGACAGGCAATTCTTACAATGGAGTTGCTAAGGGTAGAAGAGGAAAATTTTCCTCTGGGTTTTTCACTCAAAGTTCTAAGCATTTTTGTACATAGTCATATATTGCAGAAAAATATTACTTCTGATCTTATTTACCTATGCTTATTAACCAAGTGTGAGGGCCATACTGGTGGAATATTGGCACTAGGTCTTGACAGTAAAGATTGAGTGTGCACAGCAGGTCTGCAGGTCTGTAGCTCTGTATAGAAAAGAAAATATACTTGAGAAATACATTTATACTTGGTAATTCCTCTGCAGGAGAAGGTGGAGTGGAGAGGGACCTCATTGAAGCTGGAAAGCTGTTTTCTGAGCTCTCAGAACAGGGCCATCCATTTGCTCAGGTAAAAGCGATGAATATTTTGATAACATAAAGTTACAACAACAACAACAACAAGGTTTATTTGAACTGCAAAATTACTAGTTACTGCTTAAAGAATAAATAAATTACTTCTCAAAACTGTAAACCAAGAACATGTACACTCCCAGTTGGGATGCTAGTGCAGTGTAGCAAATGCACCAGCAATATAACTTTAAATTCAACGTAAATTTATTCTTGTGGACGTAACTTAATTACCAGTGGTTTCTAGGACATAAATAAAGAAATATATTACACTAAGAACAGAAATAACAGCATACAACAAAGGAAATACGAGAAGACAAACAAAGAAAATAACATGTACCTGATGATTTGGACCTGCGGCGAAACAAAGGACGACATAAACGAACGTAGCTTCTTAGACATAAACGAATCTTTCCGTGAAGAAACAATATGCATAAAACCTGCGAAAAGGTGACATAATATACATGGTAGACTGGGCCTAGGGATTGGTTTCTACGCGCAGGTTACCTCCAAGGAATTTGTCAGACCAAAAGCAACGGCCAGGAAAAACCAAGAAGAACCTTGATTAGGTGGCAGAAGTTGAGAAACCAATTTCTTTCTTTTTTTGCTTACAAATAGTTATAAAGTAGATAAGAATCTTTGTAGTGTCTTTCTGCCAGAAGTCATTTTATTTTAAGGTGTTTTCGTGCTCTGGTAAGTGCCCAATTGTTTAAACAATTTAAACCAAACCAAAATGGCTAAGAGAAGATGGACACTTTCTATCAATGAAATACTTTATTTTATTATTTTTTTTTACTTATGCTCTTGAGGTATCAGTATACCTCAATTTCACTCAAATATGCGAATTGTTTATATTTCCTGTTAGGAAATCTGGTTGTCTTTCTTTTGCAAAAAAATCGAAAAGAAATAAAGCTTTTCTGGTTTCTGATATACAGGCAGAAAACGGTGCGAATTTATAATTACTGCCAATTGGGTGCCAACAAGTTCCTGTCATCGCTTATTGAATTCATCACCAAACATCACGTACACGTCGCATTTCACAACTAAAATGTTCATTATCTCTCTCGCGATCGTTCTTCAATTCTCCGGTCCCCTGCATTTTCAATAGTTTCTAGGTTTTAGTATTTTTTCTGTATTTCTACGTGTTACATTCTTGATGTCTTCATGGAAACAGAAAGTGACATGCCAGTTTTCTTTAGGAAAGAACTCAAAACAGCAAAAGAACAAGCAGTCGTTTCCCACTTCGATGGCTGCTGAATTAGCAGCGAGTAATCGTGTTCCTTTTACGATCAAAAAAGCACCAAAGCATATCTTACGGGCCAAACGTTTTTCGCTATACATTCATTTTGTAGGGCACGCGAAACAAGCTTGAGTTTTCAGTACATGGCAGCAGTGGGATGTTTCTAGTGTAGACACTTTGAAAAGATTGGAATACAGTTTATTCAAACCACTACAAGCGGATGTTCAGTGCCGTTAATTTTTCAGCACAATAACCTGAGCATGAGAAAACCCAATACATTTCGCCTCCGACAAGATATTTTTATATTTGCGATGTCCAGATCCGTGATGTCTCCCGTGAATTTCTATGGTTTGGATGACTGCTAAATATAGATTGTCATCGACACCATAGTTACGGTAAGCCGATCCTTGGAGAACTTTATCTGTCAATACATAATTAAATCTCACACTTTGTGGAAAAACTTTTTTCATTATTTTGTATCTCAAAAATAAAAAATGCTGTAGTTGCATGCATGTTTTAAGTTCGTTTACAGCCACCTTTCAGCCAATTTAGCTGAAACTTTCCTGAAATGTTCCCAAATAGCTGCTCTACAAAAGGGTGTCTCCGATTTTTGAATTTCGACCTAGTTAAAAGGTTATGGCTTTGTTTGTTAAAAGATATCACAAACTTTCGAACATCAAACTTTAGAGTGGTATTAAAAGAAAACAAAGCGATCTTTGAGAAATTGGAGACACCCTTTTGAAAGACTATGTGTAAGGAATCATTTGCGATATTAAATGTGTTGTGGCAATAATCGAGGTGTGTAAACAAACTTGATAAAGACAAAAGGGTAAATATCACTTCATTGCACAAAATTTCAAAGCCTTTAATGTTTTGGAAAAAAGGAAAAACGTAATCAGTGTAATGTTTCAAAACTGAACCCCCCAAAAAAATTTTGAGGTAAAAATTATACCCCCCTTCCCAATTCTTGTTTGAAAAGCGTACCCCCCCCCCCCCCCCCCAAGAATCCCTAAAACGAGAGTGGGCCGAAAATACCAAGTACAAAGACACCCGAAAAGATCAAGCACAAACTGTCGAGCAGGAGGGAGCAATCCAACTTAATTATTAAAGAGCCTTCTGGATAATTTTCAAGATGGCAGATTGAAAGCTAGCTTCCAGGCTCTTGCGTGACCATGTCAAACAACCCTTCCCTCGGGACCTGAAATTGCATCAAATTCTTTCCTTTTCCACAACCATTATTCTCCCTCGCAGCCATTTTCAGTGTTGTCATGCAACGCTCCTCCCCAGATGTGGGCATCCCACTCTGAGTTGGGTGGACCTGGGTGGGGAGGAGCGTTTCGTGACGATACTAAAAACGGCTGCGAAGGAGACTACCGACTTATGGACTCGAGGATAGATCACTGACGTCAAATTCCCTAGACTGCTGTTGCTGTGTCATAAAATTTGACCCCCCCTCATGTTTCTTACCAGAGAAAGATTTACCCCCCAAAAAGGCGCTTGTTTTAAAATTGTATCCCCCCTCCAAAACCACCACCCCCCCTTGGGACATAATAAATAGACGTAATATACTTGTGGGAAGACAAAGGCACTGTATGCACGTCAGAGTACTAAAGAACGCAACACTCTGTGTCTGGAAAGGCTTCAAATCTCAATCCTTGGATCTTAACCTCCTGTAGGCAGACTTTACTCAGTCTCTGATTCCAAGGGTGTCTTCTTATGAGTTGTTTGAGCATACTGCCCATTCACTGCATACATACATGTAACATGTAGCTTTATGAAATGGGTTGAAGCATTTAATACTATGTTCCTTGTGATTATCTGGGTGAAGGTAATCCTGAAAAAGACTGTTCTTGTTTCCCAGACAGATCTTAATTTTTAGAAGGTCACACTAACATTATTGCTACACTAAAATCAAAATTAAGGATTTGATTGATTGATTGATTGATTGTTGACTGACATTTCAACACCCAAAGAAGAAGTCCTCAGTGCATAGTCAGGAACTTTCCACTTTACTTACTGACCCTAATAATATACATGAAAAAAATACACAATTCTGATTGGCTGAGAGCAGTGCAGTTCAGTTGTAACACCAAGTGCAAAAAGTGTAACAGCGGTGCAAATTACAAATAGATGCGGACGAAAACAACGACCAGGGTTTTTGCTAGGGAAACAACAGTAAAACACCTAAAAATAGTTCTAAGAAACCAAATACAATTATTAGCACCTCATTCTGGCTAAATGTATGGAAAACGTCTTGCGAAGAGAAAAAATATCGCCAACAAAATAGAGGAAAACGAGCTAGCCGAACTAAAAGTTCTGCCCTATAGTAAAAGGACAAAATAGTCGGTGGCGGATCCAGGGGGAGGGTCGGGGGGGTCTGGACCCCCCCTATCAGACCTGACCCTTGTTTGAGACTGAAATTCTTACATCGACAGGATCGTATATCAATTTTTAACTGGCTGTTTTTTTTAATGAAACGCGTATTTGTTTTGCTACTAAACTAAATTCCAGGGATATTCAAGAATTTATTCCCCCCCCCCCTCCCAAAAAAAAAAAATTCAAAAGTCCTTTGGACCCCCCCAATCAAAAATTCCTGGATCCGCCCCTGATAGTGACAACTTGTCTTTGAACCAGACAGCTTACAGAGTGATGATAGCTACACTCGGCAGGCATATAAATAAACAAGGATACAATTTTTCAATCAACCAAGTTCTTTGCCAAGTTCTTCGCCAGTCCGTCATGGGAAAACGTCCAACTATAAAAGCGCGAAGTTCAACAGAAGAAGAAGTGGACGTGCTATGAAAGTAGGACTTTTTTGGTGCCAAAACACCAGATTGAAGCACTTACATATCTGTAGTTTGTGGTGGCTTTTTGTATTTATTAACTGCCAGGTTTCTTTCATCTTTGGCCGCTCAAAGCTTACATCTCGGTTTTCAAAACGGCCGCCGTCCACTTGTTCAGCTTTCACAGTCTAAGATGTACATTGTCTTTAGTCGGTTATTGTTAACGGAGTTGTGCTTCAAAAACGTTTGAAAAACCTGAAAAAATCAACACAAATCCCCAAGTTTACAGTACAACTGAATGAATTTGAATATTTCTCTCTTGTGAAAGTTTGAACTTGACATGTGTTTGCTGTGCTTCAACCAATCACTTGAATGAAATATCAGAAAGGACGCGCGGTTTCAAAATTCAACTGGTTTTCTTTTTCTCTCTGTCCTTTTTTTCATGAACATTATTAATAAGTAATCACATGATTTTTCTCGTGCAATTAGGAATAAATAAGCACTTGTAAATTTTTCAAGGACTACAAATTGCACTCTGCACTCGCCCTACGGGCACATGCAATTTTGTTAGCCTTTGAAAAATTTACTCGTGCTTATTTATTCCTAATTGCACTCGAAATCATGTGATTACCTATACAAACAATCACACAAGATGAACCGCTAATACACCTTTGTCTTACCAGCGCTGATCAATTTCTGTTTCAGTTTTCCCTCGCACAGTTATATCACCATGGTACAGGAATGCCAAAGGACTTGAAGATGGCACTCAAACTGTATGAGGTACAATCGACAACAGTTGGAGGGAGGTCAGGGGGAGGGGGGACAGGGGGGGTTTGAACTTTCTGCTTCCTGTATCCATTCCTTATTGTTTCCCATCTCTGTGATATTTCTATTGCAGAATATTATACAATGTTCGGATATTTTTCTCAATTTTTCTTGGTTCCCGCCGCCTTGACAATCACACTTTCTGCCCTCTCTTTTCCCTCCTCGTATTCCCCTCCCATCCCTATTCTTCCATGCATCCACCCCCCCCCCCCTCCCCAGTCCTTCTCCACACAGCAGGGGTTGTTATTCATTTTTTGCCTCATGCACCTAGACATGAGCTGGGTGCATTCTTGTGTAAGAATTCTTTGAATTCCTAATAAAAGATTACATTGAAATTCCTAATGTAAGATACAGTCGACCCCCTATTAAGCAGTCACCCATTAAGCGGCCACCCCGTATTAAGCGGCCAGTTACTAAAGTCCTGAAACTATTGTCAGTGTAATACTGTAAATAAATCCTCCTTTAAGCGGCCACCTCTATTAAGCGGCCGTGGCCACGTTTCTGTTGTTCTTCTATTGTTTTTACCCCTATTTAGCGGCCAGTAAAAATGTAATACATGGTATTTGGATTTATTTTCAACAAGTTCAGACAGTGACGGCTGATAAAATCATTCAAACACATGTTTATTGGCGTTTTCATGTGGTTCTGTTATTCCTTTTCATGCAATTTTGTATATGAATTATGTAACCTTTTTAAATGGCCTGATGCTGATTTCTTATGAACCCCCATTAAGCTGCCAACCCCAATTAAGCGGCCAGTTGCCACTTCCCCGAGGGTGGCCGCCTAATAGGGGTTCTGCTGTAATTTCCTGTGATTCCTAAGATTATATTAAAATTCCTGCGTAAGAATTCTTCAGGTTCTGGCAGGTCAATCAAATTTTAAAACATTGATGAATAAAGAAACAAAGAACAGATTTAATACAGACTTGCGTGAACATTACTGAAATAGAAAATCTCACTTTTTAGACTGTTTTCTGCAGTGAGAAAGGTTATGGCCTCCTGCATCATCTTGATGAATTTTTGGGTTTTTATTTCATCACATGTTCCCCTGGGACTGGCATATACATAGCCCAAATTTCCATGTTAGTGTTCATGAAATCAAATTCTAGCCTGTGCAAAAAGTTGTTTTAAAAGTCATTTGGTCAATTGCTAGGAGTAGATTTTTGGTAATTAGTTTTTGCACTTGTTGATCTTGTCATTTTTTTTTTCAGGCCAGTGCAAAGAATGGCATCAGGGAAGCTAACACTATGATTGGTAGGTAAGCAGGGTTCGCACAGTCTTAAAAAAGTCCTTGAATTTTAGGGGGAGTCCTTGAAAAGTCCTTGAATTCTATTTTTTCTTGAAGTCCTTGAATTTCTGTTTAAGTCCTTGAAAAGTCCTTGAATTTTCTTCAACTTTAAATGTAGTGGCGTCGAAAGCAAATTGCTTTGCATAGACTTTGGTATTCCTTTCCTGTGTAAAGCAAAATTCTTCAAACACTGTAAAACACGAGTGTAAAAGGAGCTAATAACGAGTAAAGGCAAATGAACTGAAAAATGTAGAGAAGGAGATGGAGAAAACACTTGAAGCCTTAGAAACCTGTTAGCTTGGACTGGGAATGTGTATTTATATACCATATGTGAAATTACATTCCTGGTAGGTGGTCCTTGAAAATTCAGTTTTGTCCTTGAAAAGTCCTGGAAAAATGGTTGCAATTTTTTGTACGAACCCTGGTAAGGCAAATGGACTAGGACTTTGGAGAAAAATTGTGGATGGTGCAGCAGCATTTAATAGTTAGCATAGATCTAGGACCCTCAAGAGACTGAGTGGCCCAGTTTCAAACACTTGCCATGGTTGTTTTGTTGTGTTCAGGGCAAAGATACTTTATCTTCACAGTGCTTTTCTCTGCCCAGAAGTTTTACTCTTCAAGTCCCAAGAGTGACCAACATCAATTTTCTCCTCATAATATCAATACTTAATCAAGAGAAAATGTTATGAGAATTAATAAAATGATCACTATTTGAAAGGGAAATTGCTTTGATCTTTTAACAAATTCTCCCAACTAGTATTTTAAGGAAATGTATGGAGACCAATCAGGATATTGGGACTATTGGCAAAAGTAGAATTTGATATTGATTTTGTTGCATTCTTTTGGTTGATGTGTTTGATCACTTTTTTTCTTTTTTTTAAAGGAAACTTGTATACCAGTGGAGAGATAGGAAAGGCAGATCTTGCAAAGGCAGCTAAGTACTTTACGAAAGCTGCTGAAAAAGGTTGGTTTTTTTATATCCTGCTGAGGGAGGAGATTAAGAGAAAAAAGCTAATGAGAGGAATGAATAAAGCCAATCTGGAAATTGAAATATCACCAAATGAACAAAAATATCTCAAGCTTTTTCATACTGGTAATAGATATCTTGTACGTATCAAGTAATGTGTATTTCCAGCAAATACCCATAACCACCCTAAGGAAGGTGAATGGAAATTCTGAGGGGGTGGGGGGGGGGAGGGCTCAAAAGCCTAAATTTTAAAAGGAATGTATGGGGCTTAACTGGAATTTCCAGAGGGGTGGGGGGAATCAAACCAAAAAACCTTCCATGGGAGGGGTATGGATATTTTCTGGAACAACACAATGCAACTTCTATACAAAAAGCACGACTCCTCCAAAGCAAGAAATTTCCCAGTTTCAAAACACCTCCAAAAATTCTTTAGTGATGTTATGCACTATTATGCACTGTCAGACATTTCTTTCGTTCCTTCCTTTGGATCTGCTGGTAAAGTTTGAAAGAGAAGCTACTTCAAAAATTGTGGATAAAAGAACTTCTTGGTATTGTAATATTAACATACTTTTTTCATCACACCTGTTAGCTTCAAGATTAGCCTGCATATCTGGCAGTTTTGTCGGTATTAACACGTGCGCAAGTAGAGCCATGAAGTAGCGACAATGAGCTGCAAAGCCGTGCGGGGCCTAGAGAGGTTTTTCACTTTTCTCCTCCCTAGCCCCCTCACGGCTTTGTCGCTTGTTGTTGTGGCTTTGCCAAGTTTTTACTCACAGGCCCGTTAACCCCAACAAAACCACCAGCTACACAGGCTGCTTCAAGATAAGAATTGAAAGAAGGAACTACGAGGTCTTTATTACCCAGGCTCGTTTCTTCAAAAGGTGGATAAAGCTTAGCCTGTGAATGCAGACATATTTCCCACTTTTCAGCAGAGAGAAGAGACAGCCGGAAATAAGTCTGCATCACTGGACAAATCGCTATCCAGTGGATTAATGTTGGTGAAACGAACTGCGCATGCTGTCTACTGAATATTGATATATTTGGTGGATAGTGTAATCCGACCTTTGAACATGCAGGCCTGAAGTTTTCATTGAAGAGAAGCAGGAAAAGCAAGAAGAAAAGAGATTCTCCTTGAGATCTGTAATGAAGTCGCTATGAGAATGCGCCCTCCTCTCCCCCTCGCCCTGATATGTTATGACTCCTTCCAATAATTATAAGTCAAAACTTGTTAGCAGCATTGCAAAATTTCAACTAGGCCCGCAATGCATGCACAGAACAAAATTGTTGGTAGCATGTGAAGTGTGTTTCACTAAGAATCCTCTCTCTCCAGGTGATATATCTGCTCTTATGTCGCTTGGTGCATTTTACAGCCGAGGCACAGGAGTTAAAAAAGACTATGAAAAATCATTCAACTGTTACAAGGCAGCAGCTGACCAAGGTACAGAATATTGTGGCATAATCAGCTTTTACTTATCTGTACAAATCACCTCCCTGATTATGCCGGGGATCAATGAAAGCTTGGATTTTAGCATTGAATTTTTACAATTATTACAGTAGTTTTAGGCCTCATTTGAACGTGAACATTTACTATTGTTTTTGAAAATGTTGATGCCAGTCCACTGTGAGCTGTCCAAGCATTATAGTCAGTCCATCTGTTTGACAGCTAGAAACCAAGCAACATAGAAAAAGACACTGTTCACACATTAAGAAACAGCAAAGAAAATATGAGTAGAGAATTGGTTGAAAGCTCAACCTCTTACATCTGTAAATACTAGTAAAAATTACACATAAGGAACTTATAAAAGAGTTCTAATGAGAGGTCAAGGGAGGCATGGTGGCCTAATGGTAAGTGTGCTGGACTCCAGACTGAGTGTTCCAGGTTCAAGCCCTGGCCCTCAGAAATGGATATGAAGAAAAAACTACATAGCAGATGAACAACATTTTGCTGATGGAAGGCCCAGAAATAACAGAATAGGCTAACCCCATTCCCTAATTTGCAAAACAGATGTTTACGTTGCTACCTTAAGTGATTCTGATAACATAAGTTATTTACTACTAAGTTAAATAACGACAATACTTGTGAAATTGAAGTCAAATATGTTCTTTTAATGTTTCAAAAATGACATCATAAACATAAAAGTAATGTAATTAATTTATTAGTTACTCATTTACTCATCAGGTTATCTAACAGCTCAGTACAACGTTGGAGTAAATTATTTTGCGGGTATGGGTGTGGAGCACGACTTGAAGAAGGCAGCTTATTATTTTGACCTTGCTGCTCGCCGTGGTCACGCGCTGGCTCAGGTTTGATAATTCAATTGATATTTATCGGGTATTAGTCAAGTCTGCCTCACGGCCGTTAACGGAGTCGTCCCGCAACGCATTCCCCAATCACACGCTAGTAGTGGGGAGAAGTGTTATATGTTTTACGTGAGTGGAGGAAGGGCATTGTGTGACGACGCAGCTAACGGCCACGATGCTAGACAATCAATCAATCAATCAATCAATCAATCAATCAATCAATCAATCAATCAATCAATCAATCAATCAATCGTTTATTTGCCCAAGATCATTCTCGATAACAAGATTTCATTCATCGCTGTATTGACAGTATCACCTAGTTTGACCGTCTAGTTCCTAAGATTGATCACTATCTACTTTTTCCATACAAAATCAATACATTGTCAGGAGACAGCTGATGAGAATCGAGAAACTCATCATAGACATTGTCTTGATGCTGCACTAAATTCTCTAAAGTAATACCTGTTGTATCACGCTTCCAAACGTTGTTGGAATTTGCTTCTTCACGAGTAAAAAAGAATAAAGAATTGTTAGCAATCATATTGAGGAGGCAGCGAGAAACACTTTGGAAGAACATCATCGGGAAAACACACCAAAAAGATTCGCCTTAAGAACTTAATTTTTAATCTAAATCAGCGTTTGATTTCTTTCTTTGATCCTTCAGATCAATCTTGGGAACATGTATTACTACGGGTATGGCGTGGACAAAAATTGGGAGAAATCAAGAGAGCTTTACAAGGAGGCAGCAAAGGAGAACAAAAACGCCGAGCTTTTGCTACAAGAACTGGAGGATGAGATGAAAAATCAGGACAAAACGGACGATCCTTATTAGTGAAGGAAAGTTAATGCACACTCGTACACAGTTCAAAGAATTGGCGATGGGAGAGTGATTCAAGATGATGCATCTCTCGATTCAATTTAATCTAACCACGAAACTACACTGGTTTAAAACTTCATGGGATATTGGTAGGAATTTTATGAAGCGAAACGATACAAAACCGGCGTGTTGCGCAGAACAACAACTTGGTCTATTAATGAAAACTTTACTTAGCTAAGCCTTTCGTTACAGACTCAGCCGAAGGAAAGTCACAAACAACTACAGTGAAAACCGTTTCTAGCCGCTGATCTCTTTTCTATGATTAGTCGTGCTCCTGAAATCTTACCAGCCACATTACTTTAAACTTACTCTAATTCCGTGGTCACTTCCAGTCAGTGGGCGCGGTTATCACTCGCCTATTTTATTGACTGTTTTGGCCTTCTTCGTAGCCGCCCACGCAGTCGTTTTTAGGGGAGCGAGTGCAATCTGATCTCCCCTAAAACGACTTTGTGGGAGGCTACCTCCTTCGCAGACGTTCTTTTGACTTTGTCGCGCATTCCTCCCCGTCGTTGGGAGAAAAGATTGCGTGACGAGCCAAAAGAGTGTCTGCGGAGGAGGTTATCTTTCCAGTAGAAGTCTTGAAGTTTGCAACAAAGCGGTGACTGCATGCCTAATTGCACAGCATAACATAAGAAAATACTGTCTTTTTTAACTCATTAACAAATTCCTGTCGAATTAATTAATATAAAACAGTTTGAATAAACGACTTCTGTTCTCTGTATAAGTCGCTTTTTGTCCGCCTAGGTCATGAAACAATTGCTTTATTTCGTGATGGAATGAAGGGCACGACTGCATGGTCCAAAATGGATTTATTGTAGATGCTAACTTTTATAGGAAAATCCATTACCTGACGAGGGAATTCCACGTTAAATTTCACGCGAAAAACCGATATCGCACGAATCGCGAAGCGATGAGTGCGATATCGGTTTTTCAAGTGAAATTTAACGTGGAATTCACGAGTCAGGTAATAGATTTTCCTTGAATCGCATAACCTTTTTAAAATGAAAATGTGGTGAATGTTGCGAATTTTAGCGCAGCCTCACTTTCAAGTCGCAATACCGCGCTGAATACCCTCGCATCTCTAGCCAATCAGAGCGCGCGAATTCCTTGAGCTATGCGATTCAAAAGAGTATTTAAAGGGACTCAAAGAATTTTATTTGGACTAAAATTCGCTGTTCGACTTTGATACTGTAAATGATTCTTAAAATTCCCTGAGATAAGTAACAAACATTTTTGATTGTCATTATGGCCTTCTGTTTATGTCTCCAGTCTCAACAACCTCGCCCCAGGATTTTTCGGGTGTCGCGATCTTGGAGGAAAGACCGAACACGAGAGGACGGCGGAAATCGAGCCTAGTGGGAACGAGGCTGCTGCTTTTCTTCGCGAGAGTGTGTGCGTCCAAAAATGGACGATGTCTTCCTCTAGCGCCCAAAATTATGTCAGCATCTTGAGCCTTTGTTATTCCATTTGTTTTTCGCGGCTCCCATTTTCAACTTTTTCCATCATTCCCTGCAGTTGATTTATCCTCGCAGCTTGTTAAACTCTGACCTCCTTTGGTTATCGATAGATCAAAAACATTCCCACTGCCCTTTTCGTCAGAAATGATTTTTTTGTGGGGGCACCCGTTCACCCCTGACCCTCTAAGGCCAGAAGAAAGTAGGAGACTCGGTGTGTGACTAATGAAGAGGATGTTTCCAAGATCAGCCAACCGACAATGCATCTCTAAGATGTGTCAATTTCCTAACTAACGCAAATCTTCCAAACCAGGTGATTTTACTGCTTCAAAATATCCAGGTTTCGTTCTGGGTCCTGGAAAACTATAAGTTCATCTATTACATTTTTCATTGAGATCGTTTACCTCACAGTGGCACTAAAAAATACTGCAATTGAATTTAGAAGAAACACCGAAGGATTCTTGGCGTCAGTTTTTCAAAGGATACGAAGCGGCTAAATTCTAATGAATATTCATTTATTGATATATTTGTATCACTTATGCACGAGGAAGGAAGGTTAACGAAGTTAAACGAGTACGTCGTTCTGTATTTATTCCAAGGCAAAGAAATCCAGGAAATCAGTCAAACCAACGTTGGTAGTATCGAAAATCACCCGTGGCGTTCAGAATATCTACGTCTTTGCGCTGTTGGCGGTTAGCAAGAGTTTTGTCTTGGAACATGGTGGTCGCGCACGTGTGGACATTCAACCGCTGTCGAAGCCGAGTTATTTTGTCGAAAGCCTTCTATGAAGAGGTGATTGTACAATTTCAAATAATTTTATTGTTAATTTAGTTGCTGTCGACTAAAGCGTAGTGAATGTCTTTACATTATGCTACATTTCCAATGATTTTTACGCTGAACTGTTAGTTAAACATGGTTTAAATTGTATACTGCAGTAAATTTATTGACTTCTGAATTTGGGATACAATCGTGTGTGTAATTAAGTCTTTAGTTTGCAATCACTGATGTTTCCTCTCTTTAAACTAAGTGTCGAATTCTTGTTTAGTTGCCCTGATCAGAGTTTGAATATTTGGCAGTAGATTTGGATTGTACCCTTTGGAAAAATGATAAAAATTTGATAAACTTCTGTACCAGTGGCGGATCCAGACCTTCAAGTTGGGGGTCGCTTTTAAAGGCTTGACTATGAATGTTGAATTCTGCGAAGATAATTCCGGCAGATCAAAGAAAATGCGCTATTTTCGAAAAAAATAAGTTGGGACACTGTGTAGGGCACAGTTTAGGTGAGGGATGGTGACAAGAAGAGAAGGAAGCTTCCTACACCATCCCAATCTTCTCAAGTATCAGAAAATTATACGTTTGATATAACCGCAGTGAAACTTCCTTCTAGCTTTATGTGGTAATTCATTTACAATCACATGTAAGCAATGCCGTATGAACCTGGAGTAACTATCACGTTATTTATTTCGTACTTTTTAATAGCAAAGCTAAGAGGTTTATTGCATGTCAAGTCATACCGCGATGGACATGAACAGACAGACTGTAGGAGAATGGTGCTCCTTACACCACAGGTTGGTTTCAATGCCTTATCGATATTTTGTGATCTTTGTGAATCAGTACATATAGATTGAGACGTGCGTATTAAAATGCTAGTTCCTTCACGGTACACGTGAGACATCTTGTGCCCACGAGACTGCAAAATCGTACAAACATCCCAATCACTAGGTCGAGAGAAGAGTATTACTTTCTACAATTATCGTGGAAGGTAAACTTCGCATAATTTATATTCGTTTCCAATAACCATTGATCGCCACCAACTTTTTACATAAGCTTGTCCAGAAGTGGTGAATTTGTAGGGAGGTTTAGTTGGGGGGATTTAAATTGATCCTTTTGTAACACTTACTTTGAAAGATTTAACTGAATTACGTTATTTTTTTCTGTCATTTAAGGCAAAGACTAATTACTAGATGTCACATGGCTGGGGAGGTGTCTTGATTGATACGGACAGCAGAATAATGGTCTTCAAAACCACAGGTTAGTGTTAGCTTATACTAAATATTATCATATTTGGAACCATGCCATGCAATGCACTGTCTCCATACTGTACTACACGAAAGCCTTTTCACCTTATTGTAGAATTCTTTTATGCACAATATTGCAAAAACCTTTGCAAAAGAGCGGTTTATGGCCTTTGAATTTTCCTTGAAAACGGTTGAATTACTACAATGATGACATCATTGACGGCGTCCTTCAATCCAAAGCTGTAAAGAGCTATCGGCAAAATGTTTCGCTCTTTGCGTGTAATGTAAAGAGAATATCATCTTTCAACAACTGCAAAATTGCTGGGATGCAAAAAGGGGCTAATGAGCCCATACCTTCTTTATTTTATTGGGCCCAAACTTCAAAGGGCTGTTAACAGTGCAATGTTTTCAGTGTTTTTTTTTCAATATTCGGAATTAAGATTTTGTAGGTTGATTTGAGATTAAAGCGCTCATGCTAATTATTGTAAACAAAGATTCGCTTATTACTTCTTCATTTTGGTCGTATAAAAGAGACACAAGTTGTATTCATTAGAACATTTCAGATCAAATTTGAACCTCGACGGATTTTTTCGCGTTAACACGGTCACAGGCCGCCCGGCTAGTTATGATAATCTTTCAGGAAACAATTTTGCTAAGTAATGAAAAAATTTCAGTACTTTGATAGATTCAAAATAATACGCAGCAAATGTCTCGAGTCATTTTGAATTCTCTTGAACTGCAAATATAACTTGACGCACTTGAATTTTCTCGCGACTGGAAACCAGCCGCTCATATGAATGTTGTATTTTAAAGGCAGCTTTTCAGCGAGAAAATAAGTAATCATTATTTAGTAACTGCTCTTTGATATTCGAAGTTTAACTTTCGAATAAGCAGAAAGCTCTGAAGTTTTTCCAAACGTCCAGAACTTTTGATTATTGAATTGAGTATCAGAGTTCATGTATTTACTGATTTTTCTTTTATGTTTCTCCACAGTTTGCTAAATGCTTTCTGCCTTCGCTGTTTCAAGTCACAACTGATGTACGGCAGTATGTAAACAAAGTACAAACAAAGAGGTAGAAAAAACGTAATCAAAAAGGTTTGCAGCTCGAACGTTTATTCTCGGATAACCGTCAAGTTTTAACAGGATTTTCAGTTTCAAGATACAAATTATATTTATGCAACCCAAAATCATTGACAAGACGTTCAATCAATAGTAGCAATGTAAATTTTCTTTGGTGATGTTATGTCAATTTCTTCGTTAGAATTATTCCCTTGTTAACATCTGTTTAAAAAATTTTAATTTTCCCGCCAAAAAACTTAGAAAAATACGGGGCGCTCAAAATACGCATGCGCCGTTTTTTTAAAAAAAATTTCCCTGTAAGTTATACTCTGTATGTTGCCAATAAAATTTAATTCACTGGTTTGTCTGTTCTCTTTGATGTTATAAACTAATAAAGACAAGTTTTTAAGTATTTCATTGTCATCTTTATTAATGTAACTTCATCAATAAACAAACAAGTTTTTTCTTTCAATTACTTTTTATTCATCTTAAATAATCTTTAATTAGTTAAGTAAAATTCGATTTAGTCAATAAAAAGGTGTGAAGAAAAAATCTTCCCTATATACAAAGTCTTTTGGCGGGAAAATTTGAAAAAATTTGCACAGCGTTTCCCCTGGCAACTTTATTGGCAAAAAAATTCAAAATGGCTTCCCTTGAAAAATCCCGCCAAGAAAACGTAAACACCATCTCATGCACAAAAACTTGTTATAAAAATTTTTAAATAGCGTTTTCCTTCTAAACTCAAGTCCAAAAAAGAGTATTTCCGACTCATTTTATACAGCGAAAAAATTTCAACCGAACATATACATTTCCAGAAACACTTAAAGTTTAAAACTTTTTGCACTAGATGGTGTAAACATTTACTATAAAGAAAAGCAACATGGCAAACTACGAAATTCTGCTTACATATTAAAGTTCACATGTTTTTATATGTCTAATTTCCTGATCGTTTTTTGGCTTATAAAATTGCCTTTTCAGCCGTCAGCTCCCATTTGTGACACAGGACAAATTTAACTCTAAAGCTAGCCAACCTTGGTATTAGTAAAAGGAAAACGAATTTTTCGCGTGAAAAAATTAATTTGGTAACGTCAACATAACCAAATTCGTCTTTTTTAGCCGTGAAGGCACAGAAACGCGACATATTTCTTTCCTTCATTTTGTTTGTAATATTATTAGGACAAATGGTATTGTAACCTGGTTCAGTCTTGTTTTATTTCAAATTAAATTTCAACAATCAACTTAAAGTAATTCAGTTGTTTCCATTAAATGTTTTATGTTGTACGACCAAAATAAATTGCGAAAAAAAAATAACTTATTTTGTGTAAACACGAAGTTAATTCATATCGCTTTCTTTCAAAACTATAGCGACGATAATAGGAGCAAATTGGTAATTTTTGGCCTCCAGGGCTAACATGACAATTCAATTGCTTTGCTCCATGCTCTTTGCAAATTCTTGCAACAATATTCAAGCAAAGTTCAGTTCTTATAGTTCAAATCAAAAGCAACTAGAATTAATTTCGTTTTTATACGTACAATGTTTTGTCCTGTGTTACATTGAAAGCCAGCAGAAAAGGTCTTTCTAGTTGTAACTAAGATAAAACCCAATGCCTGGTCCAAGTGTATGTTGTTCTAAGCTTAATCCCACCCTTGACGCGAACTACTGCTCGTCATTAAATGCGAGAAGAAATAAACGGTTATACAGACCGCAAACAAGACAACGAAACATTTCTTTCAGATTCAATGCTCTTTTGTCCACTTCACTCGTTATTTGTAAACAATTTGTGCAAAATAAAGTAAGAAATCGCCAAAAAATAGAAGAAATCAGTTATGAAATTTGATCAGTTAGAATCCGAAATTTTAACAGAAAAAGCGATAACGATTTTACAAACCCAGACAATCATATTGCAATAAACACCAATAGTTGTCGTTTATCAGTAATTGGCGACGTTTTCTTCAAAAGAAACTGTTCGAGTTTTTGGTTCGTATGTAGTTAATTGCTTGTTTTTTTTTCCAAACGAAACAGAGCGGAGTCTAATTTTTCAGTGTACATTAAGAAAAAACGAAAGTAATTTTATCAGCCCAGACAATTTAGATGGAATAAATTATCAATTCCGTCGTTTGTCAGTTTGCTTTGTAATTTTTCAAAGACCAGTGTATTTTTTCAAAACCCATGAAATATGTTCAAGACAATTGGATATCATTAAAAAAAATATTTTCGTTATTTTGTTTTGTCGTTTTTTTTTCTTATTTTTCAATCAAGGTTTTTCCAAAAGAAACCGACAAAGTTTAACTTTTTGGCTACAATTTAGGAAAGACAGCGATTTTATTGAACTCTACTGAGCAATAAAGTACAATTAAACACAAATTTTCATAATTGTTTTCTGATCACTTTTAATATGCTGAAGACTTTTGATGCCAAAACATGTTCATGTTCGATTTTTCATGACAGCTTCATTCTCAAGTACTTTTCGAAATTGTGCGACATGTACGGGTTTTGTGAAATCACAGGGTGGTATCTTTTCAGTCGTTCACTTAATCACTTCGTCTTTAAATTTGCAAAAGGTCGGAGTCTTTTTTCATTAAAAAATGCTTGATATTTTGGTCTGTATAACTGTAGTCCTGACGAAATAACGACTTCTTATCGATCGATCGTCAAAACCAGGCACGCGGGTTGTATACACCAGACTGCAGTTGTAACCATGGTAACGTATAGTAGTTGTAACTTATGGTACTGATTGTTGACATATATTATGTGTACAGACCTTGAGCGATTTACGCTATAATGTTTAGAATTGTAAAAACTAGTCTTTGCATTTTCCTGGCTAAGATTCAATTGAAATCAAGGCGGGCAACGATTTTTCCGAAATATAAAGCTTTTAAATTTCTAACAACGGATATAAATAAGACGATCTAGTGTGCGAGGTCTGCAAAACAATCAGTACCATTCCTAAGAAATGATGGCTGATATTATAAAACATTATGCCAATATATCTAATATATAATATTTTGTATTTTTGACGCCTCAATAAAGACAATAAATATGATCTGATAAAAGCAAGAGAGTATTTTGCCTTTATTTTCCAGCCACAAGCATTTTTAATTTCCACCTCCCGATGAAGTCAATCAAAAGAGTATTTTGCTAGTCTTAAGCGTTTTCAATTTTCACCACTCGATTCAGACAATCAATGTGATAAAACCAACTGACAAATTCTCGTACAATTTGAGCATTAGTTCAGCCACCATTTTTTCTAAAGTTATTTGATAATTTCAAAGTTCTTATCTTTGTAGCATTTCTTTCTGATTCAGTGATTCCAGTTTGTCCTCTTGGAATTCTTTACTCTTCTTTCTTCTTCGTAAAGTCCATGAGTTTTCCTGCAAAAAGAAAGGAGCAATTCCTTGATCAGCTAATTACTTAATTCTTTTCAAAAGTATAACCTAATTATAAATGCAAAAGCTTCAGGCTTCCTACATGAAATGGCGGTAAATTCGAATAGCATTTAAAAGGAAACAGTTTAAATTTAAACCTTTCAATATATCGCCAGAAGGTTCAAAACAAGCAAGTTCCCGGCTAAAATTTGCAACGCATTTCGAAATGAAACGCCCCATAACGGTCCACTGCACGTACCCCATGTGATTAACAAAGCATTGCAGGTTTTCGGAGTCTTTTCATAGTTCAAAGTCAAGCTTTGGACTTCAAGATTTTCCAAATGTTTTTTTTTTCAGACAAAATACTTCACAGCATAACTTTATGGCAGACAATCTATTCTTCGTGGACACCATGCCCGCTGCATTACGAACGAGACAGTAGAGTTTCAAGTTAAAGCGACGCTCGAAGCGAGCAGAGAGTGCACGTGTTCGGTGACTGCACTCTTGTGGTCGATTCTGAACAAAATAACAGCAACGATTTCCAAGACCAAAGCTTACCTTTCGCTATAAACTCCTGAAGAATTCATTCCAACTTAAAGTCCTTCTTCATGTATCAAGTATCTTCTTCCTTTAAGAGTCAAAACTGGTCCTCACCTAACGACACGTCTTCACACATCCACGACCTGTTTGGAATGAAACACGTTCTTCAACTTGTCATGAATATGGATTAAGAATCCAAGCCAATCGCTGACAAATACGACACAGATTTGGGCGGATTTTTGCCTGCACGCCTCTTTAGCGAGCGAATAATAAAGCGTGAAAAATAAGGGCCAGATGTTAGGAGGAAAAAAAATGCTAAATGAATGTGTTTTGGCAAAAAAAAGGAGCTGAGGAAGTAACTTGGTACACTGAAGAAACAAGTTCAAGGGGCTTTGTCACGAATTTTAACAGATTTTCGAACAGCCAAAATTTATATTTGTGATGTAGGAAACCTAAAAATAATAGGCCAATTTTGTTAACAATTGCTATATTAGAGCTCTAAAATTGCCCCGGGCCCTCCCCTTATTTTTTTTGGAAATAGCGCATTTTCTTTGATCTATCGGAATTGTCTTCGCAGAATTCAACATTCATAGTTAAGCCTTCATAAGCGCCCCCCCCCCCCCCCCCCCCCTCTTAGGTGAGGGTCTGGATCCGGCAGTTTGTTGAGTCCAAAAATGAAGTATCACCGTTTCACTTTAAATTACTAACATAAATGTACTTATATTTCTTTTTATTAAATTTGGACAAGCAACGTCCCAGTATTTTAGTAATTTGCGCATGATTAATTGTTTTTTCCTAATAAATTACGTTACGGTAACTTATTACATGGCTACAATAGTACGCGCGCTCTGATTGGCTGATGAGCGGGCAAGATTTTCTTGCAATGACCGGGCATTATGAAAATTTTTCTTGCCTTAGCTTTTTATAACTGTTTAAGAGTCAAATACTTGTAAACACAGGTCAGTTTGTTTTGTGAAAATTAAAGTGGTTAAATTTGCCCTAGATCTGGCGTAATGACGACAAAAATTGCCTCATTGTCAAAGAAACCGTTTCTTCTTGTTTCGATCGCATGACTTCGAATGACCTCTTGCGCGCGCAAGCGGATATTGAAAAACGCTTCCCTTTTTTCAGCGCTAAAAAGGCCATATAATAAATAACTTATTAACCTCGTCCTTTCGGTCATTACAGGGAAATCTCAAACCTCGACCTTGATGTATTGACCTCGCTATCGCTCGGTCAATACATCAAGGCCTCGGTCTGAGATTTCCCTGTAATGACCTCACTCTCGGTTAATAAGTGGTATGTAAATTTTACATTGCGTAAATATCTCTTTGAAAAGTAGGATTTTCTGGACAGTTGTGTGCGCGTTTAAAAAGGTGTGGCTCCATGCCTATTGTGTGCAAGTGCCAAAGTCTCAACTCTTTTAGATGCGGAGAAAATCTTTTCTAAATATTCAAACAATAAAAACCCGTTAGTGAGCAAAATGGTCCACCTTGAAATAGGCCAGCTTGGGCCGTTTCAATTCATTATCAAATTTCTATTGTTTTCATTTTCATGAATAAATATCTCCGTGAAAAAGGAGGATTTCCTTGACAAATGTGTGCGCGCTGGGCTGTGACTCCATGTCTATTGTGTGCAAGTGTCGAAGACGCTGTAGTCACGTTTCAGGTGTAGAAATGTGTAGAAGTCACTTGTTGAAATTCCCTCTGTATCTCTCCAGCGAGTACCACCGACCTTTCAAAGTTGGAGTACCCCCTTCCCGGCTTGGATAGCTTCTACTGATAGTTCTTGACTTTCGGCTTTACCTAGTCTCCTTCGCAGCCGTTGTTTGGGCTCGTCATCTATTAGCTTATTTCTTAAATATTTGTTCCAATGCCTTTTAGCAGAATCACCTAAACTTTTCAATATCTATTAGTCTATTATTTTACAAAATTACTTGCTCGGCATGACTACTAATCTAATTGTTTTTTTGTTACTTAATTTAGTAAATATTCCGATAAAGAGATATACCTTTAATACCGATATTAAAGGTTCCTTATAGCTCTTCGCTTAATCGACTTAATAACAAATCATTATAAATAATCGTCATTAATAATCATCAGTTGTCACGGTATAGCAGTCTGTTTTCTCTTCGTCCTTTCGGGGACGAGGGCATAAAGGACTCATACAGAAGGTTCCAAATCTCGATTAAAGTTATTTCGAGGCCAATATTGCTGAACGGAAAGTTCGGCCTGGGCATACTACTGATCACGGATAGAGTCGATTTTGCACCGACGACAGTTTCCAGCACTCTCCAAGACTCGTTATAACCACTCTTCAATAGTTGATGCTACAATCATGGTGTCAAGCAAATGCGTAACAATTGGTGAACACGTTGTTATCATTTTTGACGTGATAGGTTACCATAGCAACAATATAACCTTCTAAATACACCCTTAATTTTAGCTTTAACTGCTAATAACTCAAAAACGAGTACGGTGACCCCTACTTTTTATTATTAAATTTTGAACAGCAATACAAGATGCAACTTTTGGCAAAGTTTAAAACAATTCTGCACATGGGGTTCAGAGCCACCTTAAATTTTCGGAAATTTAAGGTGGCTCTGAACTCCATGTACAGATTTTTTTTAAATTTTGCCAAAACGTTGCATCTAATGCTGTTGATTACAATTCGATAATAAAAAAATGCGGGTCATCTGACTTGTTTTTGTTTATAGGCACTTAAAGCTAAAATTAAGGGTGTTTTAACGGCTTGTACATTTGCTATGGCAACTTCTAATGTCCAGAAAATAATCAAACTTGTTCACGGGTGTGGACAAAACGTGGGGTAGGTCATGGTGTAGGCCATGGCCTACCTTGTGACCTTCCGGTGGTCAGATGTAATTATCTTTTCTTATTGACTAGAACTATCGAGCCAAAGAGAACGTTCATTTCATGGTTGCAAACATCTCTTTGTTTGTTTCTGACGCGTTCCGTCTCCAATGACACTTCTTCCTGTTCTTCAGGGAATAAATGTTACATCTGTTGAACAGCATGTTATAGCACGCTAAGTAAAATTGCCAGAGACGTTTTGTAGTGCTAGGCTTATCAGAAAGCTGAAAACGTTCAAAACTGTTCTTTGAATAATCATACCCAATACTTCGGCTCGACAGACAGGACCCAGAAAGACTACTGTAATTGTATACGATTAACCTGAATTATATGGCCCCCAAAATAATATTATAACCAACAGTACAACGTGCAGTAACATGTTAAGGCATTTTTCATAATGTTTGGTCACAGTAACAGTATTAGTTACTTCCATTGGAGCGTTTTGACTAAGTCACTTCCACAAGAAGCGTAACTTAAGCACGCTTTTAACTTTTTTACAGCTATGAAGGTTTTCCTTTGTGCTGCTCACTTGTCTTAGTTAAAAAAAAAATAGAATCTGACCACCGGTAGGCCATCGGGAAGGCCATGGGGTAGTGGGTAGGCCATGGCCTACACGTTTTGTCCACACCCCTTGTTCACCAGTGATTGGGCATCTGTTTGATACCATAATTGTTGCATCAACCTAAAGAGAGTCGTAGTAATGTTCCGTCAAAGTTGTAGCCTCCTTCGCAGACGTTCTTTTGGGTCGTCACGCAATCTTTTCTCCCAAGAAGATTGCGTGACGAGCCAAAAGAACATCTGCGAGCGAAGGAGGCTATCAAAGTTGAGGTACTGAAAAATGCAGGAAACTGTTTTGAGCCACCTTAAAGATATATTAAATCTCTGCGGTCAACTTGCAACTATTTTGCCATTCTGAAATCCCCGTTTATAAATTCCTATCCAAGTTCCTAGAATTAGTTCCCAGGACCCCAACTCCAACTGTTTACACTGGGAAAAAGAAGAAGTGAAATTTTGCGAATGGCTGCAGTTTCTCAAGGTACAGATTGGGTCGATCATTGCTTCAAAATCATCATTATAGGCGATTACAGAGTCGGAAAGACGTCCATGCTATGCAGGTACACAGGGCGTGAATATCGCTCTCCTAGTTCAACAATAAGCGTGGATTTTCGCGTGAAAACTCTGCAAAGAAAAGAGAAGAGAGTCAAGCTTCAAATTTGGGATATTGCCGGGCAAGAAAGATTTCGTACCGCCGTAGCCAGCTACTATCGGGGAGCTTCGGGAGTTATCCTGGTGTATGATGTAACAAATAGAGAGTCTTTTCAAAATATTGGATACTGGTAAGACTTTTAAAACTAAACAAAGCAAGTTTTTAATGGTGGGCAATTTAGCTAAGCTGTTGCACACGTTAAGTTTCGAATCCTCGGTTTAGTTTCGAAAGCATGATCTTTGGTAAAACCAGGTTAAGCTTTCGATGCAACTCTGAAATGCTTTATGGAGAAAGCATGTGACTTAAAAACTCTTTTATTGGGTTAAGCTATCCGATACTGATGAGGTATTGAAGTTTGACTCGATCTGTAAAAGCGGAAGTGATTTTGCTTCAGTCGGATAGTTCTGGAAACTTCGTCAAAATTCACTTTCCACGATCAGCACGATGATAGAATTGTTAGTGTACTCTACTGTGATAAGCATTTGTTACGTTTTAATACTATAACATAGCAATAAGTAATAGTTAGTGCACCGAGTGGAGTACAACTTATTCTGTTCATTGTGATATAGCTAGCTTTCAAAGGGAAGCCATTTGGATTGGATTGACTGGATGCTTAATGCAGTCTCTTTAAGACCTGCATTAAAATCCTTTCGAGTCACTTAAATCTGAGCGTTTTGGCAGTGAATGAACTTAGTTCAACTAAGCGTTTCATTCAGCAATGACTGCAGTGACAATAGGGAATGAAATTATTCATGCTTAAGTGCCCAACTAAGGTATGGATTCTAAGGCTCATTGACACAATTAGAATTCTATTAAAGGGGACAGACCACAAACACAATAGCTATAAGCTCATGTAAATATCTAATTGCTGTAACCGTTCATCAGTAGGATACCTAAAATGCTTGCACTTCTACAATCGGTTTCGGCGCCATTAAATCCTATGCCAATTGCAGAACATTTTAGGAGGAGCCATCCACAATGTGAGCACAGTTACTAACAAAATATTATGATAAATGAAGGAAAAAGATAAAAAATAAAAAGAACATAGTGTCCCTCCCCATCCCTCAGGAAGGTCCAGTTGGCTTTTGAAACCCCTATCCCCCTAGG
Organism: Meandrina meandrites; assembly: GCA_963693305.1. Classification (NCBI taxonomy): domain Eukaryota; kingdom Metazoa; phylum Cnidaria; class Anthozoa; order Scleractinia; family Meandrinidae; genus Meandrina; species Meandrina meandrites. Next base: position 9,129,601 of record OY855913.1, read on the forward strand.
AATTTACAAAAGCCTCTCTTGGAGGGGGTATGAACACTCCCTGGCTTCACCCCATGTACTGTTTTTAAGCGATGACGTCATTCCTATGACATCATCGGTAAATGTTGGAAAGCGGAAAAGCGATGGAATTTTTGGTGTTACGATGTGATGATTACTCCCTGAATTGAACCGAAGAGCAATGGGAACTAGGTGCATTGTTTGTATTCTTTTTGAGATCTGCCATCTGAAATGAGAAAATGGATTTTTACAGCCGAATCTCAAATTTTACAACTTTCATGGCTCAATGTCGTCATGCAAGTGGATGGGATCTGTTGTGTACATTTGTTGTCTGTTGCAATCGACCGATTTGTAGAACCGAATAGGACTGCGAAAAGAAATCAAGTCAACTCAACAAGAAATCGTCACATAGAACTCAAAGTAAAATACTTCTGGGCAGTTAGAAAGGACTGAATTAAAGTATAAACGAAAGAGACAAATCATATTTGATGCGTTCTATAAGAATTAGTAAACAGAAATCTTTCCATTCTTTTAAAACAAAAGATGTAAGCAATTTCAAGACAGCGTTTGACCTTGCATCGTATACCGTATATCAGATGTCACGCCAAGATAACGCAACTTTTGTTGAACAATCACTCAGCACAGAAGTTGTCAGCTACTTTTATTTACATTAATTATTTGACAATTGTCCTGAAAATTATTAAAGACCCCTTGTGAAACGTCATCGTTTCTGCATGCATTGCGTGCCGTTTATTTTTGTTCGCAGGCATGAAGAAATGAGGAAATCCTGTGAACCACATGCTAAAGGAATTCTAGTAGGCAACAGATGTCACTTGTCGCATTTAAGAGAAGTTCAACCGGAGGAAGGAAAAAATCTTGCAGAACATCTCCAGATGCCTTTCTTTGAGACTAGCACTGAGAAGAACATCAACATAGATGATTGCTTTGACGAGCTGGTGGACTGTCTTCTTGAGGAGATAGATAGAGGACGGCAGATGAGAGAATTGACAACACTAATGCTACCAGCCAGTGGCCAAGAAGACAAAGCTGTAGAAGCATGTACATGTATGCTGCTGTGACTGAATATGAAAATGTAAATAGTACAAGGGAATTTTATTTAATTTTAAATGTCAAGGGTAATAATATATCTAGCATGTAAGAGGTGTAGTCATAGTTTATAGTCAGTACCCCCCCCCCCCCCCCCCCACCCCCAAAGAGAATTAGACACTTGATTTTTAAACATGACTTGAGATTTAAATTGGGCAAGTTGTTCCATTATTTTACTGCACAGTGGAAATAGCAATATTAGTAGCAATATGCTACAAAAAGCAAACTATAGCGTCCTTTTAATGCTCAAGATTTTTTTATTGGCTGGAAGTCGGTAAAGGGCAAAGCTGTGAGCCAACTATCAGAACCAATAGAAACTAATTAACAATGACCACATGTCCCAGTTACTGATCTATTACAACACAGAGCATCAAAATAATAAACTAATACTTATATATTTTAGTTGAATTCTAAGTCAAGTATACTTATGCAAATTCAACATTCTGATTGGCTGAGCTACTTGTATACTATCAGCTGTTTGTATACAAATTTGCGCAAGCTTGGAATGTGTTTAGATTAAATGATACTTCATAATGCACAAATAATTGGAAATTGTTCAATTAGAGATACTTTAGTGAGAATTGTACTAAAACAATTACATTATGAACTAACTTCAGAGGTGATAGTGGATCTGTCCTGTGGCCTCTTCAAATTCCGAGCTTATAAACTAATTGTTAAACAAACTACAGTTAATAAAGTTACAAGGACATCTCTCATGAGAAAAACTGTATCTGCACACATATAATATTTTAAATCTATTTCACATCACATCCCATTAACCAGTTAGATTTTATTCGTGTTTCAAAGTGTTGAAAGCCAAATGTCCTTGGATCTTGAACCTCTGCTATCTTTGAAAATCTTTGGTTTAATATTTGCAAAAATTTGGAAAACATTTTGGAAATGTCTCATGCATGAACTTTAAATAAATGTTGGGAAATCTTAGAAATAATAAAAAATGGATAAGGACATTTTGGAAATTGTAAAAGGTTTACTCTTTTACTCTGCAAAGTTCTTCAAATCCTTGTTTAATTTTGGTTGTAGAAACGGTCTCTTTAACTTGTGGGCAAATTGAACTAACAAAGCAGTGTTTGTAAACTGGTGTACTATATTGTACCAGTGTTAGTTTAAACTGGCTGTATGCTATCCTACTAAAAAACAGGAAGTTAGAAATACAAAACAAACAAAAACTATTTCTCTTTTTTCCATACCCTGTGAGTAGTTGGCCGAAGTATCAGGCAATGTTCTCTGCAATTTTGCAAGATACTGGTAATTGCAAAAATGTTCGTAAACTGCTGTAATTACCGCCATTATGTACACATGCAAATATTGTAATGCAAGTTACGCAAGTGATGTGTGTAAATAAATGTTATTTCTACAAAAAGAAAGTAAACAAACAACAAGAACTCCTTTAAGTTCATGTGCAAGTGGTACTGATAATACAAATAAAACTGGTCTCAATACAGCAATATGACTAATATGGGCACCCGGGGGTGTGTAACCAAGCAAAAACATGGAATTTTGTTATTGACAATTACCATAAAAACAAAATCAATCCCACAATAAAAATTAATAAATAATTTGCTAGTCATTCTACTAGCCTGTGGAGTGTTCCTGTGGAGTGCAAGCCAAGAGCTGTCCTGCACGACAAGAATCATCCCTTGCACGAACACACAGCTGTTCGCTCGCGCTCTACAGGACGCTTGCTAGTGTCACAGGCTGTCATTCCACAAGCTTTACCAGTCAACCTCAAATTCACTCCACTCACACAATTTCTGCTAAAGAATTGATTTATGCATTAAATCTGGATTAATCCAATTCAACCATGAGCTGCCTCACAGGAGCCTTTGATCTGCCCTCAGGAACCTCTGGTCTACCCTTGGAGATTATGTTCCATATTACCCCAGTAAAAATTATCACACGTGAAGCAAATTAAAATGGAAAACAACAACCGAGTTTTTATTTATTTTCAGCATTAATTTAATACCATGAATTCATAGTAACAAAATCTATTATAAATTGTGTAAATTTTTCATCCAGTTGAGGTTTGTTCTCTCTGCAACTTTATCCGACAGAAGCAAGATGACAATTGTTAAATAATCCTACTGTCAGATGACGACATCTCAAAATTTCATAAAACTTCTCAAGTGAATCACAGTGTTAAAACTTTGTCATGCGAGGAAGTACTTTTTCCCTTCTTGGACATGCTTCTTTCAATTAAAACAATTCTACCTTTGTTGCTGCCACGAAACCCTTGGCACATCAAAAAAACAAGTCTATATTGTGTTGTTCTAGAAAAGATCTATACCCCTCCCACGGAAGGCTTTTTTAGTTTCAATCCCTCACCCCTCTGGAAATTCCAGTTGAGCCCCATACTTTCCTTTCTAAATTTTGGCTTTTGAGACCCCTCACCCTCAGAATTCCCATTGACCTTCCATAGGGCGGGTATGGATATTTTCTGGAACTGCACATTGAACAATGACACCAAGACGTTTTTGATGCTTGTCTCATTGACCAGGTGTAAATGTTTGCTTCAGTGTCTCTAAACACTGCTTGTTTGTCAGTTTGAGAATCTTGAACATAAATATTATTTCTATCAGTTACGAACTTGACGCCTGTCCGTCTTTGCCTCCAGTTTGAGATTGATGAAGAAGTAACCTTGACAATGTAGACGTCCTACAATTTTGTGTCTAAAAATCAAATAATATTCCCATGTGATTTCTCAACCCTTGTAAGGTTCTCCAACACCATCTTGATTTTTTTGACAGAGAATGTTTTTTGCTGTACAAGTCAACTGTACCATTCCAAGGTGCTACTGCGAGACAACCACTTTCAGTCATGCCAAATCTGCAAAATTGTCATGAAAATCAATGACTGAGCTTCACAATTCTATCTGGATGATCATCTTAGTAAATCTCTGGACATAAACTCCAGTCTTTCCTTTCCTTAGCTTCCCAGTAGCCACCCTTGTACACATGTAAAGAAGTATCCGTCACTTCATCCACAACATTTTCAAACCAAGCAGGCTTGTATCCTTCATAAACTATGCCCTCTGTTTGTGCTTCCAAGGCTTCTGCCTCACGTTTGCGTCTCCTTGTTCTTTGCATTTCCTCCAGTTTCTGTTTTTCTTGATTAGCTTCATCCCATTTACAATTTTCCATGAGTTGCTGGTCTGGTCTTCTCCGTGAGTCAGTTGGGGCTACACTTTCATCAGACTGATTAAGGGCTAGGGCAAACTCTGTGAAGTAGTACATCTTCTCACAACCAGGCCTGAAAGCAAACGATGTTATTAGTACAGTGGATGCCAATAGCTCAAACCCTCAATAACTTAAACCTTTTTCGATTCCCCTGGCCTCCAGGTCATTTTCTTACCGATTCTACCCTTCAATTGACAACTCTAACCTTTTTTTAATTTCCCTCTAAGGTTCAAGTTATCAGGATTCAACTGTAAATGCATGAATTCACAAATTTTAACTTGTTTTGCATTTTAACCATTTTTACAGTGAATTGTATCATTATCCAGCATATGACTCACGTGACCACTGGCTATATTGGTTTACCTAAACAAAAGATGATTTTTCATTAAAAATAGATATTAATTCCTGGTGGGATGGCTTGGTGCACTAATATGGCCACCATTTCTTTGTCTTGGAACACCAATATGGCAGCCAGGACATCATGTGAATACGCTCTATTGTACAACTCCTACTGTGGGATCCTTGGATGACTTCAATTCTTACCCACTTGAGAGATGTCAGAGAATCAATACAGATTGGCTGTTTCTTATGCAACAACCAAACCAAAATTTTACATCTGTTGTAAGCTGATCTCTGTAGAGTTGCGTCATCAATTTTGAATTATTCAGGTCAGACCTCATTCAAGATACATCCTCCTCCCCCAAAGACTACCACCCCCCCTCCCCCTGAAGTTGGTCTTCCCCCTTAGCTCCTGACGATATATCCCTCGGTAAAGCAAACACAAAAGGGCACTATGTCTAGTTGTGTGCCTTAAACTCTCACCAAGCACTCCCTTTGTGAATTTTGAGAGAAAAACAGACTACAAGCAGACTACCCTGCCCTGTCAGAGCACTCATAACAGATTATGAGTGACTTTCTCAGTGGCATTGAAGTATCCTGTCAGAAATAAAATGTCATTATCCACAGATTACAGTTATTAGGTTCCATTTCAGTATCACAAGTTTCCATATACTGTATTTATTTAGCTATAAGCCGAGACCCCAAACTTCCAATTTCATACAAAAATTTGTTCAAATTATATACCGAGCACATGGGCCTAACAACTTTAGGAATGCAACCAAACTTACAGTGCTGGATTTTTCTTCCATAAGGTAACTGGGGGTAGAGTCTGTGCCTGGCTCTTGTGAGGGGTGGATGGGGGCTGCTTCACATGGGAAGGTGACCTAGTGTACACAACTTTAGCTCCATCCAGCTTGTTGTCCCAGGTTCCTGAGATCACATATCTAACAACCTTCGAAGAGTCGGTGACTACCCCTGTCACCTACAAGAAACACAGTCTTTATTAGCACAGATGTTCAGGTCAATTCAGATCAATCTAAATACATTACTATAAAATTCAGAAATAACCTCCCCCCAATAAAATAAGCTACCAAAATTTCAGACACAAAATGCATTCCAAAAACAAGCCCTTTCAAATATAGCCCATGGTGCAGGTTGTTAGACAGTCATGTATCTGGAAAGTTGATCAAGGTTTTCTCTTGTATAGAAGTGTTTTTGTTGCATATGCTTTGTGGAGTTTGAGATCAGTCAAAGACAAAATGGAAGTGCAAAAAATATAAAATATAACTACAAATAAAGATAATTATGCTCCCACTGAAACGTCAGAAAACAGAAATGAAAATTCACAGCCACATAGAGGGCTTCAAAGGGGCACTCATATTGGTACATACAAGATTATTCTACCTTTCTAGGTGTGTCTCTTCCAAAATAGTTGTAAGCATCATATTTCAAGTGGCATACATCTTTTGTTGTGTGATTTTCAATGTCCATCTCACCGGACTGTCATAAATAAATAAATGAATTAATTAATTAATTAAAAAAACAAAACAAATATATTAGAATTAATGCCTAATTTCCTACAGGGCAAATCACACAATGCAAGTGTCACAAAGTGGGTAAGTATTCATTTACACAGAAAAAACCCTCATTAATATTAATATATACAGTAGCAGAGCCTAATAAGCAGTTCTGGTTAGTCTTAACACCATGGTTTGCCTAATTAGCACCCCGGTTAGACTAATTAGTTCACTGGTTAGCCTAATTAGCACCCCGGTTAGACTAATGAGCACATGGGTTAGTATGGTAAGCACTGTGTTCAGCCAGTTTAAAGTTAGTTTTTATTTCTAGGCAAGGCTAAGACTATTTATAATACTAACTACACTATATACAGTTTAAAAATGACAATTTCTGGCAGTAGCCTGTGGTTGGTATAGAAGTAGTTAGGAAATATACTCGCATGTTGGCGGCCTGGGTTCCTGGGTTTCTATTTTCTTCATAATTACAATACCAAGTACAAGAGAGATAACCAAGAAAACTAAGCCTTGTGAGTGGTGTGAACAAGTGCTCACCCACAAAGTGTTAATCTGCCATTAGATGTTACTCTTATTATAAAGTCACCAAATCATGTTCCAAGCAGAGTTTTCTCTTTCTCTCCCATGCCGCAATACTCCAAACCCTTCAACTTATGATATCAGTGGTAGTTTGAAAGTGAAAGAACAGTTGTATTGGTAACTTGCAAGTAACTTGTAGAGGTACTACATAATAACAAAGCTAATCTGACCTGATCAATCCAAAGCTTTCCAACAATGATATTATGGACTGTGGTGGTGACTTTCCTCCAGGTATAATGATTTCCAGACTTGTTAAACTTGAGATGAGCTACACCGTGTGGAATCACCTGGAGATACTTGCCACGAAATTTACTGGTACAGGTGAACTCCTGCCAGAAGATCCAGTCCTTATGCTCAACATAAAGGGCTGATGCAGGGGGGTGGTGGCTCACCTGGAATTTATTGGACAGATACTGTCAACTTTTAGCCCTTTAATGTATGCCCCATGAAATATCCCACTGACAGACTTTTTAATTTTAGATAGTAATGTGCTCTGGTTGGATGACTATACATGGGGGGTCATGTATATAAGGTCTCACATGAGTGGCTGAGAGAACAATAGAACAAACAACAAGGACAATGCCCCTAGCCCCCAAAACAATAGCAGCTGCTACACTAGAGGACCAGTAGAATTACAAGCTTACGAGAGCTGCTACACAACTGTACATGGGGGTATCAATCTATTCCAGTTGAAATACTGTGGAATTAACCCTAAAAGTAACTCGCACCATTACCTTCCCTCAGTCCAATGTACTGCAATTTTATTTTTACGATTCAATTTTATGATTTCTTAAACTTCCCATAGAAGTTTAAGAAATCAGGGCTTGAATTTAGTGCAATTTAAAACACAGTGTACATGTAGATTTTCCTAGTGTGCGACAAATGCAGACTGCAGACTGCAAGCTAATTGAAGAGACATTGACCATGTGAAAAGCATAAACCATGACAATATAACCTAAAGGAGTTTTGGGTAGACAGCACTGGTAAACTTATAAATATTCCACTTAATGGTTAATCAAGATATTTTCTTCCTTTGAGAGCCTCAAGAGCCTAAAGTCAAAATGTCACATTTTTTTCTGTTTTCCCAGTACACATTTGGTTCGCAATGTTCATGATTCATGCTTTTCATGGATTAATGATTCTTCAATCAGGTGTATACTGTGTTTCCATTACTACTGTCAAGAGCTAACCATAAACAGGCTAACAAGATAGCTATTCACGTTAACCAGAGCACTTTTCATGCTAAGTAGAGTGCCAGTCTCCATTTGCTGCACACCAATCTTTCCCACCCTCTCCCTCCCATCAATCAATGTTGTTTGCACATGCAGGATTTCTTCAAACAGATATATTTTGAGTACACCAATGCAACATTGGAAGAGATCTGTTAATTTTTCTGTCAAAAAGTGAATTTCCATATTTCAGTTAAACCCTGTAAGTGGCCATCCATTAAAAGCACACCCCATATAAGCAGCCATTTATCAAAGTTCTGAAAGTATTGTTAGACGGTATAATACTGTAAATGAAACCCCTGGTAAGCAAGCATGGCCACCTTTTGGCTATCCCAATTAGTATTCATCTATTGTTACTACCTCTATTAAGCAGCCACCAAGAACTAAAGGAGCAATGTCACAATGTTTTAAAGTCATTTATCTGATTACATTGAAATTGAAGGAAACCACAAAATAATAGTTTTCTAACATAGGAAAACATCACGGAATAATGAAAACGCAAAAATAATCAAGGACGGTTTTGAATGACAAAGATCTAGACTGCAAGATGCGTTGTCCATGGCGTAGCTCCTTTAATACAAAAACCAAATTACCTGCTCAGCAAGTGACCTCCATCCTAAATCTTCTGTTCGGTCAAATTCAAATGTTTCGCCAAGTAACGGGTTAAATGGCTTTCCAGTTCTTGTGGCAGTTGTGGAGTAGGAGGAAGTAGTAAAAGCTGTAACATAGCACATTTGCTCTGTGGATGTTTCACAAGCTGCTGCTTTGTCTAAAAGTTCTGTGTACTCCAACTCTTCTGTAAGTCTTTGAAGCATAGAGATTGGCTCATTAAGATTAACCTGTGAAGAAAACATACCCAGCAGTAGTAAATCACATAAAAGTGTCACTGAGTTCAATAGGTATCTCCCAAACTGCAGATAACTGCACATTCAGAATAACAGTTAACAGGAGGCAGCCAGTTTTTTTTATTTTCATTTTACGATTGGCACTAATCATATGGCCCAAAAATACAAATGCAATTACAGTAATACTCACAATGTTAAGATGTTTTGGTGTTTTTTTGTAATGTCACAAATAAAAGGTCTATTTGATACTATGACTATTTTGCTGTGTATGAGCAGCAGTATAAGCAGCAACAATGAAAAATTTGGATAAGAATGCGTGACAATTGAAACGAACCTGAAATTGTTCATCAAACTTTCAACATTGATATGCACTTTGTTTACATTTGCTTGAAGTTCTTTATTTCTTTGCTTTTGGTGAGACATCCACTTTTTGCCTTAAAGGCACGGCGCTAGATAACAGTTCGAAAAGTGCATAAGTCAACACATTACGTGAATGACGTAATGGTCTTCATTTAACAATAGCTTGCATGCCAAAACAAGTCCCTGTTTTGCAATAGAGAATTAGGTCTCAAAATAGATGTGCATTACACATGTATTGAGTAGAAGTATTGCTCAATAGCTTGTACAACATTACCTTGTACAACATATAACGTCCGCTTTGTTACTGTTGTTAGTTTACTGTAAGTTTGTTTTTTCTTGCATCATCAGGGTTTTCAATAAGGGCCGGCAGCCGGCGAAACTCGCCGGCTACTCCACACATTTTCGCCGCCTACTTTGATTAACAAGTTACTCGAATTTTACGAATTAGCATGATAAATAATTTCCCACAACATGAACCGTGGATCAGCCAACATTTAATTCATTTAACACAAAAGAAACTTGCCATAATTCTTGGTTAAAATATGTCGACTCAGGGCTCGAAATTGCGACTAACATTTCATAAAAATTCTGCTTTAGTCGCCAAAATGGCGATTACATTTCTGTGTGTTGACGCAGGTTGACGATGAATAACGGACATTTCCTCCAGGGCTCGACACTAACTTTTTGAACCACTTTCCACTTTGGAAAGTAGACCTCAAATTTTACTTTCCATCTCAAAATTTTGCTATCCAAAATGGATTACAGTTTCATAGTTGCTAACCATGTTTAATTAATAATAAAAATCTTACTGTGTGTCTCAGCATTGTTTTACTTAAGTCGTTAAAAAGGGGACGCCTCATCCTAGATCCACTTGACCACCAAAAATTCAGTCCAGGTTGAGGATCAAACTCCGCAATGGTAGGCCCTTCAATACGAATCCTCATGAGGCAGTCTAATACTTGTCAACTTCTTTTCAACCTCTTTTTCTCCAACATCACCACTACGACGAGAAAAACTGAACTGAAATAGACTCATTTCCGGTACACTTGTTTGTATCGATATCACATATGTGTCCGAAGAGGAATCCAAAATGGCGTTATACGTATTCAATATTGCACCATACCACGTGTGTTTATAGTACCCAGACCTCCTCAGGAGTTCTCTTGATCCAATATGGCGGAGAATGCGAGAATGTTGTAAATTTGTCTTTTTAAGACGAGTAGCCATTGTCATATGGTGTTTTGTATCATTTTCTTAAATTTTTACGCACTTTTTTTTCACTTAAGCCTTTTAAGCATAAAATTTGCTTTCCATTGAAGCCAAAAATTTACTTTCCAGATCGGGTAAGTATTTTGGTTCATTTTCGTTTTTTTACTTTCCAAGTAATAAATTTACTTTCCAGTGGAAATCGGGAAAGTGTTAGTGTCGAGCCCTGTCCTCAGATATTATGCCCTTCCAGAAAGTTATATCGGAAGATCTTTGCTTCTAAAACATCCAAAATAGGAAAAGAAGTCAATCAATCCTCTTCCTTTGCTGTAAATGATTCTATCACATCGGAAAACTCGCACAAACATGACCGTATTGGAAATCGCCCTATAATGCTTTGCAAGCCCTTGAGCACGTCATGTATGCCTATGGATTGTGTCTCTTGTTGATTAATTGGAGAGTGGCCACAAAATCTTATATAATTGTGTTTGTTTTAAACCAAGTGATAAGATTGTTTTGTTTTTCCTTTTAAATATTTATGTATTCAGTCCTTTTTGGGGTTAAATTCCTAGAAATGATTTTACATTGTAAACACTTTTGAACAAGGCCCTATTTGATTTTGCAATCTGGCGACTAAAAATTTGCGTTTGGAAACTATTTTGTCTGCAAGATAATGAAAACCGTTGAATAAAAAGCTGGAAAATAGAGCATGTATGGTTCTGTCAAAAATGACCTAATTCTTGCCCCAGAATGCAGGAAATGTACTCTTAGAGTCTCAGATTTTAAAAGTTTCCAGGGGGAGCACACCCCCGGACCCCCCTAGAAGGTCGTGCCAGTAACCCCTTCACTGCCTACTTCTACATTTCTGCCGCCTACTTTGATTCTTATTGAAAACCCTGATCATAAGTTTTGTAAATGTAGTGCCATATAACTGTTTTGTGAGCAATTAAAGAAAAAAAAGTGAAAGAAACTCAACAATGCAAAACACTCACAGGCATAGGTATTTTAGATAACTCTTTTCCTATACAGTTCTTCAGAATGCTCCAGAGGTTTATGCTAATGTCTGGTTTATCTGGTATCTTCTTTCTGAATTGCTTTGTCACAAGCTCGTCTGTAGATTGCTAAAGAAAACAAAAAAATAATAACTCTTTACTTTAGTAATAACAATAAAAATGTCATTAAGTACACGAAAAATAAACAACTTTTCTGTTTCAATAAAAGGTTTGAAATATTTAAAAAAGAATTGTCAAAACATGTCTTATAAAGATGATTTCTAGTGCATAGGGAGCAATCTCCACCTGCAATGTTTATCCAAGCCTCACATGAACAACTGTTTACTAGCCAAAATAAAATTTTTCTTGACAAACTCGCCATTTTCTTTAGTATCAATGCCAGATATCCTTGCAAAACAATAATAACGAGAGGAATCTTGAAGTTATTCCAAACTAACGGTTTGGCTTATCAGGCATTCCTGAATGGAACAACCCATAATGGCAGACTCGAAAAACTGCATGTACACTATTACCAAATGTAAAATATCAATAAATTGAACACAAAATGAAAACAAATGCCAAGACTCTACAGTATGGACTAGAAATCACCTTCAGTGCCGCAAAGATGAGAGACTTGGGTAATGTGACGTAAAAAAATATGAAAGTTTGACTTAATACCGGGGTGACCCCTGTTGTTTTCTTCTTACCTTCATGTTGTATGCACACGTTTACTTCACACTCGAAATTCCCATTAATTTTCTTACCTTAGCAATATAGAGCAACTACTACTGACCAAAATTCTGACTTTGCAACTCACAGGAGCATAGATGTGGGTGTTAGCAAATAAAACTATTCATTTTATATACATTTTTGAGAAACACAATGAAGAACTTAATACTAACAGTGACAGCAAAGGAACCTCCAACAGTAAAAGGCCTTGTGACTATCTTGCTGTTAGGACCATTTGTTCCATCATGACTGGAATGTTCTGATCCTTCTTTGTCTTGTACAGATGCTGTTGTCTCTTGCTTCTTTTCTGTAGAAGCAAGTCCAGTTGTATCTGATAATGTCCTTGACAACAAAGGTTTGGCACCCTCCGTATCCATACTGAAACTCTGCTCTGAACTGGAGCTTTGCAAACTCTCGTGGCTTTTGCTAACAGATAAAGTGAAGCCTTCAGGGTGCTCAGCTATTGCATCAAAAAATTCGGCATTTTCTTCATCTTCATCTTCCAATTCTTCTTCTTCATCATCACTGTCGTGCCCAAGTTCAGCACCAGGAAGTTCAACTAGATTTGCAGCACCTGTATTTTTCCGGCAAGCTCTTTCAAGGGTATTGTGCTGCTTAGCTAAAGCCTCAACTGTCTCTTCAAGAGTCACTCTTCTTTGTCGCTCATATTGTAAAGATTTTTGCCATCTCTTTTCCTGTGTCTGAGCAAGTTCCAAGAATTCTGCACATGCCTGATGAATCAGACAAAGAACTGTTGTTACCATTTATATTTACTGGGTTTAAAGGCGGTCACTGTGCTAATACATTTTACTCATCTTGAAGATGATTCCTGGTATACTCAGCTCTAATACTACCATGACGAATTGAAAATCTAACCAATGTTTCAACAATATCAATTACAAAATTGCAGCATAAATTAACTTTTAGCTGACCCCAAAATTGGCACAATAAAAATATTCTAATTGCCCTCTCTCCCCCTTCAAAAAATTATTGAAGGAAAGTTTGTAGTTTACAAAAGCAACCCAGTCTCACTTACACTAATCATGGCATTTGCTGTTATCCGAAAAAGAGTGGCCTTCTCGTTTACAAACTTGAGTTTTGCAAACAGTGTTGGATTATCTTCAACCTCCTGAAGCTCAACAATAGAACGCTGCAAGGCTGAGCCATGTTTGCCTACAAGATCATTGCAAGTCTGCAGATCATCGAGCTTTGCATTCAGTGGTTTGATGTTCTCTGCTGTGTCGTTATTAGAATCCTCTTCTTCATCTAAAAGAAACGATATAAGAATGTTTTCCATGAGACAAAGAGATCAACTATGACACAAAAAGAACAAAATTTAACTGGATGAATTTCATGTCTGCTCACATTAGGGGAAAAAGGAAAATAGTAGAAAAAGGTTTTGCTGAATCTGCCAATAGTTCTGTTGCATCAAAATTGGTTAAGTGGTACATTTAGACCATACCTAAAAAAAATTCTATTTAGCAAAATTAGCCACTGCCAAAACATTTTAAATTCTCCAGCCAATTGCAAATAAGTCATTCTTTTTATGGTAATGATCAATTGTGTTTATTTAACCTTGTAATGAAATAAGACATACAAAAAAATTGTATTGGTCCTGAGCATGTGAACAATAAATGTCGCACGTTTTGCACCCTGAAATGGGGATTACCAAAACATCAATGAATGTCCGGCAAAGGAGTCTTTAACAAATGAACAACACTACTCACTGATAAAACAGAAAAAAATATAAGGTAGATTCTAACATGTGATAACCCAGATGAAGAGGAAAAAAGTGCATAATAGTATTTACTGTTCATGTATGCTAGACTAATAACAAAATGTCACAGAGTATTTTAATATGTCTAATTTGGCCAATCTAAGAGTGGAATAATTATTTGCAAGATTAATTTTTTAAAAAGTGTCACATTATTCATGTGCAGCTGCCCTTGGTAACAGAACAATAATTCTGAACAGAGTTCAAAGAATAAAAATGTTGAATATTCTACAAGTATCCACACAGTACACATTATTGCTCTACTACTGTAAGCAACAAAAATATTTCATTATTGAATAGTTGGTGTAGGAGAATTGGGGAAATTAGCAAAACATTCTTGACCAATGTGTGTTTGGAAGTACAGTATAAGTCAGGGGTGCTACGTAATGTAAGAGTTTACAGTAGGGTAAAAAATTACCTGGGTTGAGTAGAAACGGAAAAGCAATAATAACAATTATTACAAGCTACTGTAAATAAATCCTTCTCAAAAATTCATTTTTTTGGCCACTTTCATTTTTTAAACAATTTTTCTTTCTTAGGTTCAACCATCAGTATTATGTTATTGAATATTACAGTACTAAAACAGTAGGGTTAATAATATTATATGCAACAATATCTATCTTATAACGGTTTACCTTATTCTATTGTATATGGTTAAAGAAATTGAAAACAACTAATAGTAGTTATGGAAGCCAAAAGATGGTTAATTTTTTCAAGTAAATAAATTCTAAGCAGAAAATTCTAATAAATGAAGTAGGAAAGCACGATTAAATTGATATAATGAACAAATAGGGAAATCTAAATCATAATGGTCCAAATGTCAGTGCTTTAAAACAAACTGATAAGATATGCTTGGAAATAAATCAACAATGCAGGCTGCATAGACGGTTGATGGAAATACATGATTTGTAGGATGCAAAACAGAGATCCAATCAATTGACACTTACACTTTAAAGGCAACAGTGTATCTCGCTAATCTATGTGAATATTAAGAATGTCCAGAAACTAAATTTTCCTGTTGCAAATCTAAACTTGGTGCAAAAAATAACTGTGTGAAGGCCAAACATAATTCCCACAACACTTCACAAGAACATTATGTTCAGTACAGGAGCAATAATATTATTTTACCTAGTATGCTGTCTTTACATGACCAAGGGCAAGCTGCAAAAAGTGTTTGCCTTGATTTGATTTGTTCCGATGCGACTGATTCTCCATCACTGTTAACCAAATAGTTATTCTTACGTGACTTTTGCCTCGAAAATCTCCACAAAAACATCACAAGTAACGAAGATACTCTAAAAATGCCATCCTTTTCTGTATTCAGAACAATCTTTTGTTACAAATTACGTTTTTTCCACTTCAGAAACATTTCTAAAAGCATCCAGTTTTCCATGTATCAAAATGCAATGTAACTGAGCAATAAAATGCTGTATTTTGATAAAAAAAAATCTGCAAATACCCATTGAAAGTGGCCGTGTTTTTGTTAAATAAACAAGAGGCAAATTTGCATAAATTTACATGTCTAGCAAAATAATCAAGATATCCTGCATACGCAGAAAAAAAACAGTACTCAAAGTTGGCAAAATAAAGAGATCCCTTGATTCTATTAAGCTTCGCTTAACAAGCCAAAGACTTTAAGCCTTTAGTTAAAAACAAAGAAACACTGTGTTGGTAGAAATCCAGTTTTTTTTTTTGCAGGTACCTGTAGACCTGAAACCCAACATCACTACAATAAATAGAGATGAACCACTACAAAATGGCTACCACACAAAATAGACTACCATAACAATCAGTTTAGGAACTACTCATTCATAATTTATCCAACCAAAATGAAAAACAACAAGAAAAACACACCTAGTGTAGACAAATCCATCTTCAACCAGATAAGAAAACAGCAAAAGGCAGCAAGCAGTGATTATAATAATATTACAAGCTATTCTTAATGTTGGCCTTAGAGTTCATTTCTTGAGAACTTATGACAAAAAATTCCTGCTATCCACTGTGAATTTAAGGATGGCTGTTGCATTTCAAGTGGCTATGGTCACTTCACATACAGGACCCGAACAACCACGAAGGAAAGACCAGCAGTTTGCTCAGGTTTTCAATGTGAAATCGCTGATCACTTCACGAAAACCACTTGTTTCAAAATTGACTTCGACACGAGTCAACCTTGCATGTTTATATACAATCTTGGAGCCTGCCGGCTTCAAAAACCACAACTGTGAAACCAGCCAAGAATATGTTAACCACATGTATGGGAAGACCATAAAATTCACTGTAGCGGGCTTATGCAAATGACAACTAACTAACTATATGCTGATCATACCTGTCTTGAATTAAATGTCACTTGGTATCCAGGGTTATTTCTTTCTGTGCCAAGAATTTTTTTTCTCGAAATTTAAATTACAAGTATATTTGATATAAGAAACACCAAAGACTGGTTTTTGCTTAAACTTTCTGGTACCTGTTAAAAATACATCACACAACTTATCACCTTGGTGAATTGCTTGTATTTCATTGGATACAGTGCCAGAAAGATATCAATTTAGTTGCTAAGAAACCATTAGCTATCCTAAGAATGTATAACTTTCTGAGCTTATTAGCTAAGCATCTAAAGCTGTTAAATTGTATCAAAAGAAAGAGAAGAATTTCTTCTTCAGTGCTATAAAATGTTAGGGGACATATTTACACAGCATGGCAATTATTATTCTTATTCTTGAGAGCACAATTTTAACTCTTCCTACATCATTTTGCTGTCAAGAAATCTAATTAATTTTCATTTTAATATGATAATTCTGTCCTGTGTTGGATTTGAACATTGAAACCATGAAAATTAAAACACTGTAAGATCGTTATTTGTCCTTGGAAAGATTATGCCATATATCTAATTATTGAAAGGAACTAAGCTAAGCTAATACAGTTTAACTTAAAACCACTGGGCAAATTGTCTAGCAGATTAGGATTATATAAATATAAAAACTAATTTTGTATGAAGGGCTTGAGCACTCATGAGCAACATCATGTTGACAGATTTTAACATTTTTCATGTTAATTTTAAAACTCCCAAAAACAACAAACAAAACCTTGAATTACTGTGATTTGTTAGCATATAGTGTAGTGTCCTTTTATCATTTCATAAGGTAATTTTGTGTAATTTGAAATTGATAAACCAATAGCAAATCAAGTACTGATTCAGATTGTGAAAACAGTTAGACCCCACTAATTCATACTTGGACTGGTTATTTTGAATTCCCCGTTATTTCAAGCTAAAACCCACTTTCCTTGGATTTACCTTTCAGTCATTTACTTTTGGCTATTTTTGAACTGTCGCTATTTCGAACTATTTTTTCTTGCAGGGTTCAATAATTGTAAATGTACTTTAAAACTGAAACAAAATCAACAACAAGTTGATGATGATTAAAGTCAGAATTTCACTTGCCCACTGTTGTGTTGCAACAAAAGTTCTTAAAAACATTACTGTTACAGATAAATGAGTGGACTTAAAATTTTAAAATTTTCATCATTTTGCTTGTAAATTTAAAGTATCATTGCAAGACCTGCTAACCCGCAAAACATGCAAATTATGGACATTTTGAAGGAAAAAAAGCCCTTTCAAGCTTGAACATTGGGACCTCAAGCAAGGCTGCTGCCTAACGGGCGCCCGGTCACCTGGGGCGCCTAAGTTACGAGTGCGGGCGACTAAATTTTTGTTCAAGGAGCCCGCATGGGCGCCTAAGCATAGATTTTCCATTCTCATCTAATGACTTCAATTTCCTTCCACTGGCGTAAGATATATCCCGTTTAAAACCATAAGCGCTTCATTTCAAAACGGAAATACTAAAATTGTCCACAATCGAGATAATTTTAGCGTATAAATACGTGCAACTTCGAAAACCAATTATTTTCGACTGTTTAGGACTGGGACTGACTCCCAAATATGGAATGAAGAATGAATAGTATTATGGGCTGCTTCACGTTTCGTTCGCTACGTTGATGTTTTGGAGGAGTTTATAGTGAATTTGAAGTAAACATTTTATGGATACAAAAGTGAAATCAATCTCCTGGCCATTCATGCATCAGGTCTGATCATGACAATTTTAATCTGCAAAAGCTTGATGCAAAAACCTTTTCAACAAGCCTAAAATAATGCGCAGAATGTTTTGATGTTACACTTACAAATTACTGTAATTAAGCTTATTATTTAACTCAAACTTTTATTTTTTCACTTTAGAGAACGCTTAATTTCATAACAACAGAAAATGTGTGCCTTCTCTGTGACATTCTTATCAGCTACCGCTTTTTGTGGATCAAGTTTGTTTGTTTGTTCATTCGAACTGTTTCATGTTTTATCTCGGTTATTGAACCGAGCAAGGAGAACATTACTCTTAAAAATAATTATGTGCTAGAAACTTTGCTGAAAACAGTTTGAATAACATGAATTGTTTTTAAAACTACTAAAATCTATTGTATAAGCAACTCATTTGATAAGTAATGGTAATAGGACTGAGTGGAGTCCAATTCGGTCTGTAATCATACGAGTGATTAACAAAATCGGACGACCGCGTAGCGAGAGTCCGATTTGTTTAATCACGAGTAAGATTACAGACAGAAATGGACGACACAAAGTCCTTTTACCAATTAATCATAAGTATAACAAAATTCGAGAAAAAAATTAGATAAATCGAAGCCTACTAAGGACTTATCATCACTAAGGCAAAAAAGCCATTCTTAAAGCTCACAACAAGGAACCAAATAAAGAGCGCGCGCATGCACAGCACGCAAACTTTGTTATTGGACACCTTGTTATTGGACACCTTGTTATTGGACACTTTGTTATTGGACACTTACACCGCGCCCGCTCCAATTTGGTAAAAAATAGGGCGTGCTAAGAACCAATCAGATTCGAGAATTTTGTTATAGTTGTGATTAGCCTAGAAACTGTTTTTATTTTCACAACTTAGTTTTTCTGGTCTATATTTGACAACTGATTATGAAATGTAGATAAGATCAGAATTTAATTAAAGTGTTTACTCATGTGTTTTGACTTTTTATTACCTTTCCGTTAACCTTCAAATAGACCAGCTAAATTGTAATCTTGGTTCTGTTAAACCTTAATTACTAACAATAATTCAAGTTCTTTAGTGAGCTTGCTGTGCAAAAGTGAAATAATAATTTTGCTGCTTCATGCTTCACTGACTTTGCTTCAAAACTTTGGATGTTCAAAACTCCTATTAAACATTGTTTTATTTGTTCTACACATTTTTAACTTTCTTTATCCAACATTCATCACAGCACAATATACTGGTTGGATTTTCAAACTCATTTTAAGCCTACAGAAACTTTCTAATATACCCAGTCCTGTTCATGTCACCCAATCAGTGTAAAAAGGGTTTTATCGAAGGAGAGGCTCTGTTAAATAAACTTTCAAGTTAAGAAAGCTGGAATTTCTCACACAACTATTTGAGGGAGGTTACCTTCAGAAGCTTTCAGAAAAAAATCTTGTCCGAAGGAGTTTTCTGTTCACGTACAACAGCTCTACTGACAAAATAAAATGTGTGTGCATGTGGAAGGGGACGGTAGGGGGGGCACGGCGGCTGCTCCCCAGACCCCTCCCCTAAATTTTTTTTCTTCTACCCCACCCCCCTCCACCGAGGATTGACCATGGCAACTTTTAGGCTGGGCTCCTAAAGTAATGGCTTGGGCTCCTAACTTTTGATGTTAGGAGCCCGAAGGGCTCCTTAGAAATTTCCTTAGGCAGCAGCCTTGTCAAGCATGGAGATTTCCAAAGGGGAAAAAATTGCTTTTGATGAAAACACAGAGTTCTTGTTTCAAGATATTATCTACCTTACTTGCGCTCATTACTGCATGCATTTGCTGCTCGGCATTCTACAAATGAGCTGCCATTAATTTTTGATTCAATTCACAGCTAAAGCATTCCAAGAGACCTTAGCACATCTATGTTTCACAGGAATGAGGTTCAAAGTGTACCCAGGTTTCCCTCCAACATGAGATGTGGCAAATTCAGCCATTTTAAACAGATTTTTCAGTTGTCTCCATGGTAATGTCAACTGTTTGGCAATTTGGATATTCTTACTGTCCCGTTGTGTTTATAAGCTCATTGATTATGTCGTGTGACACATGTTTTTCTTTACCCATGGTATTGCTGTCTTCTATCCATAGTTTCAAAAGCTCACTTAAGTTACCCTCAGCCTCTGTGTGGCCCCTTATTACTATACCCTGCCTGAACAAAAAGTGTAATGACGTAATCTGTTCAAAAGCCCTGCCCGTTGAGTGGCTTGTAAGGTTATGAGTTGAGATGAAATCATGACATCTACTCCCTTGGCCCTCTTCCTCTTGCAGGACAATTTCATTACTATTTCTTTATAAGCTTTGGACACATTTTGCTTTCTAAACTTCTCCAATGACTTCTTCCAGTTATAGAAACCACTCATGCCTAAAGCCTCTCTGCAGGTGTAACAAAAAGCTCTATTACATGTTGTACACACTGTTATCCAGGGGACTGACAGACTTAATCCTCATCGCTCCAACCAGAGCACAGGACTTCCACTGCAGCTTTCCACTGGACCCGATTTTGTACTGTCCATTACACTTGATCTCATGACATCCTTAAGTCCTCATATTCTTGTTGGATAGTCCTCCTTCGTGATTTCATGGGTCTGCCCTTCCTCCTGGCTCCTTGCAGGTTCCACTCAAGGACCAGGCAGGTTATGTTAGTGGCAGGCTTCCTCACAGTGTGGCCGACTCCTTTTCCAGATGGTGACTTCATTCCTCTCTTGCTTAGTATGCAGCCACAACTCCTCATTTGAGAACTTCTTTGGCCACCACACTCCCAAGATGTACCAGAGTCTGCTGTTGGTAAAAGTCTGGAGTTTGGTTATGATCTTCTTTGTCGGTCTCCAAGTCTGAAATCCGTATAGGAGGATGGACTTCATGTTGGAATTAAACACCCTTATCTTTGTCCACAGAGAGATGAACTTAGATCTCCAAATGGGTCTTAAATGGAGAATGCAACTTATGCCTTCCTGCACCTAGCCTCCACATTTTCCTCAGTGCCGCCTGTGGTGGCAATAAGGCTGTCAAGGTATGTGAAGGCTGTTACTCCAGGACCTCTCCTATGCAACTGATGTTGCAAGAGTGTTTGCTGGGGACTGGATCCTCATCTCCTTGCCTTTGGATGCTTTTTCCTTGAGCCTAACTATGGCAGCCTGCTCTAGCAGTGCCTCAAGCTTCTGTTGCATGTTGGAAATGTGAAGTATTTGACGAGTACCATCTTGAAGATGTTAGGCAATGAGGTCTGTAGCAGTCTGTCTCATTGGAGAGATCTAACATGCCTACAATGTTTTGGCCTGTATATTTTTGTTACTTTGTTGCACATTCAGGGTGTGACATTGAAATCATATTTAGACTTATTGCAGAAAAGTTTAAGTCTAAATAGAGTGTTTTCATATCACATCACGGCAGCAGCCCTCCAAGTTAAGACCATTTTAGTTGCCATGGCGACTAAAATTTTGGAGCTGGCGACTAAATTGCAACCAAAGTCGCCAGTCTGGCAACTAAAATTGAGAAGGAGGATTGAAAGCGTGAGCTTAATTTAGCGACTAAAAATTTTCACTGGCGACCAAACTTGAGCAGTCGGTGGCCAACTGGCCACTAAGGAAAAAAATAAACTTGGAGGGTTGGGCAGCCATATTGATGTTCCAAAACAAAAAGACAGCGGCCATATTGGTGAATCAAACCATTCCTCTGGCAGTTTAACTCTGTTTTTACGCAAAAATTGTCTTTTGTTTTAGTAAACCAATATGGCCTCTGGTCACGTGAGTGAAAACACTCTATAAGCAAAATTGTTATGCTGTTAGATTTACTTTCTTTTTTTTTCCAGCACAGTTGAAAATCTTTCAGCTTACATTTGATTGGGTTCCAACAGACACAAAGACCATTTCTATTTTCTTGACATGCCACGGGAAACCGCTTATCTGTCTAGTTTAGCAAAGGAAAACTCTCCTCAGGAAGCTGGTTAATATGACAATTTCTCACATCAGTGATTAATATTATAAGTTAGATATGTTTTTCATAGATTCTCATTGTTTCATCCTATTTAGGAAGAACTGCTTAAAGGAGCTGTGTTGGTGATTTTAGCCAAATTTAGGCATGGAAAATATAAAATACAAACTCGTGAGTAGCATTCAGCACGTGCAGCTTTATACTTAGAACTATCCATACTACCTTTCAGTCTTGCCACATGCACCTGTGTGCTTTTTTCCAACAACATTTCACGAAATAACTGTACCTGACATGTACAAGTAGCTTAGATGCTTCACTCATAAATGATTTGGATTTGAATGTCACTGAAAGAACTGAAATAGAAACTCTAAACCGCGTGAACTGAACAATTTGCCATGCACTTCAGGCACTTTGCCATAAATATACAGGGCATCCCCAATCACTATCTTGGAATCGGTCTCCCCTTCTGGCATCCTGCGTATTTATTTTCCAAATCTCCACTAAGTGACATTACTCTAAAACAAATTGAACGTTTATGCTATAACCTGCATTGAGGGGGCCGTAAAGAAGGTCCGATAACCACAAAACTATACAGAAAAAAAAAAACAATACTGCGTTGAATTTGACCCAATTGCAGAAACCACAGTTACAATTGTGAAAGTTGCCCTCATCAATACTTGAGATCCGTCATTCAATTACAGATATGACCCTATGTCTTCCGATAACAGCTAGTGTACATTGTTAAAAACAAAAACAAAAACATAGGCACGCTAAGCGTGCAGGAGTTATTTTTTCAATTGATTGGGTGGCTTGGGGTAGAACTGGGTGTTAGTCCTGTTGGGATGGTTTATTTCATGGGTTGAGCTATTTGTGCATGGTTCATGTGCACGGTCAATCGTGCCGACTAAGAGCTACTTTTGGAAAAATAACTCAAAAACAATTTAAAAAGAAATTGTGCAAATGTTCTAAAATTAGGCTGCTTTCCCTTGTAAATATGACTGTGGTGTGCAACCGATCGATCGAACCATAGTGTTGAAGACAAAAAATACGTCAGTAATTTCTTCAAACGTAAACAGAAAAAAATATCTGGTAGTCACTTTTAAGGTTACCTTGATGTTTAACTATCCATCCCCTTTCATTCCAAGCCGGAAAAAAACCGCTAAGTACATCAAAACATGGATTGAAAACTGTTGACAACATTTATCGTAAACATGATCACAAAATCGCAAACACGCTCACTAAGAAAGCCAAATTGACCCAGAAATTGCAAACGAATAGCCAGATGGAACAAGAACAAAGTATTCTCGGGTTTCTGAAATGGCTCCATTATTTTCATCATCAATATAAAACAGAAACCTTTCAGCAAGCAAGGACGACTTTCTTTCGACGAACGCGAGAAACAAACATCTCTAGTCACCAGTGCATTTTGGCCAAACCACGTGATGATTTTACTTGGACTGGTATTTCGCAACCAGAAGCAGAAACGTGCCCTAACTTGTAAGCGTAACATGATCAGTACCGATATTCCCACGGCCGTGCTAAAAATAGCTGTCGATGAAGTTGTGTGACACGCTTGACTGCACACCCAAAAAGCTAGTTTTTTTTCAGCCGTTGTTTTTTGCGTGACGAGCCCAAACAACTACGGTGGCTTCAAAGGGACATCAAGAAATGCAACATTTTTTCCTGAAAATCTGAGTTCCAGATCGAGTTCGAGTTCGAGTTCGAGTTCGAGTTCGAGATCGAGTTCGAGTTCGAGATCGAGTTCGAGTTTGAGTTCGAGTTCGAGATCGAGTTCGAGAACGGGTGAAAACCTCATTCCCAGGGTCTTCCCGTTTTTCAATATGGCGGCCGATCGAGCTTGCAGGAAATAACTGAACTTCTAGTTTGAGTAGTAGTAGCCAGCGTTGAAGTATTCCCTTATGGCTTCGTTACCTTTAATTGCTAGTTAAGGTTCTACTTATATTATCAAAAACTACTTGACTGACTCAGTGATAGTTTCAACAAGTTTTCAAGGATACGATCGTGGACGTTAGCACCTGATAATGGTAAATATTTGGGAATAACCATCTTTATTCCGAGTAAGCTGTTATCGATGGCCGCGGTCGCACTACTCAAACTAGAAGTTCAGTTACTTCCCGCAAGCTCGATCGGCCGCCATATTGAAAAACGGGAAGACCCTGGGAATGAGGTTTTCACCCGTTCTCGAACTCGAACTCGAACTCGAACTCGAACTCGATCTCGAACTCGAACTCGAACTCGAACTCGATCTCGAACTCGAACTCGAACTCGAACTCGATCTGGAACTCAGATTTTCAGGAAAAAATGTTGCATTTCTTGATGTCCCTTTGAAGCCACCGTAAACAACGGCTGTAAAGGAGACTACCAAAAAGCTGGCTGTCTTTTTTTTTCTTTTGCCTATGAGTAAACGTAACTGCAACCGCTTTGCGTTGGGAATATTAAATACACTAAAAAGGTATTGCTTCAGCCATGGAATGCGCTGACGTTGCAGCTTTCACTTTCGGTACGTGACAAACAAGATTATGTTTACTTTGCATGTTTATTTCGCCAGAAGCGACGGTCGCTAATTTGTTTGCAATTTTGCAACTATTTCTTGTCGGTTTAGCCAGTTGAAGTGAATATTTTGGCTGTTTCATCGAGGCGAGTTCAGAGATCTGAAGAAAATGAATTTGGCCGACGGAAACACTTGCAAGCATTGCGTCATTGGTACGGAAATAACAGCATTGCACCGCCGTACTACTAAAGATAGCCATCAACAATCGGATGCGAAGCTTGAAATGCAAGACTCGCACAACGACTACTATACCTTCCTGCGGCCCTCACTTGCGGCACAAATGATGATTTTCTCTTTCCGTGCCATCCAACTACGTTGTCAAAACACCTGAGGGGAAATTTAATATTTGCCGAGCAGACAAAACGTGCCCTTGTAACATCATCATCATGCAAAATGGAGCTGGAAGCCACACATCAGCAATTTGCTAAAGAAACTAGGTCATCGCCTTTCTTTGTTTAATCGCATATTTCACATGTTGGACAATAGAACTCGCATAGCCTTCTACAATGGGCTAGTGCTGCCACACTTAGACTATGCCGACACAGCATGGGGAGATCAACCCGGTCTAAAATCAGAAATGGAAAAATTGCAAAGTTTTCAGAACAAATTTGCGAAGAAAATTAAATTAGGCAAAATGTCTTCTTCAGAAGCTCTGAAGTCTCTGAATTGGCTCCCTCTGGCCGGAAGACGTCTTTCTCGCCGATGTACCGCCGTACAAAATGCAATCAAAGGAGACATTCTGCAACATTTTGAAAGTTTTAAATCAACATTAAGAAGTTCACATGGCTACAACACTAGACATGGCTACCTACCTAGACTGCCTAAACCTAAAACGGAAAGCGGAAGGAGAGTGTCCTACTTCCGTTTTACAAGTGACTGGATGTCTCTCCCAGTATTTTTAAGAAAGCCAATGCCATGCACAATTTTTAAGAAAAACCTTACAAGGTTCTTAATGGATGAACATTTTTAACTGATAAACAAATATTTTTAGTTGCACAACGTGTTTTTAATAGATAACTATTTGTAATTAGTTTTTAGGACGGTAGGTAGTTTTCGTAGTTTCAATTATTGTATATTTTATACTTTTAGATCTGTGACATTTGTACTTCCTATTTTTAGTTTTTAATACTTTTTTATTTCTATGGAGGACCTCCCTGAAAACCACATATTTACGTGACGGGCGCTTCCTCTTTAAAGATTGTTTTATTATTATTATTATTATTATTATTATTATTATTATTACGTTATGAGCTTTTCAAACGATCGTATAATAAATAACTCATGACCGCCCATGTAAAGTCCTACTATTCCTAAGCAGGAAACGTCGAACCTTCTCCGACCACTTTCCAACCTCACGAAAATACCTATTATTTGGCAACTCTCGAACCCAAATAAACCCACATGCCTTAACCTATTACAAATACGTTATTCTTTGGGGGAAAACCTTGAGAGGTTTATGGTCGCTCGTGTTATTACTTAGCCAAAGCTCCTACTAATGCTATACTTTTAACCGAGAAAACAGTTTAAACACCGCGCAGTTAGAATCTCAAAGATTTCTCGTTTAATTTCTTTAACACTCGCCCTTACAAACAACCCACAGTGCGTCAGTTTGTTCTCATTTGGGGACCAAAACAAAACGTTGAGCAAACACACAACACTGACATTAAAAATGGAAGTCACAACATTTAAAGGGGCACTGTCACGAGCATAACTTCAAACATTCAACAGCCCAAAAACATGTTTACACCACTGGAAACCTCTTAACAGTGGTCAGGTTTTCTTAAAATTACTATACCAGTGTACTGAAGCTAAATATAGAGTGATATCACTGTGATACCATCGGGAGCTTTTGATCTCAACTTGAAAAAGTCAGGCTGACTTTTTCAAGTTCTGTCCTTGTGGTTTGGAAAAATTGATGAAAACTATTAACGGTCACCCTCTTCTTAGAACAATTTGCTAGATATTCTTCCCTTTACGTTCTAGGAGCATTTCCTGCATGGTTGAAAGTACTTAGTGCAGTTTTACTAAAAAAGTCAAAAAATGTCCGTGACAGTGCCCCTTTAATTTATTCTCAATACACATATTTATTCTACTCAAAACATCATAAATTGTAAATGAAGTGGTCAACAAATACTATACCCATATTCTGTCATCAACTGAACTAGTTAATTCCGTAAACCAAGAGAATCACCTTCACCACCATGAAATTTCCAAACACTTTTCAGTTTCAGAACCACACACAATGTTCTCACCCAAAGCTACATAAAAATCAAGAACTGGAATAGAGACTTCAGGCCAACACGGCCTAATAAGGTCGAATCTGTAGCAAAACAAAGATGGCTGTACCTTGAATCCAAAACAAATATTCATGAAAACGATCCATATATACAAGCCGCAAGTTGATTGGTCCTTGATAGAATCCCAAATCTGATTGGTGTGAAATACATACATGAATGATCCACCCAACCAACATCCACCATCCACCCACTTAATAGCCAAATACGTCTTCACGCCGACTAAGAGTTATTTTTTTGAAAAAAATAACTCAAAAAAACATAAGATTATAGCACTCGTAATAAATTAGCAATACTGTAGTTTTGCTGACGGAGTATCTGAATCATGCGCTCAACAAAAATCAGTTACTTCCATGGCTTTGTAGGAGACAAAAAATTGATGCAGTTGTTACTGTAGTCTGTAAAGCCATTAAGGAGGCTCACAATGGTTTCCAGCACTTTCCAGTTCTTAAACTTTGATGGGTCAGCACTACAAATCGTTATCAGTTGCTGCTACAATAATGATATCAAACAAATGTCCAATCATTGCTGAACAAGTTGTAGCCATTTTCATGACGTCATTGGTTGCCATAGCAACAGTTAAGCGTGTTAAAAACACCCTCAATTTTGCCTTTAAGTGCTTATAACTCAAAAATGAGCACGGTGACCCCTATTTTTCATTATTGAATAATGATCAGCATGTTAAGATGCAACTTTTTGCAAAGTTAAAAAAAATTCTATCTAGCGGTTTCAGAGCCACCTTAAA
Organism: Meandrina meandrites; assembly: GCA_963693305.1. NCBI lineage: Eukaryota > Metazoa > Cnidaria > Anthozoa > Scleractinia > Meandrinidae > Meandrina > Meandrina meandrites. Next base: position 9,157,117 of record OY855913.1, read on the forward strand.
TTTCTGAAAATTTAAAGGGGCTCTGAAACCGCTAAATAGAAAATTTTTTAACTTTGCAAAAAGTTGCATCTTAACATGCCGATCATTATTCAATAAGGGTGTTTTTAACAGGCTTAACTGTTGCTATGGCAACCAATGACGTCATGAAAATGGCTACAACTTGTCCAGCAATGATTAGAAATTTGTTTGATAACATTATTATAGAAGCAACTAATAACGATTTGTAGTACTGACCCATCAAAGTTTAAGAGCTGGAAAGTGCTGGAAACCATTGTGAGCCTCCTTAAATACCGCCTTCATTTGGCTGCCTGTGTGCACACAGACAAATCAACACTGCTGGACCTGTTGACTTCCATTGAACCCAGGCATTAAAATACTAAAAATATTTGGTGCTGCAACTATGAGGTGCTTTGGAAACTCTAGCAGTCCTACTTGAGCTTTAGGATTAGATTTACAGACCACTTTCTTGAACAGTGATCATTGATTTGTCGATCTAGTTGAAAGTAGGCAGAGAGTACTCGCCAAATAATTCCTCTTAATTTGACAAGATGATTCTCTCTTCACCTTGCAGCAAATATTTCCTTCAAAAGATCTCTCTTCTCTTCCCTTTTTCGTTAAAGATTGCCACACAGTTGATATTAATTCTTCTTCTTTGTCTTGCTCAGTTGACATCGCTGACATTGTCCTGCACATGGGTTGACCCATGTAGACAAGGTCAATAAGACACCTGAGCCGAAGATCTCCAGCCAGGAAAGATAACGAGACGATTAATCATTAGATGGAACAGTCACATCTATTATTTAAAACTAGAAAAGCCTGACAATCCTGCCAGTTTGTGCAAACAAAGTCCTTGACTGTGCAAGCTGATGCGTTGAAGAAAACAAAAGAAAGGGAGTGGACAAAAGGATCCCGTGGAATCATAACATCGCAGATATTTTTTCATCAATAACTGCAACCAAAAATCTCTGAAAACCTCAAACCGCATAGTCTAGTAAAACTGTAAGACAGCAGGTTAAAATAAAAATTTCCTCAAAACCACAATACCACAAACCTTTACACCCCCTCTGAATTCACTGCAAATGAAGAACTCCAGTAGCTGATTTAGTTTTGTGAAAACATACGGTTGTTGTGTTGGCTGTTCAGTTCAGTGGGTTGGATAAGGATATTTTTGGAAACACGCCCCCCCCCCTCCCTAATGTCTCTTTTTCCTCTAATAATCCCGTCCCTTTCTCAAGCTCCCCTTTCCCCACTGTTTGACAATAAATCAACCCCAGGGTTTAGAGCTTTTATGATGATTAAACCTTGCCCTAGGCCAGAAGTTAAAAGTCTACATCTCTGGTAATGGGCCTTGAGATATGTCTCTTGTAAGCAGGCTATTGGTAGAATGGCTTTTCCGCAAACCAGTAGCCAATTGCGTTGAAGCATTTTCTGTTTGCGGCTTCTGGATGGCTCGCTCACACGTTGGCCTTCCAGTTAGACCTGGTTTGTTTGCCTTAGTTCCTTCGTCTTGACTGAAGTGACACTATCGACAAACACCTTCTTCAGGCTGATGGTGAAAATGTTTTCACTTCTTACTTCTAATTTTTTTTCATAGTCCGCCAAAATGAAGGGCTGTCACAAACTAATAACAACTACGACCGAAAGCCATAATTTGCAACGGTGTAATTGCACATGCAAGCCATCATTTCTTCGCAATAAACTACGCTATTTCCTCATGTGCAAGGTTTGTTCTAAAAATGGCCTACTCGTGAAAGACACAGCACTCGCTTAAATACTAGATGTACACTTCCAGCTATGCGAGTAAATGCCAAAAAACGACCAACGAATAGAGCTTAATGGTGAACAGGTAGAAGAGGTGGAAGAGTTTGTGTACTTAGGCGCTTTGCTGGACAAAGAAGGCGGAACGACCAAGGACATACAGCATAGGCTGAGTAAAGCTAGACAGGCTTTTTATAGGATGCGAAGAATATGGGACAACAGTGAGATTGGCAGAAAGACGAAGGTACAATTGTTTAAAACAATTGTTAGGTCAGTTTTGATGTATGGCTGTGAAGCTTGGAAACTTACGAAAACAGAAGCAAAGAAGCTGGACGGTTTCCAATACAAGTGCATGAAGAGGATTTTAAGAATAAGGTGGCCTCAGACCATTTCCCACCAACAAATCCAGGAGAACACAGGAATGAACAGAACGAGCGATGAAATCAGACGTAGAAGATGGAATTGGATTGGACATATAATGAGGAAAGACAAAGAGGAACATTGCGTGACAGCTCTGGAATGGAGGCCAGAAGGGAAAAGAAGGCCGGGCCGACCCAAAACAACATGGAGGAGAATGGTTGAAAATGAAAGGAAAACAGCTGGGTGGCAGTCATGGGCAAATGTTAGAACTCTCGCAGCAAACCGTCGGGGATGGAAGGAGAATGTCAAAGCCTTATGTGCCTTATGGCATGAAGAGATATAGGATAGGATAGGATAGGACACTTCCAGCTAATGAACTTCTGCCAAGGCTTATTTTCTGGGTATTATAAATACTCTTAGTTGCACAATGTATAATATAATAAAATATTTAGTTTTATAGCACTAGCCTTTGATTTGCCTGAAGCTATGTCTGATGCCCAAGAAACCTAACTTCACTTTTTAGGCGATCACCAGCGCAAAGGTCGCATTTATGAAACATCCGTCATCTTTTGACAAGTAGATATTTTAAGACGCACGTAACTACAGGTATGATATACGTTTTTATGCGTGAAACGTGTCAACTTCAACAGGCGATGCAAGTTACTTGTTATAGTTTTCTCTTGAATATCTGGACCTCATTTTAATACGATATGCACCGCTGGAAAGGGAAACTAACACGCATCAAAGAGCAAAGCATCAAAAATAAATTAAGACAACCACATTAAGCTTGAATATTTGACAAAATAAAACCCACCAAGCATAGAGTGGTTAAAACGCAAATCAACACTTGAATACAGCAAAAACAAAAATAGGAACATATTTTTATACTTCTTGAGTCGTGTGATCGATTTTAGTTTAATTTTTTAAAAAAATATTAAGCTTAAGTTTAACGGAGGCTACACAAGTGCACCTTAGGGAAAACATACTGCAATTAAAGAATCTTTATAAAGAAAACACATAACAATAGCAGACCTGATTCCAGCATCTTGATGGCCTTCGCTTTCGCAAGTTCCAGAGCTGTAACCCATCTCTGCCGCTCGACTTCCGAGCTTGCTCTCATGTAGAAAACTTGGGTACCTCCATTAGAAATCACAAAACTACATGAATCTTCCGAATCAATGAAAGCACCAGCAAGGTTTATTGTGCCACGACACGTATGAGCCATCTCTGCTTGGCTTCTAAAATGCAAAAATATTTTACTTGAGAAAAAAGACACTTGAACAAAAACTCCCAAGATGTTCACATGATGGTCCGCCATCTTGAAAACAGTTCGACAATGCATGACAATGGCAGACGTCTGAAATTATTTCACCTTTATTACCTGTAGTAAGACAGAAGTCCGTTCGAAAGGACAAACCATCTCTTTTGATATCCTTTGATGTAATTCGTCCACTTCAACAGCCATCCTCTAAAATGGTCAGGGCAAACTTGGCCGTCAGGCATACTCACATTTTCAGTCGGAATTTCCACAACAGCAAAATCTTCGCGAGCGGGGCGAGACATAGTCACGTGACACGATTGAACGGCTACCCGTACCCGGATAACAGGAGATCTTTAGGGAAGAAAAAATTGAAGTAAGATTTTTAAGTCTTAAAAGCTGCGCGAACTTAACCAAGCTTCCATGCACAAATTACGAGGAGGAGATTGCAAGATGACACAGTACTGTACACGTTGGAACAAAACATCACGCCATATTGCGTAATTCTGATGCCGCTGGCCACAATCTGGAATACACAGGAAATCAACCCGTTTAGCCCGTGGGGGTTTCTTTCCCCCAGGGAGCAGCGCGTGAATGAAGTACCGTATATGCCGTAAAATCCGTAAACGTCGCTGATTTTTAATGGCAAATATATGTCATCTAAAGGTCTAGTCTACAGATTTTGATAACGACTGATTTATACAAATCAAGGGAAAAGAAAAACTAGGTTACCAAATTGAAATTGCTGTTTATGACTTTTAGATCTCTCATTTTGTGCATTCTTTGAATTATGTATTTATAAAACTTAATACCGAGAAAAACATTTCTTCCCGTGCCTTTCAGACTAGAACCATCTGCAATCCATCGGCGTGTGAAATTCATGGCACAGATATCAAATAATTATTTTTTCACTCACCCAGAATGTCGAAATTCAATTGATCCATGATCAATCACGAGGAGGCTTTCTGACCGGCAAGTCCGCTCACTGCCACAGGAACAAATTAGACCCATATAAAATGAAGTGTAGCATTTTGAGAGGCTAAAATCTCGTCTCGGCTTGCGATGTCGATCTCATGATTGTAAGGTCGAAGGACCATGAAACCGGGCGCCGGAAGTGACTAGGAAATTTGCGGTAACGCTCTACACCACCACAACAACATAAGGTTTTGAACCTTACGCGAGGTGTGAGGGTGTTATGAAGGAGGCCGTAATATAACTCCGGCTTTCTTAATCTTACGTAAAATCTAGATGATCCAAATAAGTTGACCTTGAACCAGACAGTGCTTATTGCGTATCAAGAATTTAAGAATTGTTTTCACTGCACCGTGACCTTGTGAAACTTGAGAACAATCGAGTGTTGTGCATGTGTTGAACGTAATATATACGTGACAAGCTGTCATGTCACGCGCATGAATCTTATGTATTATGTGGCAGCTGACACCAAAGTAAGCAACTGACACCAAGTACTCCGGTGGATATAAATTTCGATGCCGATTACAAATTAGAGGTTGGAGAAAGAGGTTTCAAAGGAAAGAATTGGGTTAGAACTGGTTAGTATCCCCTGAGGAAACTTTTACAGATATTGAAAGTGGGGTTTGTCCCATCGCGATGACGTCACGGGTAAAAAAGGACCACCTCAGAAAGCTTTCCTATATTAAACTAATCCTAAAATAATAAAGTGCTGAAAGAGCAGGTCTTAGTAAGTAGCTTATTGCAAATGAATTGAGACGTTATTCAGTTTTTATTGCTTATAATCAATGAATGAACGAGAGTTATTTGATAAGGGTAAGGGAAGCCACAATTTGAATGTCACCTATTTAAACAATGCTTGACGTTTAATTCATTCAAGGCTGGATGGCAACAATTTAATAATAATATAAAATCAGCCGAAAGCTTGAGAGTGCTTTCTTTTTTATCTAGAATATTTAGCAACTATTAAAGTCAATTATAGCTGTTGCTATACTGAATCTTTCCTGGATACTTTATAGATACCGTAAGATAATTATTTTCGATGTCTTGCTGTTTCCTGATCTCAATTTACTCGGAATTACATTTTAACATTTTAATATGAAACATTGAGTCACCCTTCCGTCCGACCATTAAAAAAATCCCGCCATCCGCTTCAGGCTTGTGACCAACAACCCAGTCAACGGAAAAGATCTCTTGAATCAAGATTGTTTTTAAACGGAAATATAGGTTTTTCGGTTAGTCCCACTTCAGTAACACGAGTTCTTTTCAACCTGTGGGGTGATCAGTAAGTGTTAAGCTAGGGATTCGTTGCACGCCCTGTTGCACGGAACGTCAACAGTGCCCGTACTCCAAGAACATCTCTGAGTACAGGATTGAAGGAGCCTGGAACCGAGGCTTCGAGAGTCCAAATATATTTGGCTACGAAGTTTACTTTGCGTTTTGACTTGTTTATGTTAATATAAAGGACCATAAAGAGCAATAAAGATTATTGGCTGTTTGATTCCTTAAGTCATGGATTTACCATTCCCGTATATGACCCATGTAGCGCTAAAATGATTTTTTGCTTATTCAGCCATTTAATACGTTAAAAAACGGATATCCGATGAAGCTATAATTCTTTTGTACGGCTTTAAGAGGAACTTACTTTAATTGAAATTCTGAAATGACCTTTGGTCGATCCTGTTAAATTAATTTGGCATGGGAAATAGACGTACCCACTCGACCAAGGTTCAACGGAGTTCAAGTTTCCGTTGATACTCAGACAGTTCAGATCAATGTTCTTCAGTGTCAAAATAGGTAGTTAGGGCACTTCTCTCCTATCAAGATCAATCCACAACTGCGCGTTCTCATATCTCCATCTGTGCTGAATAAAACCCTTTGTTTTGCAGGGCCGTATCTAGCAAGAAGCAAGATGAGGCACTTGTCTCGTCTAGATTTTAACCCAAAATTTAAAAGTTAAATACCTTTAACCAGTTAACTGTGAAAATAATCCACAGTTGAACGAGATTGATTTTTCTGAAGAAAAAAGTATGAAAAATGCTGGAAATGAAGTGCCTCGGCCCTGTTTTGCCGCAAATTTTTCATATATCAATATTTGAATTCAAGAGAACGAAAGTATCGCCGGCTTATGATGCTGTTGGAGCCTATTAACCACACCAGAGATCTTCCTGTAAGTTGTAGAACTTTTTTTGTATAGAGAAATTTGCGACACGAAATCTTGGCTACATTAGCTATATCCGCTATATGTCGACATTGTGCTTAATGTTTCACACTTTTTGTTCAAACGGTATCACTTTATAGTCAAATACTATCGTGTTCCCGGTTATGATAAACATAATAACATTTATACTAGGTAGATCTAGAAATAGTGCTGCCCCGCTGTTGCAAGAACCTTTTTAGTAAGCGTGATTGTAGATGTAATCATTTCCGCTGGTAACGACTGTAATGTTAATCTAGGTTAGCTGATCGTTAATTATTTTTGGCAGCTTTAATGGCTTTGTTCTCTCTTGGGGTGTATGTTAAGACTATTTATTTTGTTTTTGTAAGCGAGGTTTTGTTTCCGGCTAGCCCAAAGTATTTTTCTCTTTTTCTGGAACCCACGTACCACTATGAACTAAATAGATAATTAGAACAAATTTTAAACACGACACTTTTAATTTTTACAAACATGTTTCGGCAGATCAATCTGCCATCCTCAGTGTGATAGAACATGATTGCAAGGACATATAAATGGCGAGAAAAAAAAATACAATAATCACTATTTATCTGATTTATATGTCCTTGTAATCATGTTCTATCACACTGAGGATGGCAGATTGATCTGCCGAAACATGTTTGTAAAAATTTAAAGTGTCGTGTTTAGTTTAAAATTTGTTCTATCGCTCCTGTTATTAAGACCTTTCAGAATTAAAACTCTGGAAAATACATAACCAATGCTCCAGTCTTTAATCGCGCACGTGATACACAAAAACCTTTATTTGATTTTTCAATCAAGAAAAAATATTCTTGTTTACCTAAAATTGCAGTCTCTTACTGTTATTTTTCATAGTGGCGAGGCAAGCAAAGTCAGCGAGGCGCGCGCAGCCGTATTGACTATCTCATAGAAGACTCAAACTCAACTAAACTGATTTCAATGTATTAAACGGAACTGAGTCACTCACTACTGTACAGGATAGTGCCGTTTTTAAAATTAAGTTTTAATTACAATTTAATTAACTTCTATCCATTTACGTTGTGGCACTGAATAGCCCCTCAGTACGAGGCTCCGGGGAATAAACTATAGAGTTTGTGGGGCTTATTCCCCGGAGCCTCGTAGTGATGTCTATCGTTTTAGGCTGAATATTAAAATATCGAAATTGGTCTATTCTATAGGAAAATCCATTACCTGACGAGGGAATTCCACGTTAAATTTAACGCGAAAAACCGATATCGCACGAATCCCATAACCTTTTAAAAATGAAAATGTGGTGAATGTGGCGAATTTTAGTGCAGCCTCACTTTCAAGTCGCAATACCGCACTGAATACCCTCGCATCTCTAGCCAACCAGAGCGCGCGAATTCTTTGAGCTATGCGATTCTATCAAGTCTGCATTTGAATGGGTCCTTTGCACGAAAAAAATTGCTGATGGCAAGCTTTGCCATCCACTATACAAATCCTTTAAATTGTTCTAACTTTCAAACCGTCGTAAAATCTCGCACTCAATTGATGGTTTGAAAATGGCAGTCTTACAAATTTCATGGCGCTCTTTGGATTTTTCGACATCCATTTTGTTGCATGACCTTGCACGAACTGCGATGACTAAAGCCGACAACAAACGAAATATTCAGAAAATATTTCTTAAAGTTCTTTGTACAAGTGTCCCGTGCACTGCCTCGAAAGATCTTCGGAGGCGGTAAAACCTGCAATTTTGTGTTCAACTGTTCAAGTTTACTCCGCCGATATAGAATTTTAGGAGATGACATCACAAGGAACATAAACTTGCAGTTGGTGTACCGCAGTATACCAATTGATTGCACGTTTCAAAGATTAGATTTCAAATTTTTACTCTCTTAGAAGCCAATATAACTTTTAACCTTTTGTCATGGTACAAAAGAGTAGGTTATATAACCATTTAATTCGGTGCGCTATTCTAGCTGAAAACTTGGAAATAAAATCGCATCATCTGCAGTTTAACTTATTGAAACATCACAGTAAACGGTGATCTGCCAGTAAAACGACAACCATGATGCAATTCCATTATTCCCCACTATCTCTGAAAAGTTTTTGAGGAATCGATGTTCAAAGCTGATAGAATTAAAGCTTTACAAGATAACACCCCTCAAGAAATTTGATTAGTGAATTTATTAAGGAGAAAGGGTCCTGCGCGATCTTAAGCAAAGGACCGGGGATTTTGTCCCTTTTTGGCGAACAAAGCATGCTGAAACCCCGGTCTAAAAAGTCTGAATAACTCGAAAAAAAATATATTACAAGGGATTGTTCATACAAAGAAATTAATTATTTTGGAAGTTACGACGGATTTAAACTATGCAAAAGTGGCTGCCTTTTTAACATTCTTTTGTTTGCATATAATCTAGCCTCACTAACCTCGTTTTAGATGAGGTTAGTTAGGGCCAATTCGCACTAGCGGACAAAGTTTGTAACAATCGGTAGATTTCATCATTTATGTGTCACTTGTCACAGAAAACAAGTGCGAATACGTTTTTTGAGACCTAGAACTTATCAAACAATTCAGGAAAACAAAGAAGCAGTTGTCTTATGATTGGTCCGCCTTGCACGCGCGATACATTTTGTCAAACAATCGCAAAAACAAGTGTGAACGACTTGTTGGACAAGTGCAAATTTTGTCAAAACGGACAAATCTTCAAAGGGGCCGATGTCCTGCCTCAAGGCAGGACAAGTCATGACAAGTCGCATTCCAACGCCCCCCGTAATGCCAGATAACAATACGTTGTTGATTGGCTATTGTGTTTGGTCTGGATTGTACTAAAAAACAACTCGCGAAATTTTTCCGCGATAGGCGGCAAAACATGTTTGTGTGCCAAGGTGAGGTCGTGGAAGGATGGTAATACCGGGGTTGGAACAAATGAATGCGGAGGGAACCAGTTTGTGCCGGTAAATGGAGGGGAAAAGAAATAGTTTACTTGCCACATTTTCCCCGCAGGTCAGCACAAAAACATCACTTCACGCACACTTCAAATGCAAATCGTTTTAAAATTTTTCACCACGTGGACCTGCCTGATTATTTGATATTTGCACAAGACGACCGTGCCGAGAAATGTACCAGAAGCAAGTGCAGAGCTATTGTAATAATAATTACACCTTTTGTTTTCTTCAAAATGTCTCTGACTTGTCGCGACAATTTTGTTTTTGTCAAAAATGTTATGACATTTAAAACTTGTCCGCTAGTGCGAATCGGCCCTTAGTTAGGTTAATTTAAATACATGTAAAAGAATTTTAAATTGGCAGCCATTTTTGCATATGTATGGTCTATTGTTATTGATCACTGGGGCGTGTATCTTAATTATTTCAGTGTCGATATTGTTTGCGTAGTATACTGTGAACTGGGCAGTTCATGCATAAGACATGGCATCCCCATTGAACACAGAATTATAAGCAGAATATAGTTCATCAAAACAAACCAATATGGGATCTTATGCAGGCCATGTTCTTCCGGGATCTTTCTTCGTCCTTTTTGGCCTGTGGTGGTGGTTTCATGTCCTAGCCTTGATTGCCCAAGCACAAGCAAGGTTGTTAAAACATCGCTTCAGCGCTGTGCAGATAAAAAGGGACTGCGCCTTCGAACTACTAGACTTTGAGTCTTCTACGTGGCGTAAAGTTCCTGTATCAAGCATGAGTCGTTTCCCAGTTGAACCCTGTTTGAAAATTATAGCAGCTACGGTTGGAATCATTGCAGAGCTAACGAAAGGCGAATGGAGTCTTGTGGACAAATCATCTGGCCATTTTTCGCACTTGAATAACTTCAGTCATGCAACGATGTTTAGCATTTTCCTGTTTGGTGCCGTAGTGGAAATTCTGCGGTTCTACTCCATATTATTCTTGCCTGCAGCAACAGATCACCTCTTAGCATCATTGGGGTTCTTTCTAGTTGGAGAGCTATTTTACTACCACATCGATGGGCGCTCGGAGCTGGATCAAAAGCTGCACGTTTTGCTATATATTGTCGCATTTTCCATCGCAATTGTTGGTCTTCTTGAAGCATGGCAACGCAACAGTTTCGTGTTGTTTATTACGCGCACATTTTTGGTCGTCCTGCTAGGGACTTGGTTTATCCAAATCGCCCATGTGTTGTACGGATCCCATCCTTGGCACAACATAGCCTCAAATCGAGCATTCGTTGTGATCGCTTTTTCGTGGCATGTGTTAGGTCTGCTCGGGATGTGCATTTGCAGCCTTGTTGCAGTAAGTTTGTTCGTACGGATGAAGAGATCGGCATGTATTAATCCGTCAGCGTCTAATGGAAACTTCACAACAGGAACAACAGAACTTCACAGTTTGATGACTGAAGAACAAGTCAACGAAGAATTAGCTTAAATTGATTAAAAGAAGTTTTCCCGCCTCTATATACGTAACAGACGTGACTTCAAAAAACGCGAGCGTCAAATTAACCTCTGCAGATTGCTGGTGGACAACACAGCGTAAATAATTGAAACAAAATATGATATTTTATGTCATAATCCAACTCCATTTCATGGAGTAGATATAACGCGCGAAAAGAGAATTAATTACGGTATTTGTACTCTACAAGTGTTTTTTTCATTCTTCTTGACGCGGGAGGGATTAAAAAATTGGAAAGTCAGCATTTCGCCAAAAGAAAACGCTGGATTAAATTGCTGAATAATAGATTGTATTTTGGCTCGCCCTTCGGGCTCGTCACAATACTGCAAGGCTCGTTAAACAGAGTATAGTAGTTTGTATAATGCGATCGTCTGGGTAAAACAGTACAGAAATGGGAGTAGATTTTCCCATCGATATAGCTTTATTAACTTCGCATATTTTTAACTGATATATCTCTAAAGACTGTAAATTTAGCTGCAACAAATTCAGCTGAATTACGTTATCATAGGGAAAAAACATCTCAGACACCACTTGTACGGTCATGAAAATTTCCATAAAGATTAATGTCAAAAAGTGACAGCAATCAACATAAGACTGAAAACACCTTAAGTGCGTTTGAAACGCACTTAAGGTGTTTTCAGTCTAAATAACTAGCTCAGGTTGATGAAAACGAGCGTTTGTCTAAAAGTAAATAAATATAGCTAAAATATAAAGCTGCCAGTACATAATCTTTTCCTGCTATACTAACGGAATATGTAGAAGCAAATTGATCTTTGTAAATAAAGGAGAGTTCACAGTGTCTACACTAGGGAGTTGTATTTGCTTGAAAATCTAAAATTTCACCTTATTCCGCCAATTCACTGCATGCGCATAAAGAGGTTGCGTTGCGCGCCTCGTTGGCTATCTTGTTGTTATTGCGAAAGTATTTCACGGTTGTTATTTGAATTTTAATGTATTTCACAGGAATTGTTAATTCAGCTCATCATTGGTCTAGGCGTTTTTCTCTTTTGTGTTTTCAACAATTGTTTTTTCCATTCAAATTAGCATTTATACATGTGTTGTATTTTTTCCTTTTTGTGTATAACCGTTTTCGAGATAAGGTTGTTCGACGCTGTAAAATCAATATATCTACCATCTCATATCCAACGCGCGTGCCAGAATAATTGTTAAATTTGACTTTTCCCATTAAACGCCCCTATTGAAGATCTTGTTTCGTATTTTACGTTGTTAGAGGATGCTCGGAGCGACTGTGGGACTTGCTTTTGGTTTCATATCGTTATGATCAGATAGTTTTAGCATGTGGCATTCTTGTATACCTAAAAAAACATTTCAGACACAGTACCCCGTCCCAACAGAAACCGGACCATGTTCTGTCCAAAAATTTCCCCCCCTAACTTCCCCTGCCCTGTATGTACGTTCCCCCCCCAAAATACTCCAACTTGAAAGGGACGTTGAGAAAATATAAGCCCAGCGCTTATTTTCGGAATTTTACTGTACGTTTTGTTCGAGAAAGCGAGACAAAACGTTCATTAGTCTAGCATAAGGACCTTAAATATCTCAGCCTTCTACCCACGGAAAAAGAGGCTCGTTTCCAAACCCCTCCCCCCTGATCGTCGACGCGTCGATTCCAAGCGCGACATCTAACTCAACGCTGTGCGAGATTGCCTTGCAACAGGAACGAACCGGAACATAACGATCCGTCCTTCAACACAGAAGTGACTGGGAACTAGTACAGATTATTCAAAACACGCACGCGCTGGAAACCCGCGCGCGCGTGTGCAGAAAAAGCCAAAAATTTGCTACACAGAAGAGTGGCATGCCAGTGATATTGTTTTTTTAAGGGACCTTGTTAAATTTAACGTTGTAAATAAACTGTTTTGTGGATTTGTGACTTTCCAAGCCCTGTCGCAAAAATATATACACATCAACAAAATGGTTTCTATGGAATGTCACTCAAAAATAACGTCATAAAACAACCAATTATGACGTTGAATGCGCAAAAAGTTCTCAGAGTTCGAAATACTTGTTTCGTGCAAGTTGAAAGCGTCTTGAAGTGAGCTTTTTTTCGTCGATATTGGAAGAATCAAATGGTTAAGCATGTCGAGATTGGTTAAAATTATTGCCTTGGTTTGTTTTTTGATCGTGCCTTCAACTGCAGCATTATTAACTGAAGATGACCCGGATTATTTCCCGGCAGAGTTTATATGCCCTGGCTCGGGTTAGCGACCTGAATTCGGATTTATTCTCTCTTCTTTCTCCCTTTTTTTAAAAAACGCGCTTAACCATTCCCCATTTTTGCAGGTGAAAGAGATGGTAGCTGTTGTGCGATGTCGAACTTAATAAGCTTTCCCCTGATATCGCGCGATTTTATTTTCAAGTTTAATATTTATTATTTTTTTCTAACTATTGCAGGTTTCAATGTCGCTGCACAACTTCACTGGATTTCAGAAGGTATGTTTGTCAAAAACAGCATCATTCTCAAAATGTTGACAAAAAGAGTTTGTACATGTAACATTTTCGCTTGCTTGATAGGCGCGACAGCTCTAATGCTAGCTAAGTGACTGTTTTAACCGTCTTTTCTTTTTTATTATTTTTCCAGTGTGGAAAAGGAACGCACCGTACGAAATTGGTTATCCGCTACTGTACAGCACCCTTGCCTTTTTGCCTCTGCTCCCGTTTCTGTGTTTTCTAATACCGTCCAAAGAAACTCTTTTGCAGCAGGTCAGTGGAAATTTATGCGAAAAAATATTGCAAACAAAAACTACAGTTTTAGGACTGGGACAACATCCACGCTGCCGCTCCATTTCCGGTCACCACGTGAACCGAACTGACCGGAAGTGGATCGCGAAACAACCTCTGTTTAGCCAGGCGAGAAGACGACAAGACAATCTAATGTTATGACTGTTTTTTTTATTATCCATAGTACGAAGAAGAACAGAATCGAAAGCAAATGGAAGCTGAACCCGAAAATGATGAAGATGATGAAGAAGAATACTATGTCCCTGCACAGGAGCCCTGCACTATCACTAACCCCAGACCCCCTATTGCTATTTCCAAGAGCAACAGTTACATTGGAGACAGACTGGTCGCGGCAGTTGAACAAAACAAGCCCAAGTTATGTGCACCACGTGTTATCATGGAGACGCCTTTGACAGATGAGAGAGAGGAAGGCGAGGTTACAGTGGCAGAACAGTTCCCGGATTTGACAACGGTAGATACCGCTGACAGCTTCGTTCGCATCAAAGAACTGTCAGAGAGAATTCGTCCCGAGTCCACACTGGGGTAAGTTTTAGGACTTATGCATCAGTCAATTCCACCAGTGCCCATCCCCCCCCCGGGCATTAGCTTTTCTTTGGTAAATTCCCCGGGGTGGGGATGAGGGAACCGGGCAAATGCCCCGCTCCCGGGTTGATTGTTTTCAATCTCTCGATAGGTGATATAAGAATATAATACAAGTTGTTGCTTCTTGACAATGAAGAAATATCTAAAATTCAGAAAATATACCTTTAAAAACATCCATGAACATCCACGAGCTTCTCTAATCCTTCATGGACTAGCTAATCTGCAACGTAGTCCACGTCTTGGCCTATAAACGCCTCCATCACGAATACGCGACTCACTCCACGGTTTCGAAACCACATGTCAAATGCCCGGGGGTCAACCCGAGGTACGCAAATGCCCCACCCCCGGGACGGGCAACATTAGGAAATGCCCCGGGGTTGCCCGGGGGGGGGGATGGGCACTGCTGGAATTGACTGATGCATTAGTCGCAGCCAGTGAAGTACTCTCTTGGTCGCAGCTAATGTTTAAGAATATAAGTATTTTCATTTGTAGGAAAAGTTTAATTTTCCTTATTGCTTGTTTAAAGATGGACTTCTTTTGATTTTACAGAAAAGCTTGTCTCATGGTTGCCGGTGGTGCTTTCATTTCTTACGGGATTTATCGCCTTCTTGCGTAAGTTAAACTGACCTCTCCGATTTGTAATGTTAAACATGGAAAGATTTACTAACTGTCGAAAGATTTAACATGCTAAGTCACTACGCTTACAAACGCGCCTTCCAATTCTAATTCTTTGTTTCTTTTGACACACCTAGTCTAGTTTCCCTCTGGTCTAATGGCAGCGAATGAAACTCACACTTCTAATTTTCCCTCTTTTTACAGGAAGTGAATGTCTTATTATGGTTTAGAGGAAAAAGTTGTAAAGCATACGTTGGAAAAAGAAGTTGTAAAATATTACTTGTATATAATTGTCAATATTGTTACGTTGGTGTAAAAATCAGATTTGGGAAAAGTTGCAAACATATTACTTGTATATACTGAAAAGCCATGGAGTTGTCAGTATTGTTACAGTCGTTTTGGTTTTGATAAAAAAGTTATTAATTAATAAAAATAAGTTGTCTCTCAACTAGTGGTTTTAAGTGTGTTGGTTTCCCATCGGTTAGCCCATCCAAGGCTCTAAGATTGTGGAAAAACGAACGACGAGCGGACTTCCACTTCTTTTGCTGCCATTTGCTCGTTTTCCAATAATCTGATCACCAGATCCCGGGACAGGCTATCACATGATTGTTTTGTTCAAAGCGTTTGATTGGCTTGTTTATTTTGGCCAAGAAGCGTCGAGTTTTTAGCCCCTAAACCAATCAAATTCCGAAATGAAACGAGAGAAATTGGAATCAAATTCGGCGCGGTTGTCATTTTGGCTCTGAGCCCGGATGTTCAAAGGATGGATAATGCAGATACACTGGATAAATCACTATCCACACTGGACAATGAATTTGCGTTATCCATCCCGGGCCCTGGTCAACAAAATAAACAACGACAACCTACCTACTTGGGTTTATGGCTTCCGTTACGCATGTAACGTGTGCTGCTTTTCCCAATAACAAAGTGAGACGGTAGATCACTGTTGATGACAACTTCCACTTTTCACTTTAAACATCCAGTTACATACTTTGGTCAAACCATCATCCCTGTTTTACAAACCACTAAAATTTTTTTGTTCCTTAAACGGCCCGGACGCGTCATTAAATACCTTTTTACAACTGAGTTTTATGCTAACTAAATTGCAGTTCCATTTAGAGTCGAATATTATTATATTATAATGTTGTTCATTCCTAGACGTTCACATCTTCGAGGAAAGCCGAAAGGAAACCGACAAAAATCGACGGAATAGTTCGAATAAATTGGAAAGGCACAAAGCGCTTCGTAAAATTCCGATTCAGTTCCGATTATCTCCGAAAGTCATTCGTTGCGTACGGCTCCTTTCCTCGGCTTTCCGACCAACGATCCGAAGTTTATTCAGTCTTAATTAAGCCCAAGTTTCTCCTTCCATTCTTTCATGGCCTTCACTGACACTAAATTTCCTCCACAGACAATAACAAGAGCGGATTTCAGTTCTCCAAGCTTTCCCTGTTCCTGCCACACTTTAAAAAGTCTTTTGTACACACACGCCAGAGCCGCACCACACGCTGGTTGAACTAACATACGATGATCATCTGAAAAGAAAGATCATTTGACGTCAGAAGAAGACTGTTTGAGCCCTTTTGCACAGCGGTCAAACGCAAAAGTTACATCCAGGTCTCATCATCTTTACATTTTTTGAAAGTAAAACTTCGTCACCACGGTCTCTCTTCCTCCTTATCCCAGAGACTCTGGTACGAGGTTGTTTCGAAGCACGATGCCCGAGACGTTTATAACAAAACGTTAGAAAAAGTACAGCGAAAACCATAATACGACGCAAAACAACTGGTGTAACAAATGTATTTTTTTATAATTTGACAACGGCAGTTTCATAGCAACAACTGTCGTGCTTTTCGCGCGCTCTGATTGGTTAACACAGAGTGATTAGCAAAGTACCATTCACCTCCGAGCTGCCGATGAGAAACAAAATGGCTTCCCGTTTCGCTCCGCTTACCGAAAGTAGTGTTTTGGTCCGCTAGTTATTCAGTTTGTGTGGTATATACTAAAACAGTTAATTATTAACCTCAGTGTCGGTAAATGTGGTGAATATTTACCTCCATCTCGGTAAATAATTGTTAATTATATTTATATCGAACGTATTGTCGCGTATAGTTAGTTGAATACTCCGTTAAGAGTGACAGAGATTAAGCACTTAAATTCAGTAACAATCGCTGGCTTCCTTTTGGGCTTTTATAGCCAAAATTTTTGATATTGGTTTTCAAAACCGTTAGTTATCTAGTAATTTAACAAAATTATTTTTTAGCTCTGGCGAACGTTTCGCAAGGGATTTCGTTTCCCCTTCCTGCTCCTCTTTTTGGTCTTTTAACTTGTTTATTAATTGTTTTGTGATTTCCCTAAATTCTCAAAACATCTATAACATGATCGAGTGAACAAGTGTTTCCAATGAGAATCAGAGTCAAACACCCAAAAAGTTCAGTTTCCTGACATCGCAAATATTTGATGATTTGGCAACGCTCATATCTGTTGACCATTGGAATTCCTTATTTGCCTTTGGAACTTATCTGACACGAAAGAAATTTGCTTACCTGCGAATCTTTCGCATGCCAAAACAGCTTCTTCGTCACTACACACGTAATTTATAACCTTGTGGTTCTGAGTCCACTCCAGTGCTTTAGCGGCCACTGTTCTCGCACCAAGGCACGTTGCTATGCTATTGAAAAAGAGAAACAGGTAGATATAGAACGGTTTTCATTTGAGCAACGTGAAACCTAGCCTGATTCTCAGACGTCCAAGGTGGATCCCGGCCGCTACGCTTTCCCTCTCTCCCTCTCCTAGCCTGATTCTCAGACGTCCGAGGTCGATCCCGGAAGGACCAATCACAAGAAACGTAAATAGACCTAACAAAATGAGCCAATGAAAACTCGAAGCAAATACAAGTGACCAGCGCCAAGCGCGGGAAAACGCGTGAGACGAAGTCGCGATTGGTGTTGTTTTGGTTGAGTAGATGGTGCGAGCTTTTTTCTAAACCAATCACAGAGCGCGCGTGGAAAGCAAACCCAAAACAATTCCAGACTTTTTTTCGACGTCAACTAGAAGACTTGCTCTACTCAAACATTGGTGTTTGCTTGAGTAAACGAGTCTCTCTTCGCGCGGTAAAATTCTCCCCTCGTTCAAGAGACGTTTGAGGTTCGACCCGAAAAGTGAAATTCCAAACTGATGACGTATAGCAGCTTCACAGAGATTCGTGTCGTGACTTGGATTAGATTTACCCGCGACTAAAAGACTATTGTTAGATCCATCCCTGAGACGTATATACTGGCATAACGATGAACGTACAAAACAGATAATTTTCTTTCTTTTCATTCACTGCCGGAAAAACTGCGCAAAAAACTAAAAAAATTTTCATGCCACTGGGTGCAATGCAGTGCAATGTTACCAATACTGGACACATGTTGAAACTGTTGCACGCAATGTTTGAGAAGTATAACAAGATTTTACTTCTGTAAATGCGCGCAACAACTCTGGCGGTGGACACACGATACAATTTAGCTATTGCGCGCAATGAACCATTTGAACCTCATTATAATAGTTTTCTAAGGTAGAAAAACCAATAAAGTAATAATAAACCAAAAATAAATAACGATGATTACGACTCAGGAAGATAAGGGCAGATTGCAAATGACAAACTTAACTGAGATTGACCAAGTTTTCAAAATGCACCGTCTGTTTCGTAGTTTGTGAACTAACAGCTCCTTTGATAATATTGCGATCCTTTTTTTTATTGATGCAAACAAAAGGACATTACAGACATACTGACAAAAGAGTTGCTTACACTAACAAAATACAATTTTACGCTCACACAATAATGCTTTACATTAAACGAAACACTACATATAAATTAATTACATTGTTTTTTGTAAAAAAAATAAAAAACTATTTGAAAGATATACACTACATTAACAAATTACAATATTACTCACTAACAATACACTACAATATACTATTTACAAGCAGTTCCCATTATTAGATATTACTCAAAACCTTATATTCTCAGTAAACGCACTTGAAGAAGAAGAAGAAGCGGTTGTGAAGGGTGTTTTGGTCTGTGTATATACTTCATGGTACCACTCCATATAGTGTCCCATAACGACTGGTTGGGAGGAATTAAGGTTTTTTTGTGTTTTCCTCTTGCTAGAGAGCCAAGAACTGGCTATAATGGCGAAGAATAATAAAAATGTAAAATCTACGCTTATATTGACGCCTGCATGGGCTCCTGACGTCTGAAACACCCTTAGACTGCTCCTCCACCGACCCAGGGTCGACTCCGTCACGCCAGTCGAATTTTTGGCGCGCGAAAACTGGTTACGTGACTGAATTGGACATTTCAGCAAGCAAGTGTGCGGAGATAATGGAACCCCTTCACATCAAAACACCTTTACTCGAGAGCCATGCCATGACTAAATTGGCGGGATTTCCTGTCTACTTGAAGTTAGAAAATGTTCAACCACCAGGTTCCTTCAAGATTCGGGGAGTAGGCAATCTGTGCCAAAAGGTTTGACATAAGCTTAAATTTAAGCTTGAATCACGTTCTACTTTGTTTTATTTTAATAAGTCAAAAACTCGTTTATTCATCCAACAATTGTTTTTGTCTCTATTTACACTATGATCACTTCGAAAACTTAGCCAAAAGAGAAACATAATGATAAAATGGGAAATTTAAAACTCTAGAACTCTGATGAGAGACACGTGTAAATGATTGTTTGTAAATTTTGTCACGGTTTCCCTGGCAGTCTAAAGTTGTTGTGAAAGAATTACCGTAACTTTACATCAGCCTCGTTTGTGTGATTTAATCAATACGTAATTTTCATTTTAAATCTGGAATATTTGCATGGAATAATGTTCACAGCCCTCTATTTTTTCGTGTTTTTTTTTCGATCAATGAGCGCGCGGTGAGAACGGCGAGAGAACTGGACGCCAGCGCAAAACGGAAGAAGCAAGGGAGTGGGGGGCGGTAAGGGGGCGGGACATTCTCGTCCCCATAGCCCTTTTCTCTTCTCTTAGCCGGCGGGGCCTTGGCACGAGAAACGAAGGGCTCTGGGGACACAGGATTTCCAGTCCTAGATTCTAGGACTTCCGGTCTTCATGTATGCAGTCGTGATGTTTCTAAAGACTGTGTGGGACAGTCATGGCGTTTTTTACTTCCGCTCAAGAATTTCTTTGTTTCAAACAGCCAATCAAAAAAATTCGAATTTATTCAAAAATCCTATGTCCCCAGAGCCCTTCGTTTCTCGTGGCAAGGCCCCAGCCGGCTAAGAGAAGCGAATAAGGGCTATGGGGACGAGAATGGGGGCGGGAGCGATTTATTTTTCTTTCACTTGCTTCGCTCGCTTCCCACCCCACCTCCCCTGTGCGCTCACGCTTCGCGCTCGTGCTCACTTTGTTTGCCTTTTTACGTTGAAAAATCGAGAGGCTGTGGACAGTCTACATGGAATAATGATTATAGGACTAATATTTATTTAATAATAATATGGCAACAATAATAGCAACAATCAATTATAAATCTGGATAGCAAATATAGTAAGGGCTTCTTTATTATCCCTACTTGAAATTATCCCTACTTGATTTTATGCTAGGTCCAAAAATCAGACTCAATAGGCTTTTCATTTACAAAAGACTTAAATCTATCAATAAAACTGCCTGAGCGATCTGTGTTCATAGCTTAAATATAAAGCGTTTAAAACATATCCAAAAAACTCTAAATTTCTGATCGCCTTCTGCTGTATTCTTCAGAGAAAAATGACTTTGCAGGAGTCACAGAATTTAAATATGAGAAACATTATTGACCATTATTTTTCGTTGCCCACTTGGGCTTGGTGATGCAATCAATGATGCATATACACTAGGGGTACTCTTTCATTGATGGACTTTTTATCTGAAAAAGAGTGCAAAGACTCTTAAAAAGTGACCTTTTGTTTTTTTCTGTTCACACCTGCTCCTATTTTTAAAACATTCAAAAATGGAGGTCCAGTTGTGAAACCATCTCAGTGGTATCAAACTGGACTGGCCCTGTGTGGGTCTGTTTTGGAGCCTGCTTATACAATTTTGGCTGTGGTTCCATGGGAAATTATCCAATATGAGAGCCCCCTTTATGTATTTTTGTGACAAGCAGTGGACCACAAACCTGATCAGTCTGGTCTCAGACTGATCAGGACTACTTTGGAGAAGTTTAAGTGTTGTATTTACAATCTTGAAAAGTGCTTCTAGAACTTTTCACAGGTTTGTATCACAAAATTTGAAGGCATCGAATTATTGGCAGGGTACCAATATGCATAATGGGGTAGGATTGCAGCTGAAATTGGTGCATTACAAAAACAGTCAAAACGACCCTTGTCCATAATTCTCTGGCATTAAGTTTTGGTTCATGAATGTCCCTCTTTACCTATGTAGTCATGAAATGATTATCTGTTGTAATAAAATTATAATATTGACAAATTTGATAACATCAATAATTTTTTATACCAATAAGGTTACCCACCCCCACCCCCATCCCTTTAATGCGTTTCCTGTTTTTGTGTTGCATTTGATCAGTTGGATTTTAAAAAATGGTCCCCCAAAGAAAGTCTGGAACTAGTAGGCCCAGACCCCTAGCACCACTGCATGACAGCAATGTAGGTCAAGGGAGCTAAGGCAAGATCAATACTGTAATAAAAATCAAAATTTGAACCACCAGAATACTATTCACCATTAAGAAATTACAGATAAATCTGCATTTGTAAAAACAATGTTTATTTTTTGGATTAAAGGTGAAAAAATGTTTGACTATGTCATTACCTTCCTTAGAACCTTTTTTCTTTTCCGAAATGTGAATATTTGGCCAGTCATCCAGCCAGATAATGCTAAATGGAGCAAAAAAGGGGATGGCCTAACAGTAATATAAAATAAATAAAACTCACAGTGACTTTCAGTAAAATATATATACCACAAATTCTTTGTGGTATATATATTTTACTTTAACTTTTCTACTTCCTTACTTTCCAGGCTATGCAAAGAGGATGTGACCATATGGTTTGTTCGTCAGGTAGGTTCACTTGATAAATTACAAAACATAGAACTTTAATGTCCCCAAAATTAATTTGAGCCACATAACCTGATTACCCATATTATCTTTGTGATGGTAGGTGGTAATGCTGGGCTTGCAGCGGCATATTCAGCCAGGAAGCTCAACATCCCTTGTACTATAGTAGTACCTGGAACAACACCAATGTTTATTGTGGAAAGACTGCGGGAGGAAGGAGCGACAGTTGAAATCTGTGGCAATGTAAGTTGTTTGTTGATTTAATGCAAATTATCAAACTTTTAGCATCAAGATTAGCATATAAACAGTGGGAGTAATGTGGTGGCCTAATGATCAGCATGCTGATTTCCTGACTGTATCATCTGGATTCAAGCTGTGGCCAGGGTCACAGCAAGAAAATTTACTCTTATGTTATCTCCGTCCACCCAGTTGTACAAATGGGTGCTTGCGAATTTAATGCTGGGGTTAATGCTGTGATAGACTAGCATCCAATGTAAGGAGTGGGGGGGGGGGGGGGGGGGGAAGAAGAAGAAGAAGAAATACTCCTAATCCTTTAATGCCTTGCAGAAAACTGGGATAAACTTCAGCTTGATTGGCCAACAGGCCTAAATCCAGACTTTTTACCATTACCATGCATCTAAGCAGGCCCTGAACAGATATTCAAAGGCAAACATGATAACAGCCATTTCCAATATTACGACAGTAGTTTTGACACTGATGCAACATTGTTTATCACTTGTACAGTCTTGGGATGACGCAGATGCACGGACACAGACACTTGCTAAACAACCAGGTTAAGTTGTATGATCAAAATTTTATTTTTCTTTACAGTTCAGTACACTGCTATAAAAAAAGACAGACAAACCCCAATAAGAATTAACAATTTAAACGTAGAGTAGCTTAATACTAGTTGTAAACCACCACTTGGCTGTGGCATACCCCCACATTATGAATGAGTTTGGGAAGCTTAGTTTGCTAAGCTGGATGGAAGGTCCTAGGTAGCTTGAGTAGCTTGTAATTGTGTTAGATTCTAGTATAAGTGGCCCAGGTTCGAGCTGTTGCTTGAAAAAAGAAAATGTTTCAAGCCCCAGCTGGGGTCTGTGTTCTTTGGCAAGACATTTTACTCTCACAGTGCCTCATGCTTCTCTGGCAAGAGTAATACTCCTGGCATTTGTTACTAGCAAGCCACAGTTCATTTGCAATTCATTTGCAACTTCTGTGTTTTCAACTTTGTAGGCTATGCATATATTCCACCATTTAATCACCCAGATATCTGGTATGTATAAACATTGTATTATTTAAATAGTTTAAACAGCTGGCTATATTGTGCAGGCCTCAGTAGCCAGACTTTTCTAACAACTAAGACAAATGTGAAGCATCAAAGGTGCAAGCCACTAAGGAGTTACCTTTTGAAACCTAGAAGCCCGGAAATGTCACTTTTGAGGCAATATCAGAATTAAAAGAAACACGTCTAAGTTACTTAATTTGCTAGTAATCCGTAGCCCCTTGCAGGAACATGAAAAAATTAATAAATTCAAGAGTTCTACCGAGGCAAGTGCCTGTTACTAGCAATGGCCTAGTTGCGATTAATGTCAGTTCTTAGAGTACCACACATGGCCTTTTCTCTGCAGGGAAGGCGTGGCCACTGTCATCCATGAAGCAGCGGAACAAATGCCAGAAAAGCCAGGCATGGTAGTGGTTTCCATTGGAGGAGGTGGCCTCTTGTCCGGAGTACTACAAGGCATGCATGATGTGGGATGGACTGATGTTCCCCTTGTTGGCATGGAAACCAAAGGAGCAGACAGTTTTGACGCAGCAGTACAAGCAGGAGAGCTTGTTACATTAGATGCTATCACAAGGTGGGGGAATGGAAGCATCAAGCATCTTATTTTAAAGGAGTTAAGCTTAAAGAGCATTATTACGTGAAGAAGTATTTATCATAAGAACGGATCGCTAAGGAGCTGTAATAGATAATGAAAGGTGGTAACTTTTTGAGCGCGTTGAATAAATGATAAAGATGAAATGTTCATTTTTCACAAGTGTGGGACAAAGAAAAAATCTGAGTCCCTGACGGGAATCGAACCCATGGCCTTCCAGATACCGGTTGGGCACTCTAACCACTGACCTACGAGAGACTTGGTAAGCTGGGCCATGGGTTCGATTTCTTTGTCCCACGTTCGTGACAAATAAAGATTCATCTTTATCAAATGAGCTGTTACTTCACAGACTACGAAACAGATGGTGCATTTTGAAAACTTGGTCAATCTCAGTTAAGTTTGTCGTTTGCATTCTGCGCTCATCGTTCTCAGTAGTAATCACTCTTTTATTTTCGGGCTCTTTATTACTTCATTGGTTTTTTTACCTTGGAAAACTTTTATAATGAGGTTTCTTTCACTTTGAAAGTAATTTTTTGTATTGCTTCTGTGAAAATTGATCGAGTTTCAGATGTTTTATTGCGCGCAATGGCGCGCAATAACTAAATTGTATCGTGTGTCCGCCGCCAGAGTTGTTGCGCGCATTTACAGAAGATAAATCTTGTTATACTTCTCAAACATTCGCGTACAACAGTTTCAACATGTGTCCAGTATTGGTAACATTGCATTGCATTACATTGCACGCAGTTTGTCATTTCAATATATACGTATCAGGGATGAATCTAACGACAGTCTTTTAGTCGCGGGTAAATCTAATCCAAGTCACTACACGAGTCTCTGTGAAACTGCTATACGTCATCATCAGGGTGGAATTTCACTTTTCGGGTCGAATCTCAAACGTCTCTTGAACGAGTGGAGAATTTTACCGCGCAAAAAAGACGCATTTACTCAAGCAAACACCAATGTTTAAATAGAGCAAGTCTTCTAGTAGGCGTCGAAAAAAGTCTGGAATTGTTTTGGGTTTTCTTTCCACGCTCTGTGATTGGTTTAGAAAAAAGCTCGTGCCATCTTCTCAACCAATCAGATGCAAAACCAACACTGGTGGCGACTTTCTCTAACTCGTTTTCCCGCGCTTGGTGCGGGTCACGTGTATTGACTGTAAAAGTTTTCATTGGCTCAATTGTATTAGGTTTATTTACGTTTGTTGTGATTGGTCGTTGTAAAAGCTTTAGTTTTGGTTTCACGTCGCTCAAATGAAAAGTGTTTTATGTCCACCTGTTTCTCTTTGTCAATAGCATAGCAACGTGTCTTGGTGCGAGAACAGTGGCCGCCAAAGCGCTGGAGTGGACTCAGAACCACAAGGTTTTAAATCACGTGTGTAGCGACGAAGAAGCTGTTTTGGCATGCGAAAGATTCGCAGGTAAGCAAATTTCTTTCGTGTTTCCAGATAAGTTTCAAATTAAAGGCAAAGTGTCAATAAAGAATTCCAATGGTCAAGAGATATGAGCCTTGCAAATCATCAAATATTTGCCATGTCAGGAAGCTGAACTTGTCGGATGTTTGACCTGTTTCTAATTGGAAACACGGGTTCACTCTATTTAACAATTATCCTGCGAATTCGCGCGGAATATCGCCTGATACTTAGCCGACGAGGCCGTAGGCCGAGTTGGCTAATATCAGACGATATTCCGCAAGATTGAGCAGGATAATTGTTTTATTATTCAACAAATTGTCAACGAAACAGATTTTGCAGCGAAAAAAGCTTTGGTTGTGCAGCGTTTGCAAGATTTCGGACGAATCTTGGCAACTTACGTGTATCGCAGGATATCAATGACTTTCTGACCATATATGGACATTATAGATCAGATTTTCTAAAAATTTTCTAAGAATGGACATCACAAAACAATTAATAAACAAGTTAAAGGACCAAAAAAACTAAAAATCATATAGTTATATTACTAGATAGTAAACGATTTTGAAAATCGATGACAAGTTGTTTTGCGTCGTATTATGGTCTTCGCTGTACTTTTGCTAACGTTTTCTTATAAACGTCTCGGGCATCGTGCTTCGAAACAACCTCCTACCAGAGTCTCTGGGGTGAGAAAGAAGAGAGACCCTAGTGACGAGGTTTTGAAGATGACGAGACCCGGATGTAGCGTTGAACTTTTGTGTTTCACCGCTGTGCAAAAGGGCTCAAACAGTCTTGTTCTGACGTCAAATGATCTTTCTTTTCAGATGATCATCGTATGCTAGTTGAACCAGCATGTGGCGCGGCTCTGGCCTGTGTGTACGAACGACTTTTTAAAGTGTGGCAGGAACAAGGAAAGCTTGGAGAACTGAAATCCGCTCTTGTTATTGTCTGTGGAGGAAATTTAGTGTCAGTGAAGGCCATGAAAGAATGGAAGGAGAAACTTGGGCTTAATTAAGACGGAATAAACTTCCGATCGTTGGTCGGAAAGCCGAGGAAAGGAGCCGTACTCAACGAATGACTTTCGGAGATAATCGGAACTGAATCGGAATTTTACGAAGCGCTTTGTGCCTTTCCAATTTATCCAAACTATTCTGTCGATTTTCGTCAGTTTCCTTTCGGCTTTCCTCGAAGATGAGAACGTCTTGGAATGAATAATATTCTAATATGATAATATTCGACTCTTAATGGAGTTGCAATTTAGTTAGCAAAAAACGCAATTGTAAAAAGGTATTTAATGACGCGTCCGGGCCGTTTTTGGAATAAAAATTTTTAATAGTTTGTAAAACAAGGATGATGGTTTGGTTTGACCAAAGTATGTAACTGGATGTTTTAAACAGTTTTTAAGTAGAATAAAATTTTTCTCTCGGTCATCAACAGTGATCTACCATTTTACTTTGTAACTGGGAAAAGCAACACACGTTACATGGGTAACGAAAGCCATAAACCTAAGTAGGTAGGTTGTCGTTGTTTATTTTGTTGACCAGGGCCCGGGATTGATAACGCATATTCACTGACAGTGTGAATAATGATTTATTCAGTGTATCTGCGTTATCCATCCTTTGAACAGCCGGGCTCACGGCACAAAATGACAACCGCGCCGAAGATGACTCCAATTTCTCTCGTTTCATTTCGGAATTTGATTGGTTTAGGGGCTCGGAACTCGACCCTTATTGGCCAAACTAAGCAAGCCAATCGAACGCTTTGAACAAAGCAATCACGTGATAGCCTGTCCCGGGAGTGATCAGACTATTGGAAAGCAATCGAATGGCAGCAAAAGAAGAGGAAGTCCGCTCCTCGTTCGTTTTTCCACATTCTTAGAGCCTTGGATGGGCTAACCGATGGGAAACCAACACACTTATATAAAACCACAAGTTGAGAGACAACTTAATTTTATTAATTAACAACTTTTTTATCAAAACCAAAACGACTGTATACAAAGAGCTGCCTCGAATCATTAATTACAAGTCTGATTTTACACCCAGAAACAATACTGACAACTCCATGGCTTTTCAGTATATACAAGTAATATGTTTGCAACTTTTGCTATTGATTTTTACACTTTTTACACCAACGTAACAACATTGACAATTACTAGGGTAACAGAATGGTTTTGTGGACCCCTCCCCCCCCATCTCCTATCTCTCCATGCCATAAGGCACATTATTGGGCTTCAATGACATTCTCTTTCCACCCACTGCGATTTTCTGGTTGGGCTCTGACCATTCTCGTCCCCAGCGCCGTTACGATAACCAAAAGAAACGATAGCTCTCTCCCCTCCCCCTTCCCTCAGGATTAGCATCTGAGCATGAGCAGTTGCGTTAATAGCTACTACACATGCGCTAATGGATGTCAGAAAATTTCTGACATCCGGTATTGGATTCAACCAGAGCCCCTCGTTTCGCCGAACACGTGACCAAAAGAACGAGGGCTCTGGGTACGAGAAGTCGCCCATAACTGCCACCCATTTGTCCGCCTTACATTCTCAATCGTTCTCAAACATGGACCCTTAAGGGTTCTAAAACACACATTTCAATCTATCAATCAATCAATCAATCAATCAATCAATCAATCAATCAATCAATCAATCAATCATCATCATCATCAATCTTTATTTTGGTATATAATTCATGTTAAGACACCATATAGTCGCCCTGCAGCTTTGCTTGCAGTTAACATTTATTTACTGCTGTTTGCTTGCGGTTAGCATTTTACCCTGTAGTTTGCTTTCGGTTAGCATTCATTTACTGCAATTTGCTTGCGGTTAGCATTTATTTTGCGGTTGGGCGACTATATGTTTTTCATTGTTGGCGGCCATGTTGACTTACCATGAAGTATATGCCTTTATTTTAATACGAAGTCTTACTCACAGCATAACTATGGTTTCCCTAAGAGTCGTATATTTACATCGATTACACTAGTTAACTACACAGTCCTTGGAAATGGAAAGAACTAGGATGTCGAATACTGTAAAACTTCGGTTATAAGCCCCCTTCCCCCGGTTATAGGCCCATCTACCTGGAAACAAAAAAAATACATCCGGTTATAAGCCCCCTCCCCCCGGTTATAGGCCCATCTACCTGGAAACAAAAAAAATACATCCGGTTATTAGCCCCCTCCCCCCGGTTATA
The DNA here is from genome assembly GCA_963693305.1 of Meandrina meandrites. Classification (NCBI taxonomy): domain Eukaryota; kingdom Metazoa; phylum Cnidaria; class Anthozoa; order Scleractinia; family Meandrinidae; genus Meandrina; species Meandrina meandrites. The sequence goes on from OY855913.1 coordinate 9,185,505, forward strand.
GGCCCATCTACCTGGAAACAAATAAATACATCCGGTTATAAGCCCCCGTCTGCTGGATGACAGTACTGAACAGGGCCAAATATTGCTTCATTTTGACTTTTTAACTAAAACACGTATTTCGATCAACACTGCCGTGGCTCGTTTCGAAACGGGTTATTTTATTCCGCCCATAAGCCCCCCCCCCCCCCCCCCACGGATGTAAGTCCCTCAGTTTATAAGCCCACCCAAACCCCCTCACGAAGTTGTATTTAAGCCCAGAGCTTATAACCGGAATTTTACAGTATGATTTAACCGTTTGCCAAGATCTGCTGTCTATGTAAACAAAGCAATTAAAGTGAAATTGATCAGACAAATTGTATGGTCATTTTATAGCCCCCACCTAATTCCTCACGGAATGTAATACCGTAAAATTCCGGTTATAAGCCCTGGGCTTATAAAACTTCGTAACGTGTTTTGGGTGGGCTTATAAGCGGAGGGGCTTATATCCGGGGGAGCTTATAAGCGGAATAAAAAAACGTTTCGAAACGAGCCACGGCAGTGTTGATCGAAATACGTTTTTAAGTTAAAAAGTGATCATAAAGCAACATTTATCCCTGCTCAGTACTGTCATCCAGCAGAGGGGGCTTATATCCGGGGGGTTTATAACCGGATGTATTTTATTGTTTCCAGGTCGATGGGCCTATAACCGGGGGAGCTTATAAGCGGGGGGGCTTATAACCGGAATTTTACGGTAATTGAAGAAACGGGTTTATTTCGGTGTAAAAATCTGCGAAATTTTTCTTTGGTTTGGAGTTAAGATAAGATACGATAGATAAGATAACTTTATTTATACACGGTTTTTCCATCAGTCAATTAAGTTACTGGACTATCTACCTATCTAACTAACTACAAAAATTTAATAACAACAAATTCAAATAACGAAAAAAAAGAAAAGTCTGCTTTTCATGGAGGCCGTGTCTAAAATTTACTTAAAATTAAGATATTACTTCAAACTGTGCCGACTTAATTTAGATTTGAAATCGGCCAGTGAAGATGCTTGTCTTAGGTCTATAGGTAAGTTGTTCCACAACTGAGCTCCGCTGTACGAAAAACGTTTCTTGAGATAATCAGTTCGAGGTTGTGGAAGAACTAATTTGCTTTCGGTATTCCTTAAACGATAAGCACTAACATCGTCACGATATACGAATCTTGATCTCAGATAATCAGGAGTCATACCATGTAATGTTTTATACATTAGGATAGACTTCTGTTCCAATCTTTGATAATAGAGTCTTCGCCACCCCAGTGTCCGGAACAAATCATCTAAATTACTATCATAGCTCGCAGACATTAGGGTACGAGCTGCGCGGTTTTGAAGCCTTTGCAGTGTTTCAGAAAGGCCCTTGTTACAGCTTCCCCACACTACGTTGCAATAATCAAATTGTGGTTGAATAAGGCTATTATAAACTTTGATCAAAATATTAAATGGAGTGAGATGCCGAATTCGTTTAATTGCACCAATGGCACAAGCTATCTTCTTAGAAATGTTTTCAATATGACACTCCCAGTTTATATTTTGATGAACATAAACTCCGAGAGATTTAGCGGAGGTTACTTGTTCTATTGCAGTAAGAGAGGGACTTTCCGTAAATTGTGATAACTTCTGCCTAGTTATTGTTTATCTGCTCCATACTGGTTCAAGATGTGTTCTTTGTTTTACGTCACTGGCGATTCAGATTACGCAGAGGGTGAGCTAAATATACTTCACCGGGACAAGCTCGGGCAAAGTCGGCAGTTGAGCTTGTCTAACACTGCCCGCGCGAGAACTGAGGAGAGTTTATGAACATCTTGTCAGGCCAGCGGTAGCGCGCGAAAACAGCTGCTCATGCGCACTAAACCTTCTGCGCATGCGCTCTCGGTGGGACCAATTTTGTTCTTCTGTTTTTCGAGGGTAAAAGAGGGTTTTCTCTTACTAAAAGAGGCATTTTTGCCATAATCCTACAATTTTGACAAACTGCTTGACATCCTCTCTGATAGCAACGACTCAGCCAACAGTGAGCTGAGTTACAGGGAATTTTGTCGGCCAGGGGCTCAGAAAATGCCCCTCATTTCGGAACAACATAAGGGCGGTAATTTGTTCGAACTGTTCCCCTAAGTTGGAATTTCGCGCATAAAAAAATCCAAGTTCTATTTGCTCCGTGAATGTAGGGAAAATAATAGTTTTGGGAGTTGTTCAAGAGTTCGAAAAATGGATTACGACCACTTGGATCCAGAAGGAAGCTTGATGGATGTACGTAGAATCCAGTAGTTCCTTTCAACATTTGTTGCCTTGAGAGGTATTCTCGTCTCACACTGGTTGTTTACCTTTAATGAATGTCCATTTCTCTATGATTTACAGAGGATTCAAGCCCTTATCCAGCCTCCACAGTCAGAGGAATCGGGCAAGAGGATTAAAAAAGTGGACAAAGAAGCAAGAAAGCAGGGACGGGCTGTCAACAATGACAACTGTGATAGTTGTGGCGAGGGAGGCGATTTGCTCTGTTGCGACCGTTGTCCTTGTGCTTTTCACTTGACTTGTTGGTTAGTTTGATTAAAATAATCATTAGAAGAAATTTCAAAATAGATATTAACGAATTGCGTTGAATTTTGGAGCCGAGTTGAGCTTTTGAAGTCTTGACTTTACAGTAGTCTTGTTTAATGTAAGAAGTCCTGATAAAAAGCTTAATTAAACGGTTTCACACACCCGCTACTAGTGACAGCTGATGTTAATAATCCCAATTTTCGTGAAGCTGCGATACAAATCTTTTCCACGAGTCGCTGGAGCATCTTCCTATATTTTGCTTCAATTGAGAACATGAAAAAGCAACTTGTATATGCTTTTGTTTACCGTAGTACGTACTCCGTCACTGAGCTCGTAACGAAATATATGGTTGATGTCGATTCTTATCACGGCTTCCAATTTACTTGAAGAGTCTTCCCTTTAACTCTTTCTGCAATCACACGAAATTGTTGTCTTATTTCAGTGCTTAAAGCTCTGTTGAGCCCTTAATATTTTCCAGGTCCACGAGCAATTTGAAAACCTGTTACTCAAGTGTTTTTTGTTCTAAGCTATAGCTCTACAAAGTATTGTAGAATTGAACAAAATATTCCAGGCTTGGTTTCAAAGTATTTGATTTTAGATTTGCTTGTCAAGTAATTCCCATAGTGGAGGCAAATTTGTGGGTATTTAAACCTTAGTATGCAGTTCTTTCTTCTTTTCTTTTTTTTTTTACACAAATTGCATAGTTTAGGTTTTCTTCAGACAGTAATTCCTTCAGGGATGTTGCAAATTCAGATCTGGCCAGGGAAACATGTGATTGTCTTTATGTACCCTGATATTCTGTTCTCACCACCTCTTCCTGTTGTTCTCAAAATCATCCTTTAAATCACAAGTTTTCCCATTTTGAACAATAAAATGCTATATTGGTAGCATACATGTACCTTTAACCAACTGCATTTCACAAGGGTCTTAAAAGGACATCTGAAAACACAGTGACTATCAATTTACACTTGTGCTGCCTGTTATCAAATCTTTTTCTTTTTTGGAAATGTTAATATTATTCTAAAGTAAATTTTAAAACAATGTGCATGTTCTTAGGAAAATGAAACTGGTTTGAAAAAAGTTATTTGGTTTGAAAAAAAAAAAATGAACCAAAAGAATAATTAAGCTACAACACATAATTTATTTGACACTATACCTTATTTTCACCAGTCACCAACACTGTTGAAACAAGTTAATTATGCCAGGTGCTGGATTCTTTAAGGAAATTTATAGATTTCTCATCAAAATTATTTCTTTGTTTAGTTTTTCTCTATAAATAACTGGTGACATTGCTTGTAATACAGTCACTATTAGAGCAATGGTGACAAGTAAAGGAAGTCTAACAAAGTCCTTTCACATCCTTCAAAAGTGTATTTGACTTTTATTAATCATTGCCTTTTGTTTGTCAGTGATCCTCCCCTGGAAGAAGATGACATTCCTGACGGTGAATGGCTTTGTAATGAATGCAAAGCAATACCCAAAGAGGTAGATATTTTGAATATGGAAACTGGGTTATGATTTCATTGTATGTATGTGCTGGTATTTGCCTGCTGCAAACAGTTTTCAAGAGAATGTGAAAGAAAACTACAAGCACAGCAAAACAGTTTATCTCTGATAACAACTATCAAGGGCTTATTTGTCATTTACAAATTATGTCATTGTTAAATTGTAGTTGAAAAATGTTAATAATTTTTGTAACATCAGGTTACAACAAGACCAAGGTGGACCCATCATCTCATAAGAAACTAAGCCATTGATAATGCCACACGTGGCAAGCAAACTTCTTTCTCAGCTTTATTTACTGACCATATCAGTGTTTTGCTTATCAGACAGATGGGTTACAGTGTGACTACTCGAACAAGGCTACTTAGAAGAAAATGTATCAATCAAAACATATTGAGAACAATGGATGGTGATGGTTTTGGTCAACCAGACAGTTACATTGGAGAATACAAATAATAGCTCTACAACAAAATTTGAAAACTCAATGAAGTTGTGGAAAATGTGGATCTTTCGCGAAACTTTTTTATTTTTGATTACAATCCTACATTTTTAGCAGTTTTCAACAGTTAGGGTTTGAAAACCACAAAACAAGTTTTCAAGCTAAATTTTTCGGGTGAACGTAAAAGTTATGATACTTTGCTGCCAAGGATGAGATCTTAGCCTTCAATTGGTTACAAAATTTGTGGCAGAGCTGTTGTCTAGATGTTTATTGGTCTGTTTGCAAAAAAATGATAGCTTTCCATTGTTTTCAATTAACCATTTTGATTGGTCAGTTTTCTTCCAAGTGGTCTGGTTTGACAAGCCACACTGTAAAACTGGACATAGCAGCTTTTTTGCAAAAAGTAAATAAACAAGTAAACAAGGTATAACATATTACTTCTGATGGCATCTCTAAAAGAGGTAGACAGAGATGACTAATAATGCGAATTGTTCTGCAGGATGAGGAAAGCAAAGACCTTGATGATGGTGAACGTGAGGTTCATTCAACACCGGCTGTTATAGATACTGAAAATTCTAAGCCAGAATCCCCTTTTTCTACACTGGTAAAAATGACAACTGGGAAAAATCCAACTACATTTTCCCTTCCACCAGAACTCAAATGCAATACTTACTTTCCAGGCAAGTCTGTTTACATGCGATAATAACATTTTAAACTGTTGTCTCCTGCATGATCAGTGACTATAAAACTTGATTATAGAAATTTCTTGTGTAAGCTTCAATTATCAAAATCATATCTTGAGAGTACATGTAACATTTAGTTGTCTTTTCATCAAGGCTTTTCTAGTTTACTGGTCACATGTTTGAAGAAATTAGAGGTATCTGTAGTAATCTTGCTTGGTTTTTCTTTGGCATGTAGTCTAACCTTGTGAAAGATCAGGAAATTATTTTCCAAGGCTGGGGAAAAGTAAGGGAATTTGGTATCTTCTCAGGGAAATTCTTAATTTTTTGTTAAAAGTCCAGGAAATTTATTTTTGCAAGTTGTTGCAGATTTTGGATGTTGATAATAACCTGGTTTTCTTTGAAGAAGATCAAAACAAATTTAATATATAAATTAGCCACTTTTCATTTGATTGGTCTTATGATAGTCACTGAAAAGTCTTCTGGACCTTGAATTTTCAGAAAATCATTGTTATTCATGGCAACCCTGGATCTCTGGGATGGAGAATCTCAATCTCTGTTATAGAGTTTGATATAATCTTTAATAACACTTGTTATATTTACTCTGGTTTGGTTACAGGTGATAGAAAGAGGAAAAATAGTACAGAAGAAAAAGCAGTTCCTATGAAGAATGGGAAAAGATATTTGTAAGTGTTAAAAAAATTCCAATTTGGTTTGAGTAAAAGAGGCATGATATTGTGAACCTATTTTCAATTCAGCATTACATGCATTAGTAAGAATCACTATTCTTGGTCAAGACACTTCTAGCGTAGTGCCTCTCTGCACCTGGAGTGTATTTATGTGTAGGAAGTGGCAAATTTAATGCTGGGGGTACTACTACTAGCATCCCATCCAGGAGGGAAGTAGATATAATGTTCCAGAAATTGGGATAAGCTCTGGCAGTATGGGACTCTTGGCCCAACATACACTAACCTTACCTTTACTTTTATCCTTGGTTGTCGACAGAAATGGTGACGAGGAAGAACACACTATTCCACCTGGACGACTTTGTTTTGCTTGCAGTAGGTAAGGCATCTTCTAAACCTTTTGCCAATACCCAAATTATTTCCTTTAACAAACTTGTGCGAGTTTGATCAAGGAGTTATTTTTAATTAAACACCATTAAAAAAATGTTTGTTATTTTTACAGGAGTGATATTGCTGGTCAGCTTGTTCACTGCGACTTCTGTCCATTGGCATTTCACATGGATTGCGTTAATCCTCCCCTCACCACAGTGCCAAGTGGCATGTGGATGTGTCCAAACCATGCAGAGCATGCCGAGGTACAACACTTGTTAGAAACATTAGAATATGCAGTGGCTTTGTCGCAAACTCCTGTAAAGTTAGTAATATTATTGTGATCAAAACCCAGCATTTTATCTTGCTGGAGATACAGAGAAACATTTTCATTGCAAACTGTTGAAATCCATAGCCTGTAGAACATTGTTTAAAGGAGCTCTGTCACAGGGATTTTGCAGACTTTTGGTCTAAACTGTTCTGAAATTAGTGGTAGGCAACTTAACCCAAGAAAATCGTTACCTTTGAACATCAAAAGGAAGATATAACCTTAATATGTGGATAGAAATCTAACTATGGCTATAGATATCAGGGTTTTTTGTAGACGTGTGGAAACAACTTGAAAAGTTTAGCTAAACTTCTCAAGTTGTAATCCATTTCCATCATAGCCATCTGCAGCTAAACACGCTGGTTAACAGTTTTGGTTCTCTAACATAGCAAATGTTAATAAAAATGGGCTATTATGTTTTGGTTTTCTTCAACACAAATATGAACTTTGGCTGTTCAAAAATCTGTGAACATCCGTGACAAAGCCCCTCAAAACTCACACTGTATCTCTGACTTTTGAATTGTGTTATTTTTTGCTTTAGCCTGGACTGCGTGACCCTCGTTTCAGCAAGAGATTACAAGCATATAATGACCTAAGAAGTAACATATCTCAACATACAATAAAGATGAACTTCCTTCAGCGAGTGCACAGGTTAAAGAAACATCCTTCCTTTAAAAGAAAAGCATTCTTACCAACAAGACGAAGAGCAACTTTGGTGAGTGTTTTATGAGAAGTAAAGCCATGATTATCCAAAGTCATGTCATTATGGTGTATATTGCAGCATTTTATTGCTTATTACCAAGTATACTAAGCCAAATATATCCCTAAACTAGCTTGTTTAATCTATTTGCGGGACAATATTGGTTGAGCTCATGGACCCAGCCGTATTAGCTTGCAAAGAATGATCAAGCAGTTCAGTAAAGGTGGTGTAATAATGGCTCTTTTAAACCTTCGCTGACAAAGTCTTTTAGTTATGGCTCACTAATTGAATTAGCGAACGTCTTGAGCTAAGACTTAAGTCTTTTAGTTATGGCTCACTAATTGAATTAGCGAACGTCTTGAGCTAAGACTTGAAGGCACGAGGGCAAGACGCGCAGATTAAGTTTTTGGCTAAATTGAACATTGTCAAAACAACTCCAAATTTCGCGTGCGAGTTTGTTTACGTGTGTTAAACACTGTCCTGTATTTTTTCCGGCGGTTGTCTGCCTTGTTTCCAAAAAATTACGCATGCAAAAACTGGACTTTGACGAAAGAAACCTTTTGTTCCGGGAAACAATGAAATCAGCGAAGTTGAACCGATTACTGTTTTAACTCTACAAACATTAACCCTAGGGCTTAGGGTAAGGTTAGGGTTAGCATAGGGTTATCCTAGCAAAAATAAAGAAATCTCTTCTTTTGAATTGCATGGCATGAGTTGGTATCTAAATAAAGTCAAGGATTAGTGTCTAGAGAGTGAACGTTTTGCAATCCGTAAATTTCGCTAAGTGAAATGATTATTTTTTGTGAATAACACTGCCGTCAGCAAAGCAAATTCAGTCCGTTTCACTAAAAAAGATACTTCCATTTTCGAACTACCATGAACGGCGAACTTTTTTCCGCGAATTTTCACGCGTAAAGCATTCAAGTTTGCCTAGACAAACCGTTGCGTTTGGAGCGTAAACATGTCAAGTTTTGGCAACTCAGCCTGTGTGTTTCTGGTCATGAAACACAGGTTTCGAAAACTTTTGCGTCGACGTTTTATGTTTCTTCAACGAATGTCGACAGCAAATGGCGGCTTTATATTTCTGGTAAATGCTGAGACAGCGATCTTGATCTTTGGTTCACTTGCAAAACGCGACAGTTTGTCTAGACAAACTTGAATGTTTTGCTCGATCGTGAGAAAACGCGCTAAAAAGTTAGCCGTTCACAGTAGCTCGAAAATGGTAGTAAAAGTCTGGTTTCATAAAACGGTTTTTTCAGACAACACAAAAGAAGTTAGTTTTAAGCTGAATAGGCTGTTTCTCCTACAGGCATGTTATGAATACACTGAATCGAATTTAAGCCGGCTGGAAAACGGATGGAAAAGAACAAGTCAGCTTAAACAAACAAAAAGCTTACATGCGAGCCCGGGTTCAGTCTTGTCCTTTCATTCCTCTCGACAGACAGCGATGAAGCAATCAATGGAATTCCATGATGTGCACTCACAAAATCTAAACGGTTGATTTTCATTCCGCTTGACTTGCAGTAAGCGCCTATTCTGTTCTTTTTGCACATGTGAAATGAATGAAGACTTTGCCGCCGCGCCTTTCGCCGGACTGTCAAGTCGCGCTCAAAAATAACGCAATAATCACGATCAATGCATTAAAGATTATTATGGGATATCCCTGAGTTTCTTCGACACGGACAGTCCTACGCTCAAAATTCAACAGAAAATTATAGAGTCTAAAAGCCAGTCTTCATTTCCAAACATTCAACACGCCAAATCATGGCAAATGAGCCCAAACAAACGAAGGTGAACTTGGTTTGGAAGAGAAGTGCGTTTAAACTCTTTCCGTCTGGAATCAGAGTCCCGATCATGGAACAAACGAACCTCGCTTCTTTGAGGCTCGCTAGCGATCTTGCGGGTATTCAGACTTTATGATGTCCTTCTACCACCAGACGGGCGCAAATATATGTCAAATAAGCGAGAATCAGTGGAGAGAAGTGCACTTCATGCGCGAAGGTGAGCATTCAACTTGTCCGATTAAAATCTGAAGAGGCTTTGCGCGCGAAAAGCTTACGTCACAATATTTGCTGTAACGACCATTTCCAGATCTCCCAACTGAATTACAAAAACAGGAAGAGAAACAAAAAACCTTTTGTTACTCCGAACAATGAAACCAGCATAAATATTTAGATTCGTTCTGGAACAATGATTCGCTAATAGTAATTTTCTCTTCTTTTTTTCTCTAAGAACAAGCTCAAACTAGCGAAAATAAATGCAGGACAGTGTTTAACACATGTAAACAAAGCCACATGCGAGTTTTGGAGTTGTTTTTGACAATTTTCAATTTTGCCAAAAACTCAATCTGCGTTTCTTGCTTTGACCCCTTCAATTCATTTGTGAGCAGTCCATCTTTGTGATCTGTACAATGAAATTGGATTGCTCACAGAATCAGTCACAATGCTCCTTTTCTTTGTGGAAGAGTTAAGTACATTGTAATAATGTACTGTCTTTCCTTCCCACTATGTCAATGAGTCTGTTTTTGTGGTTTCAGCTTCGTAGAAGCGAAACACACATTGTCGTCGTTTTGTAAGTAACTAAGTGAGTAAGTAAGTACGTAATTCGGAAAGCCGACGTAATGCCGATGAGACGCGGACGCCGCAGTCGATGGTTTATTGACATGTCCAAAGTATTTTCGTGACAAGCGTTTTATCATGGGTCTGAGAACGAGGTTGGGAATTAGCAGTCGATATTTCTTTGCAGATAACATGTGAAATGTCGAAGCAACGTTTGTTTATGCATTTTCTCTGGGCAGTGGATTTCGGAGGAAAGTTTCATTAGCAATGGTTTTGTGCTATTTTAGTCTGGGAACCAGACAGAGCTCTCGATGAAAGAGATATTTCTTGATGTGATTTGTGCAGTACTTTTCGAGAAACCACTTTCGCGTGTTAAGCGTAAACGCCGTAAACAGGGCGAATCAGCCATGCGGAGCGAGCGAACAAATATAAATATGCAAATCATCCATTCGCATGCAATTTGTCGCTAAATTTTGGAGAGCTTCCACTTTCTGATGCAATTTTTCTGTTCAACACTTTCTAAATGCTTCCCAAGAGACTAACATTGATCACAATCGTCAGGGTTTCATAGCAAGTGATGCCAGCTTTTGTTATCCTAAACAGCTCTTGTTACCATGTAATTAAATATGCAAAAATTTGCTCTCGCAGTTTTAAAGCGAAGTTCAGAACAAACAGGGAACAAAACTATTTTGCGCTTTGAGATACCTTTCGGAAGGGATGCTTCTTGATGTGATTTGTGCAGTACTTTTCGAGAAACGACTTTCGAGCGTGTTTAAACGTAAACACAGTAGACAGGTCGAATCAGCTCGCAAATATGCAAATCATCCATTCGTGTGCAATTTGTCACGCATTCTCATACTAGTATGTATGATTTTTGGGGAGTTGAAAGTGGTACTTTTCAAAAAAGAGACTATTGTAAGTAATTTCTTTTTCAAGCTTTCAGACTGTGAGAAATTTTTACATAATTGTAACAGACAAAACATACATGAGCTGAAACCACGTGCACTCCCGCAAGTGTTATTTTTTTTTCTGCCACAATAGTATTGTGGGTTGGCTTACATGAACACCAGTTTTCTGTGATGGGCACCTTTTTTGTTTGAGACGTTCAAGAATGCCATTGGTAATAGGTGCAAAATGATTGTGTTCTACAGGTTCCACAAGCAATCAAAGACCATTATAGCTCTCCACCAGTTCGACTGCTCCCAGAACACATCAAGAAGATGCAGGAACCTCTACCACTGCACTCAATTCCTGTTAACACACCAACTGCTGAGGAACAGGAAGAGGTAGGTGTCACTAAGAAGGGCAGCACAGAAACACACTCAACAGGGATGACATATCTTTACGGTGGCTAGTAGTTGTGTAATCAGTAACCTACTGGCTAGCTGCTTTATGCATCTGTGAGCTTACACTGATCATTTCTTGTCCGAAATCAATAACCACTGGGTTAGGAACTTGATAATTCTGTTGGTCCACATTTACGACGTACCTCACTGAAATGCAGATCATATTAAGAAAAGGTTATCACTTTTTTTGCTGCTAAACTGGACTTGAGATTTCTAAACATACACAATTCTAATATCTGTCCTACTTCCTACTGTATGAGCTGACCAAGGTTGGTACAGTGAACACAAGATTTTGTAATGTGAAACGCTGGAAAGTTAATTTTTAAAACTAAACGGTGCTGCCTTCTTCAGTAGTAGTAAAAAAATGTGTCCAAGGTTGACACAAGGTTGGTACAGTGCCAAACCTTGTGAGAGAAAAGGTGGGAAAATTTGAAGAAAATGTTAATGCATGGTTCCAGAAGTTATCCATACCCACCCTACAGGGTGTAATTGGATTTCTGATTGGGATTCACATTCTGACTGAAATCTTTAGAGGATAAAAACCCCTGTATTAATTAAAGTTCTGTTGGTGTACAAGTGGTTTTGACTATTCATTATAAAACTTGATCTAATTGCCTGTATGTTCTTTTTCATTTTCAGTGGCTTAAGTGTGTGATTGGCCTTCAATGCGGCATTGCCAAACATCTGACACAACCTTCTGTAAACAAGACTTTAATTTCCAACCACATGGACAGTGCTTCTGTGAAAGGGGAAACATCAAATTCAAATGCACACTCGTTGCCTTCTACATCAGCCCATTCTTCAAGTACTGGAGCAGGGAAAGAACCAGTGTTAAATGGTCTGACCTCAAAGTCGGACTTGCCAAATCATGTTTCAGCTTCACCTGCAAGTAGCAGTGTACCAAATGCTTGCATAAGTCGAGTTGTGACAACCACAATTACCACCACCAGTGGTGGAAAAACAATAACAAAGCCGCTGACAATATTGTACGCATCACCATCAAAATTACAGACTCACATGAACGGACCCATAAATACAAAGTCAGTTGCAAGTTCGGGTAATGCTGTCAATGTTTGTGCGGTTTCGTCGACGCATTTACCTTCGCAAGTACTTGTTAAACAGGAACCTAAAACTGTTGAAAAACAGCTAGCATGTAGTGACTTGACGCAGCTGAGTGCCGATTGTAAACAGCTGTCTAGTGACACTGCAAAATTAATCAATGATATTGGACATTTGAACAATGTAAAGCCAAAAATCACAACAGACTCTATAAAAACAGTGGCTGTTTCCTCGTCCAGTTCGGTAATGAATACAACCGTTAGTGCTGCAACCAGAACCATTTCTACTGTCACTGCGGCTGGCTCGAGTGGTGCCAGCACAACAAAAGTTGCTTCATCGACACCGACAAAACTCATAGTTCTGACGAGTACAAACAGTGGGAACATAATTAAAACAATTGCTACCGCTGGGTTGTCTGCAGCTGGTACTGCGCAAATCCCAGGTGGTAGTATAGTAACATTAGGAGCGCCAGGAAGTGCCGCAAATGTCAATCCTGTCAAAATTGGAACTGTTAATGCTTCGACGCCAGTGTCAATAGGTTCAAGTCCTAACAAAGTTAACCAGGCAGCTGCTGCCACATCGATGGCCACTGCTAATGCCATAAACAGCATCTGTGCTGCAGCTGGAGTTGATGCTTTCAATGGTCAGTGTTGTCTCTTGCAAAGTTTGAGTTCAGGATTTTAGCTGAGTATCAGTAGATACATGCTGTGTATTACCACCTTGCTGTACTAAGCTATCCCTCTTAAAACATTGGTTGAGAGTTTGAGCCTAACATTCACTGTTACTTTGTGTTCTTGGGCAAGAAAATTTACTTGCACAGTACATAATCATAAAATTAATGGGGGCCTCTTTGCCCACAATGAACTAATGCCCTATCCAGGAAAAAGGTCTACAACCTTGAAAAAATTAACAAATAAGATAGATCAAATTTTGCCAATGACATTCCACAGACGTGAGTTTTTGAACCCTCTGAAGTGAATGATTGTTTTGTGAGAGGTCCGCTAGAGATCATTAATAGCGGGAAAAACAGCAATCTGCTGAGCAGTGTTTGCATGTTATTGAAAGACACAGTAATGACAATTTGTTATATAGATATTTCAGTTTATGAAGTCAGTGTTTGTAGTTTCAGTATTTGAACTGAGTTCTTTCTGTCAGAAACAGAGCTGGCCAAGTTGGATCCAAGGCTTATTCAAGTGTTGGCTTACCAGAGGCTCCAGCAACTTCTCACACAGACCAAGGTGGGACTAAAATATCAGTCTCCTTACCAGTATCCATATTTATGTTAGTTTTGAGAATTTGGTCTTAAATCAAGACAGTGCCGCGTACTTAACAATTTATTCATTCGTTATTTTTGTCAACTACCTGCGTGACATTGCAATGCATTGAATTTTTTCGTAAAGAGAAATTAAATGGGAAAAGAAATGACATAATATCATTACTGAAAATACTGAAACAGTATTGTGATCGGTAGAAGACATTTATAATATAAGAAATTTTACTGAGATCTGTTTTTCTTTACTAAATTTTTGGTGACTCCTGTTCACCTTCATCAGAGCTAGAAATAAGAGTACATTGGTGCTCATGCTACCAATCTGTGCATTTGTGACATTTTCAGTTTTGAATTAAGGGCACATAAGTGCGAGGGAACGCTTTACGTTCGTTAATAGTGTGGCTTAATAGTGTGTACACCTGCTTGCTGTATCTGCTTACAGCCACTTGCTGTACATGTAGCTGCTTATAATACTATGTTCTGCTGGACACAAGCTAGTTGGAAAAAATCTGTGAATTCTCACAGTTTAAGTTGGACCTGTAGACCTTCAGCAGCAAACGTCGGGTGCTTTACCAGTAAGTTACTGGATATTCGTGGGAGCTATGCCATAAAACTAGAGATTCAAATACAAACTTTCTGTGTGCTGGTTGTATTACAGCACTGTAGTTTTGTAGACAAGTGAGAATGTATGGGAAGAAAAGATGGTGTATGTTAAGCTTGGTGGAAATATGAGAAATATTACAGGCCTTGTTAGATTTTTGAAAATTGCACATGATCCCAAATGATCATAAGTTGTTCTTTTGTCAATTGCAGCCTGTTCCTCCAAGCCCAGGAGCAACCAGAAAAATTTCTTTTAATGGCTTAAAAGAAACAATTGTTCTTCCACAACAAGCTGGTAAGTTTTCGGCAAATGGAAACATATACATGCAGTAGTAGTGTGTGTGGTTGTGTGTCAAGGTGGCTGACATGTAAATACTAACAGTGTCTAGCTTATAGAATGTGATAATCACTCTAAATGTCCACTGTTGTGATTGTGAAATATATAATTTGGACATGTCTCTCTCTGTTCTGCTTTCACACTGTGAGTGCTGTTGATGTTCGATGCATTTTCTCTTCACAGTTCCTGCCGGTAGATCTATTGCAGTGCTGTGTCCATTATCAGGAACAGGCCCTGTGTGTCCAATGATTCACAAGTGTCTGTCTTTGGGGCAAGGTCAGTCATCTATCACTTTCCTTTACAGAGAAATGTGCCATACATTTGGCAGTTGACAAAGTATTTGATTGCTATGCAAACTATGACACTTCTTGTTTAACAATAATGACCTTTAGATCAGAGTATGAGTATGAGATTAAGGATTGAGTATGAGTAGGAATTTTCAGAACTGGTGCTTATGCTTTTGATTATCATGTTTCACACCACTTTGGTATCAACAGTCTCCTATTAAACTGTTCAACAACAGGCAGGAGTGAGGGCTCTGAGAACATATCTGGATTAAAATTCGAAACTCATACTTGTATTCAGTCTCATACTCGTGCTACTGTCTTAAGGTCAGTAATATTACACTTACGGTATGTACTTAATATACTCATGATAAAAACAAATTAGTCATTCCAAGAAAGTTATTTACTGTAAAAGCTTAGTTTAAAAAGGTGAGCTTTCAGGGCAACTTATTGTTTTCAATAACATGCCGACTCTGAAGTTCAAAGCCCAACTGATGATTGGGTTTTTCGCTGCCGTCAATCACAATTGTGGCGACAGCCAACAAACCTTGAAACACAGAAACAAACAAAGTGGATCGAAATCTACCAATCACGACCGACAGACGTGATCTTTTGACCCGGCTGAAGTGAGCTTCTGTTTCCCAAGAGGTCCGCTTAGATGAAAGACGGCAGTGAAAAACGTAAACCGTTGGTTGAGGTTTTAATTTCAGAGTTCACATGTTATTGAAAACTGCAATAAACTGTACTTCCTAATGGCTTAATGCTATGTATACTTTCAGGAAGGTGGAATTATAAAATGTGCATTTCACAAAGCAATGTATAACAATGACAGCAAAGAAGACTAATAATAATAATAATAATAATATTTAAACAGGGGGCGATCTCACATAAAGTTCAAAGAAGAAGAAAAAAAGAGCAATGTCAGACATATGCACTTATTAAAATCTTTCTTAAACAAACTTGATGAATATAATTTAATGTATAATTTTTTTACATCCTTTTTTCTAGGTCCAGATATGGATGTTTGTCTCCAAGAATATGGACATTGTAACTTCATTTCAGAAAAACATTGTTCTATATTTTATGATGAGGTACAATGCATTGTTTGATTATGTAATGGCAGAATGAATTTAGTTTATTTGTGTCAATATTCTTCGGGCACCATTTGAACCTAGTAATGCCAAAACTTCCAAGCATAGACACCATAGTGATGTTTAAAGGTTTTTTTTTCTCCACAGACATCAAAACAGTATGAGCTCATAAACTACAGTGAACATGGAACATACGTAGACAACGTTTTATACTCCTGTGACTTTTCAGACAAAATCAACAGACATGTTGTCTCTTCAAAGGATCTTGACCCCTCCAAAGTCAGCAAAAACAAATTGCTCGCCGCTGCGCAAGTGAGACAAAACTCCAAACCCAAAGGATCTCGGAGAACTGTGGGGCTTGGTGTACAAAAAATCGTCAAAGCTTGTAACTGTACAACAAGCAGCTCGAACTTGATTGGTGGCAGTGGTGCAGGATGGGAAGGCACAGCCCTGTTGCATCATGGGAGTTACATAAAGCTTGGCTGCGCTCAATTTGTTTTCAGTATAACAAGCCACGCAACAAAGTTGCCGTCAAGTGGCAAGGCCAGCACTGGCAGTGACAAAAAGCCTGTTGCATCATGATGAACATTGTGGAGGTTCTTTGGGTTGTTTAGTTTCTACGTGCTATGTACATGTGCGTGTTGAGATGGAGTTGGTATTTTGTCTTGTTTTTGGCTGGTTTGACCTTTTGTGGTTATAATTTTTTTTAAAGTCAGTTAAAAACAAAAATTATCAGTTTCACTTTGTTGCTTTGTGGTAAAGTGGTATTTGGTACAAGTGCTCTTTCAAGATAGACAACTACAGTGGGGCTTTAAGCTTCTTCAGTTTCTTTAGTGGAGGAGCTAGGACTATCTTGTAGGGCTTGAATTTAACAATATCCAATTTCCAAGAGTTACTAGTATCCAAGATCTTTGGTTACTAAAAAGTTCTTAAATTGACCTTAAGTAGTTAGTAAAAGTTTTGTTTTAACATGATTTAAAGTTCAAAGAAATTCCTCTGCAAGATTCAATTCCCTTGCAGTGCTTTCAATAAGCACCGACGGCCGACGAAAAGTGTCGGCTACTTTGCTCGGCGAAGTCGGCTACTTTTTCCCCTAAATTGAAGAAACTAGAGAAAGATCCTTTCAAACCTTGTTGATGCAGTCGGCTACTCTATTCGAACTAGCTGCCTACTTCAAATTTTATTGAAACCCCTGCCCTTGACTTTAAATTATGTTGACTAGTAGGTTTTTTATGTTGGTGAAATTTAGAAAGTGTTATTCAGTGGACGGCAACATTTGCACATCATGTAGACATTTACTTACAAATTTTAAGCCTTTAAAAACATTATGAATGTCAGATGCAGCAAAATACATGGTATTATAGCACTGATCAATTGTAAATACAGTCATTTGCCTATTAAAAGATTCAGGGCTGAAGAAATTGCATTGTAAATTGTTTTGCTTCTGCTAATGGTTAATTTTCTGCAATATTAAATTCAAGCCCTACAAGCATGCTACAACTACTTTTACAAGTCTGCCAGTATTGTGGAAGAATTCCTTGTACACTGTTCTGTTGTGCAAAACATTCTTGTTGTGGTTGCTGGCTAGGCATATGATGAAGGACTTCAGTTGAATCTTGAGACAAAATTTAGGGATAAAGTGCCTGCATTTGTTATGGCCAGCTTAGTATTACTAAGCACTGTATTTCATGTAACAGGCACAGAAAATGGCCAGTATTTTTATACTGTAGTTATATAGGTATATGTTAACAGACTGTAAATGAGATTTTTATACACTGATGTCAAGACTTTTTAGAAAAGTATAATTTTATTCTTGTATCATTCTATTTAAGACAGGGATGGACAAAATATTTATTACTTGTACAGTTGCCGTCCATTCTTGTCTTACAACTCACAAGTTAACTTTTGTGACGGAAGCGTGTTCAACTTTAAAATGGTGATTAATGGAAGATGGTTCTTGTAATTAGCTTCTGATTATGAAATGTAGATACAGTCATGTAATTGGTCTATGCACAAAAACGCACTCATCTCAAGTTTATACACATTCCTATGAAGAATGATATTAAAGCCATTTGAGTGTCAAAATGTGAACTCTCCTTAATTGTCTACATACATTTCTTTTCGTAGTAAATGTAGTTGGGAGAATTTGTTGAAACTTTGATTTCACTTTGGTGATCATTTCATTAATTCTCCTCGAGCTGTGCTTGTTATGATTGAAGTTATGCTGATCACAAAAGGGTCAATGTGGTTTTTAAGGAGTTTTAACATGAATGAGAGCACATCCAGCACATTTTTGTTGTTTGATATATAATGGCTGTAACATGCTCTATTGTTTTCATACTAGTGTAAATCCACACGAATCCCTAGGGGGTGGAAAAGAGGGTATTTCAGGGGGCTATCTGAAATTTGTCGGTAGCTTTGTCCAAGCTAAATCTTCATTTTACCTGCCAAATTTGAGTAATCAATTTCAGTGACAGTTCATTTTCCAAATCTCTAGTGGCTTACTGTGAGCCTAGGAAAAATGAGGGGATTTCCTTTGGTTTTAGGATTTGAATTTGAAAGCAGTAAAACGCCCCCGAAATGCGTCTTAAAAGTACGTAATTAGATCACAAGGCTTCGAGCTTGTAAACTTTGCTGCAAACATACCGTTATTGCTCTATTACTAAAGTTACCCCCACGCGTGTGCGTGGGGGGGATATTCAAATCACATACCAGTTATTCTGCTTTGGATGCGTATAAAAGAAATAAAGGGGACCTTGTACTGTTTTAGTGCTGTTCAGGACAACACATTTTCACAAGCAAACAAGCAATAATAAGTAGGCCTTTAAGACTAAATATATTAAAATATCTGAAATATGGTGGATAATTAAAATAACTAAAAGCGCAAAGTTGCTTTGTTTCCTTTTCCATAAAATTATCGTGATTTATCGAGGGGTGAGTAAGGGTGCTATTACGTAAATCACGAATTAGCTCGCCTTGGTGTTCACCTTTGTTTCAAAAACCATCATCATCGAATCGAACAAGCTGATGCATCTTCATTAGATACACCGTAAACTCCACATGTGGCTCAGTGCATGCCCACTTTAAATAAAGTTATGTCATCATCATCATCACCATTATAAGTCCCTTTACCAAGTGGCCTACAGCGAAACAAATGGGTCTCCATTCGTGCTGGTCTCTGCAAGCTGTGAATCCTGGGCGTTCTGTCTCCAATCCTCTGGTGTCATTTGAAAACAACTTTGGAGGTGCCAGTAGTTTCTCTAGTGCTACGGATAGTTTGACCCATGAGCTCATTGTTAAAAATCTTTCTTGACCAAAAACACGGAAAATTTTCAGATACAGGATGTAAAAAGCGTCAAGGCTTCTTACTATTATGCATGAACTATAAATAACTACAACTCGTAGTTTTCCAAGATTTTGATCCATAGACTATGCCGAGGGTGCAAAGGCTTGGTATATTTTAATCTTTGTGCCTCTGCTGTACCTTCCGCTCCTTCACACAGGTTCGTGAAGTTCCGTGAAAGCTCCACTTACATTGCCTTACCAATCCTATGCCTGACGTTCGGAGGTTTGTTCTTCGACCCCCCACGCCACTGTGGCAGAATGTGCGATCAAGTTGTGGAAGGACTGAGTTTTGGCGAGCTGTGACCGTCCAATTTTGATAGGCATTGGTGCTGCTGTGTGGTGCAGACCCGTAGCGCTGGCTCTTGCCTGGGTAGGTTCGTTTTCTCTTAAAACGGACCAAACGGCTGTAGATAAAACATTTGTTTATTACTGAATTTTGTCTCTTTTTGTGTTACCAGTGGCAGAAGCATTACATAATCAGCTTTTTGAAGAGTTGTACGCCTGGTCAACAGGCCCTTAAGGCCCGCTTTTCGTGGATCCAGGAGTATACTTCCTCGAGTGTTTATCAGATAAAGACCCTCGAAAATGCTTTCTCCTTCACTAATTTTCAGCGCTCCTAAATAAACGAACTAATCTTTAGCATTCTAGTCCTTTAGCTAGACCCGAAGGATCCCGAGTTTTCACTTTCGAGATCATCTAGCCTTGATCTCATCGCGATAAGGTAGTTTTGAGATATATGACATGTTAAAAGTTGCTTGAAAGTGTTCCAGCCTTAAATGTTTTATTGCACATTTTAAAAATACGAGTCAAAAATGCGATGTTGAAAAAATTGTACGCGCGGGCCTATAAGGCTGTAGATTTAGTCCTCTACGACCGTTTTAACTTTGTACAACGTATACCGTGTCCAGGTACACAGGGGTATCATATATAATGGATGTGAAGAAGTGTATAAGGTTGTACAAGCGGTTTTTTTCCCATCGATGCTCGCATGCTGATGGTTTTAAAAATGAGAATTTTGCAAATCGGGGAAATCAATGTGGATACATTTGAGTCACAGTCTGCCTTTGGTTCCAGTCTGAAAACCGAAAAAGAAGGGAAATGTTTACATGCAAGTAATTCTGTCATTTCATCCATTCCCCAGTGTGGGTAGGTGTCCTCGATATCCACGTTATATCACCTGCTTTGCTTTTCCTCCTCATTGTTTCCTATCCCCTTCTTTCGAACCTGTTTACAAACCGTATGAAGAATTCATGATCAGGGTTTTCCAAGAATTCATAACTCGCTTGATAAAGTCAACACTTCCATTTCTAAGAAATTCTTACAACAAGTCATTGATTATGTAAAGTTGGAGTGGTAGCCACATTGTTGGTTAACTGATTGATTTCTGCAAACGAATTTCTTGTAGTTTGTTGAAGAATCATATAAAACTTGAAGTCTAATGCATCGCGAATGAATTTTGTGAGTTAATTCACTCTTGCTAAGCCTGCTCATCTGATGACCTCTGTTGGTATTAATTTCTATAATGACGTTAACAGTTCATCGCCGGCCGTTTTACTCCAACCAATCGGATGAGCAAACCTTCTTGATATCATTTTTCAGTCCATAGTTATCGCCAGTTCTAGGAAGAAAGACCTTCGCACAGTTATTCTGAAGACGGGACAAAACCGTTCTAGAAACATTAAGCTTCAGTTAGGATATTCTGTTCAACTAGAAGACGGATTGCGATATAACTTAGAGGCCAGAAGCTTATAGGAAAAGCTCAAGGAAAGGAAAGTTTAAAGTGGCCTAGTCTTCTCCGAGGTAACTGCTTCAACAAGATGTCGGATTGGCGGCATAGCCCAGAGTATAAACAGTTTCAGTTGGGAAAGTATTCAGAATCTACGGCCAAGCTAAAGTATCAGGAAAGAACGGCCAGGCAACGGGAACAATGTGATAAATGCATGGCAGAATGCGGACCAGTTGTTGTCTGCTGGCCATGCGCTGGCATCTGCTTTGAAGAAGAAGAATTGAAAGGGGAACGATATGGTTGTGCCGCATCTCTTTCTTGCATGTTTTACGGCGGAATGACGACGTATATTTCCTCGACTTGTGCGAAATCTTCCGCTGGCCTCGCATTGGGGATACCAGTGTTAGTGATTGGTACTCTCTGCGGAATGGGGATGTGTGCTCGTAGCCTTGGTTGTTGTCAGGATTGCTGTAAAGATGCTCAGTATTCTTCCCTATCTACTGCTCCCACAGTTACACAGCCTGGTCTTGATACCTCGGTTGTTACTACACAACCAAATCAACCAAGTTCAGAGAGGAGTTCAGTTTAAAAAACGGGAGAGGCAGTATGAGTGCAAGTCGAGCTACGCAAAACTGCAAAACGAAGCTGCCGTAGACTGCAACGTAATGGGAGATTAGAGACTATTCTTTTTTTTATTCGTCCATTATATTTCTAGTTTACAAAAAGTTGACATATATCTCCTACAAAATATATTGTTATATATGGCTGGAGATCTTAGCAAGCTTTACTGGGCTTTTCTAAGAAGATCCCCCATACGTTGAAAACTAACTTAAGTACAGCATATGGATGTGATTAATATTTTTAGGTCCTTAGGTAATTTGTTCCAATTGCAAATTTAAGCCCCCATCAATTTTAAAGAAAATTTCCCATAATTTTTCCTTTTATAATCAATATATATTCACTGTATATTTGAGGCTGGTCAAGTATTGTGACTTTGGATCGTTACATTTCATGTAAAATAATTAGTAAAATAGATTTTTAGATTATTTTTATCATGAGTACATAAAGAGTGCCATCAGGTATATATTTAACTCATATGTATTAAGAATCTTTAATGACAGGAAAAGTGGCCTAGATTTTTCCTTGTATTTTGCAAACATCATAATTCATAATATCATACTTGTCCAGATGATATTACAATATGTTAAATAAGGGTATACCATGGTGTCATAAATCGTCTGTAAAGTCTTTAGAGATAAGTAATGCCTTGCCTTGGCCATTATACCTTTCATTTTTCAACTTGATTAATATGAAATTTCTATGTGAACTCGTCATCTATGTATAAACCCAAAAATTTTATATACTTTACTCTTAATTGAAACATTTGGATTTGATTTCTTTCCTCAGGATTTGAAAATTATAAAGTGTGTTTTCTTAGTATTTAAAGAAAGTTTATTAGAAGAAAGCCAAGATGCAATCTGATCAAGCTCTCGGTTTATGGTTTCTTTTGGAGTAACTAAATTTTTATGACTGAAAAACAGATTTGTGTCATCAGCAAAGAATTCATTTGTCACGCTCGTGACGTACAAATGACCCAAATGAACATGTCAAAATAAACGCTAATAAAAATAACGGCAACATAATTAAAAGTTGCGCATTTACCAGTTTTGCAAGTAAATATACAGAAAATATCGAATATCGCATGAAAACTACTCTTACATGTAATTCGAATGCAGGAAATGGCATTTCTGAAAGCTCAGATTTTTAAAATTTCACTGAGGTACTAGCCGTGCAAGACGCCTGCGTCGCTTGTTTGAAATTCCGAGTCTGCACTGTCTTAACCCTCTGTGACTATATTTGCTACAGAAAAGACTTGCCATCGTTTGGGTTTCATTTCAAGCGCTAAGTAATTTTGCAATTTCAAATTCATCTATTTTTCGGTGAGGACAAGCGACAGCTGGAAATACGTCTGCGTTCGCAGGCTATGTTATATCAATAGCAGTGATCAGTTGCAACTTAAAATTACTTGAGCATTTTTTCAAGTATCAGATTCTTAAGATACTTGTCATTTCTGTTGGTCTAGTTAGGATTCGAGGGGTGGAAATACTAATTAATTAGAGTGATACACGCTTCCCCTTTATCGAGAAGCATATCATCTTTGGTAGAGTCCTCGAAAAAAAATGTCTTGTAAGAAATTGGAACGTATTTCCTAAATCTTTTTTTACTCGAACGTGAAAAAATTCCGGAACCCCGAGACCTTGCGACAAAACGTTCGAAACTCTGAGACGAAAACAAACATTTTTACTCATTCAAAGGTTTTCCAAGAATGGGAGATTGGATCAAAAGTTTCAGAGACCCCAGCGCCATCCAGGTGAGCAACCTGTTCCCTGGGGCCCCTTAACGGCGCGCGTGTTCGCTGCTCTTAGTTTTTAGTGCCCTGGTTTCTTTTTGCATAGCCTGATGAAACTCCAGACAAAGATGTTTCTTGTAAAGGAATAAATGTCAAGGATGCTCACATCCTCGATAACTAAACCATGACTTAAACTGCTGAGCCCTAAAACTAAGAAGGACAATCATAACAACTGTTCCGTTTTTATAGCGGAGGATGTAGAAGCCATAGTAGGAAAACTCGAAGATTCGTCGACATCTGCCTACACTGCGAAAATCAACAGTGGCATTTGCAGCCTTTGGTAGTATATGGTTTAGGCTACTAGCATGCGACACTGCGACAAGGGTACCCCCCCCCCCCCCCGGATCAGCTGTAGGCTCTTCATCGATTTTTCTCGTGGAGAAGTTTTCTTTTTCGAGCACTGCTTGCTTCGTGGACGCCAATATCCATGAGACAAGATTCGAGAAACGGTTAATTTTTCACCAAATCTTCAAACATTAAAGTTACAGTCAAAATACTCAGCGCGTGCGGCCTAGTATTCGAGACAGAGTTATTTTGATTAGCGGCGAACGGAGTGCATTATTACTGCATGGGCGACACGCGCTGAGTATTTTGAATGTAAACTGTTGGATTTCTTGCTCAGCAAGGTTTCATAAAATCCCCAAATGAAACTTGGCATGTATTTTGCAAATGAATAAAAAATTCAGGCGAATTATTAACAGTGTCATCGAATTGCGCTTATATATCCTACTACTCAAAATGGGAGGCGTGGTGGCCGAATGGTTAGTGCGCTGGACTCCGGATCGAACGTGTGAACATTGGGGTAGAGGCTTGAACTGCAGGCTTTCAATGCCTCCTGTAGTGTCGTGGGTTTTTTGGTACTGTTGGTCCTAAAAATAAAAGCAAGCATTAGCACATATTTCAAGACAATGTATAATCGATTTCTTCAGCTTATTGCATTATCACCCTAAACTTGGTAACCCACGTATAGTATTAAAGCAAAATAACATACCAGAAGCGCTTCCACAGCTCCAGCTCCTGTGACGCTCTGCTTGGGGACGGTAGATCAGGAGAATAATGCTGAGTAAGTTTCTCTTGAGAAGAATTTGCAGGTGTCAGTAGCACTCCAAGCAATGCCACTTCTGATAGTCCATTAAAGCGGGTATTAATTTGCTCCAACAAGTTGTCAAGGAAGGGAAGAAATATTGTCCGTGGAAAGTAGACGACTGATGTCCTGGCATTGGTGTTGTTTCTTAATGTCTGCCTCCCACAAGTTTGAGGGATGCATACCTAGAGGTTTGCCTTCTAAGCCATCTTCTTGACCTTTTCATACACAAAACTTGCAAACTCTGTTTTTGAATTCTTGCGCATAGGTTTTGCGATTAATCATTAAATGAGTAACTTACTTTAATACCTGGCGGTTTACGGTGAAGTCTAAACAGGGTCTTCTTTGCTTTCCTCGAAAATTTCGAAAAATCATTTTACTCACTAGCAGTGCAGTAAGTCGCAAGGCAGGATAATATTCTTCTCCAGTGTTCCTCGTCATCTCAAAACGAAAGAAACGCCTGTTACATTTGGCTTTTAGTGCGGATTTTTGTTTCATTTCCTCAGAAGCGAAACGGTATTGTTCTGGATCTGGATTCGATGTGAGCTATTTACACAGTGGAGGCTACTATCCAATCAGAAGAACGCTCGAAACCACAATGTCAACACGTACTACAAGGCAAACAATCTCATAAAAAACATGTTCTTCAGATATCGGAAAGATAATGGTGAGCAAAACCAAAAATGATTGAGATTCATTACAAATAGAAATATCTGACGACTGCCTTTGTGCAATGCTTTCTAGTTCGATTAAAGCGATGTAGTGGCGAAAAATATAAAGTAAGCTCTTTCCGTGTCTAATTGTTAAAAAAAAAAAACATTCTAGCGATATTATGAGAAAGAAGAAAATTCCTACCAAAGAGAGCGCTTGCAAGCGCAAACAAAGACACGGAAATCTTGAAAACGTTTCCGCGAGTGTTTCGATTTCGAACGTCGCGTATCAATGAAAACAACGGCGGTAAGTATGCAAATGATAGTTTTTCAGAGTGCTCTTTTTATACTTCACCTCGTAAAATCCATACCCTTTATACACGTCCAGGCTGAAAAAGGTGTCCATTCTGGACGGAGCCTCTCCCAGTATAGTCCACCACAAGGAAAACCTCACTGTGTCTGTACGCAGCATTGTTTTATAACGGCCATTTTTCCCCTCTCGCACATTCGTTCTCATCTTAAATGGAAGGTACAATTGTTAAACAATTTCCTTTCCAGAGATCGGTATCGATGGAAGTCAATTTAGTTATTTGTGTTGCTCTAATTCCCATTTAAACGTGTGATTTCAGCTGCCATTAGTTATCGCACCATATCAAAGCATTATTTAACAATTAGACCCGTGGCCCTTGAGGGTGAAGGGTCTAATTGTTTTAGTATTACCCAACTAGTCGGACAGAAAAAGCAATAATAATGTTAGCAAATGCAAGTTGAAGAAAGATTTATTTGGGAATGAAACGAAAGAAAGCGTCACGAATTTCGCTACTCGATGACTATTACTAATAGTCCTCTAGTAGCGTAGCCAATCAAAATGTAGGATTTGCATTAGTCCACTAGTTGGGTGATACTAAAAGCAGCTAGCCTTGTACAGCAGTCGAGTTACCTTCAGCCCGGCACTCCCTCCCCGATGCCGAGTTTGACGTGAACTACGACCTACGAGATTTACCAACGAGCAATAACTGAACTGGAAAATTCCAGATCTGTGCGCGTTCTTATTTGCTAAGCTGGCCGACTGACAAGACAATACCTTCTGGCTTTGAGTTGAAAGTGCCGTGCAAGCAAGCCTGAGCTCTGCCTGGCTTTTTTCCCCAATCAAGTCCGTCCGACCGTTCATTCGAGAGAGACGCGCAGTAACGCAGAATCCTTCCGTTACATGACCATCGTCGTAGCGGTTAACGTTTTAAAAACGAATGCAAAGCAACACTGGGCAATACTCTTGGGACACCAACCCGATAGCTTGTCAAAATGACGCATTTTACCCCCTCCCCTCTGTTGTAATATTGACGTCAGGCATTCAAATCGTTTTCATCGTAATCAAGATTCAAGATTGCTTAGGGGAGGGGCAGGGGGAGAACTGAAGTAGTCTGTTGTAACGACATTTCCGACGTGATAATAATTTAGAAGTGACATTTAAAGTGATTCCAAGTGAAAGGGAGTAATATTGACTTAATATTATGGATAGAATTTACTTAACTGACTATGCAATTCTGTGGCCGCAAAATTTGTGCCCCAAAGAGGGACACAAACATGGTGGCTGCATACAAAATTAGTAATTTTGTCAAACTGTTTTTTCGTATAAACTCAATTGTGAAAAATATCACAGAGCTATAATTTGGGCAAAACATCTATTTCTACCTTCTCTAAAATCTGATACTTTTGTGACGTTTTTCATGCAAACAAACAGCTTTTGTAACACCGATGAAAACCACGAAAAGGGAAAGCCAGCATACGAAGAAATAGATCACGCGTTTCTACGGTTTACGGGTATATAAATCAATCTGGGAGAACAACTGGTTTCTCCGTACCAACGGAAAAAGCTCACTGTCGTCTGTTCGATTCTAAACCGTAGCTATAATCTTTATAAGAATAGGTGTGGCCAAAGAGATAGGGTCTAAGATGAGGCGGGGGTGGGGGCAGGCCTCTTATAGAGCTTATAGAGTAGTAAGCTAGGTACTGATCGGCCTCAATAATACCATAAACACTTCATATTGCTGCGCTGGTTAGTCTCCTTCGCAGCCGTTGTTTGGGCTCATCACGCAACGCTATCTCCCCACCAACTGAAGACAAGAGAATTTTAGTTGGTGGGGGAGGGAGCGTTGCGTGACGAGCCCAAACAATGGCTGCGAAGGAGACTATGCGCTGGTGGGTTTACAAAAAATAAAATACAGTAAAATAAAGCCTTTCTATACAACAGTCCTTTCCCGCCAAAAAGCATCCACACGACCTTTCCCTGGAGCTCTCACGTGAAATAGCGGCAAACTTCATGGGTGTGGTGATCATAATGACAACTCGTCCTAATTCTAATTGGCTTAACAGCTGTCAATTTTAGATAATGAATAATATAGACAAATTTAAAAACAAATTAAACATGCATTTTGAAAGTTTTACATTATTCATTAAGAAAGCGTTTATTGAATTCATTACAGGGAGGGGTCATTACAATTTGAAGCAATATATAGTAAAAAAAATCTCCCAACCTAAGACCTGGATCCATTTTTGTTCAGAAGGCTTTTTGATGGTTTAATTTGAGGTTGATGGCAATGTATATTTTAAAGGAATTTTGCATCTGAAAAAATGTGATGCTTCAGAAAATACCCACCCTCATACTTTTTTTTTTCGCAAATTTGACTTTTGATGCCCAACCTTCTTCACAATATTGAGTGCCTTCCATGGAGTACATTGATATTTTATGGAACTGGACAATTTAACACACAAATGAAGCTCTGCAGTTGTGTGTAGTGTCTGAAGAAATTACACAACGCTCTCACTAGCAATCGCCTAGAAAATTTAGAAAAGTGGTTTATTACTCCCACATTTTTGGGTTGGGGTGTGCCGCTGGGTCTTTGTAACCCTTACCCTATACCAGACCACGTTCAGCTGATTTTGGAACCCTACACTAGACTAGACACCGAAAATCCCTACCCTATCCCAGACTTGCTCTTTTTAGAAATGTATCACTATTAGTGGTTTTAATGTAATACCTTCTGTCAACAATGTTGCCGCGACAATTTTATTGTCGTTCAGGAAAGTCTCTTTCTCTTCCGAGTTTTTATTCCTATTCTGGACTTAATTCTTCATACCACTGATCAGTTTCCCGACCAATGATACTCTATTCTAGACCAAACCTCTCTGATTTCTATACCCTATCCCAAACTAACCGCTATGCACTGGACGCCAGAAGGGAAACGAAAGAGAGGTCGCCCCAAGATCACATGGCGACGGACGGTTGAGAAGGAAATAAAGGAGATGGGGAAGACCTGGGAGGGCATCAAGTTCATGGCAAGGGACCGCAAGATGTGGAGGGAGCACGTTGCTGCCCTACATGCCACTTAGGCGTAAAGGGCATGAGCGAGTGAGTGAGTGATCCCAAACTAAACTACTTAAGAACCATACCCCTTCACAGCGGCACATACCTATATAGCTCATATATAGGAGTGCCCCCCCCCCTCCCCGGGTTATAACTGGACCTGATTGTTGGTTAAGCAACCACATGCTGACACAATAAATAATTGAAGTTGGTCACTTTCCAGAGCTTTTAGCATGAAGCTTTCTACTTCAGTTCCAGATCAGTAACACTCTTCCTCTAGCCATCAATCGTCTTGAAGTTTTAATCCAATGTTTAACAACAAATGTTATAAGGCAAAGTTAAATATGGTAAAATGCGATCAATTACTGTATACGTTTGTTTTAAAACCTGACCCAAATGGAAATGCACTGCCCAACAGGGTATGGATTTTAGATCTTGAGTCTTAGATGGGGTATAAAGTTTGTTTATTAAGCATCTTAAACAGGGTGTCTTCATGACCTTGAACAGGATGTAGACAGTTGTGTAGCAGCTCTCGTAAGCTTGTAATTCTACTGGTCCCCTAGTGTAGCGGCTGCTATTGTTTTGGGGGCTAGGGGCATTGTTCTTGTTGTTTGTTCTATATTGTTCTCTCAGCCACTCATGTGAGACCTTACGAGAGCTGCTACATGACCCGAAGTAGATGCTGGTAGTGCACAGCCTACATGTGTAGTACCAACAATTTCTTTGAATTATCTAAGTTTATTATTAATATTACAAACAACACCAAACTCGGAATGTTTTCCCAAGGAAGCCATGCTTATTCAAAGCAATGATTATGGTCAGGTAGCAAAATGAGCAGATTTTGTCAAATGGGGTCAGGATATGAAGGTTTCGCTGGCATACCCCCACTCAAACTCTTCCCACCCCCACCCCAGACTCTAAATTATGCAAAAATTCAAATCAAAATCTTTGAGAAGTCACAACCACAATTGAGAGCTTACAAATAATGAAAAAGTTAAAAGGTGGACATGCTCACTTGTGGGAGGGAGCAGTTGATTAAAGGGCCACCGTCAACCATTATGCTTTGCATAATTTCTGAACACAGTAATTACAGTAAGACACTACCTCTCTGAAACCTCTATTTTCATTCGCCCGCTGTAAACACTACCTCTATTGTTATTCAGGGCTAGGGGCATTGTTATAGCCTGTTATGTACTGTTTTAGGAACCAATGAAATAACTCGTTCCGAGAGGTAGTGGACGACCCAGAAATTACAGATCTTTTGTGGAAGGGATAACTTTCATCAAACTGCATGTTGTGTTTTTGATGCCCAATATCTCCCCAAATTTAAAGTTGTTTCTTTAGCTGATTTAAATGTCTCATTTTTGATGTGATTTGGCTGATATGTTTGTGCAAAATCAAAACAACGACAACAACAGAGACTCACAAAGGACACTGGTTGACGGTATTTAGTTTGAGTGACAATTAAAACTGGGTTTCCAAATGTGATTGTAACTAGAGGTGTTGCTTAAAGAGACTGGTCACAAGGAGAGCTTTAACTGCAGCTAAATCTTGAAAAAAAAACATCTTAAGTCTTTCTGCATCACAGATATGGGGGGGGGGGCTTATTTTTTTGCGGGGGTGGGAGACAGGGCTTAATGTTTGGGAATTGTATAAAGGAAAAATAATGACAAGAACCTTGCATCAGAGGCACTGTCAAGTTATAAAATGCCTTACTCAAATACACCGTCAAGTCAGTAATATTGTATTTTCTCTTTCTTTACTTATACAATACAATACAGGCCCACCGGGCTAACATTGAGGGATTATACAAAAATTTCTCATTAAGCTACATAAATATAAGTCAAATTTTGCAAAGTTGACTTAACCCCTAGATCAACAATAACTGGTCATTTTACAAACATGTAAGCACAGAGGTCTTAATTGTTTTTTACAAAAATGCAAATAATTCTTCCCAAAACATTTTTTGTTTTGATTGAATAAAGCTTGAAATTATTTTGTCACCTGGTAGTAAACAGCTACTTCCATTCTAGTCAACCCTACTAAATTTGACACCAGCGATCAGTTTACTATTTCTCTTTACAATCTTCTAACAGTTGCAAACACTCAACTGATGAGAATTCCAGATCTGATCAGACCATCAAATCGGGGAAATTCTTGATATGACACCATATTCTCCCAACAGAGAATTTATACAAAATGAGTGGAAAAGTAAGGAGAATTTTGATGTTTATATTGGCCATGGGACTAAAAGAGTTGATATTAAATCCTAAGAAAACTTCCAATTTGTCTTTGAATGTCTATACAAGTCACTGCAAACATCTGCTACCTCTCATGTGATGTCACTCAAAAACGTTATCCGTCATAGGCGTAATCTGCTTTATTGTGCATGATGAGTTTGTTGTCAACAAAGTAAAAGCTATCTGACTTTGTCTCAAATGGATGATCAATCATATCTTGTACTGCAAAAAAAACACATCATGATTTAGGTTACTGCAGTACAACTAATAGTATCAACAACAAAAACTCTCCCTTTACTGTTATATTCCAAACATTTCTTGATTTTTTTTTTTGGAAGGAACTTAAAGTTTGATGCTTCAGCTGCAATATCGATTTGGCACCTGGCAAATTCCAGATGATTACAAAAAAAGAACATAGCAAAAGTTATTGTAGACTGCAAAACAGCCGTATTTTCTGCGAACTCGCTTGAGTGGTCTTCAAATGCGAGTTCTGGAGCCAATGCCGATTGGTGAGGCATGAAGCACCAATCCTCATCCGAGCCTGCCGCCTTTCCATACAGCAAATTCGTTCCGACCAGGGGGGCCAATTTATGTCGCCAAGTAGTCAAAAATCTCTTGATAGCTCAACCATAATTAAATTTGATGCCCTTGATGATAAAATCTCCCATGAAATAAACATTATTTATTCCCCAGTTCTCAATGTGGCCTCAACATACTTAATTGATTATTTGGTTCAATCTTGCATGCAAAATGTTATGAGTGTTCCGTTTAAAGTAAAGGTATGTGTTCATGTACTGAATGAAACAAACAACACCCTACAAACCCCCCTTGCGATGAGAAAGAAAGCGAAAAGAAGCTTCCACATCGGACTAA
Source organism: Meandrina meandrites (assembly GCA_963693305.1). Classification (NCBI taxonomy): domain Eukaryota; kingdom Metazoa; phylum Cnidaria; class Anthozoa; order Scleractinia; family Meandrinidae; genus Meandrina; species Meandrina meandrites. Next base: position 9,217,007 of record OY855913.1, read on the forward strand.
TGCAGATTATGTGGCTGCTGCTTCGAACAAGACATGGGTGTATGATGACAGAAAACATAAATGGCTTCTTGGCATAAATAAATAAAAAAAAGATTGAACTTGTTTCAGTTTAACTGCTCTTAATAATACTAAGATTGACAATAATTATATGATTGCCAGCTGTTTGATTGAAGGTATTCAGTGAGCTTGAAGATCCGCTGTTTGCCAAAACAAACATCCGTTCCTGTGAGAAGCAATCCAAAAGCTTCTTTTTGTTTCGATTTCAAAACAAAACCTTAATCTGTTGCCAGCGCACCCAAATCAATGTCCCGAAAGAGCATGTGTTGAAACGTCAGGCTCAATGTCTTTCGACAAGGTGCAAAGAAGATTTTGTTGACAGGTAATGTCAGAATTGACCAATGGGAATTTTCTGTTGCTGGGCGAGTGGGAAATTCGAAACAAATTCAGTGGAGGGAAAGGCGACAACCATAGTTTTTAGCGTCTCTATCCAGTCTCCTCTTGGTTTTGACATTGGCTCCAGACCTTGTGTTCCAAAACCTGCTCGAGCACATTCGCAAAAAAATATGGCTGTTTTGCAGTCATACGAGTTAAGCAGGACATAATAATTTTACTTATAACATTATATCTCATTTGACATAACATCTTACTTCTAACATTTTTGGCTTAGAATCTCAATGAGACCAGTTTTAATTCTGTTCTAAAATCCCTTGGGTTGTATGGAATGTTTTTATGACAATGCCTGGAGCAAGCTGGAGCACAAAGAAGCATTGATCGACATGCAAAGATCTCATCTTCCCTTTACTAAATGTAATCTTAAAATTGCTGATCAGATCAGTTTTCAAACTTCCAAGACATTTCTCACCACTTTCAACTTGTGAAATTTATCTGACTTTATTTTTTCATAATTTTATATTGATTTATTATTGCTTAAAATTAAATGTTTTAGACCTTTAGTGGATTCCACATTCAGATTCAGTTTGGAGTTTTAAATTTATCACTTGCTACAAGTTAAGTGTGTGGTACCATAAAAACCCTAATCCAAAAAAGTAAATTACGTAAATTAGTTTCCCCCAACTACACCTTAAAAGTAACAAAAATATAAAACTGTTAAGGGGTGGGTGGAAATGTTATAATTTGAAATATATTTTTTTCTAAAAAAAACAATTTGTGTCATATCACATTATGAAATTTGTCAAGCGAATTTGAAGTATTTTTGTTTGAAATGTGTTAAGGAGATATAAATATTAAAATGGCCGATCGAGTAATTATTGTGGCGTATTTGACCACAAATAATTAGTTCTCGGTTAGCCCATAAGGTACCGGTATATTATGAAAATAACTTAAAAAATAAGTTTCACGCATAACAAGTTTGAATACTTACCTTCGTCTATATTTAAGGTTGGAAATTCGTAGATATGCTCACATGTGTTCTTGCTATTTGGGATGCAAAATCCAAACTCGAAATCGAAGTTTTTTAACAATCGATCTCTGAAATAATGGCGCTCCACCATGCGAAAATTATTGACTGGTTTGTCTCCTACAGTGAATTCAACTCTGAAAAACAGAAACAACCCATACCAATTTTTAGTAAAACGGAAAAACATAGGAAATCAAGACATCAAAATACGAGCAGTCTAGAAATTACAGATTGATGAATTTTAATAGAATGACAATAACAAGTTTATCTCGAGCAGTTTAGGATTATGCGTGCAGGCAATAAACCTTTTACTAATGCATTTCTCAGTAAAAGTGTATCATTTACCAGGGAGAATTTATATAAATCTAAGTAGTTTTTAGAATTGAGTATCAGTGCTAATTGAATTTCGCAAAGCATAAGAGCATAAAATACGTACTGAACTAAAGAAAGTTTACTTACGTTGCTCCAACTGTTTTTAACCTCAGAAACTCTGGCGTGAACTTGTATCTAACGAAGCGTCCGGCATTCGGATCGTCCTCATTGTCGATAATTTCTTCCTCGATGTTATCAGGTTTAGCTATCTCAAAAAGAACTGTTCCTGTCTCCATATCGCGAATTTTGAACCGCGTGAAATCGATGTTGTATACATTTGCACCAGGTTCGCAGAGGTAATCTGCAAATGAGAGTAAGCAAAGGAAAAAATTTAGCATACAAACGACAATGGAGTTCCAATCAGCAAATTTAAGCATCGCGATCGTTTACGGTATACGTAGCGCTTTCACTCAAGTGAATAAGGCTACAATTTGCCAATTACGTTGGGTTGCTTCGGCTGCGAAATAACCGGTTTTTACTTACTCTCCGTGCATTTTGTCAACTTCAAGACGTCGTCCGGCGTTACAGCGTCCTTTTTCAGCAGTTCTTCTTCGGTTATTGTCTTTTTTGCCTTCGATTGCCTCGCCAAAAACCCGCCACCTTTCTTCTTTGCTCGACCTGTTTCTTCGTTGGAATTGGAGGATCTTCCACTCATAATTATCCAGAAAAGCAAAGGTGCTAGCAACAACCTGAGCAGTTTACTGTATACGCTGCGTGACTAAAGAACAGGGAAAACAAATTACTTTCACGAGAAAAGGAAAGCATCGACCGAGCAAAATGGAAGGTTCCGAAAACGCAGTCTTCTTGGTCAGCAGATGGCTCCTGTTACCATAGAAACTACAACGCAATAAACGCAAAGAAAACGGAAGCTGTATAAAAATTCGCCTCTTTTCAGTCTTTTTCGCCCACTGCTTTTGCTAGTTTTTATCAATCCTCCTTTTTATTTTGATCAGAGTGTCCGGAGCCTGCCATTGAAGACTTATTTTCATGCTGAGCGTGACGTAAATTCACTTTATTGCCATGAAAATAACACACACCAGTTGTTCATGCGATTAATGCAAAGCGCATACGTGATCAAGTAGCGCTTGAAACGGAAATATTGAGTCCTCGATAAAACGTCATCTTTTCTTTTAGCCTGCGGCGACAACCTTGGCCTGAATTTTACCCGCCAGCTATGGTTACTAAAAATTCACTTGCTTGTAGCGATTGGGCTACCCACTGGAGGTGGCAAGGGGTGTAAAACGCCTTTGGCGGGAGGAGGGGTTGGGGGGGGGAGGTAAAAAATGTTCTGGAATTTTGTTTAATGGCACTGGTGGAGGGGAGGGGAGGAGTGACAATGGACTTTTTTTTGTCCGAAAAAAAGGTCGGGGTCCGGAGTGAAACTTGGCACTGCTCCCGCTAAAGCTCTTTACTTCCGTGAAAATGTTACTACTCAAACAGATACTGATTTCTTTTGTTTAGTTTTAACAGAAGCACATCGCCTAGAAGCGCTATCTCCTCCACAGAGACCTCTTTTATTTTTTCTTATGGGCTGGGAAATGGCAAGAGGCTAAAAGTGAGCGCGCGGAGCCCCGCGCTCCCCAATTTTTCATTTTTCGTGTTTTTTTTTCTCCTTACCCCCTCCAATGAAAGAGCCTCCGCAGAGGAGGGAGCCTGGAAGCGCGTAACTTCCATGTGAAAAACAGATGATATGCTTCTGGTTTTGACTATCTAGCACTAATTGTTAGATGTTGTTTCACGGGTTAAACAAAAGCACTCTATGTCCAAACGGTTTCACATTTTATTTGGAGAAAGTCGACACTATCTATAAGTTATAAAAGCTTGAACTTTTTTTACACAGTAAAAGGAAACACAATCAAACGTCTTTGAACAGTTTTCTCGTTTGTTGTAAATCTCAAAACATGACAATCAACATGGCAAAAAAAAAGTCGTGATATTCAACTCAAACTTACTGGGACTGTTTAGGCAGCAGAGAATTCAGTAATTTCTGAATACAACTCAATACAAACAATGACACAAACGTGAAGTCAAACGGACACTACCCTGCAACACTTGTCCACAAGCATTGTCTACAGGGAGCTGTTTGGACTTCAGTATTCGAAAATAATGAACGAGCCCACAGGTTTTGCAATACGTTGCTAAGCAATATGACGTAGCCTTATGCCGCTGTGACAAGCCATGCTCGCTCGTGCTCGTGCTCGTGCAATGTTGTGATTGGTTAATCCGAATCGGAAACCATTTAGGTGCGTGGTTTTATGGATGTAAGATGAGCACAGCTACTTTTTCCTCAAAAGAAAAGAAAACATTGTCGCTCTGAGTGGAATGGTAGGGAAACTAATTTTTTTAACCATTTTTTCGAGCTCTGTAAAGGTTTTAAAAATCAAAACGTAATTGAATGTTTAGTCCAGATCTCGCGTTTAAGACACTACAGTTGTAAAAGCGTTTGAAGTCCTGTCATTTGTACAACATACAGCTATATTCCTTTCCTAACATATTTCAAAACTACGACACTTTTGGCATCATCGCGGTAACTTTTCCCTTTCTATAAAAACTGAAATAATTACACTCGATTGGAATGTCTTCTAGCACACGCTGGGCAAAGTATAGGAAAAGTATTAGTAGTTCTGTTTATTTTCTTTGAAAGTGTGTCTTCAGATGTTCCTATAGTTGCGTTTTATCGCGAGTAGAACTTGAGGTGGCGGTCGAGGCCGACTGATGCGATGAATGAAGCGTGCTTCCCGAATTTCACTCCCGTTGCCACATCGGAGTGCTCTGAAAACAGATAGTAACAACAAAATGATAAATAAACATTACAATTGATTCAGATACGGATACATAGTTGTATGGTACAGGAAGAGGGGAGGGAGGGTGGGGAAAGAAATTGGGAGGGAGGGGTTGGGGGACAGGAAATTTCTCTACAAGCACATCGGAGACAAAAGCTTTATCTGTAGAACCACTGGTCTTCTCTTTTTTGGGTTGCGTTATCACGTTGTACATCAACAATCAAGCCGGATAGATAAGATACTCGTTTCACTGTACCAAAACCGAATTTCAACCAAGAAAGGCTACACGAGAAGGGTATGAGCGAAGAGGAGAGGAGAGGAATAAGTAGGACCTCCAATACCGTCCATGATAGAATTGCCAGAAGTCGACTCTTATGAGCGACGAAGTCGCGACCTCCGCCAAACGCATGACACATTAAACGGACTTTGAGGAAGTCTACGTTCATGATTTATTGATTACGATCTCGTTGGCTTCTCGATCGAGTTTCAGGTTCTTCGTATGAGGTGCAAATACTCCTATGACATTACATGATAACGAACACCATATCACTAACCTGCAAATGACTTGATCATCTCCCACTGTTTGACGAGGTAAATCCTGCAAAGAAACAAACAGAAAAGACGTTAACAAGTTTGCCATTCATCACCCGTATTGAGGAAGTTTCATGCCGTGTTGTACGTGACGCTACAAACTCACAATTTTAAGGGGAAAGACCATGAACACAATGGCAGCTCCTGTAAATATCTAATTGCCGTAACCGTTCATCAGTAGGATACCAAAAATGCGTGCATTTCTACAATTGGTTTTGGCACCACTGAATCCTATACCAATTGCAGAACATTTTAGCAGGAACCAGATGAATTTCTCCAGAATTTCCGTCGCCACAACTAGAACTACAACATTACTACGAACAACCGAGAAAGGTGGCCGTTTTACTCTGAACTAGAGTACAAACAAAAACTAAATATAGCTAGAGGATACAGATTGCTGCCCAAGTACATCGATTGCTAAGCAGGCTATACGGCAAAGATGACGCATTGTGAATTATTTGTCGTTCGTAACTCGTCTCTTTTATCTCGAACCTCAATCATCTTTGTTTCTTTTAGGACACTTGGGTTTATTATTTCGTCTTTGGTGCTTTGCTATATTAATAAACAGGTAGTAGTATTTGGAGTTTTCTTTCGATTTGAAGAAACTTGGTACGTCGCAACTGACTACAAATGAAGGGTTTCGTTGAATCAGGTCTTAAGTAACTTCTGATCGGATATAAAATTCTCCCTTTATATTACAAGGATACACAAGGCTAATTAGAAGGAGAATCTAGCATAAGCAATTTATCAGAAGTCGGTAAATGTTACGAGCTACATCCATAGTGACCACACACCATAACGCAAACGAAAATTTGTTACTAAAAATTCTGACTTACTGTATTTCCGAACCGCCCACAGCTAGATATGTTCCACTCTGATCAAAACTAAGTGTTTTCACCTGCAGGAAAAAAAAAGAGAAAGATCCTCGATAAATGCCGCAAAATTTAAAGAAAGAAACCCTTAAGTGTCAGTCCTTTCCTCGTCCCGTCACTAATATTCCGGACTTCTGGTTGATCATAATATACTTAATGTTTATTTTAGGCCTTCTCCTGTGTCGTTTCCGAGCTACTAACTCAAAGAAGCAACTGTTACCAGCATATGTCTGGTGAACATCAACACATACCTCAAATCTGTCCTCTAGTGTAATGGTTTTGAAGTTTTTCAGTTTACGTAAATCCCACAGTTTTACTACCGAGTCATCGGCGGATGTAGCCAAGTAGTAACTGAATGGAAATAACAAAACAATAAAGAGTTTAAACAACCAGAAAGGAAAACAAGGGTATCGAAATTTCAGAGCAGTTTCCATTTGAAAAAAAAAAAGAAGAAAAAACAATACCACGGACAAAAGTGTTGGGAAGCTTAACACTTTGTTCTTTCTCTCCCCTCCCCTATGGGGAAAGGTGTTTACCAAGTTCAATTCGAACCTTGGACATCGTAATCGGCAAGGTTCAAATCTTCCCAACTGCTTTTGTCTGTGGCTGTAAATTGTATTTTTTTTAACCAAATCAGCTACCAGATCGTGCTCCTGTTTGGACCCTGCTAAAATATGGAAGGAAGTATCAGATGAACAAGGAAGGGCTAAGAAAAACATGCTCATTCGATTTGTTGGGTTTTAGTCCTGTAAAAACTGCATTTTACTGAATAATTTTTCATGTCTGACCGTTTAGCTGGGGCTCAACACCAGACACACTTTAAATTCTAACCGTGATTGTTGCCACGGTTTTAGTCCTGTGAAAACTGCATTTCACTTGTAACTGTTCTCAGTTTAATAAAAGCCACTAAATAATTCTTCAGTTTAACTGAATTTGAAACTAAATCAGCTTAATAAACCAGGCCTTTCAATGACTTTTTACACTATTTAAAGGAAATTAATTACACTTCTTATATTGCTCTCTGACGGGTGCTGCACAAGGAAAGCCACCAACTCAAAATCTTATTCAAAGCCCTGAGTACCATACTAAAATACCTTACAATACAACAACTTGGAGAGGTAGTAACTGGACTGAGACAACAAGTCAACAACAACAACAAAGCTTTGCCAAAAGAAAAAAAATAAATAAATAAAAAATAAACAACTAAATAAATAAACGGATGATTCAAAACGGAAGCTTCAATACTTACCCATTTTCTGAGAAGGAAATATCCGTGATTGGACCAGAATGTCCAGGAAATTTGGCGACATTAGCACCTTCCTTGAGATCCCAGATCTTTATTACACTATAAACAACAACACAGAGATAAAAGATAAAAGCTCTACTAAGCAACAGCTGTTAATTATAACAGAAAAATACCATTATTTTTTCACACTTTGGATCCCAAATATCTTACCGGTATTTCAGATGGTAACTATGGAGGCAAGTTTTTCAGTTATAAATAATTGTACGCACTGAGTGATTTAAAGCTGCTTGGTTAAACATGGAAACAAATTATTTTGTGTAAAAACTGTTCTTACACAGGTTTGTAGACTTGGAACTTTCCAAAAATGAGCTTATTTTTACCCTGTGTAAGTTGAAGGCTTTACGTTTTCTGTCAGCAAATTTTAATTTTCTAAACCCATTCAACTTGTGTCAATGGGCTCTGAGTATTCCTTTGGTAGTTAAACGTTTCGGTTTCTGTGTGAACAGTACAACTCAAACAGGAGCTTAACCAAAACTAGGGCAACAACATTCTTTAACGATTTCTTTTCCTACAATTGGCACTATTGCAATTCAGTGGGGTTTGATTTCACAGGTGCTTGGCAAAACAAAACAGTTAAAGAAAACTCCCTTTGTAGTAATTGACTAGTAAGCTTAAGGTAATGGTTAAGTGTGCATTCAAGCCTAGTGGCCCATAAGGCTGGAGCTCATCCCGGTCTCGATAGCATAAAGTGACTAGGAGTATTTCTACTCCCCCCAAGATGGGATGCTAGTCCATCGCAGGGTTACCCCCAGCAGTAAATTCACTGATACCCATTTATACACCTGGGTGGAGAGAGGCACTGTAAGAGTAAACTGTCTTGCCAAAAAACACAACACAGAGTTCGCTCTGAGAATTTGGTGTTACCGGGTACATCAAGACAACATCCCACTGTTGGTGATTATCTTAATTCTTGTAACCTCTCTACCTTTACAACGTCTTGATTTTGAAAGGAGAAATAAGATATTGGTCACTCTTGTTTAATAACCAACCTGTCAGTTGTTCCAGTTCCAAAAATAAGACCATCAGGATGAAACTGAGCACAAGTCAGTCCTGAAAACACAACAATTCCCAACTATTACTCCAAAACTTGACAGATACTCAAGGCTTAAAGGGAAACTCTACTCTTATGACAAGTTGATGTTGAATTGTTTGAAATAATGCCTAAATTCCAAAGTTTTACAGGTCAAGGGAGAAACAACAATAGTAAAAATAAATAAAAAAGATTATGGCTTTTAAATTTCCCAGGCATTGCCATTTTGGATTTTATAACATGTAATAGTTGCCCAATTGTTTCACACAAACGTTCCTCTGCTTCCTAGCAATAGCAGCAATAACATTTTGACAACCTGGACGGAAGTCATCTTTGGAGTCAAGTGAAAAGTTGTTGACAGTCGATGATGTTGAGTCTGGTCTGTTGAAGCTGATTGGCCAGTTTAACTTTGATGTTATTGAGTAAAGTCTGACAACAGTTATAATATGCAATATTTTTTTGTCCGTCGCACTCATACAATCACACTCTACCAACTACTGATACTTCTGGGGTCAAACCATTTAATATATTGTGAAGAGGCCAATTCACCAAGTACTAAACAGTTTTTCTCCTAGTAGATCAGTCTTCAGGGTTTTTGCTTGTCATTTTACAGCACTGAAAAGCAACAAGTGAACAACATGGCTGTGTTTGCTCTCATTACCTTGATTGATGTTAGGATCTGATAAACACCTTGTGAGTACACGGCCAGTTCTGAGATCTGAGAAAGCCCAGTGTTGATCAATTGAGCAGCTGAGCAGGTAGTCACCTAAAGAAGGAAATAGAAACAACCAAATGTACATTCCCTCTGTGCATTGTATAAACATACAATATCGGCTTATGGTCACAAAATTTATTTCTATCTTTAAAGGGGCAGTTTCATGAGCTGTGCAAATGTTGTTTTCTGATCGAAACTTGGAAAATTTCGGTGGAATGTTTCAAAATTTTGCAGTTGCCAAATTTAAGATGTTGTCGAGAAGTGGTGGTGGTCACCAAGGGAAAAGCAACAATTCTGGTCAAAAGCAGATATTTAGCGATGCAAAAGGAGCCAAAAAGGAGTGGAAGAGATGCCACAAGCACATTTACCTAGAAAGTGATATCAAAGTGCAAAGGTGCACATGTGCAGCTCATGACACTGTGATTGTGGGATTATTTTCAAGAGGCTTATTTTTGGAATGATTTTGCACCCGAGATTTTTTTTCTTTTTTTTTTTGGAGGGGGGGGGGGGGGGGAGCTTATCTTCTGAGTTTCCAGTACCATTAGAAGCTTACAATAAACTATACAACAACAAACAAAATGTCACCTGTTGCATGAAGACTGAGCCCAGTGACAGCTTGATCATGAGCCTTAAAAAAAGAAAATAGTTCACAAATAAGTTTTCTTTTAATTGCAGAATTCCATGGTTTTATGAAATTCGTTTGCGGACTGTTATGAAGTCAAGGTAAACTCTGAAGTAAATCTCAATCTCCAATAAAAACTGTAACCTTCCTGTACATTATAAAGAAACAATGATGAACTTAATTCCAAGTCTAAATGATTACCTCCAAATTTTATTTCTGGAATCAAAATTTGTTGCTACCAATCAGATGCCAGGTCAAACAAAAGTGGCACAGTCTGTACACAATAAAGCTAGCTACATAATTCACTCTTCCCCATACCTTGACTATATGCAAGCAAGATGCATGTGGAATGGACCACACTCGAATGGTTGAATCTGTCGATCCAGTGAAACCAAGATCCTGAAACAAATTTTGACTAAAATGTCACGAAAATTATGTGTACAGCCTAATTCTACAGTTACTGTATTGACTTAATATTTCCACACAACTGGTGTCTTAACAAGATGTTGTTTTTGATAATGATGATGACTACATCATGACACATTTTAGTAGAATTAGATATTTTGAAGCTCTTATAGTTAGTCACAAGCTTTCAAATAATGTAAAACCCCAAAAGGAATTCACTTCAAGGGGATTGTCTAAGTAAACTTTTTTCCATTGCCCTAATATGTGTCTCCTACCCCTTCTCCTATAAGTTCTCCTCACCCCAACAGTAAATGGTAAAATTACCATAATTTGTAGAGAAAAGGTCTTATAATGCATAGGGCACTGCTAACCTCAAATGGGTGATAAACAACATTGGTAACCTTCTTGGTGTGACCTTTCAGAGTTGCAATAACCTAGAAATAAAACAGAGAAAAAAATATCAAGCAGAACTCAGTTACGAGAAACAACTCTGAATCTACAATGACAGATGTATTTGTTATGACTGTCTGGCCATGTTATAAGAGCGGGCAGGGGGGGGGGGGGGGAAGACAGGAACTGAAAAAAGGTTAGAGTCAGTGAGAGGAGGTTCAAGTTATCAGGATTCAAATGTAACCTTATACCACATAACAAGACAGACACTGCCAGTGATCAGAAAATCAATTGCTGATGACTTGCTCCCAGCAGTTTTACAGCTCAGTTGGTAAGGTCTAGACCATTGCACCCAACCGGTATATTTTAAGGGGTTGGGTGTGATGGTTTACAGTACAGACTTCACTAGAGTCAAATGGAACACCCAGCTGGAGCCTACCAGGTTTCAATAGCATGAGGTGCCTACTTAACAATTAGACCCTTCGCCCGCAAGGGCTACGGGTCAATAGCCCATGAGGTGAAGCCGAATGGGCTATTGACCCGTGGCCCTTGAGGGTGAAGGGTCTAATTGTTTTAGTATCACCCAACTAGTCGGACAGAAAAAGCAATAATAAAGTTAGCAACTGCAAGTTGAAAAAAGATTTATTTGGGAATAAAACGAAAGTAAGCGTCACGAATTTCTCTACTCGATGACTATTACTAATAGTCCTCTAGTAGCATAGCCAATCAAAATGTAGGATTTGCATTAGTCCACTAGTTGGGTGATACTAATAATAATTTAGAAGGGAAGTCAACAATTCATCACTGATGAGGATTGTAGTAAAAAGTACAAATTTAAATCTCACCTGTTCTGTGTCGCGATAAAATACCACTGCATTTTTGTCAAGGCCACCTGATGAAATGAGCAATACACTTGTTAGAGCCTGCTTCAAAACTGCAAGGATCCCTAAATCGTTATGAATTACAAGGCTGCTGCCTAAGGAAATTTCTAAGGAGCCCTTCGGGCTCCTAACACTTTAAGTTAGGAGCCCAAGCCATTACTTTAGGAGCCCAGCCTAAAAGTTGCCATGGTCAATCCTGGGGGGAGGGGGGAGGGGTAGAAGAAAAAAAAATCTAGGGGAGGGGTCTGGGGAGCAGCCGCCCCCCCCCCCCCCCCCCCCCCCCCTACCGTCCCCTTCCACATGCACACACATTTTATTTTGTCAGTAGAGCCTTTGTACGTGAACAGAAAACTCCTTCGGACAAGATTTTTTTCTGAAAGCTTCTGAAGGTAACCTCCCTCAAATAGTTGTGTGAGAAATTCCAGCTTTCTTAACTTGAAAGTTTATTTAACAGAGCCTCTCTTTCGATAAAACCCTTTTTACACTGATTGGGTGACATGAACAGGAGTGTGTATATTAGAAAGTTTCTGTAGGCTTAAAATGAGTTTGAAAATCCAACCAGTATATTGTGCTGTGATGAATCTTGGATAAAGTAAGTTAAAAATGTGTAGAACAAATAAAACAATGTTTATAGGAGTTTTGAACATCCAAAGTTTTGAAGCAAAATCAGTGAAGCATGAAGCAGGAAAATTATTATTTCACTTTTGCACAGCAAGCTCACTAAAGAACTTGAATTATTGTTAGTAATTAAGGTTTAACAGAACCAAGATTACAATTTAGCAGGTCTATTTGAAGGTTAAGGCAAAGGTAATAAAAAGTCAAAACACCTGTGTAAACACTTTAATTAAATTCTGATCTTATCTACATTTCATAATCAGTTGTCAAAAATAGACCAGAAAAACTAAGTTGTGAAAATAAAAACAGTTTCTAGGCTTATCAAATGAGTTGCTTATACAATAGATTTCAGTAGTTTTAAAAACAATTCATGTTATTCAAACTGTTTTCAGGAAAGTTTCTAGCACATTATTATTTTCAAGAGTAATGTTCTCCTTGCACGGTTCAATAACCGAGATAAAACACGAAACAGTTCGAATCAACAAACAAACAAAGTTGATCCACAAAAAGCGCTAGCTGATAAGAATGTCACAGAAAAGGCACACATTTTCTGTTGTTATGAAATTAAGCGTTCTCTAAAGTGAAAAAATAAAAGTTTGAGTTAAATAATAAGCTTAATTACAGTAATTCGTAAGTGTAATATCAAAACATTCTGCACATTATTTTAGGCTTGTTGAAAAGGTTTTTGTATCAAGCTTTTGCAGATTAAAATTGTCATGATCAGACCTGATGCATGAATGGCCAGGAGATTGATTTCACTTTTGTATCCGTAAAATGTTTACTTCACACTCACTATAAACTCCTCCAAAACATCAACGTAGCGAACGAAACGTGAAGCAGCCCATAATACTATTCATTCTTCATTCCATATTTGGGAGTCAGTCCCAGTCCTAAACAGTCGAAAATAATTGGTTTTCGAAGTTGCACGTATTTATACGTTAAGATTATCTCTATTGTGGACAATTTTAGTATTTCCGTTTTGAAATGAAGCGCTTATGGTTTTAAACGGGATATATCTTACGCCAGTGGAACAAAGTTACAAGGAAGTTAAAGTCATTAGATGAGAATGGAAAATCTATGCTTAGGCGCCCATCCGGGCTCCTTGAACAAAAATTTAGTCGCCCGCACTCGTAACTTAGGCGCCCCAGGCGACCGGGCGCCCGTTAGGCAGCAGCCTTGAATTATACTGAACACTTCAAACCTGTGATGACTCTTGATGTATCGGCAGCAAACAAATCCAGTGCTAAGATTCCAGGGTTACTTGCACTGTGTAAACCCTAAAAAGAAAATAATATTAAAGACTTGCTTACTTTTAAACTTAAACACGATAATATTTGAGCAAAATATGTATCAACATTAACCATTGAGCTTTTTTCAGTGAATAGGTACTACTGTATATGTATGTGTTGTGGTTTACATTTGTTACTGATTTGACTTTTCTTAACCGGTTCAACTAAAATAATCTGAAACAAGGGTAAAAATAATCAAACTGGGTTGGAAAAAATTCTCAGGAAAACAAATTCAAACCACAACATAAAACGACTAACATGTACTTTGTTGTACTTGAGCACAAAAATTGTGTTAATTTTACAGTACAAATTGAAAAGCTGTAAACCCTAAGAAATATTTGTAGAATGTAACATTTTGAAAACTAATCAGATGTGAGATGAAGAAACCCCAAACCCATGACTGTCTGGTTATGGTACAGTAAACATGCCAAAGTTAAATCAGAGTGTTCACATGTATTCCAATCAGTGCGCATACTTTTCTTATTCATACTTACCGCATGAGAAGAGATGGGTTTGTACGACCGTATCTCATCAACTGTGCTCAGGTCCTCCGGAACTTTCTTGCCTCGCTGAATGACACAAAGAAAAACACAATGTTAATTTGTTTTTATAACTTTCATGACATTCTAAATCAAATTATTAGGTACTGTAGTCACTGTCTTCTCTTTGGCTAAGAGCCTACAGTTAATTCTGGGAATCAGCACAACCTAAAGATTAGTCACTAATCTGCTAGCAGATTAGTGAATAATCAGTAGGTTGTGTGCGGAATGTATGATTTCCTGGAGCCATGTCAAGTTCTCAGTTGGTGAGTGGCATCTTGCACACAGCAAAGTAAAAACATGGCTTGTTGAATGAGGTTTTTGTGATATCCAGAATAGTCAAGGTCTCGGTAAGTGATAGCACTTACCTCCACCTTGTTTATTCCGGATATCACAATAACCTCATTCAATATTTTATTGTTTACAATTTACAAGTTTACAAGTAAGTAACTACAGGTATTACCTTCTTACGTTCAGCAGTGAGGAGAGTGGCCTTATCTTGCAGCTGAAAAATGAACGTTCAAACAAATGTTATTGCTGGCTACCACTGAATATGTTGTACAGGTCAAATTTAAATTCAGGTTAATTTTCTCCATCGAGGCAGTGAAAGAGTGAGGGGAAAGACACAATATTGAAAACAATAGCAACAAACTGTATTAATCAAGATGGAATGTAAAAAACATGGATTTGAATATTTTAGCATTAATTGCGAACGCTGAATTTGTAACGCAACTTTTTCGTCGGTTCGAACGCCTTCTTTAAGGATAACTTTGGACGTGTTCCAGTAAATCAACGTTAATAAAACTTTGGAATTAAATTCTTTGCATTATCAAGCATGTGTTGCGAAAGTTTAAAAAAAATCATTGGAGCCGTTTTGGAGATTTTCGAAAAAGCGCTAAAAGTAGAAAATTTACCAAAAATTACACTGGTAGTGACCGTATGAAAAAATCCAATTCTCGGGATCGCGATAATGAAAATCAACAAAACTTTCACGGCGATGAAAGATAAGTTAATACACATTTTGGTGTTATTTCGAAATAATTTCATCAAAGCAGTGTCTTCAAATCGGTCTGTTTATCATTATAATGCAAAAAGCATGGTTTGAAATGTATTTTCGATTTATTCGAAATCAAACATACAGAATTTTTTTATTCTTGCATATTTGATGTGCAGTACACCATAGTTTCAGATACTGGTGTTAGTTTTTTATGTCAAATCTTATTCGCGTAGAATTCAAGTCTAACTGATATCTTGTTTTTCTGTTTGTCGTTGCCATTGAAATATCGATTTTCCTAAAAAATATATCATATCAAACTTCAATCCAATTCCAATATCTGGTGTAAATTTCACATCAATCCGAGTCCGGAAAGTTTGCTAAACGGCCAAATGAAAATGTTTGGTACGGTCCAGATAAAACTGTAGAGAGACACCTTAAAGGCCAAAGCTTTTTGGTTGAAACATCTTAGTTTGTTAATTTTCATATAAATGTTGTACTTAATGTCATGCCAAAGTCAGCATAAAACACTTTTAGAAATGTTTAATTTATTATGCCCATCCCTGTCTTTAGTTTTAGTATTTTTCACTCTTACCTTCTGCAGGACTTCTTCTGTCATACCCTCTTCTTCACCAGGCTGAAATATTGAATTTCAAAATTGAAATATTGAGTTTTAATAAATATGGGGGATTAATCCTGATCAATATGTTATGACTACCTCAAAATGGAAATACGTTTTGAGATAACAAACCAAATCTAGCAACATGCTCAAGCTTCATACCTGGGCACCAACATCCATAGCCTCCTCCATCTAAAGCAACAATAAAATAAATATAAAGTTATTGGTAACGTAAATAACAGTTTGACAAGTTTAAATAGAAGAGAATGGGTTAAAAAGGTAAAGGGGTTAAAGGGTTTATGTTAGTCCAATGTGTAGTAAAAAGTTTTAAAACATTTTTTAGCTTGGGGAGCGTATGTTAATGTTGGCCCGTAAGTAGATAAAATTTAAAGGGCTATTAATTCAAGCCAAAGTGATGCCTGTGTCTGCTGATCCAGGTTTAGAGAGGTCTGCCTTTGCTACCCGTGGCCATATTGTTTTTTTTTTGCATGTATTTTTACTTAACATTCCTATTTTCATTTTTTTTGACAGCAATTTTCACTTGATGATCCTTGAAAGAGAGATAGGCTCCCAGGGGGAACTCAGGATTTCAAGTGACGGAGATGATAGAAGGATGTTTTTGGGTTTGAAATTTTTGATTCCGGGATTTTTTTGGGGAGGAAAATTTGGCAAGTATTTTTTTTTGGCTGCTTATAACCTTGGCTGTGTAGGTCTGCGGAAAAAGCACAAGTGTTCCCTTCATGTTCTTGGGTGTCTCTAGTGTTAAAGTGACTACCAGTTGAAGGAAAGATAAATTCAGATGGTATGATGAATAAACAAACACACACACATTTAATTTCTAATGTTTGAAATTTTAAGGGGCAGAAATTAGGCATGGGATTTTTTGGGGGTAAATTTTTGGTCTAGGGATTTTTTTGGGTTTTGTTGGAAGCCCTAGGGATTTTTTGGGTCTTGAGTTTTGCTCCCATTTGATAATCCCCGTCACTTGAAATCCTGAGTACTCCCCCCCCCCCCACCCGTGGATAGGCTACCTATTCCAAGTCCTTGCAACCTATAAAATTCTTTGTTCTCGATAAACTAGTGGTTTTAAATGCGGAACAGTACACCGGACAAATCTTGTGTTGTTTCCTACCTGAACTGGTGCAGCAGAGGGAGCAACAACAGCCATACCAGCTTGTGGTTTAAGAGTAGCCAGAGCTAGTAACACAAAGAATGTGATACGCAATATGAATTAACTTTATTCACTTCAATCTGTTATCCTCTTATATCAATCACATCCAACATTTAAAACACCAGTAAAATCTGTGGCATACCTTCACGAGCGGCAGTCACTTCCTTGGTCAAACGAGCGATAACACGGCAGGCAGCATCATGTTGATACAGGGCGTGAGACAACTCTAAGACAACACAAAAAAATGAGTTAATGATTAAGGCTGTCAGTCATGTCAAGATTATTACAGTAGACCACTTGAGTCAGCCTGAAAACACAACAATGACAACAAATCCTACAAACCTTGCCTGGCTGTCTGAAGCTGCTGTCGTAAAGTAAAACTATGCAACATGCAGGCATCCTAAGAAGAAAAAAATAACACAAAAGATGATGGACTAAAACATTTGTGTATTTGCAAGCATATACTACTTTGTCAGACAGGAATGTTTTACCTTAACTTGCCATTAAGTGACATTTTGGAGTGAATGATGTTTTTGTTGATAGTATAATGTAAGTCTGTCAAAAGTAGACTTCTAACTACTCGTATGTTACTGATGTTGCCATTCATTACACATCAGTCACGATATTTTTATATACTGTATGGGCTAGTCATGGTGCGTTTACTTCTGCTCAAGATTTCTTTGTTTCAAAAGGCCAATCAAACAAATTCAAATTAAATTCAAAAATCCCATGTCCCCAGAGCCCATTGTTCTCCTGCCAGGCCCTGCCGGCTAAGAGAAGTAAAAAGGGCTATGGGGATGAGAATGTTATACACGCCAAACTTGGACTGTTGGACCAAGCATTTACTTTACTCAGACTGAAGTTTATTTGAGCCTAGTGTTAAGCTGGGGATTTTTGTTCAATACTTTTGACAAAAATATATTTTTCCATGTAACACCTACAGCTTTTTGTACCTCAAATAAATGCTTGAGGGCCTCGTTTACAACTCCACCTTAGAGACCCCATGTTTAATTGACAAAATACAATCACATTCATAAAGGACTGATTGATAAATTGGTGATTAACAGAGTAAAACATGGAATACTTTCTTTCTTACCCATTCATCCTGGAGTGCTTTCAAGATTGCTGGAATACTAGTTGCTGAAGGTGGTCTTGGTTTAACCAGTGGGTTGACTATGTATACAAAATAGTGCAAAACAAGCATTTATAGACATCTGTATGTAAAAATGGCAACTCTTCTCTCATAGCCATACTGGTACAAATGACTAGAAATTTGTCATTCTTCAAAAGGAAATGAGCAAATTGTTTGACATTCAACATGACATATAATGCATCATCATTGTTACTTTATAATAATACAGTTGTTATTAAACTATCAATCTTTAATTTGCTACACAAAATTTAATTTTTGGCAAATGCTAAGTAATACAATGAGGAGGTTGATAAAGGTTGGGGGGGGGGGGGGGGTACAGATCATGTTTCACAGAAAACAAAACAGCCTCTTCACAATTCATGCAAAAGTATAACATTAGCATTTCATGATTCACGGAAAATAAATGAGAATATATTATACGGTGGCTATGGAAATCACGATTTGCAAAGGGAAAATAGCCATTTCAAGTTTCACAGGAAATAAAAAAGGCCAATCACGGGTCACAAAAACACCCTTTCCCGACCTTAATAAGAAGATCAAAGAATGCCAACACAAACAAAGATCAAACTACACTCATGAAAAATAAAACAACTTTATACCTTTGATGTCAATCAGTTGTTCCTCTGAGATTTGCTCACCACTTATTGGATCAGTGCCATTTTCAGCAATGTACTTTTCAATTAGTCTTCTCTCAAATACACAGTTAGAGGATGGCGAGACACAGGGATGTTCAGGAACTTCATTGCTGACTATAAATTAAAAAAAAACACAGAACCACACTTTTGCCTCACTTGGCTTTGACTGTGTTCCAACAATACTTGATACAAAAGATAGAGTCCTGCAACAACCACGGCAAACAAAGTAAACTAAGGCTTGAGACACTTGAATACTGGGCACATACCCAGGATTTCAAAGTCTAAATCATTGACTCCCTAGAAATTTCTTTACAGCACAGCCTAAGTTCATAAGTCTGGTTAATAAGTTGCAATAGTAAGCTTTTTGACACAGCAGAAAGTTAAGATGTCTGTTTTGTGGATTTGTTATTTTGTTCCTTGTTACTATTCTGTATTTTTAAATCTCATTTGTAATCCGGTTCTTTGAATTCCTGAAATGAGCACCAAAATTCGCGTCACTGCTACTCTAGCCTGACAAAATATCGACGTTTATTGACCACAGTAAGCACAAATTCATGGCTATAATTTGAAAGTAACCGCGCGCAAAAACCTTCCGCGAAGATATAAAAGGTCTTAGAAAAGGAAGCTTTGCGTATTTTACGTACAAACTCAAGCTCATTTTACGCGATCAAGCATTTTCACGATTGCTGCTTCAATAAAGCTCACAGTTACTCTGCAGACAACTCAGAGTTATATTACTTCTGTCTTTACGAAATGTACTAAACCAAATTTGACACCACGCTTTGTATGTGTAGGACAGAAGGCACTAGAAAGACTCTTGGAAGCAATGAATAATACAACCATGAATCGTAAAATTATAGAAAGCAGCTATTTTAGTACTCGTAAGAAGAAGAGACTTTGCGATCGCGAAGTGTTAAAAAGAGGTTTTCATACGATAACTAAGAGTAACTTACTTGAACAGAAGAGCGCCATTTTGTTTCCGTACAAGCATGTGCAACAGTGAAGGATCATGGGAAATGATTTCGTGCCAGTCCTTTTCCGCATTCGTCATGGGAAGCCCTTCCACATGACATAATTATCAGTTTTCCTGAGAAATTGCGTGGAATATCGCCAGATGCTTAGCCGACGAGGCCGTAACCCGAGCTGAGCAAGATCCAGCGGTTCTTATTGCTAAGTTGCCGTTTCACAACGTTCGCTGGGCACTGATCTTCAAAGACTTCAAACGACAGGGTGACTCTTACACCCGGGCTTTTACTAATACAATGTTCGATTTCTCTTGTAACGATGGACAGGGCTGTTAATCAGAGTTATTATTGTCCATGAGCTTGTGGATTGCTGTGCTAACAGTGCTAATTGCCCCACCTCCCAATCATGTGCTGTTGGTAGCTCTTCTCTCAGCTGGTCACAATCTTCGTTGAATTGTGACCAATCTGAAGATAATCGGTATGCCCAGTCTAGCATGGGGTAATAAGGCTTCGTTTGCACCGATAACCTACGTGTCCCTGGTAGCGCACTAGGAGGCCTGTGTTTGATGTAACACATCCAGGAGAGGAAGCGACCTGTCATGGTCATATCCACAGTAAATTTCACGGATAAATTGTTAATAAATTGTTTAATCTAATAGAACTCAATGTTGCACAAACTAGCAATACACTTTTTTTTAAATACAAGAACGTCTAATTTTGAGGCTGAGCATTCTTATTTTTTTACGATTTGAGGCTGAAAACGTTCTTAAGACGGTCTTAAGTTACACATGTTATACGTCTAAGTTGGGCACAAACTGATATGTTCTACATAGTGTATCATGCAATAAGAAAACAACATTGTCAATGTTAAGAGAATTTCCTTTGAAGAATTAAGTTAATGTATTGTTCGACCACAGTTTTGCACTTATTTACTACTCATTTAACAAAAAATTAAAACAAATGGGTAAAATAAAGGTGTTCTCCGACTCTCAGCCTGGGGTATGTTCTTGGCATGTTCTTAAAATTTTAGTAAATCTCAGCCTCAACGTTCTTATAGAAAAGGTTCTTACAAATGAAATAGTGAAGATGATCTTTTTCAACAATGACACAGCATGGGACAAAGCAAAATTCTGAGTCCCCGACGGGAATCGAACCCATGGCCTCCCAGACACCGGTTGGGCGCTCTAACCAACTGAGCTACGAGAGACTCGTGGTGAGCTTGGCCATTTACTAGGTTGATACGTGACACGCGTCCTGCATACTGCTAGGATCAGCAATGTCGAAATCATCAAGTGTGTAGTGAATAATAAAGATGGTATATATATATATATTTTTTTTACCGAGCTTAAAATTTACCATCTTTATTATTTACTACACACTTGATGATTTTGACATTGCTGATACTAGCAGTATGCAGGACGCGTGTCACATATCAACCTAGTAGCCTCCCCCCGGTATCTGGGAGGCCATGGGTTCGATTCCCGTCGGGGACTCAGAATTTTTCTTTGTCCCATGCTTGTGTCATTGTTGAAAAAGATCATCTTCACTATTTATTACCGAGCTTAAAATTTACCATCTTTATTATTTAAATAAAAGAGTGTTGGACAGGTTAGCTGAAATTCCTTAAACTGGAACGTTGTGCGTGAAGATATTTCACTTACGTCCAGGACTGAATGCAAGTATTGTTTAGCAAGTGCTTCATGTATGACTGGGCTATTAATTAACCATTTCCATACTACTTTATTTCGACAGATGTGTGTTTTGGTGACCTTTTATCAATGAAGGCACTTAGTTATTCGTATTATAAAGAGCGTGAATCTCTTTAATGTTCAATTCTGGACATATCTGAAATATTTAAATTTGGGGGTACTCCTTATAGCGGACTACCAGGGCCGTATCCAGACTTCAGAACAGGACGAGGCAAGTTTCGAGCGCCGATGGCGCGATCCCCTAGGGGGCATGCCTGCCCAGAAAATTTTGAAGTCAAGAGGTACAGCAATGCTCTTTTAAGCATTTCCCATGGCGTTTTTCCAATTTCTTTCCGGGGATTATTCTCTCAATGAAACGTTTCTTAAAAAAGGCCAAAATCAAAATCAAGACGAGGCAAGTGCCTCGTCTTGCCTCATGTCAGCTACGGCCCTGACTACACGGGGGTGGCCCCGCCCAAAATGGATACCCAATACAGTAGGAACTCACTATCTCGAACTCCCTGTTCGAAATAGTGGAGGTTCGAAATAATGGGATTGTCATCTTCTAGAGCATTTTTGTGTTTTGCCTAAGTGAACGTAAATTGCACTTGACTAGGAAAATACTCTACAGAATTACTGTAAAATCGCAGAGTTCAAACACACCTGTAATAACGAAATTATGTGACGGCATTAACTGTATACTGTGTTGCTTTTGGTTGAAATGTAACGAAAGGACCTACTTATTCATTCTTTAGACCATAGTTCGAAAAAGCGGGTTAAGTTTGTAGATAACATTATGTCAAAGGAAACCGGAAACTGTTCGGATAGCGGCAACATGGTTAGCAAGAAACTTTCTCCGATCAGTATAATGCTTTGAGGAGCTCCACAAACACGTCTGCGGACAACAATCTAATCATTTCTTAAAAATATAGCTGCAAAAGAAAAAAAACAAAAAAACAAATATATGTTTACAAAACAATGTAATGTTCACCAATTCTATATGCTGCGGGGAAATATACAAAGAACAGTCTCTCAGAAGTAATTCCTAATTTCCTTTTAGGAGTTGAGTTTTGCACTCATATTCAAGTTAACAAATGTGAATGACACAATTCTCACTTGCTCTGTCCTTTCCTGTTTAAAGTTCCAATTTTCAAGACTGAAGACTTGGAGACAAAATAAAGGTCATGGTAGAGAAGGTGGCTTGAGATGAGACTCTTGTCAGGGTCGGCCAGGGGTGGATTTACTCCGTGCAATGTCCTTCGTGTAATCTCCAAGACATCAATGAATGTATCATTTTATACCACTGAGACAAATGATGGAGGAAACAGCAGTTTACACCAAGAGAATACTTTTATGAGATATGCGTCTGGAATCAGCTTCTGCAAAAGAAATTAGCTATAAATAAGCAAACTTGTGACCTGAAATTTGATCAGTTCTCACATTAATAAAATCATTCTCCTAGCACCATGACCAAGTCCATTTTTAGGTCTCGTCCTTATATCTGATATTTGCAAGGACGGATCAGGGATGCATGTCAAAGATGACAGAGTATTTTAGTGGAGTCATGGAATAAAAGGAGAACGCTGTGTTTATTTTTACTCAAATTCTTAAGAACTGAACCGAGATTTTGATTTTATTCGGCAGTGTAGCAGAGATATAATCTCTTTGCATTTACTCATGATGTTCACGAACGGACGCTACCGTAAACGGCAGAACAAATCTGAAACGTGTTACCCTGCAGGTATATTTAACAAACCTAGTCATAAGGGAACTTTCATTAGCTCTTACATGGAACGCGAACATCGTATTTTGTCTATTTCGTTTCAAACATACGTCAGGCAAAGAAAACAAGCAATCACAAACAAAGTCATTTATATAACCACTAGAGCTAACCATGTTAGCTAATGTCAATGAATCTGAATCCGTATTCTACTTACAAAGCTCTTGTTACTTTTCTCCAAAATCCAGGGTGACGTCATCACCAATGAGCACAAACGGAGCCCAGTACCTTACGGCACTAAAGTCGTCTGACTCCCGAAGACATTTCATAGCCTGGCTGAGAGAAACACTAGCGCTTTTTCCAGCACTCAGGTTGTGGTAGAAACTCTTCATAAACTCCATTGTGGCCTCGTCATCAATTGCCCAGAGTGACACCAGAACAGAGCGGGCACCAGCACCCAGAAAAGCCCGAGCAATACCGACCACTCCCTCAGCCTTGACCTCTCCTTCTCCACTATGGCAGCAGCTAAGCACAACAAGCTTTGCTCGCAACTGAATAGCTCGCACGTCTGATATTTCCAGAATATAATCCTTCTTTTCAGGAATCTTGTACTTCCGCGCTGGGTTTGGAGCCAGAACAATTTCGCCACTTCCACTTTCTCCATGTGCGGCAATGTGCACTAAAGCTACCGAACTGATTCGTTTCAGCACCTCACCTTTAGTTGCTTCCTTTCCCGTGAGAGGAGCGATCTTGAGAATATCGCCTATTATCTTTACTTCCTCTCTGGCACAAGGCAGTTGCTCTAATTTTGGTTTACCAAAGATAGTCATGACTTCTTCCAGACATGGATCTCCTACAAGTAGCGCCCCACTCTTAGTGTGGTAGTCCTCCGGACAATCCGCGATCAGCTTTAAACTTGTCAGCGAGGGGATGACGCGGATCCTGACAGATTCACTGAGGTATCTTGAATTGCCATCCACAAAGGCAGCGAAAGGAACCAAGTGCAGCGGACCATCCGGGACAATGATCAATTCATCACACTGAAGAACGCTCACAATGGGACGAATAATATTGTCAAACAGGAGGCGCAAAGAATTGTTCTCACAGTCTGGCTCATCAGGTACTGTTTGGGACGGCAATTCTTCATTTCTCCGCCCATCCGAAGGACGATCCTCACACTGGCGGGGAACCGCAATGTCATTTTCACTGAAAGCTTTTTCTCGTAGACCCTTTAAAAAGCTGGCTGCATCTTCATGTTGAACCTCCTTTTGTTTAAACTGGACATCTTTTTCTTTGCAGAGTACCCATAAATTAATCTTCTTATCGCCAAGTGCTATAAAAACTATTTGTTTAGATACATCTCGTAGCACTTTTGATGTCATTTCTGTAAGATCAAGACACCCAGACGGACGTGATTCGAGGTCATACTGTGATTCCATGAGATCCACTAAGGCCTGTGCTCGCCCTTGCTCAGCAGCACACAAAGCCTCGTCAGTCTTTGAAAGACTTTTCAGAGTTCTCCACAAAGCGCTGTACGTAGCTTGATATCTATCACGAAAGTTTACTTTCCACACATCTTCCTGAAGAAGACATCTCATCTCATTATACATGTTTACACTAGATCGATAACAATCCAGAGCATCATGTAAACAACCCAACAAATGAAACTGTAGGCCAAGAGAAAAAAACGCACATCCTTGTCCTCTCCTGTCTCCAGTTTCTTTGGCAATATCAAGGTGCTGCTTGAGGTATTCTGTGGCTAATGTCAAATCCCCCTGATTTCGGTAACAAATGCCAACTTTACAACAGGCATTTCCTCTGCCAGGCTTGTCCCCTACCTCGTCTGCTATCCTAAGACTTTGTAGGTAGTAATCCATTGCTCCCAGGAAATCACCGAGACCGCTGCGAATGACGCCAAGAAGGGAACAGGCACGTCCTTCTGCGAATTTTTGACCCAATTCTTTAGCAATGCTAAGATGTAACTTGTGGCACTTCGTGGCTTGTCTGAAATCACGAAAATAAACATAAAGAAGACTAAGATTGAAATAGGCATATCCTTCTCCAGCCCTATCCTGCAATTCTTTGGCGATGCTAAGATGTTGCTTCTGGTACGCAATGGCTTGGTTGAAATCACCGAGTCCCTGATAAGCATTGCCAAGATTGCCATAGGCACCTCCTTCTCCAGCCCTGTTCCCCACTTCTTTGGCAATGCTAAGGCGTTGCTTGTGGTACGCAATGGCTTGGTTGAAATCACCGAGTCCCTGATAAGCATTGCCAAGATTGCCATAGGCACCTCCTTCTCCAGCCCTGTTCCCCACTTCTTTGGCAATGCTAAGATGTTGCTTGTGGTACGCAATAGCTTGGTTGTAGTCACCGAGACCTGTATAAGCATTGCCAAGATTGCCATAGGCACCTCCTTCTCCAGCCTTGTCCCCCACTTCTTTGGCAATGCTAAGATCTTGCTTGTGGTACGCAATGGCTTGGTTGAAATCACCACGGCTATAATAAGCATTGCCAAGATTGCCATAGGCACGTCCTTCTCCAGCCCTGTTTCCCACTTCTTTGGCAATGCTAAGATCTTGCTTGTGGTACGCAATGGCTTGGTTGAAATCACCGAGACGTTCATAAGCATTGCCAAGATTGCCATAGGCACCTCCTTCTCCAGCCTTGTCCCCCACTTCTTTGGCAATGCTAAGATCTTGCTTGTGGTACGCAATGGCTTGGTTGAAATCACCGAGACCTTGATAAGCATTGCCAAGATTGCCATAGGCACGTCCTTCTCCAGCCCTGTTTCCCACTTCTTTGGCAATGCTAAGATGTTGCTTGTGGTACGCAATGGCTTGGTTGAAATCACCGAGACGTTCATAAGCATTGCCAAGATTGCCATAGGCACCTCCTTCTCCAGCCCTGTCCCCCACTTCTTTGGCAATGCTAAGATGTTGCTTGTGGTACGCAATGGCTTGGTTGAAATCACCGAGACCTTGATAAGCACTGCCAAGATTGCCATAGGCACGTCCTTCTCCAGCCCTGTCCTCTACTTCTTTGGCAATGCTAAGATATTGCTTGTGGTACGCAATGGCTTGGTTGAAATCACCACGGCTGTAATAAGCATTGCCAAGATTGCCATAGGCACATTCTTCTCCATCCCTGTCCCCCACTTCTTTGGCAATACTAAGATGTTGCCTGTGGTACTCAGTGGCTTGGTTGAAATCACAGAGACCTTGATAAGCACTGCCAAGATTGCCATAGCCACCTCCTTCTCCAGCCCTGTCCCCCACTTCTTTGGCAATGCTAAGATGTTGCTTGTGGTACGCAATGGCTTGGTTGAAATCACCGAGACCTTGATAAGCACTGCCAAGATTGCCATAGGCACATCCTTCTCCAACCCTGTCCCCCACTTCTTTGGCAATGCTAAGGCGTTGCTTGTGGTACGCAATGGCTTGGTTGAAGTCACCGAGACCTTGATAAGCATTGCCAAGATTGCCATAGGCACCTCCTTCTCCAGCCCTGTCCCCCACTTCTTTGGCAATGCTAAGATCTTGCTTGTAGTACGCAATAGCTTGGTTGAAATTACCGAGACCTATATAAGCATTGCCAAGATTGCCATAGGCACCTCTTTCTCCAACCCTATCCCCCACTCCTTTGGCAATGCTAAGATGCTGCTTGTGGTACTCAATGGCTTGGTTGAAATCACCGAGACCTATATAAGCATTGCCAAGATTGCCGTAGGCACCTCTTTTTCCAACCCTGTCCCCCACTTCTTTGGCAATGCTAAGATGTTGCTTGTGGTACTCAATGGCTTGGTTGAAGTCACCGAGACCTATACAAGCATTGCCAAGACCGCCATAGGCACGTCCTTCTCCAGCCCTGTCCCCCACTTCTTTGGCAATGCTAAGATACTGCTTGTGGTAATCAATGGCTTGGTTGAAATCACCGAGACCTATATAAGCATTGCCAAGATTGCCATAGGCACGTCCTTCTCCAGCCCTGTCCTCTACTTCATTGGCAATGCTAAGATGCTTCTTGTGGTACTCAATGGCTTGGTTGAAATCACCAAGACCTATATAAGCATTGCCAAGATTGCCATAGGCACCTCCTTCTCCAACCCTGTCCCCCACTTCTTTGGCAATGCTAAGATGTTGCTTATAGTACTCAATGGCTTGGATGATTGTACCGGGACCTTGAGTAGCAATGCCAAGATTGTAAAAGGCACGTCCTTCTCTAGCCTTGTCCGCCATTTCTTCGACAATGCTAAGATGTTGCTTGTGATATGTTCTATCTGAATAATAGTAAGTAATTATTACCTAGTGTCAAAATGTTTGTATGTATTGTTGCTTTACGCGAGCTTTACCTTCTAATTTCATGAGACCACAAAATACTATTTCACTGAGGCTAAAAAACCATCAAAGATATAAAATGTTAAAATAGTATGTGTTTTCTGTGCTGTTTCTTTATTTGCCGTATCGTGTGCTGAGTGTTGGTTGTGTTGCTTATGTGCTGTGTGTGATGAGTGTGCCGATAGTGGCGAGGGTGGCGAAGGATGCAAGTGTGGTAAGATTGGCGAGGGTTGCGATAGTACCGAGGGTATGTGGCTTTTATAATGTTAAAAATTCTCATGCAAAATATATTAGCAATAATCGTTTCCATGCAAGCATTTATGAACAAGTTTTGAATAATTTTGATTTTACATTCGAAAGGTAGACCTGAAGGTAAAGCATTAGCACTACTTCGAAGTAAAGACTTTTATAACAGCAAACATCACACGATCTATCAATTACATGATAGGATTATGTGACAGCAGGTCGCAGAAATAAAGACGTTCATTGGTTGACCACCGACTATCAGCCAATAACGGACGAGTTTGCAAACGGTGAAGGGGAATTTATACTTTATAATTAACATTAGGAATTTGAAGCGTTAAAATATAATTCCATTGACGTGCATAGAAATGTCTATTTTAGGCCTTATAACATGTTCGTTTTATAACCATAAAACCTTTAACTTGATGGCCTTACGCCTTACAACCTCGTAACCTGTTACTTTTCCTAACAGCTCGTACTGCCAAAGAACGCAGTCTTTCAAATTTTGTATTTCAAAGGTCTCGGACAAGACCTAAGTTTGCAATAAAACAAACCACTTGTGCCCTCGCCACACCCATGACAGTGACGTTCCGAAACAATTCGAGATTTTAATATTTATACTGCTTCTATTTTCATAGAGCATGCTATGTTAGGTTTTTGTTAAGTCACTCGCAAGTTCCAAACTTGTTCAGAGATGTTTTCAGTGATCAGAGTCCAGTGAATGGGAAGTCGGTTTAACAATTTAATGAAGATTAACGCCGCGTCTGAAAAAAATAGTATTACGTTTAGCCTGCCACGAATTCGCACTTAAATCTAAGCGCATGGAAACTTTTGCAATTATATTTTTTTCGGGGAACGTAAAACAAAATCTCTTGCAATATGCTGTCTATGCTTAGGTGCTTTGTTGCTCGGCGTTCGGAATATCTTCGCCCCTTATTGATCCCATGTAAAGTCTTGGAAAATTGTTTTATTAGAGCATAAAGTTCTTGTAGAAACCAATCCCCTGTC
Source organism: Meandrina meandrites (assembly GCA_963693305.1). Lineage (NCBI taxonomy): Eukaryota > Metazoa > Cnidaria > Anthozoa > Scleractinia > Meandrinidae > Meandrina > Meandrina meandrites. The sequence goes on from OY855913.1 coordinate 9,245,367, forward strand.
GCCGGTGAACTTTCGACCAATTCTACCGCGCTCTTTTTCGCGCTTAACCTTACTATATAGGAACATAACGAAGCATTTAAACAACGCGAACAAAATCTAGGCGTAAAAAATTGACGTGAATTTCGAAAAGTTGTGTTTACATGCATTTAATTAACGCGAATTTCATGCTTTGTGCGCAATACTTTCTATAGCAACCTGCGCTCTTCACAAGACAAAGCAACAACGTCCAACAAAAGAGCTCTAGGTTTAATACCGCTAAATGCATAAATACAGAAAGGCGATGAATAGTTTGCACAAAAAAACGTATTAGTGAGCTATTCCCTTGGAGATAACGATCGCTACATTGAGGAATCTAAAGAAATTGTAAAAAAAATACTGAATAACGATGTTTCGACTGAGTCTGACGGGAAAGTAGGTGACATGCAACTTTGTCGAAAATAAAGGTGTCTAAATAATGATGCTGTAAAGACAGTGTGATTTAAATTAACAATAAATTAAATTGAGGTGCATAAATTTGCGTTAATAATAAGTATCGTTAATTTCTTATAATCAAAGTACATGTAAATCGAAGGAAACTTCGTTTATGTTTAATCAAAGCAATGTTCGTTTTATGCTGGTTGCCTTTGTTTTCGCCTTGTATCAGTGTCAGACAATTCGGAAATATCCATGCGTATTTTTGCAGTAATAAATATGATTAAAAATTTCGTCATATAAAACTATATTGGAACACATTCTTCAAGTTTACCTGGACTCCAAGTAATAACATTATAACTATCCATGAAAAAGTGTTTAATTTCTTCATATGTCCACCTAATCCCCACCCCACCCCTGCTCCAAAAATGTAATAATCCACGGGAATTGCGACTGAAAAGAAATCAATGATCAATCAATCATCCTAGCCTAACATTAAAATTTTCATAAAGCTCCCCGATATCCGGGTTTTCATGTATTATGCAAAACAAAATGGAATGTGATTCAGAAAAGAACTTCTTCTTTCACCTCGTTCGGTATCGCTGTAAATTAACATTGTAAATACTGTAAAATCTAATAACAAACATAACTTACCGCGATGGAGTTTTTCCTTCGACTTGTCTCCTCTCTACAATAAGCAAAGTGACCAGTGTTCCTTCACGGCCAAGAACTTCCTGAGCTTTCGACCTAAAATTAAATAATTTGTCTTGAAGATTTCAGTTTAGGCATTTCCGCAGTTTAGTTTTCGCATGTCGGTTTTTCGGTATTTTGGTTTTCGACAGATTTCTGTTATTTTCGGAATCTGGGTTTTAGATTTCAGTTTCAACATGTGTTATTTTCGACAGATTTCAGTCATTTGGTTTAAGATTTCAGTTTCAGCATAAACATTTTCCACAAAATTTTCATGAGAATCTTTGTTTCACCATTTAACCTTACGATTTCAGTCTAGGACATGGGACATATATGTCCAAAAACTATCTTATATAAAGGTGACTCATACCCCATTCACACCAAAGCTTAAACATGTTTCATGGAAGTTGCTGACTGATGTTTATCGACTTCAAATTTGGCACAATGAAAGCACAAGTTAGAGGTCTTAGAACATAGTTGAACCCTATGTAAAATTTAGTCTGTCAGTTGTCTGTTGCTGACTTTCATTTTCTTAAACCTGGTTTTACTAAACATGTTTTGTTGGTGTGAATCAGGTATCAAATAAATCAATGCCTTTTTGTTGCCCTCACCACACCCATGACAGTAATAACCACACGTCCGTCCAGCCTAACTATTTTAGATTTACTATTTCAAGACCTTTCAACTGATCCTTTTCTACAAACTCATTCATTTCCTGTCATTTTTGCTGTTGACTGGTAACTTAACACTATTCCTAAGGAATATTTACTGTACAACAGATATACATTGTATTCTTGGTCATTTACATAATAACAACTTAATTTCGTACTTGTGGAAGAGAGATTTTTCCTGATAGAAAAATTAAAAATTTTCTAAAGTGAGTGACTTAGGAGCCGGTTACATTGCAAATTTCAGCCCGGTATTAAAGTGGGCTGGAAGTTTTTGGCGATTCCAGCCTAGGCTGATTTCGCCATGTATAAAATCGACCAATGCAAATGCCCACGGCAGGTAATTAAGCTGATCTGTATTCCATAATGATTACATTGGTTTTTCATCCTATTTTCAGCCCTTTTCACTGGATTGACGATCCTAGCCCGGTTTCTCAAAAGCGCTGGTATTTTAAACGCGGCGTAAAACTTTCCCCATGTAATCGCCATTCTATGTTCGGTGCGATATCATCGAACCGATCTAAGATTCCAAACAAGAAAAGCGAGGTGAAATGAAAAGAAATCAAACAAATTGTGTTATGTTAGGGTTTTATTACGTCACACCTAAGTTTCAGACTTGTTTAAAGATCATGGATTGACTTATTTGGTCATCGTTACAATTTGGGCGATTTGGCTCGGAGGCCTACTGGACTCTGGATTGGTTGGTTGTGATCGTGTGCAAGACACTCTACTCTCATAGTGCCTCTCTTCACCCAGTGGGTAACCATGTAATGAACTAGTATCCCATCCAGGGGGCGAGGGGGGGGGGGGGGGGGGGGATAGAAATACTCCTAGTCGCTTAATGTTACAGAAATCGGGATAAGCGCCGGCAAGTATATGGACCATCTGCTCGAGGCTTTACCTCCTTTATGCTGAATATTAACGAATTATATTTGACTCAGAAAAATGTATAACTCAAACTTTTCAAAATAGGGAAACCATAGTGTCGTCAACAAAACCACTTCTTTCGCGCGTTACATCAACTGGACGCTAAGGTCAGACCCCTCCCTAACACCTTTTGGGTGAGTTCAATTAACAGCATGTGCATGTAGATAAACTCATTACAACTGCAGAAGCCGTAGAATATGTGCAAAAAATGACCTGCATGACACCAGAATTCTTCAAGATTGTTTCCATTCCAGCCGTTTAGTGACTACACGTAACGGTTAAAAGCCTAAAATAGCATGTTAATATAACAGGCGGGATGAAACTTAACCTTTCATATTTTTGTATTCACATTCATAGGCTTTTTCTGTTTTTTTACCGTCACTTAGCTACCGGCTTCGTTTCATTTTAAAAGCTTGTCGTGTATCAGAATTTCGTTTGTACCTCGTTTCAAACATTGTAACCATTTTCATTCGATGAAGATTGTTGGGTATAATTAATTAAAAAACAAGTTTAAAAGTTTTCAAATTCCTTTTTCCTATCAGGTGTACCCCCTCCAGTCCACTCAAGCATCGTTAAAAATATTTTTCCTTAGAATACGCCCACTTTCCATCTATGAAGCCTTTTCAATGTTTCAAAGCACATCAGTCACGCAAGCTATAGAAACTAAAATCATTGACTCCAGGAAAAAGCGAGAAAGCGAAATTCCTTGTGGACTTAAAGGGGCAGTATCACGAGAGGTCTTCTAAGTTTCTGTGTAAACTATGCTAGAATTATGAAGGTGCACTCACTGATCAACAGACTAACCTTTTAATGACAAAAAAGGCATAAATTCACTCTCTCGAATGTGAACAAACCATAATCGATAGTTTTTTAGTGATTTTCCTCCATGTAACACTGTCAAACTTGAAAACGTCGGCCCGACATTTTCAAATTTTAGACCCCTTCTTTCCTACCCGTCCGTAGCCACACCGGTTTTAAACAACTTTTGACTAGTACAATGCATTTTAACAAGGTTAGGCAATTCCCAATTGATACCAACACCTTCATTGGATTTTCAAGTAGCACGAAATTTTGGTGAGACTGCCCCTTTAAGGTTTACATCAAAGTTATCATCGGCGGGCGAATCGTTCAAAATATGGTTTCAAAAGACTCCCTGGAGGATTGATTTGTAATAATCAAAATAATAGATGTACAAGGTAGTCTCAAGAAATTTTTTATTACAACTTCAAGCAGGGATGAGTGTAAAAAGACACCCATGGTTCTCGTGTTTGAGTTGTTCACAATCTTACCACAAAATTTAAATCACATTTTTCGCTTTCTATACCACAATAATTCATATGCTACAGTTTTTTATGTACACGCTATTTTTTCGAAATAACTTAGTTGAGTCATGCTCGTACAAACACTGATTAACTGTGTACTTTAACATTGTTTCATATTTCACAAACACTCTCCAGCACAAAGCAAAATCATACACAGAGTTTTTGAACAATAAAGACAACACTCAGAATATCAAAAGAGTTGGATAATAACATTATAATTAATCTGTCCCTACTGCGAGGAACTTTTGTCAAAACTTTGATTTATCATTATATATTACTGTACAAAATATTACCTTTGACAAAAATGTAAAACTATTTCACTAAAACAGATAAAAATTAAGAGCAAGCTGGGAGTATTAAAAGCTATGCACACTATTTACAGGTTTACATTTACATGCTCTATTTCTCGACATAAAACTCTGTCTGTTTATTTAGTCAGGTCCATTTTGTTGTTGTGATTGCTGTTTGTGTCGCCATCCCTTCTCAGGTGAACTCAATGGTGAAACAATAATTTTTCCAACATCTTCTAGTGCCGTAGGGCCGTCTCCTTCAGGGCCTACTGCGTAAATAGTTGCAGGTACCCCTTGGGATGAATGCCTGCTCATTTGGACCCTTCCAGTGTACGGTGATTTTGGTGTAGTAGCAAGTCTCTCATTTGTAGAAATTGGAGGTAGAGGCTCTGGTGCAGCTCGTACAACTACCTGCGGATCTGCTCTATTTCCAGTTCTCAGAAACTCGACATAATCTTCAGGTAATGGTCTATCCCTCCCTGCAGATCGCTGGAGACTTTTAGAAATTCCCAGTCCTGGTCTTGAAGGAGATGATGCGCGTTTTGAACGCAAGGGCATGCCTTTGCTAGATTTTACTGGGGCTACATTTAGTTGGATCTCGTTTGGCGAAGCTTGGATTCCCACAGCTCTAGATGTCTTCATCTTGGCGCCTAGTGACTGCGGGACTGGAGACGTCGTTGATCGTCGATAGCGTCGCTGTACATTCGAAGGAGTCCCTTCTTTTGGTGGCACAGGCGTCCTTGATGATACTGGATCTGACGATGAAACATTTTCACCAGCAGTTGTACTTTCCAGTCTTGCTTCCTGCGATTCATGAGCAGCTTCTGTGGGTTTTTTACCACTGTATGGCTTATTTTGATGATGTTTTCCAGACTGCCTTATTTTACTACTGTGAAGTTGTGAAGTAAGATATGCAATAGTGTCTGATTTTTTATCAAGTTCTCTAGTAACTGCAAGCAAATTAGCCTCTTTTTCTGACAAATCCTTGACATACTTTTGATCCAACATTTTGAGCTGACCTTCAAGAACAACAATTCTCTTGTTCTTAACATCGATGATTCCTTTGAGTTCAATGTTCTCACTTTTTAACTCAGTCAGTATTTTTTGGGACTCATCAAAAGACTGTTTCACTTGTGCTGCAAACAAGATAACGGTAAAAAGTAAATCAAATTATCTTAACCATTTAGTGCTGATGAAAACCAAAATTCTCTTCAATGGTTATATAATCTTCTTTTAGTTATAGTTAGGAGAATCAATCATGCTCAGTTCCATTGCAGGGCTAAAATAAAGTCACTTCTAGTCCCAGGGCAAGTACCGGTAGATTTTCCTTAAATTGGGTAAGTAAGCTCTCTAATTTGCCAGATCGGCAAGGGCCCACACAGGCTGTCTGTCTGCTAAATTACAATTTGCAAGGTAAAAAAGTTAACTTGGACAAACATGTTACTGTCATGTTCACAAAAAGAGGATTTTGCTGCATAGCACTCAAATAAGCAACGTTAACTGTAAATAGTGTTTCTGGAGTGCTTGAAATACTGTAAAAACAGATGTTTTGGGGATAGCCCCTTCATCAGTGTTAAATTGATGTTAAAACGTTAACGCTGGAGCTTGCGCTAAGTGTCTTGCGTGCGTGTAGTTCAAAATTAAAGAACACGCGATTGCGCGCGTGATTGTACGCGCGCTTAGCGCCAACAGGTAGGAATTTAGAAAAAAACGTCAGAACATTTCTTGACTTAGAATTAAAAATTATCCCCGAAACGTCTGTTTTTACAGTATTTCAAGCACTCCAGAAACACGTTTTACTAGTTAATGTTACTGTCATGAGTCAGCAAAATTTCAAAAGCTGTAAATATCCAACTTTTTTGCCCTGCACTGTACTTCAAGCACGGTATTTATAATAATAATAATAATAATAATAATAATAATAATAATAATAATAATAATAATAATAATAATAATAATAATGGGAATTTGCAATGGCACTTCCACAGAGTGGCTCTTCGTCCACTGTTCCCGATCGAATTGGAATTTAGTAGTGTTGATTTTTGCGGAGGGAGGAAAACCGGAGAACCCGGAGAAAAACCCTCGGAGCGAGGACGAGAACCAACAACAAACTCAACCCACATATGGTACCGGGCCGGAATCGAACCCGGGCCACAATGGTGGGAGGCGAGTGCTCTCCCCACTGCGCCATCCCCGCTCCCCTATTTATTTGATGCATTTACAACTTATTTTCTTTACAGGCATCATTTGGGTCATGAGAAAGGTTCCCTTCTGGGCTGGGTTCTTTGAGAGCTGATTAACACTAACCCAGGATCAAATTTTGATCAGTGGTTCAATTTTTCAAATATAAGAATGTTTTTACTGCTTATGTTTTGCGAAGTTTGAAATTGGTAGACGTCAAAACAGTAGGACAGAAAATATAACGAGAAAACCTCAATGAAAAGTTAAAAAACTGAAATAAAAATTCAAGCTTTTCCTGGATTAGATTAATAGTGCTTTGAGCAACCCAGCCCTGTCTGCTAAAGAGGATCCACATTACTTTTATTTTTTACTTTTCATGACCTGTGCTGGTCTATAAATTACAGTACAGACCTTACACTTGGTTAATAAGAGGTTTTGATTAGTGAAGTTGGCTAAAGTACTGGGAAGGAATGTCATTTGGGCTGCTTAGTCAGCATTCATCACCAGCGCGAGGGATGACAGCATGACCCAAATATCAGCCATGATTGAGACTAATATTTATATTTGTGACAGAAGGTAGTCCATGAAAAATTTCTTTATTTCAATACCATACAAAAGTAAATTCAGTCTAGGATAATGGCCAGAAATGAATAAAATTATTACTTAAAGTAGAAATAAACGAGACGACGATTTCATAAAAATAACAAAATAATGCAAAAATTTTCCACCAAATCAGTAATTTTCAGTGGCTCATAGCAATCAAGGTCAACACTCAACAGAAAACAAAGTGTCAATAATTACCACAAAAATTTAGTTAAAACCAATCTGAAGAGTTTTGATGTCAATGTTAAATGATTAATTGCTTTCAGACTTGCATTTTACTGAAAGAATAATTTATTAGACGAAACTCACAGAAAACATCTGTTCCGTTTGATAGCGTATTGAGGGAATAAAATCGAATTTTCCTCGACATCAAATGCTGCTTCTAAATTGTCAAACCTTACCTTCATCGCCATTCGAACTCGTTGCATTCATCGCCAGTTTGAAAGTCAGTTCTAGAAAGAAAAGAAAAACATTATGATCACAAAATCGGACGTAAATTTAGCCAGAAACAACGATCCATACCTCCGCATTTCTTCTGAAGTTTGTTGATCTCGGCATAGAGCCCTTGCAATGTTTTGGCGTGTTCTTGTTGCATAAAAAGAATAGAACTTTCAGCATTTTGAAGCTGTACACGAGCCTGAGCTAAGGTTCCAGCCATTCTTAAACTCCGTTCTGTGGTAAGCTGCGATCAGACGGAGATAACAAGACGCCAAACCAAACCCCTTCGCTTTAGTTGACCATCTCTTCCAATATGGCTGCTTCGCCGTTGCCACGAGCAGCAGAACAAATATTTCTCGGCAAAAATCGGTTTCGTCACAATAAGTTCTTACGTCATTGCTGACCAATAAAACAAGACTTCTCATTGGCGAAGAATGGCTTCGATCACCCAATCATAAATAATTATCTATCGGTACCTTCGTCAAAAGGCGTGGCGCCCAAGCCCAGGCGGGAAATGAGAATTTGTTTTGATTTCGCTTTTGGTGAAAAATTCATAAATTTTTGTGGCGAGTTTTTCTCGTTTTGGGGGATGGCTTCTTCCTTTCAACCAAGCGATGTGGTAGTTTGGGAGTGGAAAGAAAGACCAAAGCTCTGGATTCCTTATGAAACAGCCGTTGTCCGGTTCTTAGAAGATAGCTTCTCGAGACTCAACCAACGAGCGCCCAGAAACTCCACAGTCAGTTTGGGAAAGTGTTGTTCCAGTTTGCAGTGCTATGAAGTTGATCTTGTCAATATGGAACAACTAAATGTAGAAACAGGTAAAGAGTCGTGTATCCCTTATCTTTTTATTAAATTTCATTAATTTCTTGAGTTTAAACATTTTTAAAATAATGAATTCCAAAGGCAACTTCAAGGGCAAGCCGGAAGTGGAATGGGAGCCTATGGGGCAAGGTCAACAACGTTATCTTTGATGAAATATTTATTGTGAATACTGTGACAATTAGCAATAGTAATTGGACTTAGTGGAGTACAATTCAGGTAGTAATCACGCAAGTAATTTCAAAGGCCGAGTTTGAAATTACCAAGTAAGATTTGTTCCTGAATTGTACGACATCAGGTCCAATTACTAATTAATTAATCCAATAGCAAATTTTGAGGTCAGGAAGTCTTTGGGAACCTTTTGTGTGAAAACGTCAAAGGTACACTCAATCAGTTTTTCAAACTGTAATAAAAAGAAAGAACCCATTGTTACTGCCAAATATTTCCTGGTTTTTTGTATTTCCTGAGAATCCTTTGTAGTTTCTTTTGCATTATTATCTTTATGTATGCATATAGTTGCATACGTGTGATCTACAAAACAAAGAAATCCAAATTATCCTTTGTATTAGTTAGCATTTTCTCGAATGTCCTCTTCGTGTTAACATCAAAAGTAAGGTTCAACGTCAATCCTGTACTAAAATCCTTGATGTGGACACAGAAGTCTTTTAATTTGTGCATGTTATGTTTTTAGAACCTTTTAATATTCAATTACTGAAATCAAGTTTGTTTCCAAAGCTTATTTATAGTTTTTCGTTGTGTTAACTTCCTAGTTTTCAAAACCACTTTATACAAGGCACTGCTTTGTATATCACTTTTATACACTACGTTTTGATATACACTACCTTTTGACACTGCTTCGCTATGCATCGCTTCATTTCCAAGCACTGTTAACGTCTCATCGCTTTGCATCAATTAACTTTGTTTACACCTTTATTGTCGTGAGCATCTTTATTGTGGCAATTGTTCTTAAAGTGCGTAAAGAATTTTCTGTTTTTCACATGGGATTAACCAATCCTCCTGTGAGTAGTGTTTTGCTGTCACACCCATCCAAGGGTATATGATTGATGCGTGAATGGCATAGATGCCCAATTACAGGTATCCAATTTCAATTTGTTCATATAATTTTTTTGGATATCTGCGATTGGACACTGGTGTAACTGCACACCAATCACACAACAAATAGGCATCTGCAGGACAAATCAAAATGGAGAATTTTTTTAAAGATACTATTAAATAGAAAATAAACAACACAACACAAGCAAATTGCCAGGGCATAAGTTTCAAACATCATTGTCTATGGGAGTGGCAGTGGCAAGAGACTGAGATTGTCAGCATACTATACATTATCCCTAACTTGTGGCAAAGAGGACAAGTGAGAGAGGAAGCACTTCACACCACTTTTTGTAGAAAAGATTGCATGACGAGCCAAAAGAATATCTGTCTTCATAGATGATTTAAGTCTGTTAATTTGACAGAATAAATTGGAATTTGTGTTTTATTTGAAGGGGTAAAGTGCACCTAACACCAAAAATAAAAAAAAAAATTATCACACTTAGTAAAGCTTTTTGGCGCAAAAAAATTTTTGATTTGGTTAAATTCTCAATTTTCTATGCCCTGTCAAAGTCAGGTTTTGTGTGGTCTGGGGAGAGTAAGCTTGTGATGTCAAATCAAGAACGATGCTCGGTAAGCTCTCTTTATTCCCTTTTATATCTTGGCATTCTGAGTCTCATGAGGCTTTCAGCAACAAAAGTTTTATGATTTGGGCACTGTAGTCACCTCATCAGTTCTATTGAAACTGACAATGTCTTTCTCTTCATCTGATTCTTAGATGAGCTTTGACTGGGAGTACGAGGAAATTAATTTAATTTATTACTGCCGAGAAAGCACAGCGGTAGAAGCCAGACCGAATGCATTTGCGTTTATCGTAGTATTAAAATCTGTTTACCAGTGGCCATGTTTTCAAAGCTACAGCTGAATCTACTACATAACATTAAAGTGCCCATAAACCCAAAAATTATTTTTCATGCAAAAGAATATTTACGTTTTTCTGAGCAGAATGCCGAAAAAAGTTTTGATTTCGGTTCAAACCTCGATTTTCTGTGAATTGTCAAAGTCGGGAAAAATCGCAATAATTGGAAACATGATCAAGTTGAAGATCTGGCCAAAAGGGTCTGGGTCCGATACAATTCGTGACGTCAAACCAGGATATCAGTCAAACTTGATATCGCTTGCGCAATAATCTGAGTTGAAGGTCGTTACCTCGGTCAGCGCTCCAAAATGCATCAAAAACGGGGAGACCATCAAGTTCTCGGCAATGTAATCGAAGCACATCAGAGTTTAAGATTTTTTGGTCACCCTTGTGGTCCGATCGGCAAGTGCTAGCAGCAAAGATTAAAATTAGACTTTTGATCTTCGCAGATGGGCTTCAATTTGCTTCGTATGGACTCCAGAGTTTTCGTAGAATTCAAGATAATTATCTTCTAACTTGCCGAACCAAAATATTACCACTGTTTACTTGAAGCATTAACGATTCTATTGAGCGCTTCTGGTTTAATTCAGACTTATTTGCTCCTCTGCATGTACACACAATGCAAAATCAGTAAACAATCGACTCATTCCGCGGCGCTTTGTTTACATTACTAGCAGCGAAGGGAAACAGATTCTTCATTCATTACTGCAAAGATGCGGCGTCTTCGGGCTTTGCGTTAGTTAATACAAGTGTTAACCCGGGTTTAAAAGCGGGGTAAGATATTTCCAGTCGCATCCTAACTTTGAACAGAACATTTAAGAAGATCATCGATCGCATGAACGCGATGAATAGCATATAAAAGTTAGCGTATACCAGCCGGTCCCGCGAACGAATAGTTGACTGCAAATTATTCATACGCGAGTACAGACTTTCGTCGTAGACTTTCAATACTGATTATTTAAGTCAATAAATTTTACATCTTTTTAAAACTCTGAGGCGATTCTACTTATTTAAACTGTGCATGCTGTTCCAAGGTCAAGAATTTGTGTTGTGTTGCGACACTGCGTGCTGATTACGGATTAGGGCTCTCTTGGTCTCTCTTTGAATTTAAAATGCTCAAGCAAATTTTGTGATAGTCTTTTCCCACGTATGTACATACAGACATATATAAACATGCAGTACTTGAATTCTCCTATAATAAGTTATTACATTGATATTCTATGAAAATTATTTACTCGCCGTCCAGATCTACGATCTACTCCTATTATTCCACTTCAGAACGATTACCAATATCCTGGTTTTACGTCACTAGTCCCAGTTTCCACTTCACTCGGTCGTGAGTAGAAAAATCTCAACTTTAAAAATTTGCAAAAAATAGTGGTTTTAACCAAATCCAAACATTTTTGCAGCATTTTACTCAGTACAATGCAAAGATTCAATCCGGCCAAAAAAAGTTTTTGGGGTTATAGGCACTTTAATATTCTAGGCTGAGTCAAATCACCCAGTCTTGACATTGGTTTTACTGTTTAGTAGATGTTCTTTTTTTATTGGCACGCGGTGATCTGAATAATTAACTCTTCTATCGACCTGAAATCAGAGACAGTGCGTGGACTACAAATGATTCAAGCGGCTGATGTTCAATACAGCTTTGCTACACTTTCACTATAATAAATGCTTGAATTCACTATTTTAAATAATCGCTGCACTAAATCAAGTTAATTTAAGGAAAAATTGCCAAAAGATTCTCTTTTTAATTGTGTTCTTATGCATAAATAAATGAATTGTGGCATTTACAGAGAGGTCCGAATGTTTTGAAGCTGAGTGCTTGTGTCATCTGCATGACTGTTGTTCCAGTTTTACTAATTGCAGGACTCTAAATACTTGCAGACTTCAACTCCTTTCTCACATTTTTATGTCGTACAGTTCAGAAGAAATTCATTACTGATTAGACATCCCGGCTGAAATACTACGCGAGGGAAAACTATTAGTCAGTGATTAGTCTTATGCATGACACAAGTGGAAAGTACTTGTAGAAAGTTGCGTTATATATTCTTGAGCTGAAAATCATACTTGCCAAACCGGGCGAGTGATTTGTACTCGACAGACTGTTTTGACACTTGCCTGGGCGAGTGGGAGAGCGCTAATGCCCAACCCTGCCTTTACCTTTACCCTACACCCTTTACGAATAAATTTTGGTCTTTCACAAATTGCTTTTCCAGGCTCAGGCAGGTTCTCTTAGGAACAGTATAGTATTGATTTGTCTGTATTGTTGGGATGAATCCATTTGCGCTTATTTTTGAACAAATTTATTCAATTTCAGGGACGTTACGAAAGGTTCAGAGAATTACTTACGGAAGCAACTCTGCCCCAGGAAAAGGAATCAGATGGGAATGGGATTGTGATGGGAAGTGGATGGCTTATGACATTCCTACATCTGAAATTATTGAAAAAGCATCAATGGTTAGAAGTAATGTGCTGGATTTGAGCAAAACACCAGTTGGAATTCCAAATGTTTTGCATTTTTCTCCTAATATGCAACAGATCAATAAACATACAGGATTTCAAAGAAGAGTGCAAAGGTTAATAGGTCAGAGTTACCCTCCAGCCACCAATAACTTGAATGTTACCACCAGAGCATCTCCAAGAAAGGGTGCTAGCGCCTCAACTGCTTTCAATGGTCACATTTCTTCTAGTCATGCCAAAACATTGAAAACCACTGTTACAAGCAAAGTTCCAAAACCTGCCAGTACAGCGAGGGGCATGAAGAAATTTAAAGTGGGAGAGCATTCCCAAGGTACAGTATTTATTTTATCCCTTTAGTTTCTGGAGCAATATCAAATTTCTCCTTGTAATTTCAATACATATTTCTAGCAGATAGGTGACGAGAATAAACAAATTCATCAACAAGCCTGAGAGCTGCAATTGATACTCAGTCATCGATCACACCATAGGGAATGCGTGCGCAGTAGCCTGATGGTTACCGGAAGTGTGTGCTGGGTTCAAGCCCTGGTTTGGGGTCATTATGTTATTTTCTTGGGCAAGACTCTTTCCTCTCTTGAGCCGCTCTCTCTGCCCAGGAGTATAATTGTATGGAGGCAGCGTGGCCCAGTGGTTAGGGCGCTGGACTTGTAATCCAGAGGTCCCGGGTTCAAATCCTCCTCCCTGCCACTAGATGGATTTGTCTTTGGTGGTCCCGAATTCAACTCCTCCACGCTTTGTATATAGCCAACTGGTCAGCCTCCTGCCGGTTGGGATTTTTAACAAGTTTATGTTTGATTTATAATATTTGTTTCACTATTTACAGTGTCCTCAATTAGTACAGCCGTGCTAAATACATTGACACTTAAATAAAGTGATTTATTTATAATTGGGTATGTACTTGCAGAAACTCATAAGGGGTTGAAACGTGTAACATGCACTCACAGCATTTGAATATTCAGTTTTGCTGAGTACCATGTTAAGAAACACAAGGAGTTTGTACGTGATTGCTTTACACATGTAACAATGTGCACAACAACATTTTCAGTTTTGCAATGAGTTGCTTGGATTCTGACCTAAATGCTGTAAATTTCTGTATCCAAGTGAAGTTCTGCAAAGTACTGCATGACGATGAAACAGAAGAATTTAACCAAATTTAACTTTATTCAATTAAGCTTGTTTAAAGAAGATTACACCATCCACCGCAAGCTACATTGTATTGTGTAGTGCGAATTTATTCCAAACTGACTGTTTTTGATTCATAAAATTTGAAACAATCACTGGTGCCTGCCTTTCATTGGCCATTCCTCACCGCAGGTCCTAATGATCAAATCCAACATGTGACCCTTTGTATGAGTCGGAAATGTTACGTGTTGATGTTAATCAGCAGAATTTATAAGTTCCTGAAAAAGTTCAGCCTCAGGGTTGCACGCATCCATGTGGAGGTTGAAATCACCATTAATTAAACAGCATGTCTGTGAAGTGGATAAATCTTCAATAAGCTTACTGAAATCATTCAAGAACATTGATGTAGTCAGTAGAACCCTGATTTTTTTAACCTCCAAGGGATCAAAATGAAAATCGGTTTGAGAAATGCAAGGCTTTGATCTTAAAATTGGGGGAAAACTTGAAATGTTTGATAAATGAGTGAAGGAAATCCAAGGGAAATGATTAGTTTTTGGTTTGAGTTATCTGGAGGTTTTTGATTCCTCTGTATTATCAATGGCTCTTGTTATATTAGAGATGCATAATCAGTCTGAGCAAATAGGAGCAAGACTTTTTTACTGCGTCTACATGTAGCTATGCACCTCGGTATAACGATGGGTACAAGATTCAGGTTTTAGATACCTTACTACATGTATAGTGGCTACATGTATAGTGGTCTTAATAGAATTTGAGGTAAGCAGATGGTTTGAGTAGAACAAGTTACTGTTTGAATGTTCTTTCTTTAATTACTTCAATTTATGGAAAAAGTAGCTGCCTTCTCTGAGTGAAGTTGAGGTATATGTAGCTGATGCTTTTCATCAGCTTTCAGTGCTGAAAGGAAGCACTGCTTACATGCCTAGTACTAAGTAGTTACTGTAACTCAAGAAAATTAACTTTTATTTTAACAGTTTTGTTTTGTCCTACCTGTACAAAAATGTTGATTTATAGAATATATAGTCAGACTTATGACTTTTATTCCTTTTATAAAGACAACTTGTGGCCCTGAACAAGGATTATAGTTATCGTGAAATACACAAAAATTCACTGAATTAACATTGAAAAAAAAATTGTAGAAATCAGCAAGGGCAATCCATGCATTTTTTTGAACATGCTACTAATAGGTTCTACTTTCTGCACAGCGTCCGGTGCCAAAGCTGGTGATCCACTCTCTGAATTCTGCAATGACTTGGAAACAGCTCCAGATGAGGTACTAATACTGTTACTACATAGATATGACTTAAGGTCGCTACACACGAGGGGACCGGTCGCAGGGACTGGTCGCGGGGACTGGTCCCCTGTAGAGTTTACACGATGGAATGAGTCGCGGGGACTGGTCCCTTGAAGGGTTCACACGCTGGGACCTGTTTCACAGCAAGATAGCAGTATTTATGACGTTTTCAATATATAAAACAAGATTATCACCTTGTGGAGATGGAAAATTATTGTTATTATTATTCCTATTATTGTTCATATCTGAGCGTGCTTACTGGACTGTGTTCAACAATTGTTTTAAAAACATGGAATGTTGACATTGTTCGAAATCCTCTCCTATTTTATAATTTTGATATCAGGTTTCCTTTCGGTGTCTGAAAAAAATAAATAAATTGCATCATTTCATCAAAAACTGCAAAAGTAAAGTATTCTCCAGGCTAGCTGAAAAAAATATCCGATCAAATTTGCATAACATAAACCGGATGTCACGCATTCTCATCATGAAATGGCGGGAAAACATGCTAACGACAGCTAGCAAGAAAATTTGGCGGGAATTTTGTTTTCATCGAGTAAATATGGCTTCGAGAGTTGCGAAGAAAAAGACTGTTGCTCCTGATGATGATGCAAAACGAAGAATTGCCGGTTTCTAATGAATGAAGAATCAATTACCATTCGTGTAATGGTGACGCTCCAATCTTCAATATTAATGCCAACAGTCTGTTCACTAGTATTCTGTTCAATCTGTTCACTACTCTGTTCAGGCATCGCCATCTTCAAACACGAACATGCAGAATTGTGGGAGCTTAAAATGCTGATCAGCGATTGGTTCATTTTTAATTGGTCGCAGGGACCAGTCCCACGAACCTGTTCACACGAGGGACCAAGCAAAATATTGCGGGGACCAGTCCCTGTGTCTGGTCCCACGAATTCAAACCAGTTTGAATTCGTGGGACCAATTTCGGGGACCAAAATTCAGTCCCTGCGACTGGATTTTTGACGAAAATTGGCCTGTTCACACGATGGGAATTGGTCCCCGGGACCGGTCCCTGCGACTAGTCCCCTTGTGTGTGGCAACCTTTAGACTTGATTGGTTAGGTTTGATCCTAAATTTTGAATGGTTTTCAGCAGTTTTTGCATACTGGTAAGGTAATTGGCAGTTACGAACAAGTTTTTTTGCTAATTCTTTTTTAATAAAATAAAATTATGATAATTTGCCCCAAGGATGGAATCCGTTGAGTGTATACAGTAACAGTGTATACGAGTTGATAGTTGAATTCAATTAAATCAGCTTTTTATTTGCTTTCACTCAGTTTCAGATTTTGTTGAACTACACTGCATTTTCACGACAGAGAAAATTGGGTAGGACCCATCTACAAATTGACCCGGACCCAGCCTATGGCCCTGTGTAAAGTTGACTGTTTCTCTACGAAAGTGGTCTGGTCCGGACTGATTTTTTGATGGGCCTGAACCCAATTTTCTCTGTTGTGTAAATGCGCTATTAGTCAATGTAACTTTATTTTGCTTTTTGATTATAAATCTGACAGAAACACAATTTCTCATGACATCTGTTTGCAATGTTCTCTTTCACAGGATTGTGCTATTTGTTTTGAAAAGCTTTGCAATATCTCCTCTTTTGATGAGGAATCTGAAAAGGGTGGAGAAACGCAACCCTCCAGCATCAAGCAGCTAAACCAATGCAAACATGCTTTCCATGCTTCCTGTCTGCAAGCCATGTATGACAGTGGAGCTAAAGTAAGTACTGGTAATCAATGACTCTGAGACAACACATTAAGTATCCATGGATACAGCTTCACATCAGATCATCAATAAAGGGGCTCACTCAAGCAAACAATTTACAAAGCTCTGGTTAAGTGGTATTGGATTATTCCAGAAAAAATTCACACTCCATCTGATGGCATTTCAGAAATTCTGACTTGTGGGAAGGGGGAGAACTCTCAAAAACTGGGTGGGAAGGGGCTCAGCCAGGAGCTTCTGGCTCAGTCTAGAAATTCTTTCTTAGGGGTTATTTTCAGTTTCAGTCATAGCTTCAATTGTTCTTTGTTTTAATAATTTGTGTCTTTTTAAGATGAATAAAGTGACATACATTTTCAGTGGTCTTCATTAACATATATTGTTATATGCTACATAAGAGTTGAATACACTTCTCCATGCTAAGACCATGTAACTATAGTATGCCCCTGTCAAATGATTTGTAGTAGCTGGCAAAAACACAGCACAAGAAGTAGACAGCAAGACTGGGTTTTTCTGTCAGCTTGGAGAATTTCTCAGAAACTTCAGTTTGAAGCAAGCAGAAAATAATCTCATTGCTGCTCACAGGGCTGTGACTATCAGCATGTACTAAAACTAGGAACACCGGTTTGTTTACCGCAAACAAGGTTGGATTTACTTGGTGTTCGGGGCTGTTCTGGTGTTATGTTCCTGGTTGCAGTACATGCCATGATTATCTTTGTATTAATTTTTAAAGAATCAAGTATGCAAAAAAAGTTTTATTACTTTTTTTACCTGTAAATTACAGGATGGAAGTTTACAGTGCCCTACTTGCAAAGCAATTCATGGTATTAAATTTGGTAATCAACCAGCAAATGGTAGTATGGATGTGCAGCACTCGCATAGAAGCCTCCCTGGCCACCCTGATGGTGGAATGATCACAATTGTCTATGACTTCATATCAGGCGTGCAGGTACATAAACTTGACAGAACAATACAAATAATTGTGAATATTATATTATGAGAAAGATATATGAGAAAAATTGAGTTGCCAACAGGAATTGAACCCATGACATTTCACACACCAGTTGGATATTCTAACGACTTAGTGACTGGGAAACTTGTACCCCTTCTCATCCCAGAGCCGCCTGTCACTCTTAGCCAGCAGAGCCTGAGCATGAGAGACAGGTGACTCTGGGGACATAATTTGATTGGGTAGATTTTAACAAAGGGGGGGTTAAATCTAGCCAATCAAATCAGCCATTTACAACAGTTGATTTAATTGGCTAGATTTAAATTTCCTTTGTTAAAATCTAGCCAATTAAGTCATGTGTTCCTGGAGCCACCTTTTTCTCATGCTAAGCTCCCTCTGGCTAAGAGGGACACCCAGCTCGAGAATCACTCATGCCAAGCTAGGCATTTTTTACTAGATTCGTATGTAACATGCATCCTGCTTGCCTGTGAGTGGGTTTACATTTGGTGTGGGAAAAAAAGACTCCTCCCCCACTGGATCACTTTGCTTGCAGACTCGCTCTTCATTGCTTGTATTGCTCTCATGTGTGACCCAAAGTTGATCCTGCTCACATCCTGCATACTGTTAGGATCAGCAATGTTCAAAGCATACTGTCCTTTCTTAACCCATTTATTCCCAAAAAAGATATTCAATATCTACTGGAGATTTCTCATTACAAGTACATCAATGAGCCAACATTTTCTGTTCTGAGAATCTACAGATATTTCTGGGTGTTGTGTCCATGGCTTGTACCATCTTAATAGTCCTCAATATTTAAAGAATTAGTCTTGAAAAGTCCTTGGAAATTGGAAAGGGCCTTCTAAATATGTGCAGAATTACACAAAAATACTGGAAAACTTACAATGGCCTGAGAAAAGACTTACTGCAGAGGTTTTAAAATCCTTGAGGATTGCTAAGCAGAATGACATATGTCTTAACTTTGATACTCTGAAAAATGAAGTTGACATATATTCATGGAGACCCGGTCTCCAACGATGTGAGGTCAAGTGCTTGAAACTTAATGTAGCGCTGTGTCCTTGAAAAAAGTCCTCGAAAAGCACTGGAATTAAGTATAGCTAAACCTAACTTTGGGCATGTAGAGTGCAGTTGCAGATGGCATCACTTTAAAGATTCTCTTGCTTATAACTAAAGGGAAATGTTTAACTTGACAGTTATCTCATTAGCACCCATATACTAGTGCTAACTTTTCAAGGCTGTGCTCTAAGAAAATTTTCAGGGAGCCCTTCGGGCTCCCAACCATGCCAGGTAGGGTGCCCGGCCCTTCAGGTTGGTCGCCCAAAATAATTAATTATATTATTATTATCATGGTTTAATTATGAAGGTGATATGTGATCTTCGCAGTGAATTTCCAATTTAAGCAATTGGAATGAAGAAGCCTGAAAAAAATCAGGGCTTCAACGGGATTCGAACCCGTGACCTCCGCGATACCGGTGCGATGCTCTACCAACTGAGCTATGAAGCCACACATTGGGAGCGAGGTCAATTGTGAGTTCTTATTTTCCCGTGAAAGGAGTGAAATGACGTGTAGTATATGAAATGATTCATATATGAACTGCGGATATATATGAAGGTGATATGTGATCTTCGCAGTGAATTTCCAATTTAAGCAATTGGAATGAAGAAGCCTGAAAAAAATCAGGGCTTCAACGGGATTCGAACCCGTGACCTCCGCGATACCGGTGCGATGCTCTACCAACTGAGCTATGAAGCCACACATTGGGAGCGAGGTCAATTGTGAGTTCTTATTTTCCCGTGAAAGGAGTGAAATGACGTGTAGTATATGAAATGATTCATATATGAACTGCGGATATATATGAAGGTGATATGTGATCTTCGCAGTGAATTTCCAATTTAAGCAATTGGAATGAAGAAGCCTGAAAAAAAAAATCAGGGCTTCAACGGGATTCGAACCCGTGACCTCCGCGATACCGGTGCGATGCTCTACCAACTGAGCTATGAAGCCACACATTGGGAGCGAGGTCAATTGTGAGTTCTTATTTTCCCGTGAAAGGAGTGAAATGACGTGTAGTATATGAAATGATTCATATATGAACTGCGGATATATATGAAGGTGATATGTGATCTTCGCAGTGAATTTCCAATTTAAGCAATTGGAATGAAGAAGCCTGAAAAAAATCAGGGCTTCAACGGGATTCGAACCCGTGACCTCCGCGATACCGGTGCGATGCTCTACCAACTGAGCTATGAAGCCACACATTGGGAGCGAGGTCAATTGTGAGTTCTTATTTTCCCGTGAAAGGAGTGAAATGACGTGTAGTATATGAAATGATTCATATATGAACTGCGGATATATATGAAGGTGATATGTGATCTTCGCAGTGAATTTCCAATTTAAGCAATTGGAATGAAGAAGCCTGAAAAAAATCAGGGCTTCAACGGGATTCGAACCCGTGACCTCCGCGATACCGGTGCGATGCTCTACCAACTGAGCTATGAAGCCACACATTGGGAGCGAGGTCAATTGTGAGTTCTTATTTTCCCGTGAAAGGAGTGAAATGACGTGTAGTATATGAAATGATTCATATATGAACTGCGGATATATATGAAGGTGATATGTGATCTTCGCAGTGAATTTCCAATTTAAGCAATTGGAATGAAGAAGCCTGAAAAAAAAAAAAAAAATAAAAAAAAAAAAAAAAATCAGGGCTTCAACGGGATTCGAACCCGTGACCTCCGCGATACCGGTGCGATGCTCTACCAACTGAGCTATGAAGCCACACATTGGGAGCGAGGTCAATTGTGAGTTCTTATTTTCCCGTGAAAGGAGTGAAATGACGTGTAGTATATGAAATGATTCATATATGAACTGCGGATATATATGAAGGTGATATGTGATCTTCGCAGTGAATTTCCAATTTAAGCAATTGGAATGAAGAAGCCTGAAAAAAAATCAGGGCTTCAACGGGATTCGAACCCGTGACCTCCGCGATACCGGTGCGATGCTCTACCAACTGAGCTATGAAGCCACACATTGGGAGCGAGGTCAATTGTGAGTTCTTATTTTCCCGTGAAAGGAGTGAAATGACGTGTAGTATATGAAATGATTCATATATGAACTGCGGATATATATGAAGGTGATATGTGATCTTCGCAGTGAATTTCCAATTTAAGCAATTGGAATGAAGAAGCCTGAAAAAAAAATCAGGGCTTCAACGGGATTCGAACCCGTGACCTCCGCGATACCGGTGCGATGCTCTACCAACTGAGCTATGAAGCCACACATTGGGAGCGAGGTCAATTGTGAGTTCTTATTTTCCCGTGAAAGGAGTGAAATGACGTGTAGTATATGAAATGATTCATATATGAACTGCGGATATATATGAAGGTGATATGTGATCTTCGCAGTGAATTTCCAATTTAAGCAATTGGAATGAAGAAGCCTGAAAAAAATCAGGGCTTCAACGGGATTCGAACCCGTGACCTCCGCGATACCGGTGCGATGCTCTACCAACTGAGCTATGAAGCCACACATTGGGAGCGAGGTCAATTGTGAGTTCTTATTTTCCCGTGAAAGGAGTGAAATGACGTGTAGTATATGAAATGATTCATATATGAACTGCGGATATATATGAAGGTGATATGTGATCTTCGCAGTGAATTTCCAATTTAAGCAATTGGAATGAAGAAGCCTGAAAAAAAAAAAAAATCAGGGCTTCATATACTACACGTCATTTCACTCCTTTCACGGGAAAATAAGAACTCACAATTGACCTCGCTCCCAATGTGTGGCTTCATAGCTCAGTTGGTAGAGCATCGCACCGGTATCGCGGAGGTCACGGGTTCGAATCCCGTTGAAGCCCTGATTTTTTTCAGGCTTCTTCATTCCAATTGCTTAAATTGGAAATTCACTGCGAAGATCACATATCACCTTCATATATATCCGCAGTTCATATATGAATCATTTCATATACTACACGTCATTTCACTCCTTTCACGGGAAAATAAGAACTCACAATTGACCTCGCTCCCAATGTGTGGCTTCATAGCTCAGTTGGTAGAGCATCGCACCGGTATCGCGGAGGTCACGGGTTCGAATCCCGTTGAAGCCCTGATTTTTTTCAGGCTTCTTCATTCCAATTGCTTAAATTGGAAATTCACTGCGAAGATCACATATCACCTTCATATATATCCGCAGTTCATATATGAATCATTTCATATACTACACGTCATTTCACTCCTTTCACGGGAAAATAAGAACTCACAATTGACCTCGCTCCCAATGTGTGGCTTCATAGCTCAGTTGGTAGAGCATCGCACCGGTATCGCGGAGGTCACGGGTTCGAATCCCGTTGAAGCCCTGATTTTTTTCAGGCTTCTTCATTCCAATTGCTTAAATTGGAAATTCACTGCGAAGATCACATATCACCTTCATATATATCCGCAGTTCATATATGAATCATTTCATATACTACACGTCATTTCACTCCTTTCACGGGAAAATAAGAACTCACAATTGACCTCGCTCCCAATGTGTGGCTTCATAGCTCAGTTGGTAGAGCATCGCACCGGTATCGCGGAGGTCACGGGTTCGAATCCCGTTGAAGCCCTGATTTTTTTCAGGCTTCTTCATTCCAATTGCTTAAATTGGAAATTCACTGCGAAGATCACATATCACCTTCATATATATCCGCAGTTCATATATGAATCATTTCATATACTACACGTCATTTCACTCCTTTCACGGGAAAATAAGAACTCACAATTGACCTCGCTCCCAATGTGTGGCTTCATAGCTCAGTTGGTAGAGCATCGCACCGGTATCGCGGAGGTCACGGGTTCGAATCCCGTTGAAGCCCTGATTTTTTTCAGGCTTCTTCATTCCAATTGCTTAAATTGGAAATTCACTGCGAAGATCACATATCACCTTCATATATATCCGCAGTTCATATATGAATCATTTCATATACTACACGTCATTTCACTCCTTTCACGGGAAAATAAGAACTCACAATTGACCTCGCTCCCAATGTGTGGCTTCATAGCTCAGTTGGTAGAGCATCGCACCGGTATCGCGGAGGTCACGGGTTCGAATCCCGTTGAAGCCCTGATTTTTTTCAGGCTTCTTCATTCCAATTGCTTAAATTGGAAATTCACTGCGAAGATCACATATCACCTTCATATATATCCGCAGTTCATATATGAATCATTTCATATACTACACGTCATTTCACTCCTTTCACGGGAAAATAAGAACTCACAATTGACCTCGCTCCCAATGTGTGGCTTCATAGCTCAGTTGGTAGAGCATCGCACCGGTATCGCGGAGGTCACGGGTTCGAATCCCGTTGAAGCCCTGATTTTTTTCAGGCTTCTTCATTCCAATTGCTTAAATTGGAAATTCACTGCGAAGATCACATATCACCTTCATATATATCCGCAGTTCATATATGAATCATTTCATATACTACACGTCATTTCACTCCTTTCACGGGAAAATAAGAACTCACAATTGACCTCGCTCCCAATGTGTGGCTTCATAGCTCAGTTGGTAGAGCATCGCACCGGTATCGCGGAGGTCACGGGTTCGAATCCCGTTGAAGCCCTGATTTTTTTCAGGCTTCTTCATTCCAATTGCTTAAATTGGAAATTCACTGCGAAGATCACATATCACCTTCATATATATCCGCAGTTCATATATGAATCATTTCATATACTACACGTCATTTCACTCCTTTCACGGGAAAATAAGAACTCACAATTGACCTCGCTCCCAATGTGTGGCTTCATAGCTCAGTTGGTAGAGCATCGCACCGGTATCGCGGAGGTCACGGGTTCGAATCCCGTTGAAGCCCTGATTTTTTTTTTTTTTTTCAGGCTTCTTCATTCCAATTGCTTAAATTGGAAATTCACTGCGAAGATCACATATCACCTTCATATATATCCGCAGTTCATATATGAATCATTTCATATACTACACGTCATTTCACTCCTTTCACGGGAAAATAAGAACTCACAATTGACCTCGCTCCCAATGTGTGGCTTCATAGCTCAGTTGGTAGAGCATCGCACCGGTATCGCGGAGGTCACGGGTTCGAATCCCGTTGAAGCCCTGATTTTTTTTTTCAGGCTTCTTCATTCCAATTGCTTAAATTGGAAATTCACTGCGAAGATCACATATCACCTTCATATATATCCGCAGTTCATATATGAATCATTTCATATACTACACGTCATTTCACTCCTTTCACGGGAAAATAAGAACTCACAATTGACCTCGCTCCCAATGTGTGGCTTCATAGCTCAGTTGGTAGAGCATCGCACCGGTATCGCGGAGGTCACGGGTTCGAATCCCGTTGAAGCCCTGATTTTTTTCAGGCTTCTTCATTCCAATTGCTTAAATTGGAAATTCACTGCGAAGATCACATATCACCTTCATATATATCCGCAGTTCATATATGAATCATTTCATATACTACACGTCATGGTTTAATTAGTTAATAATTAACTAAACCATGAAATTAAATCATACTGATACAACCAATTTACATATCTTTTTGTTGTTATAATATTGATTTGTACAGCATACACACTAACAACAGAGGGAAAAGAAACAAATTTTGGATGCTGTGCGTAGAAGTCGACGTTGAGAGCGAGTTCAAGCGCAACAAGCAATCGCAGCAGCATAGCATACGACTTTAGCTGACAGTCGAGGATCTTATAAAGCGCGTCAAGATCTTGATCCATCTTTTCACAATAACATGGTTGGCGATCTACATTGAATCTTCACGATGATCGAGGAAATGTGCCGGCTTTGCGAGTAGAAAAAGTGTGATGTCCGTTATGTTATCATACGAAACCCATTGAAGTTTTCGCGCGAAAAAGGGAAAAATTTATCATCCCTTTTCGACATTTTCGTTAAAATTTCAAACTTTATCTAGTTTTATGAAAGAACGGTTATGCGAGAGAAGTAAAGGGTAAAATCATTGATGGGAAGTTCTTCTTGTTGCAGCTGATTATTTGTGGAGAGTAAAAATTTTGAGAAAGTCGCTGAAATTATTCAAAGCCCATTTAATTAGATCGACGAGTTTCTATTCTTGCCACGGCCTTGTCTCCCTCGTAGCCGTTTTTAGCGTCGTCACAGCTGCGAGAACCGTCATTTAAATGACGAGTCTTTACTAAGCCGTGCAATTTGAAAAAGAAACGGATTGATTTATTTCTTAAACTTGTTGTAAGACATGGAACTGCCAACAATCAAATTCACCAAAGTTTCACACGCGGCGGAGTGATCGATGCTATTTTTAGCGGCCACTGCATTTCGACGAACTTGTGATATCTGATAAAAAAAGTCCTTAATGTACATGTAACTACCTCCTAAATCTTAATATCATTAAGAAGTCTCATTTGAGACAACAATTAGTCTAAAAACAAATGAAATCGGTTATAAATGGCATTTCATATCAAGATTTAGCGAGCAACAAGTAGCCGCTAAATTAGTTTATTCATTTGTAAACATCGGCAGACAAAACCGAAGGGGAAAACATTTGCATTTTCGAAGAATTTCATCTTATGTTAACATTAACGCACTGCACCAACAAAAACTATCCAAATATCAAAATAATTGAGAACTAAACCATCTCAAGGGAAAACCAAGATCTTCAACGCATATTTTTGCAATGTTCAACTTCATGCGTTTGTCACGTGAAAGTCAAGCTCGTGTTAAATCAAGCGGAACAAACTTGACAGCGCCGGCAAGTGTAAACATTCGACTCCGTGTTGTGCGAAGTTATTTTCCCGCGAATAACATTATCAATCAGCAAAAATCAGAATGTTACACTCAATCACATGCTTTTCTACAGTGTTGAACGGCGCACAAGACGGCCGGGTGCCCGGTCGGGCGACCAGTTTTATTTTTCGGTCGCCCGAAACCAAATGTTGGTCGCCTGAGGCGACCGGGCGCCGCTAGAGCACAGCCTTGCTTTTGGTGGACAGTTGGTTTTACTCTAAATACTTTATATCACAGGGACCAGAACATCCCAATCCAGGGAGTAGATACAGTGCGCGAGGATTTCCAAGAACATGCTATTTACCTGATAACCAGAAAGGGAGAAAGGTACTTTGTTTCCTTTGAGTCATAGATTTATTGAAAAAAATGGGATTAATTGATTGCAGTAAGTTATTAGGACCTTGTCTGATCTTGTATGCAGATCTCACTGGGTGCAACAAATTCAGACTCCAAATTGGCACTCCTGTCAGCCTGAATAGCCCTCTGGTTAGCCTGAATTGCACCCTGGTTAGACTGAATAGCACTCCGGTTAGCCTGAATAGCGCTCTGGTTAGCCTGAATAGAACTCTGGTTAGCCTGAAAACCACTCCTGTTAGTCTGAATAGCTCTGTGGTTAGCCTGAAGAGCCCTCTGGTTAGCCTGAATAGCACTCTGGTTAGCCTGAATAGCACTCTGGTTAGCCTGAATAGCACTCTGGTTAGCCTGAATAGCACTCCGGTTAGCCTGAATAGCACTCTGGTTAGCCTGAATAGAACTCTGGTTAGCCTGAAAAGCACTCCTGTTAGTCTAAATAGCTCTGTGGTTAGCCTGAATTGCCCTCTGGTTAGCCTGAATAGCACTCTGGTTAGCCTGAATAGCACTCTGGTTAGCCTGAATAGCTCTGTGGTTAGCCTGAATAGCCCTCTGGTTAGCCTGAATAGAACTCTGGTTAGCCTGAATAGCACTCTGGTTAGCCTGAAAAGCACTCCTGTTAGTCTGAATAGCTCTCCGGTTAGCCTGAATAGCTCTTTGGTTAGCCTGAATAGCACTCCGGTTAGCCTGAATAGTGCCCTGGTGAGCCTCAATAGGGCTCTGGTTAGCCTGAATAGCTCTTTGGTTAGCCTGAATAGCACTTTGGTTAGCCTGAATAGTGCCCTGGTGAGCCTCAATAGGGCTCTGGTTAGCCTGAATAGGAATTAAATTTACAATACTTGGGGGTTGGAATTTTACACTACTTGTGAACGTGGGGAAATTACTAGTTACGCAAGATATGCTATGAAAACTGTAGTAGAGTATACTCATTACTGTAAGGTCAGATCAAGTTAGAATTGTAGAAATGTCAGATTGTTCAGGTTGACGAATCATTAGATTGTTGGATTTTTTAGAATGTCGAAATGCTTAAGACCTGAAATAAATTGTTAACTTTATATCGTTCCCAGGGATCACTGCAAATAAACTTGGAAACAAAGATTGGATATAGTCCTTATTGACTAGACTGACCAGCGACTGCAGTCTTTAGAGATCCTATGACAAGGCTGGAGTGATTGAGTGAGCAAGGGCTGATTGAGGAAGTGTGAGAGTGGCCCTGCCGAGGGAAGGAGGGTTTGATTTGGTGACTGAGTGACAGCTTGCAGTCAGGAGTGAAGGAGGGCGTGACTGAGTGGGAGGTAGTGAAGATAGAGTGGTGTGAGTGTAGGGTTATTACAGAAGGAAGTTGAAGGCTGGGTGGGACTGAGTGTCAGGGCTTGCATGAGAGTGATTCATCCTCAGTTCTTATATAATTCTTACCACTGGCAGGTTTTAAAACTTCTAAAGAAAGCTTGGCAGAGAAGACTAATTTTCACCATTGGCATGTCCTCAACAACTGGTGAAGAAGACACAGTGGTTTGGAATGAAATTCATCACAAAACCGAAGCATTTTCAAACCATATGGGACATGGCTTTCCTGACCCAAACTATTTAGACAATGTTCTTTCCGAACTGGCAGCACAGGGTGTTGAAGATGATGGTTAAACGGGTTTACCAGGGTGATATCTCCTGGAAGAAGTAAACTTTATAGAAAATAGTATTATGTAAATTATATTATATCGTTTTTAACATCTTTAACATGTTCTGAAAAAAAAGACTAGGAGGAGATTTTCAGGTTTTGTTAATGGTTTCCAGGCTGTAAATGTTTCTGGGCTTTACCTTTTGCCCTTTGTTCTAGAGCTCAGTTCTTACCCTCCGACATGCAAGCAAATTCATACCCCGCCATGGTACGGGGGGGGGGGGGGGGGGGGGGAGTTGATTTTGCACTGAGTAGAAAGCCCTTAGCTTACTCTACAAAATGCCACAATTTTTGTCGCCTGTGTTGTCATATGATGCCATAATTTTCCTTATGATGCCATCTTGGGTTTTCAAAATTTTCAGAGCAGATGAACGAACAGCTAATGAAAGAGTAAATCTTCTTTTGAAAATAATTTACACAAAACACCTTATACACCTGAGGGTTAAAATTGTCCAATCTGACCAGTACACTGGTCATTACATCAGCTTATGCATTGGTTGTGGACTAGTAGTGGGGAAGGTTACTTTTTGAAGTGGTCTGTACGGTGATGCTCTGTACAAAAGTTAAGTGGTGCCTTTGTCAGGCTGGAGATGTATAAAAAGGCTAGAGATTTTACTTGATGGTGTAATGAAATGGCTAGGGACACACTCATTAAGGTATTTAAAAGCGTGTATGAAAGGATGACCTTATTGTCAAAAGCTGGACATGAAAGGGCAAGGGTTTAGACCTCGGGCAGAGCCTCCCCACATTAAATATTTTCTATACCCCCTCCCCCACCCACCGGGTGTGGATTAGCTAATGGATTGGTACTTAGTAGGAATGCTATCAAACATGTAACTCGAGAAGGTATTGGTACTTGCAGTAGTACATTGGCTGATAGAATGTTAGTACGTGGCGTGGGCCAGTGCCCGGATAGTATCTGTTCATAATGTGTTGGTGATACTGTAGACTGATGTAAAAATTTGCCTTCATAACTTAAACAAGTGTAAGTAAATAAGAACCACTTTTAACTGGCTGTGCTCTACTGCTTCATAGCTCAGTAGTAGTAGAGTATTAGTTTGCACCAGAATTGCAAAGTTTGTATAAAGTTGTGACGTTTGCTATCATTTGCAATGTTTGTAGTATACTGGCCAGTGTATTTTGGATCATGCTATTTACCTTTATTGTGTAGTACACAAAGGTACATTTGAAACTAGAGAGAAGACCCTCTTTGAATAGACTACGAGCTGTCCCATTTTATTTTCACAGTCCATCGAGCGTGAAGAAAAAAAATGCCCGCGCAAAGATTGGGGCCAAGGTGAGGCCCTATTGTTTCCATATCTCATCCATGGGCATGTTTTTTTTCACTTCATGCTTGACAGACTGCGAAAATAAATCGGGACTTTTCATTATCTACTCTTTGAAGGCCTTTTTGAAAGAAAAAAAAAAAAAAGAAAAAAAAAAAGGATTCCTTCCAACAAGCAGTTCTCAATCAAATTTTACTTGCCCAGAGCAGTTACATAGTTTTTTTTATGATCGAGTCACTAGATTACTTGGCAGGGACCTTGCTGTCAGACAATGAGAATGAAAAGTTACTTGCCTGACAGGAAAATCTATTTGTCCCAGGCAACTGGACAGTACTTTTTTTGATCCCTGCATGTATCCCGAGCAGTTAAGCTAAATCAAGTTGTCAGTATTTTGTGTTAATTCTTTACTAATGTATGAAGTAGCTGCAAATGATAATGATTTTGTTCTGATAAATATTTTCAACAATTAAGTTATTATTTGTATCTTTGTTTACAAGGCCACTGTCCTTTTAGAAATGCTTATTTACTGATAAAGTCTTCAAGGAGGTGTCAAATTGTCTTGATCATTACAAGCCATTTTACAACACGACAATGAAGAGAAGGAATTCAGACAGATTTTCTGTATGTAATGGATAATAGTAATTTTTATTATTATTATTTGGTACAGAATATAGGGAGGAAGACGTGTTTCAACTTGATGAAATAAACAAAAGATTAAATCTTGGTAAATTTTGAATTTCTATTTATGTTCTAAAAGGAGTTTCTGTTAGCTACATGGAAGGTGTACTCCTTGCCATAGAACTACATCTCTGTGTATAATTATTACTAAGTATTATTGCTGCAGCACACTCCCAAATAACAAGTGCAGTGTTCTTAGTCGAGCTATACATTCTCAAAGTCTAAGTTGCACCTGTAACCCTCAGTAGCAGTAAGAGGTGATGTTATGAAGTGTCATGGCTGTGCAATAAGTTCTGTAACACAAAGTATAGAAGGCAGGTAGGCCATGTGCCACTTTGTTATTCCTGTATACTACAATGCAGTTGTTGACGGAAGCCCCCTCCCCTGTGATTCTTTGTTATTTGTTGACCAGGTAATGTGGTGGGAACATACATGCAAGTGCTTCTCTTTCAACCACCGTGAGCTGTGGATGCCAGAGATCCAACATCAGTACAACTCTTTCACCATCCGTTCCCTTGTGCCATGCTTCGTGGAGAAAAGAATCGTCAAACAACAAAAGCTCTCCTTCCTTCCATCCCCTTTCCTCGCCGTTCACGCACAAACTACATCCCTCAGGCACAAACAAAGGCAAGTGACACCTTATTCTGCAGTTTGTTGGACCGTAGTGAGCCGTTATGTGCGTTCCAGCTTGAAGAATTGAAAACAACGCATTCCCAAATGAACAGTCCCAAAGCAGTACTTCGACAGATTCAATGATCTCCACAGTTTTTGGACACGCATTGCAGTTGTTTTTAACTTTTTCACCTTGGTTGAACAGATGATAAACAAACCATTCCCCTTCAGCGGTTGTATTTTTAAACCATCCTTCACTTGTGTTTAACCGAATTTGCTTAAATTCTGATTTTATCGATTCAAAATTCACTGAAGAAATTAAAGATCTTAGTTGTTTAGAATAATAATCGTGCCATGGCTGAGAGGCAAGGACATCAAAATAAAACACTGTAGGTTTTTGGGCAGATAACAGATTAGTTTTGCCCTCTGGTGCCCTGTAGGACTCAATTCCTTTATACAGGCGTTCAAGGCCTGTCATGTTTGCTCTTTTACGTACAAACTCCTCCAACTTCTTTGACAAGATTTCAGCTGTAGTTTCGTGATTGTGAGAACATCGAAGACATTCGGAAGATGAACAAAAATTCGTATCGTCTGAACCCGGTTTCCGTCCATCGCCTTGATGACTGCACAGTTTGGTCAAAAAAGTTGCAATCAACAACACAGCTACAGCTACAAGACCTTTAAGAAAGAAATCATACACGAACGAATAGCTTTGTGAAAAGAAGTCTTCCACGTCCGCCATGTTTGTTTTAGTGAAATGTCGTTCCAGTCCCTTCGCCTCTGACTGCAGAATTTGCATAAACAAACTCCCGCGCGGGAAAATTGAGGTGGGGGATGGGAGGGGGGGGGGGGGGGGGGGGGGGGGGACGCTCCGTCACCGAAGCTTCTACCGGGTAGCTTTGTGAATGACCTGATAGGCCTAGTTAGGCCTCGGTCAGGCTTTGAATTGCTGGCTTGCTAGAGGGGTGAGGAAAGTCAGGTTTTGGTCACTTTCAACAGAGGCTTTGCCTCACAAGAATGCCATGGCATGGTATTATTGTCATAATTGTCACTTTTTAGCAGCTGAATTCAGCTGCTTGCAACCCTGTGACAGCTTAGCTGAGATCATGGATGGCAAGGCACTCCACCCCACCAACGTCCCCCGCTAGCCAGGTTGAGGGTGGGGCCCAGTGAAGTAGAGGCCTTTCTGTCAGTCCATAGCCTCCTTCGCAGACGTTCCTTTGGCTCGTCACGCAATCTTTTCTCCCCAACGTTCGTTGGGGAGGAATGCGTGACGAGCCAAAACAACGTCTGCGGAGGAGGCTAGTCAGTCCACTGGCTATGTTTTGTTCAAACAGGACAGTAATACAAGTTTCGTTTAGTAAAATGACCATAATTTTCAGAAATTTTGCATGTGACTGCGTCATAAAGGCCACGAGTTCGAATCTGTCGAAAAGAACACTAAAATCGACATAAGCACGATAGGCGCGCGTATTTTGGTTCGTTTGTGACGTCACAAATAAGTGAACTTTTCAACTAGGTGAAGGCTATTAATTTCATTATCTCCAATTTTGTCTTTGTAATGTACGTTTGACACACTTCCCGGCTATGGACACAGTAACTTCATCTTTTCGACTGCACGACCTGCCAGATTCGATAATATTGCAAATATTTTCTAAATTCACAATCAAAGAACGGCTCTTGCTGCGTCGAGTTTGCTGGAAGTGGCATCACCTTCTCATGGATTATAGTGTGTGGAAGAGCATCGATCTTAGTGAGGACAGCTTTCTATCCAGTAAAATGAACAACGCCATTCTTGAAAGCTGGATAACCGCTTGGGGAAAAACAGTTCAACACATAGACGTGAGTGATTGCAAATGGCTGACAGATTTAGTCATTCAAAAAGTCGCGCAAACCTGCAACGATCTCCGTAGCCTGGACATCGAAGGCTGCTTCCAAGTGTCCGACACAGGAGTGAACAAGATAGCCACGAACTGCAGGCATTTGAAAAGTCTTAACATTTTCCTTAGCGGGGTGTCAGAAAAGGGGTTTGAACAGCTTTTAAGGCAGTGCCGCGAGTTACAGAAAGTTAAGTTGGGAAGCAGAGGGAATTGCCATCGTATGATAGTGTCTCTATGTAGTAATGTGAAGGACTTGAGGGTTATTTCAATCCATGATGTTATTCCATTCGACGAGAGCGAGCCTGTTGTGGACGATCTCTCACTGTGGAGGCTATGCACGTGTTTTCCAGGGTTGACCGCCATTGATCTTACGTGGTGTTGCTTCATAACAGATGACGCCCTCTTCGCTATTCCTTTTTGCTGTCCTAACCTCACATCCTTTACTGTTCGGGAATGTCATCAGATTTCAGACCGAGGCATTCGTGCGGTGTTTCAAATTTGCCATGTAAACTTGTCAACAGTACACCTTGAGCGTCTCTACAACATCACCGATGTTTTAACCCTATTACCCGAAGATCTCAAACCATTTCCCAACCTCTCCTACCTTAAAGTGATCGACACATCTATCTCCGACATCGGAATTGCGAAGATTGCCGAGAAGAGCCCGAACTTGCAGACGCTAATCGTCGGAGAGCATTGTTTTAATCCCTACAACATTCACGGGAGCTTTATCTCCACCATCGCAGAAACTTGTCACAGATTAAAACGGTTTAAATTATATTCAGGAAGAATGAAAGACAGCTATTTGACTGCTATCGGCGAAAATCTACCTTTTATAACTGATCTCTACCTCGGCGATTGTCGAGACTGTACATCGAAAGGCCTGGGCACAATTATAACGCGCTGCCGCTGGTTGCAGATACTGAACATTCAAAACTGCGCCCATGTGACCAGTGAAACATTGGTTCTTATTTCGAAGCATCTCAGAAACCTCAGAGAATTAGAAATCCTCAATTGCAGGTGTATTACCACGCTCCACGTGTTAGAACTCAAAAGAAAGTTACCAATGTGTGACGTGCGGTATTAACCGTGTTCTCGACAAGTGACCAGTTCAAAAGATACATTCTCCTAATCTGCTTCTTATGCTCACCGTAAGTTGCAAGAGGAGAATTTATTCTCCCATCAAGGTGGTCTTGAAGTCACGCAAGTGGGCAAAGCTTCTACATGTATACCAACCATAGTGACCTGCGCCTGTGAAGAGATTCTTGATTTTGATCAGGGATTGTTTGCGGAGCTTAAAACGTGTTCTAAGATTGTTGTGAAAACCACTAGTATTTGGCGGTCGCTACTCTATGGCTAAAAAGTCCCGCAACAGCGCAGTTTTTCTTACATCTCTGAAAGTATAACATTGTAATTAGAATTGAGTTACTGTAAACTAATAATTAAGGGAAAGGAAACATTTGCCGCCAGGTCTCACTATTTCAAACACAGTTAGCCTTTGGGCTCAATATTGTTTTAAAAGTGCGCGAGAGGAACAAGTGATGATTATGAAAATGCGTTGGAGTAAAACAACAATTGCAATGAAAGAAGATACTATCTGTATAGCGCTTGGGGTCGAGCCAGTTCTGGCTAGCGATACAATTTGGGCCTAGGCTCCTGTTTGGGATAAGCTATCCTGTCGTCAACCAATCACGAGATGCGACTATTTACGGAAGCAGTATTACCCAGTTTTGGCTGCGTCACGTTTGTTAACTAATCATGCGCGAGAAAATATGTGTTGATTATAATAAATGATATCCGTAGTGGTATGAAAAGCGGTTCTTGTTCACCAAAACAAACCCAGGACTTTAAACTCCAATAATTTGTTTATTAAATATTCGCATATCAATTTATTTACAATATATACAATTATCTTTAGTTATTATATGTAAAGAAAACTGTTACAAATCAGTTCACTGATCCCGTATTCAGCAAAATGGAAACCTTGTCGACAATGAGATAAAGCATCTAATTTTCTTTAATTAGCAATAAATAAGGGCAATAATTTCTAAATCAGTTCGCTCTACAGTACTAAAGTAGTCGTCAACACGGGGCCATATCTTTTGGGTATCGGAAAAATAACTACACTCGAAGTGCATTGATCGAAACTTAACAAAATTCGTTTCACTGACGAGAATTTTACCTCAACAATGATAAAGCTAACAAATATTCAAAGCTTAGAAAGATAAATCTGTGGTCTTTTGAGAACACGGTCCACCATGGCGCTAGCTTCTATAGCACAGCCCCACGAGAAAGTCACACCCGAGCCTCCATGTCCATAGTTGTGCAGAAGATAAGGACACACAGGATCCCACTCCAGTCGAACGTTGCCTTTACGAGCGGGCCGCAGTCCTACCAACACTTCCTCTACGTCCTCGTCTCCATAGTTACGGAGGGGAGGGTAGAACTCCTTGACTTTCTCGAACATTCTTCTGATTGGTGGATAATCGAGTGTGAGATTTCTGTCCCATTGGTTGGGTTGTACCATGCCACCCAGCCATAGTTTGTCGTCACCTCTTGGTAAGATGAACACGAAGCTTTGTCCTTCTTTTTTGGACTCGTCAATGTCTTCGATCAGAGAGATGCACATGGAATGGTTAAGCTTCGGCATCAAACTTCCGTCGTTCTTCACCTTAAGAATCACCCCTGTTAAAACAACAACGAAGCTGTTGTCAGAAAACTTTCCATTTATAATAAACAGCGCACCATAATACACTAATACACTGTAACAGCAAGGAATTCTTAAAACTTAATGGTAAAAAAAACAGTCGTTACCTCTCAGAGGGTAAACATCTTCATCTCCTGCCAGTTCTTTGGCGCTGAGTCCAGAGCAGTTGTAGATCAGCTGAGCTTTGTATTTCCTTTTCAAGTCTTCTGCCTGATCTCTCAACAGTCCGTGAATTTCATCGTGTACAAAGCGACAGCCCTTGTCACGACACTGTTTGTAAAGCCACTGCATGTACATGACTGTGTCAACCATTGGAGCCATGTGTTGGTACGCGTCCACTACACCGGTGTCTGTGTTCACAGCTAAAGGGTAAAATATAAAATATTCTAGTAGAAAAGCATACAGTCTACCGTGGTTTTAAACAAGCAAGCAATAAGCGAGTCATTCAGTGGCGTTGAACCGAGAAAACGAGAAAGGGAAAATTTAATAAAATTAATTGTACTTAATATTAAAAGCTAAAATGTGATTTGTGTAACTTACCAGTTTCTTCAATGAGTTTGGCGTCATGGCGGAATCCTGGCAGGTGACTTAGCTCGTTCATCTTATCCAACTGTGTGGGAAGATCATTGACCTGAAAGAAAGAGCAGTGATATGATAAATATTCAGTTGCTTCGCTTGAGAAAGAAACATAATACAGCTACAGTTGTAGAAGCAAGTCTGTAGGCATTGTTCACCGTAGTACCCAACAAAATGAGATGTGACTTAATTGAAAAGAAAATAATGTTACCTTGTCCTTAAAGTAGAAGACAGATTGTCTGAGGTAGGCTCCAGTTTCCTTTGGATTCATGGCCAACTCCATGAACTTGCCATAGCTGTCCATGCACCAAACCTTGGACCTCTCCAGTGACTTCTCGTCTGTGTGTCTTCCACACACCGCTGGAGGCCACTCCCACAGAGCACCGGCGATCTCGGAGGTGATGCGTTTACCAGAAGAGACTGGGGAAGCGTACTCTTTTGCTACAACGGTCACTTTGTATCTAAGAAAAGAAGGATTATAAAGAATTAATTCTGATCTGAATTGAAGTGAAATGAAGTTCGAATATAACTGCACATTTAATTTGCTGCGCCAGCGAGTTTTGATTGATTGATTTCTTAATCTAGTGTTGCCATGGGTGCGCACGTATGATTATTTTTGCATTTTGAGATCATGTTTTTTCATTACAAAAGCAGTGTGTAATGTGTCGGCAAGGTAGTTCATAACTTACACGCTCTAAAAACTTCCCTTTTTTCCGGGAACCTTTTTTGTGCAGAATGATACGAGTAGAACTTGGTTATGATTCAGCATATCAACAACAAGATTGTTTGACTTGGACTAGCGCCTGTTTATATACTAGGTTAGTAGTCCACAAAAATGAAAAGTAATTAGTGAAACTAAAAGGCGACAAAGTGTATAAGATGAATCAATTAATCAGCGTTCAGATTCTATACTTACTTAGGATTATATGTTTTTTTAGCGGAAAACCGCCCTGAACTCACCCTTTATTTAACAGTTGTAGAGCACTGGTCATTCCAACCACTCCACCGCCAATGATTAGAACACGAGGTGCTTTGTGAGGATTCTAAAAACGGAAAAAAGAACATTAGCTTACTCTGTTATTGTTATTCACAGATCTAGATCCTAACAAATAATTGCCATTCTTCTAATCGCCTTTCTACAATGTATTATAAAGGTAAAGGGAAAGTACTCTTCGATTAGTTTTACGTACATGGAAAAACGTTGAGGCAAATGGTTAAACCCCAGGAGGTATAACTTTAGAGAATGATTCCGTAATACACAGCTAAGTATTTTATAAAAAGGCTTTAAACATTGTAGCTTAAAGGGGCACTGTCACGGACATTTTTTGGCTTTTTTAGTTACACGGCACCAAAATTATGACTAAGAACTTTCAACCATGCAGGAAATGCCCCTAGAACGTAAAGGGAAGGATATCCAGCAATTTTTTTAAAGAAGAGGGTGACCATAAATAGTTTTCATCAATTTTTCCAAACCCCAAGGACAGAACTTGAAAAAGTCAGGCTGACTTTTTCAAGTTGAGATCAAAAGCTCCCGATAGTATCACAGTGATATCTCTCTATATTTAGCTTCAGTACACTTGGTATAGTAATTTTAAGAAAACTTGACCACCGTTAGTAGGTTTCCAATGTTGTAAACATGTTTTTGGGATGTTGTATTTTTGAAGTTATGTTCGTGACAGTGCCCCTTTAAAGCTGTACTGAAATTTTCCTCAACTCTATTGGATAGTTTCATGGAAACTTACCTTGAGTTTTTTGGAGTTGTCCAAGGTCCTTGTAAACTGTAAAGCCATGTTTTAAGTCGTTTCTTCTCGATTCAAACTGAAAGTCTTTCTCAGTGATCCCTTAGTTTCTGTCTTCTTGAGTCTTCAGGGTGATTTGTTCCACTTTGGCAGGACGCTCCGCATTTTATAGCCATATTCTACGGGCAGGTATTCAAAATTCGGAAGTTGAACAATAAAATTCCTTCTTAAAGCGTGACGTCAAACTGTAGATTGCTTTTCACGTCTGAATGCATGACGAAGCATCTTGTACACGTTATCACAAAACAGTCCAGTCACGTTTTTTATGTTCCGTGAAAGGTCTTAAAATAGGACATTTTTTCACACATAACGCTTAGGTGAAGTGATATCAAACAAGAATCTAGTCACAACGTTGACCATTCATGCATGTCTGAAACATTCTTCATTGGAAAAAAATTTCACTGTGCTAGAAATCGTTTAATTCAGTTACTGATTGTTTGATACGTGATTTAGAATTGCAGACTCTCTCGACATGATTGCGGATTGTTGATCCGACATATGGAAGCCGACGATACTTAGTATTTCCTTCCCCAACTAAGTTGGGCGGTAAGCGTGACGACCAGTCTGGTAGCCAGAAAAAAAATGTGGTAGACTGAATTTCAGCTGTCTTCACTGAAATTCAGGGTAATTATCTTGGTATAAAATCTCAAATATATGTATTACACTAAGGCTTTTATTTCGCTTATATCATGTTAAAAATAACTTACAGGAACCTTAGCACGTAAGAGACCATTAGGGCATGTATGAAATATTCTTTCTTGAAAAAATTTTTCACTGTGCTAAAAATCATTTAATTCAATTCCTTTCGTTTAATTCTAAGTGTTTTAGAATTAATGGCGATTTAGGTCAGAAAATCACTTATATTGCTCGATTGCTTGGCGATTATTGAATTTTTCTCCAAATCCGTGATGTCGTTCCCGCGCGCGTTGGGAATGGGAAGCGTGACGTTACCTTTTCTGACGTCAAACTCCATGGTGACCGCTTGCCTAGCAACACCCTAAAGTTGCCACACAATAGATCGGTCACGTATTACTTTTTAAGGTGATTCCTCAGTATTGCATTGCGCATCCCTTCTGCGCAGAATTTTAGGCGTGATTAGCGCGCGCACATGAACAAAATGGCGGCTTTTTTCTATACGGCTTGGCTCGCGAGATATATCGTCGTTTTCTCGTAAACAAGCATGGTGACCTATATTTTTATTGGAGAATTTTGATGTGCAAATTGTCCTCTTTGAACTGGACAATTTTAAAAAAATTTCATCGGGGAAAAAAAGATATAGCTGAATGCGTGCACAAAATCGTTACTCGCGAGGACGCAAATTATGACCTTGAAACGACCCGAGGAACGTTTTGATTCGATGTTGTTTGGATTTGTTTGAATTTTTCCATAAGATATATATAGCATTGTTCCTTATGCTAGGGGCTTTCTACCTATCGAGTTTTTTCTTAAGTATTACTTTAATAAACTTTGCTTTGAGCTACCAAAAAATGTCATGTGGACCGATGAAATAAAGCGTGCGATTAATACCAGAACAGGCATAAATAATGTAAGTTTGGCCCATTACATCTTTCTTTGGACCATGGTGACCCATCTTTTTTATTGTATTTTTCGAAACAGTGCTTCGTAGGGAACATTTCTGCGAAAGTTTCCAAAAAATCGATCCGGCAGTTTTATTTCTGAGGAATCACCTTGAGCGTTTCAAAGATTTACAGCCGTAACAAGGACGCCAAGAAAGATGTCCATAGTTTTCGAACGCACAGGCATGTTTTCGAAAAAAATCGCTTGGTCGTGGAAAAGCTTCTAAAATTACCAGTTGTTTGCCTTTTGAGTTTCTCGTGCATCCTCGAATTGAATCCAAAAATATAGGTTAATTATTTGCTTTTAATTACCCTACGGTGTCGTCTTTCATCCGTGTGTTTGTTTCGCAATAGTACCAAGCGTTAGTTCTTCGCTCAGTGTAATTTCGCTCGATTCGCTTCAAAACCAATCTCCATTTCAGCACGACCTCACGAAAATTACACAGGACGATCTCTACGCGCCACTTAGCCGATGATTTTATATGCGATTCCTTCCCTTCACTGCCAGTTGACCCAGTTCGCAGTCCTATTGACCTCGCCGGCCAAGCGGCAAAATCATCCGATCAGGCCGAGGGTCATTCAGCCTCAAAAGAAAGGAAAGTTAGACTCAGTCTGCCGCCCGAAGCTCTCGATAAATCGGAGAATTCAAGAACAGAAGTCATCCCCCCCCCCTCCTTACGTAATTTAAAATTGAAGTCGCTGTACTGGCACAAAAATTAACTAATAGTATACGTGCAATATTTCGATCGATTGGCGATACGTGTCGTGGAATTTCCGGCCCTTCTCTGACAATCGATCTCTTCAATTTCTACCCTGATTTACCTCAATGTAGAGTCTAGTTAATCTAACATTTTAAAGAAAAATGCAAACAAATTAAGCGCAAACGATAAACAAAATAAAAGGAACAAAATTACCATTTTGTGTTTAATTAAACACTCAAAACAATTGGAGATTACAGAAATTAACTTTGACGTCACGGCCTGTCAACCGTCCGTGACAGTCAGTTCGGGAGGGAAAGAAATGGCTAGAAATATGACAAAGCATTCCTTTTATGTGTTTTGTTTGTGTCGGTCTCTAGGAGGTCTTCATCAGAGTTTTGAGTGCTCAAGGGAGTGTTCCAATAATTGACAGTGTTATTAATAATTTGAGCGTTCTGATGTCATGTATGATTGTCGATAATGTTGTGGTACCACTTGCTTTTTCGCGTGGGATGACGGGGGTACACGAAAGAATCAGGGATTGCTTTTGATGTATTTCGATCCTATAAGTTTTGAAATATATGAGTGACAATAGGACGAGTCATACAAGAAAATGCCTTCAATATTAAGAGAGAAAGAATAAAATGTTCGCATTTATACCTTATAAAGTTGGGCCCTGGAAAAGACATCTGTTGGATCCTGAACTGCTATATAACGAGTACGCCAAATTTAATGAATCGACTTTTTCTACTTTTCTACGAAAAATAACGTAACGTTTTCAACTCAGCCAGTAAACTGTATTTTTCCCCAGTTTGTGTCGATTTCTAAAGTATCATTTGATCTCATCTGACCTCGTATTGAACTTGTTGAAATGTACAGCATTAGCTAAATCTAACTGTTTATTTGTTAAAGACACCAAAATGATGTCTGGAGTAGTGTATTGGAATGAATTAGCATGAATTAGCTTCTAAAATATTGCACAAGTTGTCAAAACAAGAAGATGATGTTGTTTTCAAAACAGCCCCGGTGAGAAATTTTTTCCCGTTTTGTGTCAGTTTCTGACTGAATTTAATATTGCAGTTTTAAATTAGCGAGCCGATATTAGAAGGCTGTTGTTAAATCACTAAATGGAGCAATCAGTCTGACTTAAAAATTGGGCTTTAGTCATTCAGTGGTATGGAAATTAATATTTTCAATACAGGATTCAAGAAAAAAGTATTAAAACCAAGTTGTACATCTATCACAAGACAATTGATCTTACTTCACCCAAAACTTTCACGACGTTTATTTATTTTTAAAACAGTATATTCTCCTAGTGAAAAGCGCAACTGTGTCTCTTTTTGAAATGTTATATAGCAACGTACCTATATCAGGGTGACAAGGCGCCTACATCACCCAGGGGGGGTCCGAAGTATTTTTTTGGGTTGAAAATTAACACGGTCGGTATTTTTTTGAGGCAAGTGATCTGTCACGTATTTTTTTAGGTCTTAAAAAAATAAGCGTATTTTTTGGGGTTTTATCTCCGAGCGAACGTTTCGTTTCGGGTCAGTCTTGTATTTTGGGGGTTGGAAATTTTGATGCCAGGTATTTTTTTTGGGTCTCATGAGGACCCGCACGCCTTAGCAACCTGCGATTGAGTCGGCCATGGGTACACTCAGTGTACCCGATTTCGCAATATTAAACAATAGGCGTGTTGACAGATCTTGCAATTTGAAGCTCGGTAAAGCTTGCAGGAGGAGTGCAAAACATCAGTCACAACTCATCACTTGACAGATGTAATCGCTTGTTCTCGCCAAGGCTCTCGCTAAAAATAACTCGATTTATCCGCTACATGCCAGAGAGAAATTGCTGTACTGATGGCGTACGTTGAAGCCGTGCTCCATCAACCGAAAATGTTTAAAAAATACATATCGAGTGTATTACGCAACCGGGAACTGATGCAGTCGACTCTGCCATGCCTGCATGCATGTACATGCTAGCAAAATGAACTGAAGGTCCAAATTATATTTTTTGAAGTGTGTACGGAATTCGTAGATATAAAGCTTTTATTCCAGTCGAGGGACGAGGTCTGCTTCGATCTGTAGCACGCGAACAGTACGTGCATTAATGAGCCCACTGTGCTCAGACTGCGGTTGACCTCAAGCAGCATGTGTACAAACTCGTGCCTGCCGCCTGTGTTTTGGTGATGTTTTGGTCGGTTTC
The DNA here is from genome assembly GCA_963693305.1 of Meandrina meandrites. NCBI lineage: Eukaryota > Metazoa > Cnidaria > Anthozoa > Scleractinia > Meandrinidae > Meandrina > Meandrina meandrites. The sequence continues at coordinate 9,287,127 of OY855913.1, forward strand.
GTGTACAAGTAGCGCAAAATTGCATTGTTTTTGGAAAGTGCCGTTTATACAGGTAAACGAATAACCGACTAACCGGACGAAGAGATGAGAAAGTGAATGTGGCTTCCGCGTTTGGCCTTATTGTAGGAATACTGCGCCAGAAATCACTTGCGGACGCCCGATTCATCCGATCGAGCAAGGTCAAGCGTTGGTGGGGTGTGTTAACGCTTTCGTTCTTAATCAGTACGAAGTCCAGCCCTCTAGCTCTATTGAGTGCCCGTCACAGAAACCTGCATCAGAAATACTTCTACCTTCGAAAGAAAATTTGGTTCAGGGTAATGAAAATAGCGAGTCTCTGCCGCTCACTCCGCCGAGCATTCCAAGCCCGCCAAATTTCAAAAGCGCGCGCGCGGCAATATTCGGCATGTTCCGCCAAAACCTGAAAAGAAGCTTTAGAGGACACTCTCCGAACTCAGGGCCGATGAGGATCTGTCTCCTGCCGCCAAAAAAGCGAAAGTTCCCTGAAATTCCTGATGGAAGACTTGATGGAAGTGGCATTTTCGAAGTGCATTCCAGAAGACGTGTGGAAGGAGAAGCTGAAGTCAATGAGAGTACCTTTTTAAGCTAAAGAGTAGGATTTCAGAGCGTTCCTGGCAAGACTTCCTTACAAGGCTAGGAAAAACAAGGGTAAGAACTATTTGTGTCGAATTTATCAGAAAGACATATGGTGTGTGCTGAAAAGTCTGGGGTATTTAGGTTGGGGAATTTCAGTTGAAAAACATGAGTTTTTTCAAGCAATGTGAGGTTATTGGTACAATCATGTAGTGTTGTAAACAAGCTCAGACAGCCTTTTCTGGTGCCCAGGTTATGTTGTGATTTAATAGTTTTTGGCTGTAAGTAGCTCTGAAAGTCTATAACAACCATTTTGAAGTTTCATTTTTATGGCCCATTTGCCATCAAGTTTTTTAGTATTGTGGAGTTTTAGGTTTGATCCTTTTTTCTATGATTTTCTAGAAGTGTAGTATTTGAAAAGAGCCACAATATACATGTACATGTCTTCATATTAAAGAAGAAATTATTCCAAAAATGCATATAATTTAGGAATCTTTTCTCATTAATTGGCAGAAAACATCAGACATAAAATGAAAATCGATGGCAATTAAAGAACACAAATTTTTTGGCCAACAATAATTGTTTATTGATTTCCGATAGCAATCAATTAGATTTTATTTATTGATATCTATTGCCATCAATTGTTATAGATTATTAAAGATTAATATCGGTTTCATAGATTGATCATGCCGGGTGTTTAAATTTCAAGATGTTGTGGGGGCGGGGGGTAGCTGTTCAAGATAAAATGTCTAAATCATGCTTGTCTTTCTTGTTTTTTTATTTTTTATTTACAGTGTATTTGTAATATACACATACACATACAACCTACTTATGAGTGTTTTAATTTCTTTTCTTCGATATCCTTAGTTGCTCTTGATTACAAGGGCTTGCTCTTGCTTTGGGAGAAGGTTGGAGATGATCATTTTATCCTTGGTGGTCAAGGACTGGTGGCTGAGTTTTGTATTTTCCGTTTAGCAATGAGGGTAGGTTTATAATTCAGTAATTGAAAAAGTAGAATATAATAATTTTGTTGGCAATGCTGTTTATGTTAAAAGCTGCCCAATAATAATAATAATAATAATAATAATAATAATAATAATAATAATAATAATAATATATATATACTATATTTTGCAGAATGCAAAATAGGAGTTAAGTGAGCGAAGGAATATTCGCGAGTTCACTCGCTTGGTCGGTCAATCCTCCTTTCCTTCCTTCTTTGGGTCGTAGACTTTTGTTTGTAATTCTGCTGACCAATGTATTACTGGACTTGACGAAGATGAAATTAAATGCCGGCAAATGTAAAACAGTGAAATAATGATGAGATATTTATCAGCTATGTCAAGAGCATGGGGTACAACCATTTGTAGTACAAATGGCTACAAAAACTTGTAGCCTTATAATGCTCTTAAAGAGGCCATTGATTGAAAATCCAAAGATTAGCTCATGATTGAAATCATTCAGTGTCTTTCAGTTTTAAGTTTTTACAGCTTATTTTACCCAATTCCTATAATTATGTATTTTACACAACAAAATGTCTAGGACAACTGCAGTATCCCTTTCAGAGAAGTATATTATTTTAATTTATTTTCAGCTCACTATCGCACTACTTTTAGCTTTGGTCGAGGATGTTGCTTCCTTTTTATTTTTACTAATCTCCAAAAAGTTTTTCCCAAATTAGTTGACTGATATTTTTCCTTTCTTTTCTAAAAGTTGTTTTCTTTCCCTTTTTAGTGTTTGGTGTGATTTCTTCTACCAGCTAAGAAACACCCCCCAGTATTCAGAAATCAAGATGTCTAAAGAAAAAGAGAGAGACAGGCCCTCCAAACCTACAGGAAATAATTATGCCTAAAAGAAGATTCTGTTAATTGTCATTCTTTCTGGGGAAAAAGAAAAAAAAAACAAATGGCTCATAGCACCACTCATAGCAAAATCATGATTAGCACAGTCAATAGCTGTGAACTTGGGGAAATGTTTAGTCTGAGGTGTCAGCCTTCCTCTCTTCCCTCCAACTAGGGGTACGGAAGAGAGGATCGCTGACACTCCAGACAAGAAAATGTTATGTTTGTGGTGGGTCATTTGGTAATGTCATGAGGTTCTTAAACTCCTAAGTGCAATTTTCAGATGCAACAGAAACACTAGGTGGCGCGCCCGTGATTCTGTGAGTTGGAATGTTGTGACATTATGAAATGATTGGTTTACTAGTGGGAAACCTTGGACAAATGTTATGTTTGTAGTGGGTCGTTTGGTAATGTCATGAGGTTCTTGAACTCCTAAGTGCAATTTTCAGATGCAACAGAAACACTAGGTGGCGCGCCCGTGATTCTGTGAGTTGGAATGTTGTGACATTATGAAATGATTGGTTTACTGGTGGGAAACCTTGGACAAATGTTATGTTTGTAGTGGGTCTTTTGGTAATGTCATGAGGTTCTTGAACTCCTAAGTGCAATTTTCAAATGCAACAGAAACACTAGGTGGCACGCCCGTGATTCTGTGAGTTGGAATGTTGTGACATTATGAAATGATTGGTTAACTGGTGGGAAACCTTGGAGAAATGTTATACTCGTGGTTGGTCATTTGGTAATGTCATGAGGTTCTTAAGCTCCTAAGTGCAATTTTCAAATGCAACAGAAACACTAGGTGGCACGCCCGTGATTCTGTGAGTTGGAAGGTTGTGACATTATCAAATGATTTCAATCATTCAGGAACAAAAGGTGTTACAGTGTTTTCTTAATTAGATTTTTTTCCAATCTTCTCAATTAACTTTTTTGACATTTCAGGTAAAGATTTCCATTGTGGCCATGGCCTTACATGTATTGCCAATTTAAATACCACCTGTTGTACAACTTCAGATTGTAAGTAGATGTTGTTCACCTACAATTTGTGATAGCACCTTAGTACACATGTTACAATAATAATCAGTGGTGTAGAATGGTCTTTTAAAAGTAGTGAGTCTTGGCAAATTTTAGGGGAGTCTCAAAATCTTGGCTTTGCAAATTAGAGTCTTGGAATCTTGGGCTTGCAAAAAGTAATCCTGAATTTTGCAATTTGAGTTGTGAGTCTCGCAAGCCAATTAATAGTTTTATCTGAATAAACTGTCATTAAAATAAGAGTAAGAAAGAATAATCATGATAAGTGGCTCAAAAGTCTGGCAATCAAATTTTGGAAATGCAGCCTCTCAAGGGTCTCAGGGAGTCTTCGATTTTACCATTCTATACCCCTATAATAATTGTGTTACTGTAGGTTAACATGCAATACAAAAAACCCTGAGTGATTGTTTTAGCTCCAGGGTTAAATCAAATACAGAAGCTTTAACAATTTAAATGTTTTATCAATCAACAATGGTATTATGGTCACTGAATTTCGCTCATATTCATATGGTGCAATATGCATTGGAAAATACAATAATTTATACAATAAATTCAAAATAATATGAGACATTGTAATTTTTGACATGTTTGTACCATAAAATCAATTTCATTAAGGGCCTGATTACATGAGCCGGCCTAGCCCGGTTAGCAGGGCTGGCTCGGTTTACCGAGATGACTTTCAGCCCGGCATTACATGAGCCCGGTTAGCCGGGCTGGCCAGGTTTGCTGAGATGACTTTCAGCCTGGTTTTAGCACGAATGATCATAGCATGAATGATCTTGATCACCTTTTCCTGGCAATTTGGTGGTTAATGTTTTGCACTTATGCAGCTGGATGGGTTACTTTACCCCTACATCCTATTTAGAACGAGGAACGTTGCTTTTTTCATTGGATATTGTGCTCGGAAGAGAAATTTAATGCTGGCCCGTTTAGCCAGGCTGGCCCAGTGAATGCGATTACATGGAAAATGTTCAGCCCGGTTAGCCGAGATCCCGGCATCGCGATACCGGGATCTTGGCTAACCAGGCTGGCCTGGTTGTCATGTAATCGTGAAGTTAATTTTTGGGGGGTTTAACAGACGTGCTGAGATCTTGGCAAACCGAGCCAGCCTGGCTAACCGAAACAGCCCGACTCGTGTAATCAGGCCCCAAGTGCACAAAACTCCTTGGAAAATTCTTTGCAAAAATAAATAAACCTTTTCAATGTTGATTTTCTTGTGTTTTTATTTTAGCTTGTGACTTTTCTGCTTTAGAATGTCTTTGGGGTAACAATTACGAGTGTTAGGGGTCTTGATCTGTATCTCGTTCAGCGAAAGGAATGATTTGACATGGTTAAGTTAAAAACACATAACTGTATTTGCAAATTTATCCTATCCAAAATAAAATATTCTTAACATTTTGCAAATTTCAGCCTTGATATCCTTATAAAATATATTCTTATAAAATAAAAAGAGTGTATTTTTTTTATTAATTTTTTTATTGTGGCATGGACAGATGATAATAGGATTTGTCCTCCAGAAATGTGAATGATTCCCAGCCTTGACTGTATGGTTGATCTTGCATGGCCAGTTCATTCATACTAGTTTTTGTTGAAATCGTAGATTTCGTTTTTTGCAAAATGATATCCTTTCTAAATGTTTCCCACTTTATCAAAAGATCAGTCATTTCCTTCATTTCCTGATAAGCTGTGTTACCCAGACATTGTAGTCTGTGTTTGATATCAGTTTTAGTCATTTACAAATACAGCTTTAGTTAACTTATGTACGAGTCCATATGTGCCAGTTGTAAAATGATTTTTTGTTCAACATTGAACACCCAAGTCTCAAAGGGAAAAAAAGTTACAACTGACAACCCCTACAAAGAAGAAAGCAAAAAAAAATTGAACAGGTATAAGCTTTGTAGGCTTATTATCAGAATGAGTTACATTTTTATGTTAATTTATTTTTCTTTGCCTTTTAGGATAATTCTTCACCTTGGTCAAATCAAGAAGAAGCCCTTGCTGAAATTATTTTTATTATGATATGTGTTTAGGGCTTGCATGGTTTTCAGAGCACATTTAAGAGAAGGCATGAATTTTTCATTCCCTATACATAGCTGCTGTTATATTCAACACTTTCTTAAACTCATCAACAATAGATGAGCTTTAGGAATTGTGCCTAAAAAAAGGAGTGTGGGGGCCATGAGTGAAACCGATCCGAACGCTTATGGTATCCATGACAACCCTGTGAGCGGCAAACACTCACTCAGGACCATCACACTGAAAAGACAGTGGGAACTAACACAGATACTTACCGCATACTTACCATGACAAGAGGGAGGGGAGGGGCGGAGCGGGAATAAAAAGCTCTGTGCGAACTATCAAACGCAGAATGACTTGACATCTGAAGCTGAACTGTAAACCATGTGCGGCCCGTGCACGAAACCCCCGCTAGCTAACCCCGCACCAAGACCCTGGGAGATACTGCTGGCCAGCATTGTTTCGCGTTCAACTTAGCCTAAATTGCATTCAGCTTCATTTAAAGTTGATTTTTGTGTGATTATTAAATCGAATTTTCCTTGAACCATGATTAAGAATTAAAAGCACAGTTGATTCCCAATAGCTCAAACCCTGGACACAAACATCCAAGTATTAAACTCAAAAACCTTATTTTTGTTCCCCTGCAGCCCATTGTCTCATTAGTTACCCTTTTATATATCTGACAATTTAAATCTTTTCGATCCTATTTAAAATTGAGAGTTTTTTAGATTCAGTTCAAGTCGCATTTTTCAAGGTAGAATCGTTTAACCATCTTAACAAGTTCGGGCATGGTATACAAGTCTGGCCACCATATTAATTCCCCCCCTCCTCCAAGAGGAACTTTGCCGCTAACCAGAATTTTAGTGTTCATAGAAATGCCATGGCTTACCTGGTAGTCGGGGATGAAATGGGCCGCTTAACCCTTCGATCCGACCACCTAGCCACATCCGGTAGCCCTCTATTGTTCTTTTCTCCAGTGTCTCTTCTGGGGCAGAAAGATCCGTTGCTTTTATTTCTTCGTCGTGGGTGCCATCATTGATTTCTTCATGTCTTTCTCAGACATTCTTTTTTTTTAATTAATACAAAGTCTTAAAAGCTTTTTTGACATTTTGTCACAAGCCAAGGCGCGGAAGGTTTTGAGTGAAATACTTTGATCAGCGAGTTGATTGTGCGGTAACCAAATAAATGACAGATAAACAGAGACATTGCCACAGGAGTTTGTGGTTTATTTCTGATTCGTTCTTATACAATATAGTCCTAGTTTTCACACATTTTGATTCGTTGAAGCTATATATTTCTTGTTTTAGAAATGACGTTTTCGACGCGAGCTCTTTGTCAAAGCACGGCAACCGACATATTTTCCTTCGGAATAATGCTAGAATCTTACGTTTCTAACAGAAGTTTCGAAGCACTCTTTACTGAAGTAGTTGAGACTAGGCCTATTTGCAGCGCGACTTCACGGCGTGCCACGGTCAGGCCGTCCGCGCGCGAAGTTGTGCATTGAACAAAATTATTCAGGTTGTGTAAAATGAAGCGAATGTTGCCGCGTTTTCCATTTCAACGTTTATAGCGCACGAGTTCAGAATGGGTGAATAGTGAATTGTTTTCGCTCAAAATAAAATGCATGCTGCGAGTGTTGAAAAAGGCAACCAGAGATCAAATCCCCTTGCGCTGAGTAGTTAATTAAATTTCACACGTTTGTGTAATTTGGAGATATAATTACATATGGCGTCTGTAGCAACGATGGCTTCCAACAGAGAGCAGAAAAGTATCCTATGCGGGTCCTCATGAAATTTCTGGCTTGTGTATTTTTTTGGGTTTGCAATATGAAGCTCCGTCGGACCCCCCCGTCAAGGCTACTTCGAGTAGCCCCCTGGGCTACATCAACTTGTTCAATAAAGTACGTGTTTAATAACACATCGTTATCTAAACAGTCCGGAAATAAACTATAAAGAATTCAGAATACGTCACGACACTACAAAGATTTAAGCTAGTATTGAAGCTGTTTAACTGCGCTGCGCCGGTTTCCAACCACAAATTATTTCAGTGAGATGGGCAGTCCGGCATATAAACCTTTTTTAAGCTATATTGAAATTTTTTTATAAGCTATATTGATAACTCGTAGTACATTGTAAGGTCACGCTTCGTGCGTTGAATTGAGGCCCGATATTACTCAACGAAAACGGAAGTCGGCTAAAAACTGCTGTTGTCATGGAATCGAAAAGAATTCAAACATTTGTCCCGTACGTTTCAAAACCTCTTTTCTTTTACTTGTTTTTACTGAAAATTGTCCAGTTATTTCAATAAAGGGGTCAACTAGTGTTCCTTCAAATCACAACTTAACCACCGCAGAACAAGAAGTGAAGTTGTGTTGCTGGTAAAGCTGGCGGAGTGCATTCTACGCTTGTGTGGACAGTTTTTTATCAGAAAAAAAAGCAAGTTCTCTTAAAACTCTTATAATATTTATTAAATAATCATATATTATTATACATTATATTTACAAAAAAATGCTCTTTTAGTTTTTGATTAATAAGGGCAAAGGACCCTTATGTGTAAGCAACTACAACAAACGCATCTCCTATCTTGAATTGTTTTGTTCAAGACTTGACAAAGTCGTTTCACTGACGAGAATTTTACAACAAGAATGATAAAGCTAACAAATATTCAAAGCTTAGAAAGATAAATCTGTGGTCTTTTGAGAACACGGTCCACCATGGCGCTAGCTTCTATAGCACAGCCCCACGAGAAAGTCACACCCGAGCCTCCATGTCCATAGTTGTGCAGAAGATAAGGACACACAGGATCCCACTCCAGTCGAACGTTGCCTTTACGAGCGGGCCGCAGTCCTACCAACACTTCCTCCACGTCCTCGTCTCCATAGTTACGGAGGGGAGGGTAGAACTCCTTGACTTTCTCGAACATTCTTCTGATTGGTGGATAATCGAGTGTGAGATTTCTGTCCCATTGGTTGGGTTGTACCATGCCACCCAGCCATAGTTTGTCGTCACCTCTTGGTAAGATGAACACAAAGCTTTGTCCTTCTTTTTTGGACTCGTCAATGTCTTCGATCAGAGAGATGCACATGGAATGGTTAAGTTTTGGCATCAAACTTCCGTCGTTTTTCACCTTAAGAATCACCCCTGTAAAAGAAACAACGAAACTCTGATCAGAAAACGTTCATATTCAGTAAGATAAACAGCGCACCATAATAACAGCAAGGAATTCTGGAAACTTAGTGGTAAAAGAAACAGGCGTTACCTCTCAAAGGGTAGACATCTTCATCTCCTGCCAGTTCTTTGGCGCTGAGTCCAGAACAGTTGTAGATCAGCTGAGCTTTGTATTTCCTTTTCAAGTCTTCTGCCTGATCTCTGAGCAGTCCGTGTATTTCATCGTGTACAAAGCGACAGCCCTTGTCGCGACACTGTTTGTAAAGCCACTGCATGTACATGACTGTGTCAACCATTGGAGCCATGTGTTGGTACGCGTCCACTACACCGGTGTCTGTGTTCACAGCTAAAGGGTACAATATAAAATATTCGTTTAGAAAAGCATACAGTCTACCGTGGTTTTATACAAGCAAGCAATAAGCGAGTCATTCAGTGGCGTTGAAGCGAGGAAACAAGAAAGGGAAAATTTAATAAAAGTGATTGTACTTAATATTAAAAACGAAAATGTGATTTGTGTAACTTACCAGTTTCCTCAATGAGTTTGGCGTCATGGCGGAATCCTGGCAAGTGACTTAGTTCGTTCATCTTATCCAACTGCGTGGGAAGATCATTGACCTGAGAGAAAAAAAGCAGTGATATGATAAATATTCAGTTGCTTTGCTGGAGAAAGAAACATAATACAGCTACAGTTGTAGAAGCAAGTCTGTAGACATCGTTCACCGTATTACCCAACAAAATGAGATATTACTTAATTGAAAAGGGAAATAATGTTACCTTGTCCTTAAAGTAGAAGACAGATTGTCTGAGGTAGGCTCCAGTTTCCTTTGGATTCATGGCCAACTCCATGAACTTGCCATAGCCGTCCATGCACCAAACCTTGGACCTCTCCAGTGACTTCTCGTCTGTGTGTCGTCCACACACCGCTGGAGGCCACTCCCACAGAGCGCCAGCGATCTCGGAGGTTATGCGTTTACCAGAAGAGACTGGGGAAGCGTACTCTTTTGCTACAACGGTCACTTTGTACCTAAGAAAAGAAGGGTTACAAAGAATTAATTCTGATCTGACCGTGAAGTGAAATGAAGTTCGAAAATGAATGCGCATTTAATTTGCTGCGCCAGCGAGTCTTGATTGATTTATTTCTTAATCTATTTGTTGCATTTTGAGATCATGTTGTTCATTACAAAAGCAATGTGTAATGTGTCGGCAAGGTAGTTCATATTTTTCACGCTTTAAAATCTTCCGTTTTTTCCGGGAACCTTTTTTGTGCAGAATGATACGAGTAGAACGTTGCTATGATTCAGCATATCAACAAGATTGTTTGACTTGGACTAGCGCCTTTTCTATTGTAGGTATAGGTCGTTTAGTCGTCCACAAAAATGAAAAGTAATTAGTGAAACTAAAAGGCGACAAAGTGTATAAGATGAATCGATTAATCAGCGTTCAAATTCTATAATAGCTTAAGATTATATTTTTCTTGCGGAAAACAGTCAACTCACCCTTTATTCAAAAGTTGTAGAGCACTCGTCATTCCCACCACTCCACCGCCAATGATTAGTACACGAGGTGCTTTGTGAGGATTCTAAAAACGGAAAAAAGAACATTAGCCTACTCTGTTATTGTTATTCACAGATCTAGATCCTAACAGATAAATGCCATTCTTCTTATCACCCCTTTCTACAATGTATTATAAAGGTAAAGGGAAAGTACTCTTCTATTTGTTTTACGTACATGGAAAAACGTTGAGGCAAATGGTTAAACCCCAGGAGGTATAACTTTAGAGAATGATCCCGTATTACAAAGCTAAGTATTTTATAAAAAGGCTTTAAACATTGTAGCTTATAGCAGTACTGAAATTTTCCTCAGCTCTATTGGATAGTTTCATGGAAACTTACCTTGAGTTTTTTGGAGTTGTCCAAGGTCCTTGTAAACTGTAAAGCCATGTTTTAAGTCGTTTCTTCTCGATTCAAACTGAAAGTCTTTCTCAGTGATCCCTTAGTTTCTGTCTTCTCGAGTCTTCAGGGTGATTTGTTCCACTTTGGAAGGACGCTCCGCATTTTATAGCCATATTCTACGGGCAGGTATTCAAAATTCGGAAGTTGAACAATAAAATTCCTTCTTAAAGCGTGACGTCAAACTGTACATTGCTTTTCACGTCTGAATGCATGACAAAGCATCTTCTACACGTTATCACAAAACAGTCCAGTCACGTTTTTTATGTTCCGTGAAAGGTCTTAAAATAGGACATTTTTTCACACATAACGCTTAGGTGAAGTGATATCAAACAAGAATCTAGTCACAACGTTGACCATTCATGCATGCCTGAAACATTCTTCATTGGAAAAAATTTTCACTGTGCTAGAAATCGTTTAATTCAGTTACTGATTGTTTGATACGTGATTTAGAATTGCAGACTCTCTCGACATGATTGCGGATTGTTGATCCGACATATGCAAGTCCGGCGATACTTAGAATTTCCTTCCCCAGCTAAGTTGGGCGGTAAGCGTGACGACCAGTCTGGTAGCCAGAAAAAAAATCTGGTAGCCTGAATTTCAGCCGTCTTCACTGAAATTCAGGGTAATTATCTTGGTATATGTATTACACTAAGGCTTTTATTACGCTAATATCATGTTAAAAATAACTTACACGAACCTTAGCACGTAAGAGACCATTATTAGGGCATGTATGAAATATTCTTTCTTGAAAATTTTTTCACTGTGCTAAAAATCATTTAATTCAATTCCTTTCGTTTTATACGTGCTCCTTTCGTTTAATTGTCAGTGTTTTAGAATTAATGGAGATTTAGGTCAGAAAATCACTTTATATTGCTCGATTGGTTGGGGATTGTTAAATTTTTTTGCAAATCCGTGATGTCGTTCCCGCGCGCGTTGGGAATAGGAAACGTGACGTTACCTTTTCTGACGTCAAACTCCATGGTGACCGCTTGCCTAGCAACACACTAGAGTTGCCACACAATAGATCGGTCACGTATTACTTTTTAAGGTGATTCCTCAGTATTGCATTGCGCATTCCTTCTGCGCAGAATTTTAGGCGTGATTAGCGCGCGCACATGAACAAAATGGCGGCTTTTTTCTATACGGCTTGGCTCGCGAGAGAGATATATCGTCGTTTTCTCGTAAACAAGCATGGTGACCTATATTTTTTATTGCAGAATTTTGATGTGCAAATTGTCCTCTTTGAACTGGACAATTTTAAAAAAATTTCATCGGGGAAAAGAAGATATAGCTGAATGCGTCATGCGTGCACAAAATCGTTACTCGCGAGGACGCAAATTATGACCTTGGAAACAACGACCCGAGGAACGTTTTGATTCGATGTTGTTTGGATTTGTTTGAATTTTTCCATAAGATATATATAGCATTGTTCCTTATTCTAGGGGCTTTCTACCTATCGAGTTTTTTCTTAAGTATTACTTTAAAAAACTTTGCTTCCAGCTACCAAACAATGTCATGTGGACCGATGAAATAACGCGCGCGATTAATACCAGAACAGGCATAAATAATGTACGTCTGGTCCATTACATCTTTCTTTGGAGCATGGTGACCTATCTTTTTTATTGTATTTTTCGAAACAGTGCTTCGTAGGGAACATTCTGCGAAAGTTTCCAAAAAATCGATCGGCAGTTTTATTTCTGAGGAATCACCTTCAGCGTTTCAAAGATTTACAAAGACAATAAACTGCAAGGCTGACACTACGTAGAAATGAAAAGCCTTAACGGGACAACGACATGATAGAGTCCAAACTGAAAGCCAAAAATGCAAACTCTGGACAGCTGTTTCGACCTGGTTGGGTCTAGTCAGCAGAGTGTATGCCGCACAGAATAGAACAACTAGCGTGGAGACAGTTGTCTATAAAGTGCTCGCTGGTAATGGCAATCCGAGAGGGCTCAAATTCGAAAGCCCGCCCATTGACAACAGCCGCGTGACTATTACTCAATAGGTCAAGAATTCGAAATATCATGTCGTTGTCGCGATAAGGGAAGTGAGGATAGCCAGAACTATCCGTACACTGAATACATGGACAAAGCCATGTGAAAACTACACTGCAAACATGGACAAAGCCATGTGAAAACAGTGAAAATGTACAGCATATCGGATCTGAAAAGATCTACGGTCCAAATAAAACTGAAAATGACAAATGAAAGCAAGGGACCGCGGACGAAAATGCTGCTGGTGTACGTAGGAGCTACTGACAGCTCTAATCGGCCAAAAATAAAATACAAAGACAATAAACTGCAAGGCTGACACTACGTAGAAATGAAAAGCCTTAAAGGGGCAGTATCACGAGAATTCTTCTACGTTTTTGTGCAAACTATGCTGAATTTATAAAGCAGCACTCACTGATCAACAAAAAAACCTTTAAATGCCAAAAGGTCATAAATGCACTCTTTAAGATGTGCATAAACCATAATCAATGGGTTTTTAATAATTTTCCTCCAAATAACGCTGTCAAACTTGAAAACGTCGGCCCGACGTTTTCAAGTTTTAGACCATTTCTTTCCTACCCGTACGTAGCTACTCCAGTTTTAAACAACTTTCGTGAGTAGTACAGTGCGTTTTAGCAAGGTTAGGCAACTATTAGTGGATTTCCAATTAATACCAGCACCTTCATTAGACTTTCAAGTAGGGCTAAATCTTGATGAGACTGCCCCTTTAACGGGACAACGACATGATAGAGTCCAAACTGAAAGCCAAAAAATGCAAACTCTGGACAGCTGTTTCGACCTTGTTACAGCCGTAACAAGGACGCCAAGAAAGATGTCCATAGTTTTCGAACGCACAGGCATGGTCAGGCATGTTTTCGAAAAAAATCGCTTGGTCGTGGAAAAGCTTCTAAATTACCAGTTGTTTGCCTTTTGAGTTTCTCATGCATCCTTGAATTGAATTGCTTTTAATTACCCAACGGTGTCGTCTTTCATCCGTGTGTTTGTTTGGCAATAGTACCAAGCGTTAGTTCTTCGCTCAGTGTAATTTCGCTCGATTCGCTTCAAAACCAATCTCCATTTCAGCACGACCTCACGAAAATTACACAGGACGATCTCTACGCGTCACTTAGCCGATGATTTTATGTGGGATTCCTTCCCTTCACTGACAGTTGACCCAGTTTGCAGTCCTATTGACCTCGCCGGCCAAGCGGCAAAATCATCCGATTAGGCCGAGGGTCATTCAGCCTCAAAAGAAAGGAAAGTTAGAGTCAGTCTGCCGCCCGAAGCTCTCGACAAATCGGAGAATTCAAGAACAGAAGTCACCCCCCCCACCCCCCCCCCCCTCCTTATGTAATTTAAAATTGAAGAAAGTCGCTGTTCTGGCACAAATTAAATTAACTAATAGTATATGGTATACGTGCAATATTTTCGATCAATTGGCGATACGTGTCGTTGGTTTCCGGTCCTCCTCTGACAATTTAAAATCTCTTCAATTTCTCCCCAGATTTACCTCAATGTAGAGTCTAGTTAATCTAACATTTTAAAGAAAAATGCAAACAAATTAAGCGCAAACGATAAACAAAACAAAAAGAACAAAATGACCATTTTGCGTTAAATTAAACCATCCGTGGCAGTCACGTCGGGAGGGAAAAATACAGCTAGAAATATGACAAAGCATTCCTTTTATGTGTTTTGTTTGTGTCGGTCTCTAGGAGGTCTTCATCAGAGTTTTGAGTGCTCAAGGGATTGTTCCAATAATTGACAGCGTTATTAATAATTTGAGCGTTCTGATGTCATGTATGATTGTCGATAATGTTGTGGTACCACTTGCTTTTTCGCGTGGGATGACGGGGGTGCACGAAAGAATCAGGGATTGCTTTTGGTGTATTTCGATTCCATAAGTTTTGATATATGAGTGACAATAGGACGAGTCATACAAGAAAATGCCTTCAATATTAAGAGAGAAAGAATAAAATGTTCGTATTTATACCTTATAAAGTTGGGCCCTGGAAAAGACATCTCTTGGATCCTGAACTGCTATATAACGAGTACGCCAAATTTAATGAATCGACTTTTTCTACTTTTCTACGAAAAATAACGTAACGTTTTCAACTCAGCCAGTATAGTAAACTGTATTTTTCCCCGGTTTGTGTCGATTTCTAAAGTATCATTTGAGCTCATCTGACCTCGTGTTGAACTTGTTGAAATGTACAGCATTAGCTAAATCTAACTGTTTATTTATTAAAGACACCAAAATGAAGTCTGGGGTAGTGTGATAGTTTGAATTAGCTTTCTAAAATATTGCGCCAGTTGTCAAAACAAGAAGATGACGTTGTTTTAAAAACAGCCCTGGTCAGAAATGTTTTTCCTGTTTTGTGTCAGTTTCTGACTGAATTTAATATTGCGTTTTTAAATAAGCGAGCAGATATTTGAAGGCTGTTGTTAAATCACTGAATGGAACGATAGGTCCGACTTAAAAATTGGGCTTTTGTCATTCAGCGGTATAGAAATTAATATTTTCAATACCGGATTCAAGAAAAAAAATATTAAAACCAAGTTGTACAACTATCACAAGAAAAGTGATCTTACTTCACCCAAATAATAATGGTAATTTCAAGACGTTAATTTATTTTAAAACAGTAGATTCTCCTAGTGAAAAGCGCAACTGGGTGACGGTGATATCACGGTGATAAGACGCCTACATCAACGTGTTCAATAAAGTTCGTGTTTAACACATCGTTATCTAAACAATCCGGAAATAAACTATAAAGAATTCAGAACACGTCACGGCACTACAAAGAATTTAAGCTAGTATTGAAGCTGTTTAACTGTGCTAATCCGGCGGTTTCTAACCACAAATTATTTCAGTGAGATGGGCAGTCCGGCGTATAAAATTTTTTATAAGCTATATTGATAATTTGTGCTACGCTTCGTGCGTTGCATTGAAGCCAGATATTACTCAACGAGAACGGAAGTCAGCAAAAAACTGCTGTTGTCATGGAATTGAAAAGAATTCAAAAATTTGTTCCGTACGTTTCAAAACCTCTTTTCTTTAACTTATTTTTACTGAAAATTGTCGAGTTATTTTAATAAAGGGGTCAACTAGTGATCTTCTAAATCATAACAGATCCACCCGCAGAACAAGAAGTGAAATTATGTTCCCGGTGAAGCTGGCGGAGTGCATTCTACGCTTGTGTGGACAGTTGTTTATCAGAAAAAAAAGCAAGTTCTCTTAAAATTCTTATAATATTTATTAAATAATCATATATTATTATACATTATATTTACAAAAAAAAAAAATGCTCTTTTAGTTTTTAATTAAAAAGGGCAATGGACCCTTGGTTGTAAGCAACTGACAACAAACGCATCTCCTATCTTGAATTGTTTTGTTCAAGACTTGACAAATTCGTTTCACTGACGAGAATTTTACCTCAACAATGATAAAGCTAACAAATATTCAAAGCTTAGAAAGATAAATCTGTGGTCTTTTGAGAACACGGTCCACCATGGCGCTAGCTTCTATAGCACAGCCCCACGAGAAAGTCACACCCGAGCCTCCATGTCCATAGTTGTGCAGAAGATAAGGACACACAGGATCCCACTCCAGTCGAACGTTGCCTTTACGAGCGGGCCGCAGTCCTACCAACACTTCCTCCACGTCCTCGTCTCCATAGTTACGGAGGGGAGGGTAGAACTCCTTGACTTTCTCGAACATTCTTCTGATTGGTGGATAATCGAGTGTGAGATTTCTGTCCCATTGGTTGGGTTGTACCATGCCACCCAGCCATAGTTTGTCGTCACCTCTTGGTAAGATGAACACAAAGCTTTGTCCTTCTTTTTTGGACTCGTCAATGTCTTCGATCAGAGAGATGCACATGGAATGGTTAAGCTTTGGCATCAAACTTCCGTCGTTTTTCACCTTAAGAATCACCCCTGTAAAAGAAACAACGAAACTATGATCAGAAAACATTCATATTCAGTAAGATAAACAGCGCACCATAATAACAGCAAGGAATTCTGAAAACTTAGTGGTAAAAGAAACAGGCGTTACCTCTCAAAGGGTAGACATCTTCATCTCCTGCCAGTTCTTTGGCGCTGAGTCCAGAACAGTTGTAGATCAGCTGAGCTTTGTATTTCCTTTTCAAGTCTTCTGCCTGATCTCTGAGCAGTCCGTGTATTTCATCGTGTACAAAGCGACAGCCCTTGTCACGACACTGTTTGTAAAGCCACTGCATGTACATGACTGTGTCAACCATTGGAGCCATGTGTTGGTACGCGTCCACTACACCGGTGTCTGTGTTCACAGCTAAAAGGTAAAATATAAAATATTCGTTTAGAAAATATAGTTTACCGTGGCTTTAAACAAGCAAGAAATGAGGGAGGCAGTCGCGTTCAACCGAGAAAACGAGAAAGGGAAAATTAAAGCTTATTGCACGTAATATTAAAAACGAAAATGTGATTTGTGTAACTTACCAGTTTCTTCAATGAGTTTGGCGTCATGGCGGAATCCTGGCAAGTGACTTAGCTCGTTCATCTTATCCAACTGTGTGGGAAGATCATTGACCTGAAAGAAAGAGCAGTGATATGATAAATATTCAGTTGCTTCGCTTGAGAAAGAAACATAATACAGCTACAGTTGTAGAAGCAAGTCTGTAGACATCGTTCACTGTAGTACCCACCAAAACGAGGCATAACTTAATTGAAAGGGAAATAATGTTACCTTGTCCTTAAAGTAGAAGACAGATTGTCTGAGGTAGGCTCCAGTTTCCTTTGGATTCATGGCCAACTCCATGAACTTGCCATAGCCGTCCATGCACCAAACCTTGGACCTCTCCAGTGACTTCTCGTCTGTGTGTCGTCCACACACCGCTGGAGGCCACTCCCACAGAGCGCCAGCGATCTCGGAGGTGATACGTTTACCAGAAGAGACTGGGGAAGCGTACTCTTTTGCTACAACGGTCACTTTGTATCCTTTCTGCAGAAGCTGTAATGCTGACGTCATACCCACAACTCCGCCACCGATCACCAACACGCGAGGAGCGCGAGATGATTTCTGCAGATAGTACACGAGCAATGCAGTAGTTTAGTGTTAATACACTATTTATACACAAAGGGAACGTTTTCGTTATTTTGGAAATTGTTCAGGAAGCAATTTTCACAAGTTACAATCTAATATAGAATTCCTTTTGTTCTGTTTCGCAATCGTCACAGAGCAAAATCGCCCGTTCTGAAATTTCATATTATTCAAAGAAACCAGTTTTCCACCAGAAGTTTTACTGGAAAAAGAAACAGCTTTGAACTGATTGCACTTTAAATAAATCGTTTACAACAATGTAAAATGTTTTAAGCCTTACTATGTTTTGGTTTAAATACTATATAGTACAGAATATCTGGTTGAAGCCTTTTTAGTTTAAATCGAGAGAAAAAAGTTAACTAAAAGTTAGTTTAAACAAAGCAGTTAAGTTTCCATGCGGTCATTTTCGAAATTTGGACACCAGGTTATAACGAGAAAGTTGTGAACTCTGTTTGTTCCGCAATCGTATAAAACTTGCGCTGTCCTCCTGAAAAGAAATTCCCGCCATTTCTATAAAATCCTTTGAACGATCTGGCACAATTTGCTTTAGTTCCGAGGCAATTGAAATAATTGCAGTTACCTTTGTGACGGGAGAGTAGCTTGGGAGTCCCGTTTGATGAGATTGCATTGGCATTGTCGTCTTCTTTCTCTGTCAAAATACTTGTTGACTTGTTCTCTCTGCTTGGTAGTTCACAAATGATCTGAATCAATTTCTATCCGGAATTTATACAGTTGGTGGCTAAAAAAAATTCTACGTGACCCTGGCAACAGAAATTTTCAGAAATTATTTAATCAGAATTCGTACGTGCACGCCTGACGTCAATGTTTCTCTGTCATTCAAGTATTAGATTGTCAAACAATGCTGACGCATGACTCAGGTAAATTGTTAGGGCAAATACTTTGCTTTGAATTCTTGTTACATGGACTAAAAAAGGTTTATGTTTTATTTTTTCTTTTCCAAGGGAGTTAATATTTTTTTTTTTAAGACGACCAACGGCACTTTCCGGCCCTTGTTTCCGAGAACACCGAATTTAGTTCTTTAAAATTCTATTTCCTTTAATTTATTTATTTTTCAGAGAACCGCAGAATTTTAATCTTCAGTTTTTGGGTTTCTCTAGTTTAGTATCTGAAATTCTGAATCAAGGGCGATGTCACCTGAAACTTGACTGAAGGTTCGTAAATTTCATAATGTAGCAATTTGATTAATAGCGATAAGCTATGTATAAAACTCAAAGTAATAAATTTTACAAGGGAAGCTTCAGTACAGTTTTAGAAGTAGCTAACCCAGTGATTTAATCGCAGTTTAATATTGGTTTAAGGGTTATTGATCCCCAGGTGAAATCCTGTTTATTAAAATTTCGACACGTTGTTAGGTAAAGCTTCACTTGCAATTAAGTCTATAAAGTAACTTTAGGTCCCGCACTAGTGTGGATCTGTTCTAAAGGATACTTGAACCTTTATTGAAATAACTGGATATGTTAGGACATTTTGCATGATTTTAGAAATTTTTAGTAAAGAAAAGAGGTTTTCAAACGTACGTGGTTGATCTTAAAAAATGGACATACGAATGTTTGAATTCTTTCCATGACAACAGCAGTTCCCTTTTCGTTTAGGAATATCCGGCTTCAATTCGACGCACAAAGCGTGACCTAAATTTGTAGCACATGAATTATCAATGTAGCTTATGAAATGTTTTTATACGCCGGACTGCCTTCTTACATCGTCTCACTACAATAATTTGTTGTTAGAA
The DNA here is from genome assembly GCA_963693305.1 of Meandrina meandrites. Classification (NCBI taxonomy): domain Eukaryota; kingdom Metazoa; phylum Cnidaria; class Anthozoa; order Scleractinia; family Meandrinidae; genus Meandrina; species Meandrina meandrites. The sequence continues at coordinate 9,306,538 of OY855913.1, forward strand.
ACCGGCGCGGAACAAACAAACAGCTTTAATTTTGGCTTGAATTCTTTGGAACGTCATGACGTTTGCTGTTTTATTCCGAGTTCTTTCCAGTTCATTTCCGGATTGTTAACAGATCTTAACATACGCCTTATTCGATGTTTTAGTATATAATACGCTCAGATATCTTGGGAGTTGCGTAGTATTTTCCCGTGCCCCGAAGGGGCGAGGAAAAATACGAGCAATGAGTAAAATGTCCGCGCGTATTATAAGTTAGACCATCAAATAAGAGATTTATTATTCCACTAAAAATAAAGTTTGTTACGGCCATTTTGTCCTCCGCTTTCAGTCCGTAGTTTTGCCCTGTTCAAGAGTGCAATAACGTGGCATATTTTGCGCGTTCTTTTGCCCTAATTTGGTAAAATGGCGCAATGGTGGAATAATACAAGGATGTGTTAACACGTAGTTTTTAAAGTGATTGATTGCCACGCGATCTTACGCGACTTATCAATATAATATCATAGCAGATCATAGTTTATGTAAAAGAGACGCAGTCTCGCTTTTCAATTGGAGAATACTCTTAAATTTATAAACGTCTTGAAACGTTTGGGTGAATATTATAGTTTGTAAGATCACTTTTCTCTTTTGGTAATTGTAAAACTTTTCTTGAATATTCTCCAATATTTAATGTTTTAAATACTATTTCCGAAAAAACCATTTAGCGCACCAATGACGAAAGCTCAATTTTTAAGACGGACGTGTGTTTCATTCAATGATTTTACGACACCCCCTTTTATATCGGCTCGCGAAATCAAAAATACAATAATTAAGCCAAAAACTGATGCAAAACGAGGAAAAAAAATTCTCACCGGGGCTGTTTTGAAAACAACGTCACCATCTTATTTCGACAATTGCCGTAATTTTTTTTGGAAAGCTGATTCACTCAATCACATACTACTAGCTTTAGCCAGCGTAGCTTGGCGTTCTAGTCAGTCAGGGAGAGCGAGAAAACGAGCACGCGAGTAAAGAGACGGCGAGGGACAGAAGGGAAGAATAAATGTGCATGAACATGTTGGATTTAGCGAATACTGTACAGCTGTTGTCCAGTTCCAACAAGTTCAACATGAGGTCAGATGACATTATGCCGGATGATACTAAAAATCGACACAAACGGGAAAAAACAGTTTACTTGCTGTTTTGAAAGCGTGATAACTTTTTGACTCACATTAGCTCACGTTATTTCTTAGAAAAGTAGCTTCATTGAATTTGGCGGACACGCTATATAGCAGTTCAGGTTCGTACTATACCATTTTACTCCTGTATGTCTTATATGACAGCTTTCCATCAGTGATTTTCAAGAAATAAAGCAGAATGTTGAAGACATTTTTGTATATTACTCACCCCCGTCATCCCATTCAAAAAAGTAAATGGTACTACAACAAAAAAAAAAATTCGCCAGTTGCCAAAACAAGATGGTGACGTTGTTTTCAAAACAGTGTCTGACTGAATAATTGTATTTTTGTATTAGCGATCCGTTAAAACAAACCTGTTGTTAAATCACTGCAAGAAATAATAAGTCCAACTAACAATTGGGCTTTTGCCATTTATTGGTATGAAATATATTACATATTAAAGAATACACGGAGTCAATAAAAAATATTACAAGCAAGTTGTACAACTATCAAAAGAAAAGTGATCTTTCTTCACCCAAACGTTTCACGACGTTTAATAATTTAACAGTATTCTCCGAGTGAAAAGCGAAACTGGGTTTCTTTTATAAATGTCATGTAGCAACGTACCTATATAAGGGTGACAATGAGCCTACATCAACTTGTGTAATAAAGTATGAGTTATATACAATCCGGAAACAAACTAAAAAGAATTCGGAGTTCGTCATGGCACTGTCTGTTCTGCGCCGGTTTCTAACCACAAATTATTGTAGTGAGATGAGTGAGATGATGTACTGTAAGAAGGCAGTCCGGCGTATAAAAACATTTTTTAAGCTATATTGATAAGTCATGTGCTTCAAGTTAAGATGGTTAACGTCACGCTTTGTGCGTCGAACATGAATCATTCTTAAGCGAAAAGGGAAGTCGGCATAAAACTGCTGTTGTCATAAGCAAAATTGGAAAGAATTCAAACATTTGTACTACCATGATCAACCACGTACGATTGAAAACCTCTTTTCTTTACTTTTTTTTACTGAAAATTGTCCAAGATCCAAAATGCCCTAACATATCCAATTGTTTCAATCAAGCGGCCAAGAATGCTCTAGAACATATCCAAGAACTTTTATTTATTGCAAGAATCGTTGGACATGCCGCAAGAACAGTAACTGAAGTTATGTTTCCGGTGAAGCTTTACCTACCAACGTGTCAAAATTTTAATAAACAGGATATCAGCTGGGAATAAATTTGTAAGGTCAACAGCCCTTAGTCATTCAGTGTAATACTAAATTGAAGTTACGTTCTAAAATTTTATACTTTGAATTCATACATAGCTTTCGCTATTAAATTATAAAATTTGCGAATCATCGCCTTTCTGGATTGATTCAGGAACTAGAGAAATTTAGAGGACTATTGCAACGTTGTGTTCTTCAGAAGCTTTCCCAACCGGTCAACAAATTCTGTTCTCTCAGCAGGGGGCTATCGACCACACACGCAACGTACGCACGTACGTACCTACGGAAATCTAAAAATAAATAAATGAATAAATAAACTTATACATTTCTTGGCGAAAAGCGCCTTTCATTATTAGGACCCTCCTGAAAACCATTCTATATAGTGAATAAGGCTCCCTAATAAAAGATTATTATTATTATTATTTTATTCAATCAGCTGGTTTGACAGAGTTTTACTTTATACGTTGCTGCAAATTTATGATATCATTCATGAAATACACAATGGAAGCTCGTGCGAATATAGTTAAAAACGCTGTTCAGTTCAAAACAAAAGCACAAAACCCAGTCATCATTAGACAATAACAGAATATTTTTTTTTTAAAAAAAAGATCGAAATCCACCAATCGCAAAACACAGACCTGACCTTTTTAACCTCTTGCAATGTTTTTCGAAGAGGTTAGCAGTGTAAAACGCAATCATTTTGGGTTTTGGACTTCAGAGCTCACGTATCTCTTTGAGGTGTTTTCAGTCTTGAGAATGAAAAGCCTCAGACTTTGGTCAATTATAAGGCCCTAGATTTCCGTCACAAGCCAGCTATATCTGTGGCCCAAATTCTCTTGGTGACCCTCATGATGACTCTGCTCACGTATCCTGTGTCAACTTGCGCTGCTGAACACAGTTTTAGCGGCACAAATAGAATAAAAACCCCTCTTCGCAGCACTATGAGTGCGAAAAAATTGTCCTCCTGGCAATTCTCCACATTATTATACATAAGAACGTCGAAATTGACAATGTGGTTTTGGAGTTTGCCCGTCCGAAGGGGAGACTTCTTGCCCTTTGCTTGTAAACACTGGAAAACACTGTTAACTTTCTACTGGCAATTGTCCCAAACATATGTTAATGTTACTAATTACTAAACGTTTTTTCATGTTTTGATTTATGAAACTGCGACAGAAAATCGTGGCAAATGGCATTACTGAGCCCCTAAAAATAAAAATTTCCTCGGGTGAATGCCCCCAGATCTAGACCCCCTAGCGGCTCGCGCTGTTGGTGCTCGCTTAAACTGTTTTTTTTTTGTGCGTACTTCATGAAAAATGCACGCTACGCCTCTGGCTCTAAAAGCTGTAAAAACAAGGAAATAGAATTTAGAGCTAAATCTAGCGTTCAGGGAAAAAACTGTTCTACGAAACAGTTATTTGTTGCCATGGTCACGTAGCATTTTTTTTAGCCACCAACTGTATAAGTTCGGGGTTGAAATTGATTCAGATCAGTTGTGAACTACCAAGCTGGAGAACAAGTCAACAAGTATTTCGACAGAGAAAGAAGACCACAATGCCAGTGCAAATTCATCAGACGGAACTCCCAAGTTACTCTCGCGTCACAAAGGTATTTCTGTTGGCCCGGAACTAACGTAAATTGTGCTAGATCGTTCAAAGGATTATAAAGGCGGCGGGAATTTCTTTTCAGCAGGACAGCGCAAATTTTATACGATTGCGGAACTAGCTGAGTTCACAATTTTCCCTTTATCACCAGGTCTCCAAATTTCGTTAATGTCAGCATGGAAACTTTAACAGTCTGTTTAAAGTAACTTAACTTTTTCCTCTCGATTTAAACTAAAAAACACTTTGCCAGATATTCTGTACTGTAGTATTGAAACTAAAGAAAACAAGGCTTAAATGTTGACAAAAGTTTCACAGTAGATCCTCCACATGAAAACTGTTTTTTTTTAAATAACACAACATTTCAGTTAGGTGGTTTTGCTGCATGGCAGTTACGAAAAACAACAAAGGGAATTGTCAATTAGGTTACATGAAACTGCTGAAAATTGCTTCCTGAAAAATTTCGAAAACGCTTCCTCTGTGTATAAATGGTGTTTTAATGCAAAATTCCATTGTTGGTGTCTTCTCTGTAGAAATCATTTCGCGCTCCTCGCGTGTTGGTGATCGGTGGCGGAGTTGTGGGTATGACATCAACATTACAGCTTCTGCAGAAAGGATACAAAGTGACCGTTGTAGCAAAAGAGTACGCTTCCCCAGTCTCTTCTGGTAAACGCATCACTTCCGAGATCGCTGGTGCTCTGTGGGAGTGGCCTCCAGCGGTGTGTGGACGACACACAGACAAGAAGTCACTGGAGAGGTCCAAGGTTTGGTGCATGGACAGCTATGGCAAGTTCATGGAGTTGGCCATGAATCCAAAGGAAACTGGAGCCTACCTCAGACAATCTGTCTTCTACTTTAAAGACAAGGTGAATGTCGATTGGCCTTACATTATTCCCTTTTCAATTAAGTCATGCCTCATTTCGTTGGGTACTACGGTGAACGATGCCTACAGACTACAACTCTAACTGTATTATGGTTCTTTCTCAAGCGTTGAAACTGAATATTTATCATATCACTGCTCTTTCTTTCAGGTCAACGATCTTCCCACACAGTTGGATAAGATGAACGAGCTAAGTCACTTGTCAGGATTTCGTCATGACGCCAAACTCATTGAAGAAACTGGCAAGTTGCAGATAAGTCTACGTTTTTCTTTTAATAGTGCAATAAGTTTTAAATTTCCTTCCTTTTTTTAACTCAAACCTAAAAATAATGGTCCAATTTTATAAACAATTGCTTTATTAGAGCACTGAAACTGCTAACATGGATGGAAATGGATTGCAACTTGAAAGATTAAGGCTAAACTTTTCAAGCTGTTTCCGCGCTTCTTCCAAAAATTGATATTTATAGCCGCAGTTTGATTTCTCTGTTCAAAATAAGGTTATATCTTCCTGTAGATGTTCGAAGATAATGTTTTTCATGGGCTAAGTTGATTACCACTAATTTCAGAATAGTTTAGACAAAAAGTCCGCGAAATCACTGTGACGTAGCTTATTTAAAACCACGGTAGGCATGTTTTTTTTAGCAGAATATTTTACATTTTCCCTTCAGCTGTGAACACAGACACGGGTGTAGTGGACGCGTACCAACACATGGCTCCAATGGTTGACACAGTCACCTACATGCAGTGGCTTTACAAACAGTGTCGTGACAAGGGCTGTCGCTTTGTACACGATGAAATTCACGGACTGTTGAGGGATCAGGCAGAAGACTTGAAAAGGAAATACAAAGCTCAGCTGATCTTCAATTGCTCTGGACTGAGCGCCAAAGAACTGGCAGGAGATGAAGATGTCTACCCTCTGAGAGGTAACGGCTGTTCTTTTACCATTAAGTTTTCAGAATTCCTTGCTGTTACAGTGTATTAGTGTATTATGCTGCGCTGTTTATTATAAATGAAACTTTTTCTGATCACAGTTTCGTTGTTGTTTTAACAGGGGTGATTCTTAAGGTGAAGAACGACGGAAGTTTGATGCCAAAGCTTAACCATTCCATGTGCATCTCTCTAATCGAAGACATTGACGAGTCCAGAAAAGAAGGACAAAGCTTCGTGTTCATCTTACCAAGAGGTGACGACAAACTATGGCTGGGTGGCATGGTACAACCCAACCAATGGGACAGAAATCTCACACTCGATTATCCACCAATCAGAAGAATGTTCGAGAAAGTCAAGGAGTTCTACCCTCCCCTCCGTAACTATGGAGACGAGGACGTGGAGGAAGTGTTGGTAGGACTGCGGCCCGCTCGTAAAGGCAACGTTCGACTGGAGTGGGATCCTGTGTGTCCTTATCTTCTGCACAACTATGGACATGGAGGCTCGGGTGTGACTTTCTCGTGGGGCTGTGCTATAGAAGCTAGCGCCATGGTGGACCGTGGACCATGTTCTCAAAAGACCACAGATGTCTCCTTCTAAGCTTTAAACATTTGTAAGCTTTACCATTCTTGAGGTAAAAGTCTCGTCAGGGAAACGAATTGCGTTTAGTCTTCATCGAAACAATTCAGCGGAATTGTTTTCTTAAATTCTGAAAAAGACAAAGTTGAGTGACGAATGATTCAACATAGCAGATGTCGAGAGATGTGTGTGACGTAGCTATGATATGATTTGTTTAGTTGCTTATATCCAAGGCTCCATTGCCATTGCCATTGTTTATCAAAAAGCTGAAAGAGCATAAAACATTGCGTAAATAGAATATATAATAATATATGAGTATTTAATAAATATTATTAGTTATTCACTAGTCGACCCCTTTATTGAAATAACTGGACAATTTTCAGTAAGAACAAGTTAAAGAAAAGAGGTTTTGAATCCTACGGGAGAAATGTTTGAATTCTTACCATTTCCATGACAACAGCAGTTTTTTACCGACTTCCGTTTTCGTTGAGTAATATCCGGCTTCAATTCAACACTCGAAGCGTGACCTTAGCATGTATCACGAGTTATCAATATAGCTTACAAATATACTTTATACGCCGGACTGCCTTCTTTAATCCATCATCTCACTGCAATAATTTGTAGTTAGAAACCGGCGCAGCACAGTTAAACAGCTTCAATACTAGCTTAAATTCTTTGCATTACCGTGACGTATTCTGAATTCTTTATAGTTTATTCCCGGATTGTTTAGATAACGATATGTTAAACACGAACACGTTGATGTAGGCGCCTTATCACCCTGATATAGGTACGTTGCTATATAACATTTATAAAAGAAACCCAGTTTCGCTTTTCACTAGGAGTATACTCTTTTAAAAATAAATAAACGTCTTGAAGTTTTGGGTGAAGTAAGATCACTTTTCTTGTGATAGTTGTACAACTTGGTTTTAATATTTTTTTTCTTGAATCCGGTATTGAAAATATAAATTTCCATACCAATGAATTACAAAAGCCCAATTTTTAAGTCAGACTTATTGTTCCATTCAGTGATTTAACAACAGCCTTTTAATATCGGCTCGCTAATTTAAAAATACAATATCAAATTCAGCCAGAAACTGACACAAAACGGGAAAAAAATTCTCACCGGGGGTGTTTTGAAAACAACGTCGCTATGTTGCTTTAACAACTGGCGAAATTTACAAAGTTGATTCATTCCATCACACAAATCCAGACATCATTTTGGTGTCTTTGATAAATAAACAGTTAGATACTGGACAGTTCAACAAATACAACACGAGGTCAGATGAGATCAAATGATACTTTAGAAATCGTCACAAATTAAGGGGAAATTACAGTTTACTAGCCTGCGAACGCAGACGTATTTCCGGCTGTCGCTTGTCTCCGCCGAAAACTAGTTAGTTTTCGGCGGAGACAAGCGACAGCCGGAAATACGTCTGCGTTAACAGGCTAACAGTTTACTGGCTGTTTTGAAAACGTTAGAAAAAGTCGATTTATTAAATTTGGCGGACTCGCTATATAGCAGTTCAGGTTCCAACAGATGCCTTTTCCCGGGCTAAACTAAAGGTGTAAATGTATCGTACGGACATTTTACACTTTTGTGTCTTCTATGAGAGCTTTTAATCAGTGATTTTCAGGATTTTCAAGAAGTACACTACAATTTATAAGAATTTTCAAGAAGTACACTACAATTTATAAGAAGGTAATATAAAGCAGAATCTTGTATGACTGGTCCTATTATCACTCATGCATATATCAAAACTTATAGGATCGAAATACATGAAAAGGAATCCCTAGTTGTTTCCTACACCCCCGTCATCCCACGCAACTGAAAGCAAATGGTACCGCGCTTTAGATAACGGCTTTTTTTCGTACTTTCGTTGGTCACCGCTATATACAAGCTGTTCTTGAAGTCAAATACTTCGTCAGTATGTTTCATCATATTACCGACCTGGAGGTGGCCACTAACTTAATGACCTAACGGCTACGTTGAGATCGGAACATTATACTATGGACCTGGAAGTACCCACTAACGCGTTTACTTAACGGCTATATTGGGATCGGAATATATACTATAGACCTGAAGGTAGTCACTAACTTAATGACTTAACGGCTACCTTGACATCGCAACATATACTATGGACCTAAAGGTAGCCACTAACCCAGTTACTTAACGGCTACCTTGTGATCGGAATATATTATATGGACTGGAGGTCAATAGCCCATTCGGCTTCGCCTCATGGGCTATTGACCCGTAGCCCGCAAGGGCTACGGGTCTAATTGTTAAATAGACCAATGTCAAATAGGATAAGTATATATATTTCAATTTCTTCAAACTTAGAGCCGAACACAGAGCCGAACACAGAGCCGAATTTTTGCAAGTTCTTTTCCATTAATTTTGATATAGTATACGCTACGCCATGCTACAACAAATGTCTTAGACAGGCAGGGTATCAAAAATCGGCATTCTGTCTTAAACAGAACTCCCTACCCGAGACTCTGTAAAGTCCCCCCCCCCCCCCTCCCCCACTTACAGAGGGTTGAGTCTTCCCCTGTAAGTGGCTACCTCAAGGTCCATAGCATACAATTCCGATTTCAAGGTAGCCCTTAAGTAAACGCGTTAGTGGCTACCTCCAGGTCGGTAGATTATTTTAATTCCAATCCAAGTAAATGGATTAGTGGCTAGGAGGGGTCGGTATATAAATAAATATTTACATTTTTAGAACAGGTTAGTGGCTAATAAAAGACTTCGTATATACAGAAATTAAATAAGGAATTTTGTTAATATACCAGGAATATAACTATTCCCAAATTGTACTACACAACATCATCGACGATCATATATGACATCAGAACGCTCAAATTATTAATAACGCTGTCAATTATTGGAACACTCCCTTGAGCACTCAAAATTCTGATGAAGACCTCCTAGAGACCGAGACAAACAAAACAGGAAAAAAATGCTTTGTCATATTTCTGAACTAAGCCGTTTCTTTCCCTCCCGACGTGACTGCCACAGACGGTTGACAGGCGACGTCAAAGTTAATGACGTCTGTAATCACCGCTGTAAACCCCAATTGTTTAATTTAACGCAAAATGGTAATTTTGTTCTTACTATTTTGTTGATCGCTTTTGATTTTTCTTTAAAAAGTTAGATTATAACTTGAGGTAAATCTGGGGCGAAATTGAAGAGATTGATTGCCAGAGGAGGGCCGGAAATCCCACGACACGTATCGCCAATCGCTCGAAAATATTGCACGTATACTATTAGTTAATTTAATTTGTTCCAGTACAACGACTTTCTTCAATTTTAAGTTATGTAAGAAACGAATATAGTAAGATTGAATTCAATTCAAGGCTACACGAGGAACACAAAAGGCAAACTGTAAAAACTTGCAAACTGGTAATTTTAGAAGCTTTTCCACGACCAAGCGGTTTATTCGAAAACACTGTTGGCGTCCTTGGTACGGTTGTAAATCTTTGAAAAGCTTAAAAAGTAATACGTGACCGATCTATTGTGTGACAACTTTAGTGTGTTGCTAGGCAAGCGGTCACCATGGAGTTTGACGTCAGATCAGAGAAGACAACGTCACGCTTCATATTCCCAACGCGCGCGGGGAAGGACATCACGGATTTGGAAAAAAAAATCAACCAATCGAGCAATATAAAGTGATTTCATGACCTAAAACTCTTTTAATTCTAAAGGAACACGTATAAAACGAAAGGAATTGAATTAAACGATTTTAAGCACAGTGAAAAATTTCTCAAATATGTTTCATATGTATAGTAAATGGTCTCTCGCGTGTCAAGGTTTCTGCAAGTTTTTCATGACATTAGATCATTGTAATACACATATTTGAGTTTTTATACCAAGATAATTACCCTGAATTTCAGTTAAAACTGCTGAAATTCAGGCTACCAGATTTTTAGCCCGCGAAGTGCTAGATATCGTCAAGCTTTCCACCCAACTTGTTGGGGAAGAAATATCGCCGGACTTGAATATGTCGGATCAACAATCAGCAATCATGTTGAGAGAGTCTACAATTCTAAATCACGTATCAAACAATTTAGTTACTGAATTTATACGATTTCTAGCACAGCGAAATTTTTTTCCAATGAAGAATGTTTCAGGCATGCATGAATGGTCAACTTTGTGACAAAGTTCTTGTTTCATATTACTTCACCTAAGCGTAATACGTCGATTTGGCATATAAAATACCTAAAAAAATGTCCTATTTTAAGACCTTTCAGGGAACATAAAAAACGTGACTGGACTGTTTTGTGACAACGTGTACAAGATGCTTCGTCATGCATTCAGACGTGAATAGGAAACTACACTGTTTGACGTCACGCTTTAAGAAGGAATTTTATTGTTCAACTTCCGAATTTTGAATACCTGCCCGTAGAATATGGCTATAAAATGCGGAGCGTCCTGCCAAAGTGGAACAAATCACCCTGAAGACTCGAGAAGACAGAAACAAAGGGATCACTGAGAAAGACTTTCAGTTTGAATCGAGAAGAAACCACTAAAAACATGGATTTGCAGTTTACAAGAACCTTGGAAAACTCCAAAAAACTCAAGGTAAGTTTCCATGAAAACTGCATAAAGACTTTTTTTAAAATACTGAGCTGTGTAACACGGAATCATTCTCTAAAGTTATTCCTCCTAGAGTTTAACCATTTGCTTCAACGTTTTTCCATGTCCGTAAAACAAATAGAAGTGTATTTTCCCTTTACCTTTAAAATACATTGCAGAAAGGTGATTAAAAGAATGGCATTTATCTGTTAGGATCTAGATCTGTGAAAAACAATAACAGAGCAAGCTAATGTTCCTTTTTCCGTTTTTAGAATCTTCACAAAGCACCTCGTGTTCTAATCATTGGCGGTGGAGTGGTTGGAATGACCAGTGCTCTACAACTGTTAAATAAAGGGTGAGTTGACGGTTTTCCGCTAAAAAAAGATATAATTCTAAGTAAGTATAGAATGTGAACGCTGATTAATTGATTCATTTTCTACACCTTGTCGCCTTTTAGTTTCATTAACTACTTTTCATTTTTGCGGACTACTATACGACCTTAACCTGCAATATTGCAGGCTCTAGTCCAAGTCAAACAATCTTGTTGATGTATATTGCTGAATCATAGCCAAGTTCTTCTCGTATGGTTTTGCACAAAAAGGTTCCCGGAAAAAAGGGAAGTTTCTAGAGCGTGTAAGTTATGAACTTCTTTGCCGACACATTACACATGGCCTTTGTGATTATCAACAGGATCTCAAAATGCAAAAGGAATCATACATGCGCACCCATGGGAAAAAATAGATTATTTAAGAAATAAGTCAATCAAAACTCGCGCAGCAAATTAAATGCACAGTCATTTTCGGAAGTCAGACCAGAATTAATTCTTTATAACCCTTCTTTTCTTAGATACAAAGTGACCGTTGTAGCAAAAGAGTACGCTTCCCCAGTCTCTTCTGGTAAACGCATCACCTCCGAGATCGCTGGAGCTCTGTGGGAGTGGCCTCCAGCGGTGTGTGGACGACACACAGACGAGAAGTCACTGGAGAGGTCCAAGGTTTGGTGCATGGACGGCTATGGCAAGTTCATGGAATTGGCCATGAATCCAAAGGAAACTGGAGCCTACCTCAGACAATCTGTCTTCTACTTTAAGGACAAGGTAACATTATTTTCTTTTCAATTAAGTCTTGCCTCATTTCGTTGGGTAATACGGTGAACGATGTCTACAGACTTGCTTCTACAACTGTAACTTTATCATATTTCTTCCTCAAGCGTTGAAATTGAATATTTATCATATCACCGCTTTTTCTCTCAGGTCAATGATCTTCCCACACAGTTGGACAAGATGAACGAGCTAAGTCACTTGCCAGGATTTCGTCATGACGCCAAACTCATTGAAGAAACTGGTAAGTTACACAAATCACCGTTTAATATTAAGTGCAATAAGTTTTAATGTTCCCTTTCTCGTTTTCTCGGTTGGACGGGAATGACTCCCTCATTGCTTGCTTTTAAAACCACGGTAAACTGTATGCTTTTCTAAACGAATATTTTATATTTTACCCTTTAGCTGTGACCACAGACACCGGTGTAGTGGACGCGTACCAACACATGGCTCCAATGGTTGACACAGTCACCTACATGCAGTGGCTTTACAAACAGTGTCGTGACAAGGGCTGTCGCTTTGTACACGATGAAATTCACGGACTGTTGAGAGATCAGGCAGAAGACTTGAAAAGAAAATACAAAGCTCAGCTGATCTTCAATTGCTCTGGACTCAGCGCCAAAGAACTGGCAGGAGATGAAGATGTCTACCCTCTGAGAGGTAACGGCTGTTCTTTTACAATTAAGTTTTCAGAATTCCTTGCTGTTACAGTGTATCAGTGTATTATGGTGCGCTGTTTATTATAAATGAAACTTGTTCTGATCACAGTTTCGTTGTTGTTTTTAAAGGGGTGATTCTTAAGGTGAAGAACGACGGAAGTTTGATGCCAAAGCTTAACCATTCCATGTGCATCTCTCTGATCGAAGACATTGACGAGTCCAAAAAAGAAGGACAAAGCTTCGTGTTCATCTTACCAAGAGGTGACGACAAACTATGGCTGGGTGGCATGGTACAACCCAACCAATGGGACAGAAATCTCACACTCGATTATCCACCAATCAGAAGAATGTTCGAGAAAGTCAAGGAGTTCTACCCTCCCCTCCGTAACTATGGAGACGAGGACGTAGAGGAAGTGTTGGTAGGACTGCGGCCCGCTCGTAAAGGCAACGTTCGACTGGAGTGGGATCCTGTGTGTCCTTATCTTCTGCACAACTATGGACATGGAGGCTCGGGTGTGACTTTCTCGTGGGGCTGTGCTATAGAAGCTAGCGCCATGGTGGACCGTGTTCTCAAAAGGCCACAGATTTATCTTTCTAAGCTTTGAACATTTGTTAGCTTTATCATTCTTGAGGTAAAAGTCTCGGCAGTGAAACGAATTTTGTTTAGTCTTGATCGATGTTTTTCCAGCGGAGTTGTTTTCTTAAATTCTGAAAAAAGACAATTTTAAGTTGACGAATTATTCAACATAGGAGATGTGTGTCTTGTAGACACGAAATGATTTCTTAACCTGCTTACAATGCAAATGTTCCATTGTCCTTATTTATATAAAAAAAGTTATTATAAAAAAGCATAAAGCGTTTTGTAAATATAATATATATAATATAAATGTGATTATTTAATAAAAACGATTGGATTTTAAGAGAACATGCTCGCTTTTATTTTGATAAATAACTTAGCACACCGGTGTACAAAGCACCCCAGTGCATGGGGAAAATATTTTCTCTCGATTCTCTTAGCTTTGGGACAGAAGGCCAGGTTCAAACGAATGCATGTTCCTCTTAGCCTAAAAGTACGGACAGTCAACTCTCGCCTTGCGGACACCCCGCTATTACGGACACTCGCTATTACGGAAAAAATTCAGATCCCGGGCGAAAGTTATAGAGGTCATAGAGGTTTGACTGGAAATGACTCCCGCTATTACGGACTCTCGCTATTACGGAATTCCGGACTCTCTTCGAATGTCTGTCGTGACTAGTATACTTCGTTCGATGCGCGATATGTAGCGGAAATTTCTACACCACTGTTTAGCTACATCTTCACGCGCGTGGCTTCAAGAGACGTGCAGTTTGAATTAGAAGTATTTTTCTTAATGTATGTAATGTGCTCCATCTCACCATGTCATTTTGGGATTATGTGCGTATGTGGTTGGGGGGAGGGGAGGGGTGTGGGACACAGTTTAATAAACGCTGCTAGTGCAGTTCATTGTACAGAAATAAAGGTCGTTCCGTAAACTAAGCGCATCTTTCCGGTCGACGTTTGAAAAATCGTGTGCGATCACTTCCCAATGTACTGATATATTATCTGTAGTTTTGAATCTGTCTTCTGTATATCCCTTTAAGTGAATGCTTGTAATTTGTTTAAGTTCCTGGCAAAAATTTGTTGTTGTCACTAAACAGCGGTTTATAAGAGTTTTTCGAGTTCACCAGATTTATCACGTAAGTCTGGTCATCACGTATTAAGAATCCGGCGTTAGCGGTCTCTAACTTGTCCGTTAATTATGTCCGGTTTGGTTTGTCACATCCGAGTTCCCTAATAAACCGGATTTCGTAGCCTGAAGTACTACGTGGAATATAGTAGACATTTTGCAAGAGCTATCCATCATTTGTGTCACGTACAAAAACAGGCGAAATTTGTGGTACGATGATTCATGCGAAATATAAAGACCTAAACTAAACTCGATATGTGGAGTTCAAGGGACTTGACAATATTCGGAAGAGCTATGATATTAAAGACTCTGGGATTATCACAACTCGTCTATTCTGTTTCTAATCTTCCGGTTCCTCTGGGAATTGCAGACGCAGTGAAAACTAAATCGTTTAAATTTCTTTGGAGAAACAAAAAAGATAAGATAAAAAGATCTGGCCTCTACCAAGAACCAGATAGGGGTGGAATTCGTATGACAGATCTCAACATAATGTTCAAGGCCCTAAAGTTAGCATGGATCCCCAGACTCTTGGCTTCGGACAATGGGAACTGGTGCACTATACCAAACCACTTTTTCAATAAAACGGGAGGACTTAACTTTCTCTTACGATGCAATTACGATGCGAGTTTTTTCAACGACTTACCGACTTTTTATAAAAGAATTCTTGACAGTTTTAATGAATTAAAAACTCTTTACAATTACTATCAAAAACAAGATATAGTATTGTTCAACAACAAAGAAATACTGGTAGGTGAAAAGCCGGTCTTTATCAGTGAATGGTTTCAAAAGGGCATTATTTCAATTAAAGATCTACTTACTGAAAACGGAAAATTCCTCACATTCCAGGAATTTTCACTTAAATATTCATGCAAAACTAATTTTCTCCAATACTATCAAGTGATAAGCGCCATCCCAAAGCACCTTCTGTCCATTGCCAAACAGACCGACGACTTCAACAAATCTTTTTTCATCAGTAACGATAAAATCTTTCCCCTTAGCGAAGCTGTTCAAATAAATCTAGGCAAGGCCAGGTCAAGAGACTTCTACAAACTGCTTAATGTAAAAACTCACAACGATGACCACACGGGCCCTCTGCGCTGGAGCCAAAATCTATCTATAAATAGCGACACCTGGAGCAAGATTTTCAAGTCATTGAATAGTGTCTGCAAAGACACCAAGCTCAAAGAATTTCAATTTAAATTCATACATAGAATCATAGTAACAAACAAAGAATTATTCAGATTTGGTATCAGGCCTGACGACGAATGCCTATACTGTGGAGATAAAGACTCCATCGAGCACACATTCATTGAATGCCCGTTCACAAAAACTTTTGTGCAAAGGGTTGTTCAATGGTTTAACCAAACAAACATATGTCAGATCTTTCCAACCACCGAGGAAGTCTTGTTTGGCTACTTTTCTAGCATATGGGGTGCACGTATTAAAAAGAAACTTAACTACACCACCTTAGCTATGCGCCAATACATATATGCTAACAAAACCAATAGCAAAGCCATCTCCGTTCATGAGTTTATTGACAAATTACTCGTTAAATATAATCTTGAAAATATTTACTAATTAGAACCAATACAGGAAGAGACTAACTCCTTCTCGAAATCTCGAAAAAATTAAATCAAGAAACTTTAATCTCGGGAAATATTTACGAAATATTGATTAGTAGCACAACCTGATAATATTCCAATTATAGACTAACTGACTTGCATTGTAAAAAAAAAAAAAAAATTCAAGTTATTTTTAAATGTACACTTGGAAGTGAATTAGAAATAGAATTATTGTAGTCGACATGGAAATCAGTAACAGGATGGGTTTATAGTTAAACGTTCTGCTACCTTCAGTCTTCAAAGCGTGTATAGTAGAAATTATTTTAAATGTATTACTAGAGACAAGAGTTGAATATTTAATTAAAGTAATTAAAGTTCAAAAAAAAAAAAAAATAAATAAAAAATAAATAAATAAAGACCTAAACTTCTAAGCTGTTGTCCTAGACAAACGAAAGGTTGAGATGCGGACCCTTCAGTGCAGTTTTTAATTAAAGTGTAATTCATGCCAACTCACATATCATCAAAATCCGGATATAAGTGTATGTTGATTTTAACGCAGTTTAACTCATCTCACGGACTGCTGGGTCGGCCATTTCAGTTACACAACACGCATGAAACAGTAAACCGAAGAAAAAATGACTAAACTCTGAGTCTCCGTGGTTAAAATATCAGAATACTATTAGTCAGCTTTTTGTCCCACTAGGTCGGGCCTTAATTTTCGACCTTTATTCTCAAATGTCGAATTCAAAGTCTATCTTACTTCTACGGCCTCAATTTGTTAATAATGAACGGCGGAGAAATATAATAACCATGTCTTAGTAAAGGACCAGTGTACAATTAAAATTGAGAAAGATTCACAGCGATCCTTCATGTACTGTAGCGAAAAGCCGCAAAGGGCAGAATTAAAGCTGACCTTCCCGTAAGATGAATTTCTAATAAAGGGATTTTTGTTTTTAATTATTGAATATTTCAGAAACCTAATCCTATATCGTTCAGTTACTTACCTTGCCCTACAAATTGACAAAGTAAGTGCTCAATCATATTTTACCTATGGTTTCTTTTAATTTTTATTGCCAGCGTGACCCTTAATTCTCTTCACTAATTCCCTCCGAACATTACTCGTAATATTAGCGGTAAGAATTTGGTGGAACAAAGACAATTTCCCTTTGTTGATACGCCTACGTGCTAACAGGGTTGTTATATACGGAAAGAACAGAGCCACTTTTACGTAAAAACAATTCGACGCACAATCATGGAGCACGTCTGAAGAATTTTAAGAAAGAAAACGTGCATAAAACCATGTAGAATTCTAACAACCGTAGCTTGGTTGAAAGGTTCCGACTAGGACACTCGCATTGGAACGTTCAGTCACGTACACATGTATTAGAAGTAACTTTATTTCTAAGTGCCCTCAATAATAATAATAATAATAAAAAAAATGAGCAGACGGTTCCAGTAAGGTCAGATTAAGTTCACCGTCAACAAACTAATTTCATGTGAACAAATTGATGGTGGATTCATGGTTATCTTACAGCACGTACCGTATCCCGAAAGTTTAATTCGACACTAACAAAACCAGTTACGCCGCGAGAAACGTTTTTTTATTATTTTTTTTTTCGGCGAGTGTCACAAACGAAGGCTCAATGTCACTTTACCTTGATACCCATCACGTATAAAGATATTCCAAGTTCAACGGCTTGGAATACGGAAAGAAATACAATTAAAACTCCTTGTCTTGCTCAGTTGATTTACTTGTGTTGCTATGGTGCTAAGTTCATTCCTCTGAAATAGAACCTGCACTGAGATTTTTGTCAAACTTTGTCTATTGATTGCTTAAATTTTGAAAAAAAAAATGCTCGTTTAGGAGTAACACCACCTTGTAATGTACGCAATAATACCTTACGGTATATCATGATCATATTCACGTTTGCTTGATAAATTCACGTTTTCGGAGTCCGACAACTATTTCTTATTCCACACTGGACCAGTCTATATCAGAAAGAAAATAATCGTTCAATTCAGACCAAGAAAACTAGATAAGTCACCGTGTTTTCGTTTACGAGAAAATGACGATTCACCTCTCTGGCACATAAAGGAAAAGCCGCCATTTAAAAAAAATGTGCGCGAGCAAAATCATGATCACGCGTGAAATTATACGCAGCAAGGATACGCAATGCGTTACTTAGGTATGACCTTATAAAGACGTGCGATTTTAAATATTAAATTTTACAAGTATATTTAACAGTTGTCTTAAGTTTATACTATCTGATAGTTAGCTAAATACGTTAGTGCCATTCCCATAAAAACTTTTATATTTACGTTTTTTCGTGCCCAATATCATATAACGACGCTCATACGAACACGCAATGAGCTTGGGGTACATGTGG
Organism: Meandrina meandrites; assembly: GCA_963693305.1. Lineage (NCBI taxonomy): Eukaryota > Metazoa > Cnidaria > Anthozoa > Scleractinia > Meandrinidae > Meandrina > Meandrina meandrites. The sequence continues at coordinate 9,324,885 of OY855913.1, forward strand.
TTGATGTGAAACGGAAATAGGCGGAAGAAACTTTAGAAACTTTGAAAACAATTCAAATGCAACTACTTATCGTATTTGGACGTGACAAAATTATGAAAAGTCATGTTTGATTCACTGCGGAACAAATGAACTTGTGTCATTTGTCAACGCTTCACTGCATCCTCATCAAACTCAAGAAAGGTACTTGATTGACAGCACTGTAACCAGCGTGTTGGAATCTAAGGGGCTTACTTTTTCTTGTGTAAGTCCACACGTTTTACTGGGCTATAAGTGGTATAAATGCGTGATAGAAGATGCTAGAATGCCAGTTGTAGTAGATGTGAGCTGATAGCAGTCCGTTAAAAACTCAACGAGGACTTGATTCCTAAAGGACACTTTTAGAGATAAGCAAAAGGAGCCCAAAATGCCGATGCAAATTCAAGGGTCGAAATTGCCAAGTTATTCCCGCACCACGAAGGTAAGCCAATTTTCCATCCCTCGCTCGGTCTTAGAGATTGCTTTCAGTAAGAATAAATTCCATCTTCATTCTTTCTCGACCATAACCCATCCTTGCTACCTATATTGTTAATGTGCCTATGAAAGTTTTTTCTGTCTCGCAAAATATTTAAACTTACTTTAACGTCCTTCAATTTAAAGGCAACTTTACATCCCAAAGAATAACTTCATTTAATGTGACATAGCCCCCTTAAATTTTTAAGATTCGTGCTCATTGACGCAGTTTCTTTTTCTGTTTTGTTTTTGGTGCAGATGTTTTGTTAACGCGATGATCACTGATCTTAAAATTTCTTTCGCCTTTAGAAATCATCTCGCGCTCCTCGCGTCTTGGTGATTGGTGGCGGAGTTGTGGGTATGACGTCAGCATTACAGCTTCTGCAGAAAGGATACAAAGTGACCGTTGTAGCAAAGGAGTACGCTTCCCCAGTCTCTTCTGGTAAACGTATCACCTCCGAGATCGCTGGCGCTCTGTGGGAGTGGCCTCCAGCGGTGTGTGGACGACACACAGACGAGAAGTCACTGGAGAGGTCCAAGGTTTGGTGCATGGACAGCTATGGCAAGTTCATGGAGTTGGCCATGAATCCAAAGGAAACTGGAGCCTACCTCAGACAATCTGTCTTCTACTTTAAGGACAAGGTAACTTTATTTCCCTTTCAATCACTGCCTCACTTTGCTGGGTTAGAGAACATTGTCCATAGTAACTGTATTGTGTTTCCTGCGCAAGCGAAACGACTTTCCAATTATGTCATGCCTCATTTCGTTGGGTACTACAGTGAACGATGTCTACAGACTTGCTTCTACAACTGTAGCTGTATTATGTTTCCTGCTAAAGCGAAGCAACTGAATATTTATCATATCACTGCTCTTTCTTTCAGGTCAGTGATCTTCCCACACAGTTGGATAAGATGAACGAGCTAAGTCACTTGCCAGGATTTCGTCATGACGCCAAACTCATTGAAGAAACTGGTAAGTTGAAAAAGTTCCTTTTCCTTCATGTAAGCGTAATTCTTTACAGTGACGATCCAAGAGATTCAGAAATAGCTAAAGAGAGTAGAAGTTAGCTCGAAAATTTAACTTGGAGGGGGCGGGGGGGGGGGGGGGGGGAGGGAGTATGTCGGCCCCCTGCCAGAAAATTAAAAATTTAAGGAGGAGGGTGAGGTGGATAAATCCAGCTTCCTACTGTACCTAATGTAATTATGCCTGCGTGCTACTGTAAAAAAATAGGCAGTGTAAACTCGGATCATTCATTTTCCTTCAGCTGTGAACACAGACACCGGTGTAGTGGACGCGTACCAACACATGGCTCCAATGGTTGACACAGTCACGTATATGCAGTGGCTTTACAAACAGTGTTGTGACAAGGGCTGTCGCTTTGTACACGATGAAATTCACGGACTGTTGAGAGATCAGGCAGAAGACTTGAAAAGGAAATACAAAGCTCAGCTGATCTACAACTGCTCTGGACTCAGCGCAAAAGAACTGGCAGGAGATGAAGATGTCTACCCTCTGAGAGGTAACGGCTGTTTTACTCACAATGCCTTGCTTTCATTATGGTCCACAAACAGAACATTTTCTGATCATAAATTTTGTTATTTTTGCAGGCGTGATTGTTAAGGTTAAGAACGACGGAAGTTTGATGCCGAAGCTTAACCATTCCATGTGCATCTCTCTGATCGAAGACATTGACGAGTCCAAAAAAGAAGGACAAAGCTTTGTGTTCATCTTACCAAGAGGTGACGACAAACTATGGCTGGGTGGCATGGTACAACCCAACCAATGGGACAGAAATCTCACACTCGATTATCCACCAATCAGAAGAATGTTCGAGAAAGTCAAGGAGTTCTACCCTCCCCTCCGTAACTATGGAGACGAGGACGTAGAGGAAGTGTTGGTAGGACTGCGGCCCGCTCGTAAAGGCAACGTTCGACTGGAGTGGGATCCTGTGTGTCCTTATCTTCTGCACAACTATGGACATGGAGGCTCGGGTGTGACTTTCTCGTGGGGCTGTGCTATCGAAGCTAGCGCCATGGTGGACCGCGTTCTCAAAAGACCACAGATTTATTACTCAAAGCTATAATTTTTTTTTGTGTAATGAAACTTTGTAAAATATTACTTTTATTTGAAGTTTTTCCGATTATATTTATCCCTTATTAGAAGCTAGACGTTTTTAAGGGATTGATCCTTTGTACTAAAAATGCCTTATAGGTCACCAAACCTGTTTACGTATACAGTCACCAGTCACGCAGATATAGTATTTAGTTTTGTTGTTTGCAGATCATTCACTCATAGGAAGTTACAAAAACAAAAGAAACAGTTATTAATTTTACTAAATGGGCCTAGGCGAAACTTCTTGTCCGTTTCGTAACAAGTTATCAGTTATTTTATTGGAGAATTGATGCGCTTCTTAAGATCGCGTGATTAAGACCATCAGAAAATGTGTATTATATTCAAACCAGACCGCGTTTGAATTTGTTTGAGTCGCAATGTCGTCAAAGGTAGAATTTCTACGCTTCTATATTACAGCAGCAGTTAATGCTTTTCTCTTTTACGACACATTCGCTGTTGTTATGTCTCGTTTCCCTGTTACGAAGTTTTATCTAATCATTGCAGTTGTTTTAAACCTTGTGGCTCTATGATTTAGTCTTTAATTAGGAATAGAAAAATTTTCAACTGGGCAAGTTGTTTAATGAAATTTTACACAAATATCGTCAATTTATCAGGAGCAGGCTCCTGCTTGTGTATTTTAGCTTGTTGTCATGTAATATTTATTTTTTGGATAATAAAAAATGAGCACAATAAGAACGGAGAGATGGCCGTGTATATTGCTCCTATATTCCAGTGCGGAAATTAAAATGCAAGGTGGATCGATACCCCTTGGAATTCTTGGCAGAATTTTGTTTGGGTGGGTGCAAGCACCTGAAGCGTGAACGTCTAGGGGGGATCCGGGGGTATATTTTCCCGGGAAATTTTGAAAAATCAAGTTGTTGAAGTCCACTTAATTTTGCTGCATTCTGAGAGTCATTTTAAGCCTCCCTCTCAGATTAAGCGGACCTTTGCGGCGCGTGAGGGTGCGCGGCCGCACTCATCGCATCCCTCGGCCCTGGTTCACTAACTTCAATTGTGTACCTCCTGTACTTGACTTAACCTTTCGTGTTCGAAAACCATACCCTTTGCGACGGCAACTCCCGGCCTCCCAAACTACTTGGAGCTATGAAATCCAAGATTGTGAACTGGCTTGCACCTTGGTATAGTCTGCCGAGCCACACGAATTGACTGCCTCTCAGAGTCCCGGGTAGAAAGGATATAGATTCCACCCTTTCCTTCTAATTCTAGTCCCATTGATAGTGAAGTAAATCGACTCATGTGGTAAGAATCAACCCCACTCCTGCATAGAACTAGTTAGTAGTATCTGGGGGGAAGGGAGGGGGGTGGTGAATGGTGGGGAGTTTTAACAGTCTTCATCTCAAAGCTTCCAAGCCTAACCAGAGTACAGTAAATTCACTAAGAGTTAGAAATAAAAAAATCTAATTTTTAATCAAAATCTGCACCAATTATCGAAAAATTCAAATGCGGCCGAAATCCTGGAACTGTGTGCCACACACGGCGTCGTCATAGCAACAACTGATAGACAAAGATGGCGACGATCATGGAGTGAAACGATAACAGAAAAGTGTCGCCTACGTAGGAGTCTACGTAAAATTTGTAAAATACCCGATACCATTGGAATCATAAATATACACATATCTATCAGAGCTTAATTTCAACTCGCCAGCATGGACGATACACGCATTGAATGGATGAGAAACAAGATGTATCTTGGACTGGGGATCACAGACCCGGAGGTGTTTGACGATTTGCTGTCAAGAGAAGACGGACGATTTGAGAACGAAATACTGAAATTTCTAAACGAAACTCCAAAGGAAGGATGTACGATGATATTTTACTCCCAGTTGAAGGAAGAAGAGGAGGAAATTGAAGTCGAAGCAGGTAAGTTTACGAGCTAGAGTATCAGTTATTTTGGGCGCAATTTTTTTACTTTACGAGAAAACAATAAAGGTTCTGTGTTTTATCGGGGATTAGCATTTTGATAGAAGAGTTTGTGCGGTTGTATTTGATCCAGGTTGCTTATCAGAAGGCTAAACTTTGCTCTGCAAAGGAAATGAAACGAATAAATGTCATTGATTTGTTCCTACAGCTATGCAGTTTTGCAGTAATCTCAGCTACATGTAAGCTTAGTACAATTCCCGCCATTGACAAGAAATATGAGCTACTGATTTCAATTCGTGAGTATTGATGCAGTGAGAAATTCGTAAAATAGTATTTACTTGACGCATTCGAATAAAGAAATAGCATATTTTAAGAAATTAGGTTATTTTCATGGCACAACGGTCCTGTGCGATCCTTATGAATTACTTTATTTTGTGTACATTTGAAAGGATGATTTCGATCGAAAAGTACTGGCAAGCTTTTAGTTTGCCTACTAATTGAGAGTCTTGCTTTTGTTGCTTCGATCTACATTTTGAACGAGTGGACAGCTTACTTATCCTCGTCACTAGAGCAGCATTTCAAGCATAAACATACATGTACATGTAGGTTTTGCAGTGAATAATAATATAATTTGAAGTGCATTACAATTTACAAAAGGAAAAATGTAAGATTTTCTGACAGGATCTCGTGCTAATGCCTGGTTCACAGCATGTACTAAAACCCGAAACAACGAAACAAAACCACTGAAACGAAACCGCCAAAACAACCGAAACGAGCGAAACGAAACAAAATCGCCAAAACAAGGAAAATCATTACTTTTATTGAGAGCTAACCATAGACAGGCTAACCTGGGCATTTTTCAGGCTAACCTGAGCGCTAACCTAAGTGCAAGGTACACTTGGGTTGGCCTGAATGGCCCTCCGGTTAGCTTGAAATTATATCACTCAGGTTAGCCTGTTTACGGTTAGCTCTCAACAGTGGTAATGGGTTTTGCTTGGTTTGGTGATTTTGTTTCGTTTCGGCCATTTCAGTTGTTTCGGCGGTTTTGTTTCGGTTGTTTCAGTGGTTTCATTTCGTTGTTTCGGGTTTTAGTACTACATGCCCTGGTTCACTTGTGCAAAGTAAATGCAAATGCGATGCAGAAACACAAACATCATTACAGCGCAGGCTGCAGCACACAAAAGACTTGTTAACTGTCATAAAATTCATGTACTGATTCAGGACTGATTGAAGGTTCACCAAACTGGTGGTAAAGGTTTGTTCAAATTGATGCCTTTGTTTATACGGGTCGTTACAAATTGCGAGGCAGTGAGGCATTCCCGTTAGCCTAAATAACACATTGCTTCGCCCTTAATAGCACTTTGGTTAGCCTAAATAGAACTCCAGTTAGCCTACAGTTAGCTAAGGTAGCTTGTAGTTAGCTTTTATGTCGGGATAAGGGATTTCTGGCTTGCATGGTTCACATGGCTTGTGAGTCATGCGAGTCATGTGAGCCATTCTGGCCGGTTAGCCTAAATAACACATTGGTTGGCTTAAGTAGCACTCCAGTTAGCTTTAATGGGACTCTGGTCAGTTAGTTAAGGTTAGCTTGCAGTTACATGTGGTTTTCATTGGGATTACGTTATGCCATGCCACCTTAAATATTTGTAAGACTCTGTTTATACCATGTCCTTAGAACCAGAACTTTTGGAGCTGACTGCTAGTGGTGATGAAGAAGGTGAAAAGACCTCAACAAGTGGTGCTGAAGGAGCTGCTGAAGGTGATGACTTGGTCATGGAGAGGGTTCCCTCGGCAAAATCCAAGGCTGCTGAGGAAACGTCATCTGTAAGGGATAGCTCTCAGGCTGCGGAGGCACCACAGACTAATCCTGAGACTGGAGAGGAGGTTGCTGCAACTCCAGCTGAAGGGGCAGAGGGTGGTGCGGCAGAGGAGGGAGAAGAGCATCAGAGCACCCCTCCACTTCCCAGGACTGTAAGTCTTCTTTTACATGTACATGCTTGTTATAATGCATTCCCAAAATTTAATGCTATGATGAATGGAACCACCAGGCAGTGTTTACAGTCTGTCAGCTATTCATAAATCATTATTTTTAACAAGATTATTTTGCATTTTTCACTTAGAATGTAAAATAATTATACTGCTATTCTCCATTAGGTGATGAGGCCAGGGGGTTACTCCCCTATAATAATGATCGTGTGCTTGTCAAACCTTTTTTATTTAGGAGGTTTGACTTTTCGCATGCGACCATCTTACAACAGGCCTGTATGACATGATTTAGGACTATTTACAGGTGCATGCAGACTGTCATAAGGATGTGGTAGATTGATTTACACAATGCGATTTGTGCTGTAGTCATGGCATAAGTGCGTAGCATGCGATAATTGAAGGCAAAATCATGCTGTCTAATTCACCCCTTAGGGTGCTAAAACCTAAAATGAACACCGGTAGAGTTGTTGCAGTACCTTTTAGGGGCCTGTAAAGGTTATTGATCTGAACAATGATAGGATTCATAACCTTAATTGCAAATACATTTTTTGAATTCATAAATTAAAGTCTTTAGAGAAGAATGTGCTTGAATGAGTCAGTTAATTAAAAACACTAGCAGTTACAAAATGCAGCAGTCAAAATGTCACCACGGTAGTGTTGATCGTAATCACTTATAAGTAGAATTTTATGGTACTCAAGATAGTTCCTTATCCCACCTGCTGACTCATTAGCATTAAGGTGTGGGGAGACTCCTGTCGAGCAGAAATGACAGGGAGCACAAGAGTAGATGAGTCAGCAAGAGGGGTGGGCGGGAGGGCCGACCAGTTCCTAGATGTCTTCGCGAAATGACACACTTTGCATTAATTATCATATCTTTTATAATGCCACTGAGTCATCACGTGGGATAATGAATATTACATGAACTGTGAATAGTTCCTTATCCCACCTACTGACTCATTAGCATTAAGGTGTGGGGAGACTCCTGTCTCGCCACACCTTGGAGCACCAGTGTTTGATGCTAACAATCACTGCCAGTCCTTATCAAATATTCACACATCCCTTCTCCCAATCCTTACAATTCCCCAGTCCTTAATTTATTTTCTCCCATGCCTAATCATATTCATGTCCCAGTCCTAACTCAATATCTATTTTCAAACAGAGAAATGCCCCAATTAACGGCTGACAGTCTAATAGAATCCCGCTAATCTATTTTGTTTTTGGGTAGCTAGAGATCACGAGAGTCTAAAGAGAAATACGCAAACGCATCCATCGCTCCACCCGGGCAAAATACTTAGTTCAGCTTCGAATAGTGTTCTGCCATTTAAGACGTCCTTAAGTCCACATGAGATGGTATATCAGGTGTGTGAGTTCTCGCCAGCACAAAAAAGATCACAAAAACACTCCGGAAGGCACTTCGCAGGCAATAAAGAGTAATAAGGCGCGAAACGAAGATAGGAAGAAACGAGCTAACAGGAAAGCCCGGCTCGAGCTGCGTTTAAATTAAACAGCTAGGGCGGCAACAATCTTACCCAAAGCAAAATAGATAAGCCCCGCGCAAGGGAACCCTCAGCCGGTCGCAAATTAAAAGGTAAACTTCTATTACTTTAACTGGACCGGCAAGAGGAAATAAGTTAACGAAGCGATATCGATCCATCAGTGGTGATTATAATATGCCTTCTCTTTGTGGTAGCTATAGAAATTCTGGATTTTCACCCTTACAAGATCGGCAGCTCTGTTTAGCAAAAAATAGGGTTTTGAAGAAAGCAGATCCGCTTTGGGGTCAATCTCGGACTTTGCGATAATTTTGGATGAGTTCTACTATTATGTAATCAGTAAGGAGAAACGGCTCAGCTTGAGATAATGAATAGCATAGAATGCCTATTGTTCTCGGGACATTTATTTACAGCTGGAAAAAAGTGTACAGGTCTCTCATGACGCTTGTTAATATTCAAAGATGCTTCGAACAAGCTGATTTGATTGGTTGCTATGAACGCACGACAATACTCATTAGCTCATGATGAGGCGGTAAACTAAACAATGAACACAGCGCCTATTGTTTCTTTGTTTCAATGAACTTAACACGCTTTTTTGAAAATATGTCACCACACGAGTGTTTTTTTGGCTCGTTTTGCGAAAGTCAAACATGCACGGCTTAACTTGTTTTTGCTAAATGGAGTTGCAATTGCTTCAGGAGGATTCGTTGCGTGGAATGTGAACTTGTAACATCGGAAACAAAGCTCATTCCATTGATGTTCATTGTACCTGCGCGACGATTGTGTCGTGAATACAAACAATTCAGGTTCTCCCCTGTAGTTGTTCCTCCCTAACGAACAAAAAGATAATCCTTGACCGTTAAATCGGTGACGCAGCTAGTATAGGGTAGAAGTCCCGACGTCGTCCGAGCCGCGGCCCAAGACCACGAAAAAATTACTCACATACGCACTTACATGAGTTTTTTTTTTTGTCGTGCCAGCGCTAGGCATGATTCTAAATACACCTCTGTTTTCCCCCCGAATATTACAGATAAAGAAATTAACCATGTACACATTGCCTGGTGTTGCAACCGCGGTTCCTAAAGCAGCAACAAGTTTTATAAACAGGGATGCAAGCTCGTTCTCTGAAGGTCCTAACGAGGAATTTTGTTACAATATAGGTTTGACTGCTTTCGACTGAGTAAAGCTTCTCGTCAAGTCCCCATCCGTGTAAGATCTACAGGAGCGTCAACGGTTGAAAGGTTGGCAATCGTGTGCCGGATCTAGGTCTTCTCCACCTTTATATAGGAAGTAAAACGTTTCAGGGCCCTAACCCGTTTGTCTCTCATAACAATACTAACCAAAGCCATCAGATCATTGAACTCTGCCTGAACAAAAAGCCCACCTATTGGTGACAGCACGTTTTGTTATGTTTATTATTATGATTGTTTGTTTTGTTACCTTTTTTTCTTTTTTCCGGGTGACTTGAAAACCAATTCCTTGTCACCATTCCAGATGCTACGTAGAGCATGGACAAAGCACTGTTTTTTTGTTTGGTTTGTTTTTTGTTTTTTGTTTTTTTGACGAGGTAAAATGAGATGAGTGACTTAGGTGAGGTCCCTGGAACGAGAACCCCCTACATGCTGAGTGTGACACATCGCCAGGTTGTCCACTTGGAAATAAACGCGATGCGATACGATACGTCAGTGAATAACAACCACGCTACAAGGAATATGACCAGTCCAAGAAGCGCCAGAAATCTTATTGTCTCAGCAGGGGCGAAAGGGGACATCTTGTTACCCAGCGACCGATTAAATGGCGAACGCTAATCTTTTCTGTACGTGCGCAAATTTTGCTTACTTGGCGTGCGAAATTAAAGCTTCAAAGTGCTAGTCGAACATCAAACCCACGTATAACATTCGCCCAAATTGGTTTTAGAACACACTCCGTCACGACAAAGTGTAGCTCAGCTCACACATAACCAAACTCGACTCACGATGTAAGCGATGTCTTCGCCGAACACCTGCTAAATGCACTATCTCGCAGATGTATTGGTTTTGACCAAATCCAGCTCGGTACAAAGTTCTTCCACCAGGACTGTCACAAGATATGAGGATCAAGCAACACCGAGACCCCAAAGATAACTAATAGCCGCCAGGTCGATAAAGCAATAAATGAGCAAATAATTCTTTCAGCAAAACAGGAGTATCGGATAAAGCAACAACCGACCATTACCTTCAAAACCAACGTACACCCGAGACTCTCCCGTTAAACGCTTACTGAACTCATCCAGTTGGTCATAAGATACATTAAATAAACATAGCGTCGTATTTCAGCCAATTTATCCAGAGCCTGAGAAAACTGTGAGAATGGGGATAGCCCGACATCCCACAGCTGAGAAACCGAGCGTAAAAACATACGCGAAGCTACGACGGTTTCCCTGTGAGAGGTAAACTACCCAGAGAGATTCATTCGCAGCCATCTTAACCATACGTTTTACCACCCTAGTCGGAATGCAGTACTAAATCTCCTTCGAAATGAAAAGGGGCTAACGTATCCCCTAATTTGAGGGCGCGGATAATCCGGGATATTCATTGAATAATCCTAGAGACGTTGCCCGAAATACCTTCCCCAATCCTGTTAGACTCGCAGGATAATGTTTCACGCTCCGAGAAGGTTACGAATCTCCCCTGCAATGAATCGAACACATCCAGAATCCCGAAAAGGCACTAAACTAGGTGTCGCCGATCGCCACATAGAGCTTTTTAAGGTTGGACAAAACACTGTTCACATTTGTCATCTCCTCTAGGCCTGGAGTCGGGGTTCCGTCCGACCAGACGCAATAGATTTCCCTCACTACAGCCGTTTGCTGAATCTTAAAGAACGTAAACGTATCCTCCAACATTTACAGCCTTTTTGCTTGGTGTTACAATAGAACGAAATACATAGCAGGTATCAGCAACGGCTGAAAATTGCACTTCGACGACTACACCCCGACCCAGGCCTAGAGAAGATGACTGCCACTGCCCGACAAGTCGAAGCAACAAGGGATGCCATAATTGACAATCGCTTGCGGCGTCATCTCTCAAGACCCAGATTGATGAAAGAAAACTAACATACATATCCCTGGAGACTGCGATACGCTCTAGTTTTCAAGATTCTCCGACACTGACAAACACATGATTTATTACAAGTACAGTGCAATTGAACTTTGTACAGTTACATACATACATACTTTGTTGTATAGCTCCCCCTTGGGGGCTCTTCCGCCATACAGAAATTAAATGACATTACACGCTTCTACAAGCCGATCAAACACGGCATACAGGAACTGCACTCAGTGGCCGAAAACTATCTGCCAGGAAATGCATCATAATTTTGAGTTGTCCTACAGTATACGTTATAGAAATTAATGGCCTCACAGCGAATACCCTTTTTCATTACATTTGAGATTGCACCTATGAAGTTGATCTCGATCAGTTTGACAACTGGCTCTATGCATTGATTACAACATCCCCTCGACAGTGAACTAAGAGGATGATTTAACTTCTCGATTTATCAAGCTCACAACATACTCCGGCCGCTCACTTCAGTCGTTGGACTCACAAAGATACACGTTCGCAGAAATCATTGTGTTAACAAAGACCCCATCTGATCGACAGTTCCATTGAGCTCATAAAGATATCCATTTTTTTTTTAACGCATTGCATTTACAAATAGACTTTCCGTTGGGTAAACCTAGACACCTCAGTTTAATGGGTTAACAGAGAAAGTTATCTACTTCTCTCGTTGGTCGCTGAAATATCTCTGGGCTCACACAGAAACCCGATCTCGTCTCTTTAGGAGTTACAAAGATATCCCTGGGCTCACTAGAAACCCTAACTCTTCTTCTTGGGATTCACACAGATATCCCTGGGTGCACACAGAAACCCGAGCTCTTCTCTTTGGGGTTCATACGGATATCCCTGGGCGCACACAGCAACCCAATCTCTTTCCTTTGGGATTCACACAGATATCCCTGGGCGCACACAGCAACCCGATCTCTTTTTTGGGGGGGATTCACACAGATATCCCTGGGCCCAGACAGCAACCCGATCTCTCTCTCTTTTTTTTTTTTTTTTTTTTTTTTTTTGGGATTCACACAGATATCCCTGGGCGCACACAGCAACCCGATCTCTTTTCTTTGGGATTCACACAGATATCCCTGGGCGCACACAGCAACCCGATCTCTCTTTTTTTTTCTTTTTTTTGGGATTCACACAGATATCCCTGGGCGCACACAGCAACACGATCTCTCTCTTTTTTTTTTTCTTTTTTTTTTTTTGGGATTCACACAGATATCCCTGGGCGCACACAGCAACCCAATCTCTCTTTTTTTTTTTCTTTTTTTTGGGATTCACACAGATATCCCTGGGCGCACACAGCAACCCAATATCTCTCTTTTTTTTTCTTTTTTTTTGGGATTCACACAGATATCCCTGGGCACACACAGCAACCCGATCTCTTTTCTTTGGGATTCACACAGATATCCCTGGGCGCACACAGCAACCCGATCTCTTTTCTTTGGGATTCACACAGATATCCCTGGGCGCACACAGCAACCCAATCTCTCTTTTTTTTTTTTTCTTGTTTTTTGGGATTCACACAGATATCCCTGGGCGCACACAGCAACCCGATCTCTTTTCTTTGGGATTCACACAGATATCCCTGGGCGCACACAGCAACCCAATCTCTTCTCGTTGGGATTCACACAGATATCCCTGGGCGCACACAGCAACCCAATCTCCCTTTTTTTTTTTTTTTTTGGGATTCACACAGATATCCCTGGGCGCACACAGCAACCCGATCTCTTTTCTTTGGGATTCACACAGATTTCCCTGGGCGCACACAGCAACCCGATCTCTTCTCGTTGGGATCCACACAGATATCTATGGGCGCACACAGCAACCCGATCTCTTCTCGTTGGGATTCACACAGATTTCCCCGGGGAGAAAAAACAGCAACCCGAGCTCTTCTCGTTGGGATTCACACAGATATCCCTGGGCGCACACAGCAACCCAAACTCTTCTCGTTGGGATTTACACAAATATCTCTGGGTCACACAGAAACCCTACCATAAAAAGGCACATCAACCCGAATAAAACTGCTAAAAATTTTACATGTAGAAATGTCACAACTGCGAATTAAAAGAAACACAAGATCCCGCCAAATGAAATGAAAGCCGACCGAGGTCCCAAGGGAAAAAATACACCAACCAAATACATGCAAAAACAAAAACCGACGTGAAAACCGCCCGAGGTCCCAAGGGAAAAACACGAACCGAATACATGCAAACACGTGTACCCAAAATATCGGGATAAAGCGAAAACAAAAAGTCCCACCAAAACTAAACGCGAAAGTAACAAGCAAACAGAGCATAAACCCCCGAAGCAGGATAAATAAAATGAATTTCAAACCTCGCAGAACTAGCTGTAGCAATCCCAGCATTGTGCTTCGAACCAACAGTCGCGTCTGAAGTCTTCACCGGAATGACTGGAGCAGAAAAATTAAATGGACGCAGTAAACAGCCCTTGAAGCCTTTCCAGAAATATGAGAAACTGCGCTTGCAGATGTTGGAGCCGCTTGAGGTTCGAGTGACAGCACGGCCGTAAGAAATTCTCGGGAAGTGGTTTGTACCGGCCGTGCTGTCGCAGGGTTTAGTCCGACCAGCTCCCATGATGTCTTCGCGAAATGACACACTTTGCATTAATTATCATATCTTTTATAATGCCACTGAGTCATCACGTGGGATAATGAATATTACATGAACTGTGAATAGTTCTTCAGTTAAAATGAAACTTGCCACCGCAATCATCTTTCAGGTTATTGACATTTATTTTTATTTTATGTCTTTCAATTTGCAGAAAATCATAATACAGAAAGTTATCAGGACGGTGATGTACGTTTGTTATGAGCACCTTCCAGAAGACTTTGCCGATGAGAATGCCTTTTACTTTCTACGGAATAACACTGGTCCTGTCCCCCTGCCGTCAACACTTGAGGAAGCAGAAGAAATACTCCCACCCTTGTTTGAGTTTGGCTCGCAGAATGGACCCTCGCTACAGATGCTGGAGCATCTCTTAACTCTTGTCTACATGCCTCTTCTGTCACACAATGGCCAGCGAAATGAATCTTCTTCTGATAATGGTAGTCACAGAAGAAGCAGTGTTCATACCGGTGACTCGGGGCATGATCAGGGCTCAGAAGAAAGTAGATCAAGGGTTATCTTACGAGATGAATTTTTGATGAACATGCAAAAATTTGCATCACACATTAGCCGGACAATTCACCAGCTGGAGGGCGATATTCGTCTTGAAATGCCCGACATCATGCTAGGTGACGATATTGCCGAGATGGCAAAAGACACAGAGCTTGTGGCCATGTTGGAAGAAACCCTTCACAACTGGGAAGTGACAATTTCTTCTGCCTTGGAAGTTCAGTTAAAGAAAACACCACAAGGCAATGGACCTTTGGCCGAGATTGATTTTTGGAGAGAAAGGAATGCAACATTGAGTGCAATCACGGAGCAGTTAAAACTGCCGACTGTCAATAAAGTTGTGGCTATCTTGACAAATGTCCATTCTGAAAGTCTTGCTAGCTTTGAGTATCACAGAGCGGAGCTAACAAAGTACTACACAGAAGCAAAGGATAATGTGCGATTTCTTTCAACTCTCGAGAGACATTTTAAGAACTTGGCTCATGGTGCAAGCTTCAACATTGTCCTGGAGACAATACCTTCTATGATGAATGCCTTGAGAATGGTGTGGATTATATCACGGCATTACAACAGAGATGAGAGGATGGTGCCATTAATGGAAAGGATTGCTTGGGAACTCAGTGAAAGAGTGTCCAAGATTGTCAATGTCCGCACTATTTTTAAGTGAGTATTTTTGAGAGTAATTTCTGAGACTGAAAGTCTCAGAAGTTATCTGTAATATAGTCTCCTTTTTACAGAACAGGGTTGTTAGCCCTGTGCCTAACCTCTAACCTGGAGGGCCCTACCCTTTGACCTGTCTGGCATGTGTGGCCCTACCAGAAGTACAATACTCCAGTTGGCATAGCTCTCTGGATTGCTGGGATATGCAAACAACCACACCACGATAGCGTAGTGATCCCACAAGGGTGAAGAAGATATTTAAAGGAAGCAAAATACTTATGCTTAGTGCTGGGGAAAATTAACTAGTGCCTAAAAGCTGTTCTCAATTTGATGTTCTAGAAATAATATTGCTGAAGCAAAGTGATCAGCAGCAAATCTTCCAATGCTAACTGAATTAACACAATCAAAGAAGCACCCAGGTCATGAGAATTTAAAAGGAAATGGTCATCTATCACTTGAAAATTATCTTGATGGTTAAAAAAATTATTCTAACAAGACACACTACAGGAACTGTCTGGTGACCAGTGAGAACAACATTTACTTCTACATTGTATAATATATGTTGGCAGTGAGGCATAACATTATTTTTCCTTAAAATTATAATAAATATCACTTCTTCAGTTGAAGTAATAACGACAGCTTGGTGGTCTGAGTTAAGGCTGGTTTTCAAATGCCAGAAAATCCCAGCAAATTGGGGATTTCATTGTATCCTGATGGTCCCAGATGTAATGTTCCTGCCGTTATTGAATAGAAGTGTCACGGCTACTACATGTACTTTGCACTTGGACCACTGGCAGTGTTTGTATCAGGGACACCAAGGTTTCCATCATCATTCTTTGTTGTACAACTCCAGTTAATCACAAACTTTTAATAATGTTAATTTCTTTTCTCCTAGGGAGCCACCTTACCTCATGAAACAAAAAACATCCGAAGCCAAGAAGACGCTGGAAACATGGAAGGAATCCTACTTTGACGTGCGAGCCAAGATAGAAGCTTCAGGCAGAGATGCCAGATGGGAGTTTGACAGAAAACGCTTGTTTGAGAGGACAGACCACATGGCCTCAATCTGCGAAGATTTGAAGGAGGTGGCAACAGTGATGGAAGAGTTCTATAACATCTTTGGACCTGAACTAAAGGCAGTGACTGGAGACCCCAAGCGTATTGAGGATGTGTTAAAGAGGGTTGACGGACTTGTGAAACCCATTGAAAATGTAAGTTCTAGATGTTCAGTAGTCTCTTTGTGCCCAGCGGTGACACTTTATTTCTATTTGGAAATTGGAAATAAAAGTGCATTCCACAGGGCAGTCACACCACTTCACACCCGACTCCCCTTATATGCCATTATTTTACACATTAGGTGCAACAGTCTGATCTTTGAAGCGTTTCCATTTGCTAGGTTGGATTTGATGCCTTTAGTCTTAGGCATGCTGCAAGTTGGCGCAATGTTATGGACTGGTTCCACAGAGAAGTGACAGCCATTGAAAACGAAGCAAGACACTTCATTGATGACTCATTCAAGACACTGAGATCTGCAGAGGGAGCTTTTGACATGCTGTTAAACTTTAGACACATCAGATCTCGTGAAGCTATTAACTCGCAAATGATGAAGAAGTTTAATGACATCCTGGTGCAGTTTGGAAAAGAGGTGTGCTTAAGAATGTGTGAATTCACAGTGTAATTTAACCTCTAGACTAGGCAGGAACCTTCACGTACATGTACATTTAATCATCATTTGGGAGAATTAATTTTTTGCTTTGTTCCTTCACTAAATTATTAAAAACTAGGCATTGTATAAATTATTGCAATTCCTGAGTTTTGATTGAGCTCATAAATTATACCGTGGACCACAAATATGGTGCACATAGGTTTAGACTTCAGCATTGAACACCCGGAGAGCTCAAATAACGATTGTAATTCTTTGGGTGTTTTTAATAAAACAATTATTCCACTCGCACTTAGCTTGTTGGATATGAGGTAGATATATAGCCAACTCAAATCCAGTGCATGCTCATGGAATATTACATGTACATACACACACATGTATACCATAACCAGAACCACTTAGACAAGGAAAACCAAATACCTATAGAGCAGAATAGAGAATTCTTGAAATTGAAGTGTTGTTGTAAGTTGTAAAATAATGCACCATAAGAATATTCTTTGTTTCAATATTGCACCACCACTATGCACATAAACCAGTATTTTATGTAATACATGTATTTGGCATATACCTTTCTAATTAACTCAAGAGATGGCTTATACTGTTTCTTAACATTGAAACTCTTAACTTTTTAATTCCTGTTTAATTTGATGATTGGCTCTTCTTTTGAATTTTCACCCTCATTGTGGGAGGCAATTATATTTTCATCAGGTGGGAATAGAATTACATTGTCCCGACCATTATGTATGTAAACCATAAAATTTGCTTGAGATACAAGTCCATGTGTGCATATTTTATCATCGTAGGTGGATGCAATGTATACGTTGTTCAAAGCCAATGCTGATAAACCACCAATCTTCAAGAATCAGCCTCCAGTAGCTGGGGCCATCAGCTGGGAACGTTCTCTTTTCCTTCGAATAAAACACACCATCTTGAGATTTCAAGAGATGGAAGACATGCTGAACTCAGAGCAAGGGAAACTGGTAAGACCTGAATGTAGTGATGCATCTTCTACAAACAGCCTACCTCAAGAAATGTTGTGGGGAGGGAGGTGGCCTAATACATGTAGTTAGCAGGTTTAGATGTTGGTGGGGATTCAGGGCTTGACAAAACCCCCTCCCAGTCATCCGGGACAAGTACATGTAGATTTTCCTGCCAGGCAAGTAACTTTTTTGAGAGTTACTTTCCACATGGTAAGGTAAAGTTAAGTCTGCATACAAGCCTAGGTGCCCATCAGGCCGGAGCACATCCCAGTTTCTGTAGCATGAAGTGATTGGAGTATTTCTACTCCCCCCTGGATGGGATGCTAGTCCATTGCAGGGTTAACCCCAGCAGTAAATTTGCCGGTACCCATTTATACACCTGGGTGGAGAGAGGCACTTTGAGAGTAAAGTGTCTTGCCCAAGAACACAACACAATGACCCCCGCCAGGGCTCGAACCCGGACTGCCCGATCCAGAGTCCAGTGCCTAACCATAAGGCCACCGTGACTCCCACTTGCCCTCATGGGCAAGCTGTGATTCAAGTTTTTTTTTGGGATTCTAGTGTTGTGTTGTGTTCTTTGGCAAGGTACCTCCGGTGTGTCTCTCTCTTCCATGAGTAGAGTAAGAGTAGAAAAAAGCAAACTGTTAGATAGACCAACCTGGCAAAATGGGGTGGGGTTAACCTGGCATTGGACTAGGAGTAGCAGCAGTACTCCTTATGTTTAATGGTGGGTAATAATAATAAGTATTTCATTTGCTCATCATTTGTTCCCTCTTTGTTTAAGGCAAGCAAGAAGTATCTTAGCGTGGCTCGGCAAATGAAGGAGTACGAAGACAGAAAATACGAAGCATGGAAGGAACAGGTTGAAGCCAATCTTCTGATCTATCTCAAGAAGAATCTGCTGACTAAACCCTCAGCCAGCTCTGCCACTACTCACAGAAGTGTTGCTGATGAAGGTGCAAGCTCTGAGGATGCTTCAGGAAGCCTGGCCGTGGCTGTGCAATCTCAAGGTAAAGTGAAGTTCTTTTGTTTCGTTGTTCACAAACAATGTTAAGGGTGGAAGTTTTAAATTATTATGCCATAATCCTAGACTTACCAAGATGCCAAGACCTCAATGTTTGTAAATGTTCAAGACTACACCACTTGAAGTCTTACAAATTTGGTTTTAAACCCATCTGATGGGTGTTGACTGGTGCTATAAACTCAAGTGTTACCGGTATATTTGAAGTAAAAAATTATCTCGTAATAATTTCGTTGCTTATACATTACATTTTGTTCCTGGAGTTATTTATTGGAAGTTTTTAAAAACAATATAAATGTATCACTGCCAAGTTTTTGTAAATGGGATTTTGAGATACAATGCAATTGTAACAGCCCAAAATTCTAGAACCCTCTGCCATTTTTAAATGTAAAATTTGGAAGGTTTAACTAAATTTGTTTGCTCAAGATGTAATACATGTATTTTCTTTTCATTGTATTGTATGTGGGTCTATGTGGGAGGGATTTAGCTTAATGGCTAGTGCATTGGACACCAGCTGAGATCAAGCACTCTGAATTTGGGCTTCAGACCCTTTCACTTTGTTGTGTAATACGTTTTATGCCTCTCTCTCCGCCCAAGATTATAAATGGGTGCCAGAATGCTGGGAAGTAACCTGCAGTGTACTAGCATTCCACACAGGGGGAGTGTACAACAACATGTAGCATTACTCCCAGCCACGTCCTGCTAAGTACAGAATTCAGAGTTAAGCACGCACCTGGAGCTGTGAGCCACTTGGTCTTTATAGGCTTAACTTTTTCTTCCTTTGTTGTGTGTAAAAGTATTTAAGTCGTACATGGCAAGTTAATAACGATGAATAAAAAGGGACCATTCAGCACCCCCACACTATAACTGTTGTTGTCGTTTTATTTCAGCCTCACATCCCAACTTACAGTACATAGCAGATTTTGCACCAGAGTTAGGATTGATCATTATGGAGACCAAATACCTTGAACAGCTTGGTTTCCAGGTTCCTGAACTGGCCAGAAATGTTGCTTTGCAGGTGTGTCATCAAAACTGTTGTGGTAATATTATGTGAATTATTCTTGCAGATGCATTTAGTGGTACAGTGGATCCTGACAGGAAACTTAGAAACAGTGAATAGGGGTGGGGTGGTGTGTGTGTGTGTGGAGGGGGGTAGCAGTTGTGGTGAGAGCGTAACTTCAAGGCATGGGCACGACAACCTAGGAAAATTTTAAAATCATGTGATAAGATTAAAACTTTTTCCAGGGGGAAGGGGCAGGGCAATGTGCCTGTGGCATGGCATGTACACGCATACTTCCACTAAAGGAAATTCCATTTCTAAAGGTAGATAGCTCTTACACTCACTCATGGCCCCTTTCACACATGACAGCTGCATGTACATTTGAGAAGACACCTCTCACAAATGGACAATTATTATTGGTTCCAAGGGGCCACTTGTGGAATTATTCAATAGCAATCTGCAGTCAGCGATGGACTGTACCGGCATTCTTTGTTGCCATTAGGAATCAATATGGGTTTCTGCTGCTGGCTATACATTTAGTTTGCATATGCACAGTATATTCTTGTTGTTCATGCAGTATGAGGTTTGTTTTTAAAATTTGCTACCCAAGTGTAAATTTTGCGAAGTCAGCTTGACTAAATTGATTTTTTTATATTAATTGAGTGCATGTTATATCACATTACCAGGAAGAGAAGTACATTAAATATGTGGATGGTCTGAAACTGATGTTGGATAGGTACCACACTGTTCTTGGAAGTCTCAATGTTGCAGAGGTATGTGTATTGTATTTACAAATTAAACCAGTACTAGCTCATTTAAAGTCAGTTGGTGTCAACTCAAACTATTAAGGCATGCAATGCGTGCAAAGGGCTATGAAGTGCAGCTCTTTGCACACATTATGGGCCTCTAATAATAGGACACAGCCTCTCCAGCCTCTGCCCCCTCCCTCCTTTAAGGTTGATAAATGACTTGTGACAACACATGAGGGTGAGGCATATACATTGTAGACATAAATGGATGTCTTCTCATCGTAACAGTGACTCATGTAATAAAATTGTGACATGGATTTAACCTGTTGATTGGTTTCGCAAAGAACTAACCAATAAAGACATTGTGTTATTTTTAACTTGCTTCTTTCTTTAATACATTATTTGTTTCACAGACACAACTTCTGGAAGATCACATCAAGGAATTAAAACGAGTTCTAAAACCAGGGGCAAAGAGATTAAATTGGAATTCACTTGGAATCAGTGACTACATCACAAGATGTGGACAGGTAGATGAAAGTTATGTCTTGTCATTAAGTATTTTTGCACTACAATTTGTTTGACTGTCACACTGTTTAAGACCACACTTTGATCATGTAATGCTGTTTTTCATGACATTATACCGTAGGTTGCTTTTACAGGCCGGGCTAGCTAGGTCTAGTGTATATGATGTTGTAGATTAAATTGGTTTTCAGGTTAAATCTGTTTCCAACCAGCATTAATCTGCTTCACCTGAAAATAACATTTCTACAATGACATAAAATAACTTGAATTCATTAAAAGGAAGTCAAATAAATTGTTATTTTCAGGTTGAAACAGATTAGCCTAGGTTGGAAACAGATTTAACCTGAAAACTTATTTAACCCACAACAAATACATAATCCCACACACCACAAATAATTTCAGTTTTGAGCAGCATATGTAGCATGATCACACTAATTCATTTGTAAATACTGTACACTGTATGTCAACAGGCAATCAGCAAGTTTGAATCACTTGTGAATCAAATCCAGAAGAATGCTAAAGACATCAACAGCCGTCTGGAGATGATAGAGAACACAGTGTTGTTCAAGCATCCACCACCCAAGATAGGAGGGATGTTACCTGATGCTAAGGTAATGAGTTTGTTGACATGATTATATTTTGTCTTACTCTATTGGTAGAGACATAGGTTATTGCTTAAGTCTGGTTTCTGCAGCTAGAAGTATTGCTCTCCTTTGAGTGGAATGCCCAGAGTATTTTTGTCTTCTACTCTTGTCCTATCAATATTTTATGGCTACTCACCATTTACATGTATACGCCTACATGTAGATGGATAGAGACACAGCAAGATTAAATATTTGTTCCCAAGAACATAACACAAAGCTGATCTCACGTTTACTGAGTATATAAGGTTTTGAGTAATATCTAATAATGAGAACTGCTTGTAAATAGTATATTGTTAGTGAGCAATATCGTAATTTGTTAATGTAGTATATATCTTTCAAATAGTTGTAATTAATCTATATGTAGTGTTTCGTTTAATGTAAAGCATTATTGTGTGAGCGTAAAATTGTATTTTGTTAGTGTAAGCAACTCTTTTGTCAGTATGTATGTAATGTCCTTTTGTTTGCATCAATTAAAAAAAAGCTGATCTCAGCAATATCAGAAACCCATAAGGGCTGAAATTCGTTTTGTAAAAAGTGTTTGCACATTAATTTTGTTTCCATTAAGTACCATATTTGGAAAATCAACAGAAAAAATCAACCAATCAAAATTACAATATTTGGATTAAATTCACAGCGCATGCTAGCTTGTGCTACATGTAAATGGCATAATCTTGTTTTTGAACAAGCTTGGCTGAATAAAGTTCAATTTTGTTAAATTCTTCTGTTTCATCATCATTCAGTATTCTGGAGAACTTCACTTGGATACTCTTTCAGTAGTTTTTTTTCTTAATTTTTTATCATTGTAAAGCGCCTAGAGCAGGCATGGATAGGCGCTATATAAATATTTATTTATTAATGAATTTCTCTAGTTTCTGTAAGTGATTGATGATGTTGAGGTCAGAATTCAAGTAACTTACTGCAAAACTGAAAATGTTGTTATGTGTGTCATTATGTGCATTAAGTATTCGCATACAAACTCTTAGTGTTTCCAAACATGGTACTTGGCAAAACTGAATATTCAAACGCTGTGAGAGTGTGTTACACGTTTCAGTCCCTTATAAGTTTCTGACAATATACAATGTAATAATAAAATTTGCATCATTTCAGCTAGATTAGGTGATGGTGATACAACAACAAGGTTTATTAATGAACTGCAAAATTACCAGTTACTACTTAAACAATAAATGAATTAAAAATACATGCAGTTGCTGGTCACCCAAAATAAGTAAAAAGCTAAACTAGTTGGGTGACCACATTTATTAATTTAAGGACGTTCGCGCTTATTGTTTATGCGCATCCTTACTGCGCACGTAATTCCTGTCGCAACGCTACGCCACGTCATGCATCGAGCGCGCGCGCGCTGAGGAAACTTTCCAACCAAATATAGGGAGAGTAGCCGTTGCGATAACTTCGCTTGCAGTTTGCTCGCTTAAATGGTCGGTGACCCCTACTTTTTTCTTAACAGATCACTTTTGTTAATGATTATCTACGTTTTGTGAGAAAATGAAAAAAATCTATCGATTAAAAGGTTGATTTTTTTGCCCCACGCACGTTCGAATTCCGCTTTTTGATCTTTTCGTTTTGTCGTACGACGGGTTCAAATGCCTCTTCCAGGGCTAAGTTTTGCATAAAAGATGGCAACACTTAAAATTATTTACGCAACAGACGCACTTCTTCAAAATATCACCAAGATCGTTTGCCTCCGTTTTCTCATCATCGATAATTTAAACTACAAACCTTGAAAGCCGTGCGAAATTATGTGCGCCAATTTTTCAAAATCAGGGTAGTTTTCTACAGACTTTATCTCTGAAACGAAGTTGGTTACCCCCACTTTTTTTTGTATTTCTGACACAAGTAACTCATTATCCGTCCTCAGTAAAAATTTTAGAAAAATCTATCGACTAGAAAATTTTCGCGCGAACGTCCTTAAAGTAAATATATGGTCAGAAAAGAGGCATTTTTCATGTGATGAGGATGTCTCATGTCTGACAGTGTGTCCAAGGTTGTAGTTCAAGTTGTTGTTGTGCAGTGAACTTACAATTTTTTTTTGAGATTTTAAATGTGCCCTGTGGTTTTTCCAGGAGTTCTTTGAATACCTTGAGAAAGCACGAGCTTTGGAGCTTGACAACTTGGCCAGGAAATACAGAGCAATTGGTCCGCTGCTGACAAAGATGGAAGGACTTGTAGTGCACACCAACACAGGCCGATCAACCAAACTACAACCTTACTACGCTTACTGGGAGAACGCGGTTTATGAAGCCCTCACCAAGGTTACACAGAAAGATTTTTTTCCTTTCTTTAATTCTTGTACATGTATGTACATTAACAGGCCTGGGATTTTTGGCTAATATATTTACTCCCAAAAATGCTCAAAAATGTAAAATTAAAAAAATAATAATATATATCAAGTTATATGTCTAAAATAACATTTGTGCAGTATATTGACATCAAACAGTATAAGTGCTACTCAATGGCTTTCATTTCAAAGGTAATACACCATTGTTTCATCCGCTAAAATTCTACAGTATAATAAACAGTGCCACAGGGAAGACCTGCTCCAAAGTTTTAATTTGAATGGTCACTCACTAGGGTTTTATTCAAAGATTTAACTAGCTGAATAAGTTAAGCTTTGACTCTGCAGTGGAGATCATTAAAGATTATGTCTGAACAGTTTTGTAAATTTACTGAATTGTATTTCCCTGATTGCAGATGGTGACTAAGAACTTGCAGCAGTTTAATCAGCAGCTCCATGCACGCCAGCCATTGTTCCAGATAGAGACAGTACTGTCTGCACCAGAGATTGTCTTGTCTCCTCCTGCAAATGAGATCTACAAGTTAATCATGCAGTCCATTCGAGACATGGTCGAGGGGTAAGCTAAACATTTAACCTGCCCTTTCTGTTATTATATATTGTTCAGGTAGTATTAATAGTAAAATTCTGATAATACAGATGTAGCCTCCCTCCTCCTAGCTTGCTTCTGAGCTCAATAATATTACTATTTGCCCAAAGTTTTCAGGATAGACTGAGATAAGGTTTTGCAAAGTCCACGGAATTTTTCAATTGTTGCTCTGTTTGTCCACACAGGACACGGATGTTTGTCCGCTGGATGCACGGCACGTGCATTGAGACTCCACCCCAGCATGCTGAAGGTGAAGACGAGCCAGTGGTGTTCAGTTTCTTCACGGACATCTCATCTAATCCTGCCATCATAGACATGGTGACCACTCTGTCCAAGAGTGTGCAAAACACTCTGGGAATGCTGAACAAATACTTGACTCGCTGGAGGAGGTACAGACTACTCTGGAAACTTGACAAGGTTTGTTCTGATGATTGAATGATAAGTTAAATAACCTGGGGGAAACAGACACCAGTTGTTGATCGAGTGGATAACACTGCCCACCAGTGGATAATGAAACTATCTCAGCGTTGTCCATCCTTTGTACAACTAAGCCCAGATTAGACTCTTCACAGTCCTCTATTTTCTTGTATTTTCCTGTGATCGTTGAATGCATGAAAAGAATTACGAGAGAACTGGACGCCAGCGCAAAACAGGAGGCACCCTCCCCCCCCCCCCCCTTGTGCTTCGCATTTGTGCTCACTTTGCTCGCTGTTTATCTCACGTTCTGTTGCATTGAAAAATAAAAGAAAAGAAAAGGCTGTGTCCTTCCTTGCATGCCTGATTCTTTTAAAGACGTCTGAGATTTGACTCGGAGAAAGTTGCACAGTGATGACTTACACGTGCCAAGCATCTCGGATTGGGTGCTGGTCAGTTTTAAATTTTCATGTTTATTTTTAACAACCAATCCTAAATACAACATGGTTTTCTTGTTCTTTTATTCCCTCTCTCAGGTATTTGGTAATTCTCGTTTTTGTATTCAACTTTCTTGCTTGTTACCTTTTTAAATAGAGTAACATGGTGGAGAAGTTTGCCCAGAAGAAGCCAACATGTATTGCATACGATGAAAAGCTTCAGTTCTACTCAAATTTAGTCATTGAGGTAAGAAGGTCACCGTTGTTCCGTTGTTCAATGAATGTCAGACTTAAACTTGTTATGGATTTTTTTAATAACTATACTATAAATATTATAAATAAATAAAATAAAATAAATAAATCAACTATGTTTAACGAGGGTAGCACATAACAGTCTCGCGACTGACAAACCTGTGGCCCTTGAATTCCCGATCGAATTGAAATTTGGAAGTGTTGGTTTTTGTGGAGGGAGGAAAACCGGAGAACCCGGAGAAAAACCCTCGGAGCAGGGACGAGAACCAACAACAAACTCAACCCACATATGACGCCGGGTCCGGGAATCGAACCCGGGCCACATTGGTGGGAAGCGAGCGCTCTCACCACTGCGCCGTCCCTGCTCCCCTAAATTGACATGCATTCATTGCACATGAATAACAAAAGACCTTTACTTGCACTTTTTGGTGTTCTTAGACTGTGAGAAGTCCCTTGTTTCTCTGAGTTCATCCAGCAAGAATTACCCCCCCCCCTCCAATTACAAAAAAGACATCGATAGTAGAAATTGTTGCATAAAAACAGGAGAAAACACTCTTTTCAGCTACTTGCTCGCAAAATAAGAGAAACGAAGGAACTGATCTTAATCTGTGGTGTTTTAAATTCATGTATTCTTTTCTCCTTGATGGAAATTTAATTTTAATTAAAATAGAAACATGACTTGTTTTAAGATCGAAACATATCAAAAGACTTTTGCAGACAGAGAAAATATTACGTTAAATGATATTTTGTGATATTTCTGATCAGGTTGGGAACCAGGTGATGATGAAGGATGTGGATTTTGTTCGTCTTAACCTTGATCCACTGGCGACAACCATTCAAGCAAATGCAAGAGCTTGGGTTAAGGAACTGGGCAAGTTTTTGAACGAATCAGCAAGAGAAGATCTGAACGCGCTTAAAGGAGAAATTGAGGTACTTCACAACATTGATGGCGGAACTTTTATATTCCGTAAAATCTCAAATATTAGTCTCCCTTGCTCAGAAAATATATGTACTGAAGTCTTAACTTTATTACACACCTATGAAAAAGTTACTTATGAGAGCGCGTATTGACATGATGTGTTCGATCGTTACCATAGAGTGTTGCGTAAGGTCTTCACTTAGTTGCCTTAAGGACGTTCGCGCGAAAATTTTCTAGTCGATAGATTTTTCTAAATTTTTTACTGAGGACGGATAATGAGTTACTTGTCTCAGAAATACAAAAAAAAGTGGGGGTCACCGACTTCGTTTCAGAGATAAAGTCTGTAGAAAACTACCCTGATTTTCAAAAATTGGCGCACGTAATTTCGCACGGCTTTCAAGGTTTGTAGTTTAAATTATCGATGATGAGAAAACGGAGGCAAATGATCTTGGTGATATTTTGAAGAAGTACGTCTGTTGCGTAAATAATTTTAAGTGTTGCCATCTTTTATGCAAAACTTAGCCCTGGAAGAGGCATTTGAACCCGTCGTACGACAAAACGAAAAGATCAAAAAGCGGAATTCGAACGTGCGTGGGGCAAAAAAAATCAACCTTTTAATCGATAGATTTTTTTCATTTTCTCACAAAACGTAGATAATCGTTAACAAAAGTGATCTGTCAAGAAAAAAGTAGGGGTCACCGACCATTTAAGCAGGCAAACTGCAAGCGAAGTTATCGCAACGGCCACTCACCCTATATGTGGTTGGAAAGTTTCCTCAGCGCGCGCGCTCGATGCATGACGTGGCGTAGCGTCGCGACAGGAATTACGTGCGCAGTAAGGATGCGCATAAACAATTAGCGCGAACGTCCTAAGGCGGGTTACACCTGAAGCCCGTTTTCCTACCGCTAAACTTGGGTTTAATGCGAATATCTCGTCCGCGTTTCAAGTAGTCCAGAAACTCTATGCTCATTTCACAAAGCTTATATGTTTAGCGGGGTTTTGTAAATTTTTGAATGATTTTTGGGAATGTTTGGGAAGAGATAGTTTTTCTCAAAGGATTAGTTAAATTTTGAGAAATAAGAAATATTAAAGATTTAATGGGATTTTAAAATTAGAATTTGAAGTTAAAAATTAGTAGATGGACACCCATGAATAGTATGCCTTACATAAAAAAATATGAGACAGTGGAGGTGTGACTTTCTTTCTATTAATTTGTTACCTGCAGGGTTTAACAGAGGATCTCAAGCGGCCACCTGACACCCTAGAAGACTTGAAATTTGTCCTGCGTGTGATTGCAGACATCAGAGACAAATCACTTGATGTGGAACTTCGCTATGTTGACTTACAGGAGAGATATCGGACACTGCTCATGTATGAAATCGAGGTAAGAGAAAAAAAGTACACCACGCACGTAGAATCTCTCACAACCCCAGAAAATGGAACTGGTATAGCTATAGTGGGAAAGAGATATTAATATTGTTTCTCTTTTGTCCCTTATGTCCACGCTTTGTACCTTTTTTCTCCAGTCCACCAGGCACTTGCTTTGTGTTGATTTGTAATCAAAAGTTCAAGAGAATTTAGTCATTTTACCTGCATGTAGTTTTTTTTTACTTGATCGTTATCCTGTCTCTAAAAATTGGCTGGGCCTAAAGTTTATCAGGGAATAAAATTCATTAATTCATTCACAGCGACTGCCAAAATATTTTTGGTGAACTAAAACCAAAACCAGTTTGCTGCGAGGCAAACTCGTGGCTGCAATTTTCAGGGAAGAAGTTTCTAAGCAGCCTGTATGACACTTGCCAGCAGAGCTGGATCTGTCCCCCTGCTTGTAGTGGCGGATCCAGGGGAGCCCCCCCTTATTTTTTCCGCTAAAGCGCATTTTCTTTGATCTACCGGAATTATCTTTGCAGAATTCAACAAGCCAGTGTAGTAGCTTGAATCAGAGTTAGGTCTCCAATTGCTTGAATAACCATGTACCATATCGCTGATCATATTTGGTGTGTGTTTCAATGAAGGTTCCTGAGAGCGAGTTGGAGTTATCTACCAACATCACTCAAGCCTGGGACGATCTTTTCCTGGAATCTCGCAGGGTGGATGCAAGCTTGGTTTCTGTAAAGAAGAAATTCACTGAAGTAAGTCATCTACATTGTGATGGTTGTACACAAGTTTTAAAAAATGTTTGACAGACCTAGAGTTAGCTGACTGTTATTTATTCTTCTTCCTTATCCCGACCTGGCTTCAGGCATATGTGGGCTGAGTTTGTTGTTGGTTCTCGTCCTTGCTCCAAGGGTTTTTCCTCGAGTTCTCCGGTTTTCCGCCGTCCACAGCAATGAACACTTGTAAATTCCAATTTGATCTTGGAAACAGTGGATGAAACGCCATGTTGTGGATATGCCTCTGTAAATTCCCTTTATTTTAAAGCAATTTTGAATGAAAGCTTTTAAAATCACTGAGTGTATCCTCTGGTAGTTTACTGTTTTGGAAACAAAAGGTCTTTGCCCGTCTAGGCATGCAGAGGATAGGTGTTTTGGTAATAGTATAACATTATAGCTGCTTTTTGTTTGTTTATGTTTGAGAACTGAGGCATAATAACAATTTTTTTAACAATCTGTTTTGTCTAGATTACTCAAGATCAAGTGACTGACTTCTCCAAAGACATCTCCAAGTTCAAAGAAAGCTTTATCAATGAAGGGCCAAGTTCCATCGGCACTGATCTGGATGCAGGTAAAATTCTGTGAATTCCTTCTTACAACATTGAGCCGCTGTAACAAGTTCTAACATTTCTTAGTAGACACTCAAGTATGTTCTATTGGAATTCCGTGAATCTGATTGGTTCTCCCACCGTTTTCTTGTCATAGAACACAATTGCGGGTACTTTTCTCTTTAAATGGGAACATTGTCCCTTGTTTTCTTTAGATTATGAGCTCCACGACTGCGAGCGCTTTGCTCTGAAAGGGGAAGATTGTCCTTTGTTTCCTTAAGAAACATAAAATTGTAACTTTGGACTGCAATGATCTGCTAAAATAATTATACTACTCGCCCTTGTTTCCTGTTAGCGATAGTCCTCGGTTGCGCAACATTGCATGACTGTTCGCTCATAGACATTCGGGCTCATAGGGTAGATGTTAATTTGAGAGTTTGCGTGTCTGTGCATAGATATAAAATTCAGTCACGTTTTTCTTTTAGGTGTGGAATTACTGAAGAGATTCAAAGAAGAGTTTGCTAATTTTGAAAAAGAACGGCAAGAGCTGGCAAATGCTGAGAAACTGTTTGGTCTTTCTATCACCTTGTATCCTGAGCTGCTTGACATGGAGAAAGAGTTGAAAGGATTGGATCAGATCTTTTCTATTTACGAGAATCAAAAGGCAAGTAACTTTATAAGTAAGCGCGGGCCAAACGAGGATGAGAGTTAGTAAGGGTTGACTCTCATGAAAGTTTTCGTCAACTCTTATTGACTATCGTCAATTCGGGCCAAACGAGAGAGAGAACGAAATTGCTTGTACGCTAAGAAGATCATTTCACATTACACTTTGTTGTGATACAATATAATTGTTTCAATAGTCTCGTGCTTTAAAGTCTGACTCCTTAGGCGACAGTTTCTTCATAACATTATTATTACATTACGATGTTCAGTCCAAGAAAGTCACCACACTTTAGAAAGTAGCGGTCTAAAAACGTTGCTGAATCCGAAAATCTGTGTATCTCATTCTGTGTACTTTTTGATTGGCTTTAACCATTACTTTCGGTTTGGTTTTACGACACTCAATTGAAAACTGCATTATATGGAGAGTAATAGCTATTTCGTATGAAGGTGGAACACATTTTCATATGAATGGTTTTGCACGTAGACTCGTTTTGAAACAGAGGCAAAGGGTAACTCGGAAATGGCCTATTTGGTGTGTGAAATATTATTTTAACTTGGTATTAAGTTTTCTTTGAATGTATTCAACAGGCGGCTCGTGATGAATGGGCCAACACATTGTGGGCGAATCTTGATGTGTCAGTATTATCAGACGGTATTGACGGCTTCATCAAACAGCTCAAGAGACTTCCCAGGGAGGTCAAGGCTCTACCGCTATGTCATGTGCTAGAAGAGAAAATGAAGGAGTTTAAGAACTCTATTCCTCTCTTCTCTGATTTGAAAAATGAGGCTCTGAGGGAACGGTAAGTTATAGTCATTTCATGGATGAAACCCACGCGTGTGACAGCTTTTGAGCAGTACTTTCATGTGGTACTGTTTGAAGCCCTAGTTTGTGACCATTCAAATGAAAGCTATTGAGCAGTACTTTCATGTGGTACTGTTTGTTATGCTGTACAAGGTGGTTCTAACTTTTAAGTCTATGGATGTCAAACCTTACTGAGTTACTGAGCAGTACTTTCATGTGGTACTGCTTATGATACTGTAAAAAGTAGTTGAAGTCTTTGATTAAAACCTTTGTGTGTAGACATTCAAATGAAAGCTATTGAGCAGTACTTTCATATGGTACTGTTTATTTTGCTTGACAAGGTGGTTCTAACTTTTAAGTCTGTGGATGAAACGCTAATGTGTGACCACTTAAATGAAAGCTTATGAGCAGTCATGTGGTACTGTTTATTATGCTGTACAAGGTGGTTCTAACTTTTTATTTTGTGGATGAAACCCTAAAGTGTGACCATGTAAAGCAGCATGTTCCTGCTGTTTCTTCTCAAGTTTTTCCCAAGTAAATATTTTAGAAAAGTAGACAAGTTTTAATTTTGATGCTCATTGGTGGTTAATTGGTTGTAAGGAAAATGAAAATAAAAGACTAGGTTGTGGTACTGTTGGCATTTTTGTATCTTTCAGCAGTATAGTGATAGTTTATTACTGTTAAATGACGACTCAATCGTATGGTTTTTTTTTTCAAAATAGCCATTGGAAGAAGCTTATGGAAATGACGGGTATGAAGTTTGACCTGAATCCTGACACCTTCACCCTCCAGAACATGTTCGCCATGGAACTACACAAGTTCCAGGATGTGATCGGTGACATCACGGCCAGTGCCACTAAGGAGCTTGGGATCGAGAAAGGCATCAGCGAAGTGGCAGACACATGGGGAGCCATGAAATTCACTGTGTCTAAATTTATGAAGGGGACACAGGAGAGAGGCTTCATTTTAGGTGCTGTGGATGAAATCTTGCAGATCCTGGATGATAATGCTATGAATCTGCAGAGCATGTCGGCGTCACGGTTCGTTGGACCTTTCCTGGAAACGGTTAACAAATGGGAGAAGAGTTTGTCGCACATTGGTGAAGTGGTCGAGGTGAAAATGATTGCTTGTTGTTTTTGTGACCTTTGCTACCAAAAGAGCCTCACCTATTTAGCAGACGAAAGTGTTGTGGTAATTGACTGAACTACACGCAAAACGTTATTAATGTGGTCAGGCCAAAATGTGGTACACGGTCTAGGTATCTGAAAGTAGCGGCGATAAAAAAATGCTTCCAAATCTGAAAGCAGCGAGGGTTGTAACTTCCGGAACTTTAAATAAATAATTTGGTTTTTCTTTTCATTAGCGACGATAACGTTGCAATTGTATCCAGGTTTGCTTACAGTCCGCGCTCAATAAGTATATATTACAAACCATTACTTTTTTGTGTTCATCGGATGTAAAACTAACAAGACGTATTAGGTTGTTTTCATGTCAGCACTGAAGATTCAGAGTAAATGATGTAATGTTTCTAGGTGTGGATGGTTGTACAGAGAAAGTGGATGTACCTGGAAAGTATCTTCATTGGTGGTGATATCCGGGCACAGCTTCCTGAAGAGGCCAAGAAATTTGACGACATTGACAAAACATTCAAAAAGGTTTGTGAAATCTCATGCCGTAAGGAGAGGGGGGAGGGGGGTACAGGGGGGTCTGAACCTCCCACTTCCCGCCCCTTTCCGTAGTGGTTCCCCCCAAATTTCTATTGCTTAATATAATGAAATGTTTCACCTGGTTCCCACCGCCTTGGGACTCCCGCTTCTCGCCCTTTCTTCTCCCACCACCCGCCCCTTTTCTCCCGGGCTCCTGCCTTCCTGTTCCCACTAAGGAGAGTTGTCTTCCTCGGAAGTCATTGGTAGTGCGAGGTACTGACAAAGGAAAGAACAAGTCTTAACGTTTTACAATCCTTGTTGAATTAGAACATTCTCGTTACTGAACTTGGGATTGATTGATTCGTCAACATCCAGTCCTTCAAGGGTTACCACTTACAGACTTTATCTTCTATGAATATTTGATATTTCTTTCTTTATCGAAGCTTAATCTATCTGTTAAGACTCTTAAAGACCATAAAAACAACCAAAACCTTTGTTTCTAGCTGTATGAAGGTTTTCTCTCCATGCTATTCCAATAACAAGAATTAATCCTTGCATGTGGCGGACCTTCTTTTGCTTATCTGAATTTTATTTCACTTTTGTTTTTGCTTCGTTCTCTTCTACGTTCATGCAATGTATTAATGTACACCTCTTCTTTCAGATCATGACCGATACCGCCAAGAATCCTAAAGTGTTAGAAGCTTGTCACGCTGCCAGTCGACTGGAACAACTTCAGATGTTAGTCGCTGGCTTGGAAAAGTGTCAAAAGAGTTTGAATGATTACCTAGACTCTAAGAGGAACGCCTTCCCGAGGTTCTTCTTCATCTCAGATGATGAATTGCTTTCTATTTTGGGCAGCCACGATCCTCAGTGTGTACAAGAACACATGATCAAGGTAATGTGCTTGATATAGTTAAGGAATACAAACTTGTTACAATAACGTTCCCAAATGAGCAAAAGTGAAGTGTGCATATTCCATAACCTTACTTGAGGAAAAGCACAATTTGTTTTGATTTTGGGTCTATCTGGATACCCTCGACAAACCCCTTTGGTTGGAAAACATAATATTGTCCGAGTTTATCAAACCAATTCCAGTCCCTAAGGACTCCACAATTTGTTGTGTAACACATCCTTCCCCGTTTGCGCGTACACTCGACATCTGTCGTGGATGGAAATCTTGTTTTCGAGAAGCAAAAGGATATGTTTCTGAATTTTTTCAGGCGCATTTTTCTTCCGCAGTAAATGTTACGTTTACGCGCATGTTTCCTCATTTCTGGTAACTTTGGGAAATGCAAAACACAGACAGACAAACAGACAGACAGACCGAGAGACAGACAGACAGACAGACAGACAGACAGACAGACAGGCAGGCAGACAATAAAGCGACATTTTTCTGTAAGTAAATCTTAATTGAGGAGACGATAAGAACAATCATGTTCTAAACATTTTTCTAGAAGATTGTTTATACATGCACACTTACATGTAAAACCATGTGGTTTGTCTGTTTTAGATGTTCGACAACATTGCCAAGCTGCGTTTTGAAGAAGGGACTGGTGAAGAAATGCTGGCCACTGCCATGCTCAGTAGCGAGGCAGAAATCATGGAATTCAGGCAGCCAGTGGCGGCCGAGGGACGAGTGGAGGACTGGATGACAAATGTGCTGAATGAGATGAGAAGGACTAACAGGCTCATTACCAAGGAAGCCATCTATAAATATGGCGGCGACATGTCCAGGTATGAACTCTCTCTTTTCTCAAGATTTAAATATATTCGACTCTGACATCATTTGGCCATACAAAGTCAAACTAATACGCAAAAGTTGAGATGGTATAACACTGTACTATCCTGATTTAAAAGTGATTTCCAGTCCGTACTGCACAGACAGGGTTTGTTTTCATTTTTGTTCTGAATTCCTTGATACCTTACAGTTCGCCTTACACTTCCGTCGGTAGTAAGTAGCCTCTCGTCTCGTCCCAGAGACCACGGACATTTCATAGAACAAAACACTCCAATGATTCAAATCTGATCAACCGTTCTCTTATACAATGAAAGAGAACTTCACATCGTCCACAGCTCAGTTTTAAATAATAAATAATAAATAAATAATTAACTTATATTGCGCAATTATCAATTTAAAATTTTCAATTGCGCATTACAAATTTAAAATTTAAATTCACAAGCTAAAAAAGTGAGGCGTAAAATGTATATAACATTTTACGTGTGTAATTGTTTTCAGAATTGATTGGATGATGTCGTATCAAGGAATGGTGGTGCTGGCTGGAAACCAAGTTTGGTGGACTTGGGAAGTGGAAGATGTGTTCCGTAAAGTGAAGAAAGGAGACAAAATGGGCATGAAAAACTACGCCAAGAAGATGCACAAACAGATTGGCGACCTTGTTCAAAAGGTGTGTTCACACTAAACACATTTCATTAAACTATAATTTAGCTACATTAAAGCGAAGCCTTTGATATTGGTAATTGCTCGTGCTTAATTTGGCATAGACGCATAGTACACGCTGACGCCGCTGCCCTTTTTCCTCACGGAAACGGTCAGTGGAATTGATTTTAGCGACACTTAAAAATTTTCGCTGTCATCGAAAGTTTTTCTACTAAAAGAAAAAGGAAGATTGCATTTCAGCACCCAGAATCTAACCCAGAACCTCTGTCATGCAAGTATCCCTCTCTCACCGCTACACTAACACCACCACGTTGATCCGCACCGATCTGGCACCGAACGTGCTTTACTTACTAACGGATCCTATTCTGTGTTGAATTCATGTTTAGGTTCGTCAACCAAATCTCACTAAAAATGACCGCAAGAAGTTCAACACAGTGCTGATTATTGAAGTTCATGCCCGAGACATTATTGATAGCTTTGTGCGCGACAGGTGAGAATGCATATGAACTGCAACTTAACGATCTCGCTTTGTCTCAAATCAGTCTCAGTTTATGTCGGCACTGATAGATTTTACAGGAAAGAAGAACTTTGAAACTAACATTTAAAATAAGGGGACCCTTCTCCTCGGAGGGAAAATAGTAAGGAGACTGAAGGGAGAAACATAGAACAAATTCAACTGCCAAGATTAGTAGTTCTAGAATTCAAACGACTGACTTCATGTGAAGTTGTAAGCTGGGATTTCCGGCTGTTGTTGGACGCCCACGAAGACATATAACTCGATAGAAGTACGGCAAATGTTTAATAAAACTGCATGGGCCTTGAAGTTGGCTGTAATCATGGGGTAACTATCCTGATTTGAACTACTGAACCTAGTGTTTTATTGCAAAAAAAGCCAATACTAACATAACATTTTCTACCAGCATCATGGACACGCGCGAGTTTGAGTGGGAGAGTCAGCTGCGGTTTTACTGGGATCAGCTGCCAGACGAGTTAATGGTCCGTCAGTGTACGGGAGAGTTTGGGTATGGGTACGAGTACATGGGACTGAACGGGAGACTTGTCATAACCCCCCTGACAGACAGAATCTACCTGACTATCTCACAGGTAAAACTTTGTTGTATTGAATAGATTTGATCCGTTGTTAGATGAAGGGGTGGGGGTGGGTAGGGGTAGATGGGAATATATTTTAGTTAACAACAGACTTGACTTTTACATATACACTGTATGATGAATATGATAAAAAAGCCGCCGTTGAGAATTTGAAGAGCTGGCGTTTCGGACATTACGCTTTGTCAGGGCAAATTAAGGTGTTGCGTGTTTGTGTTATGGTTCAGCAGTTTTACGCTTGGTACAATTTGGTATTTTCTTTTGTTCTGGTGTACATGGTAATGGTAATGAATAAAATTCAAAGCAAAATGACCAAATTTTAGCTATTAGAGAGATTAAGCTCGACGTTGTACGGCAAACGGCAACGCGAGCTTGCCTTTCATTTTGTTACCTTTTTATCGAATTCTAAAATAAATCCCTGAGAAAAATACGGAAAAAAATCACACATTCACAACAAACACAAATCTATTCATTTCCATGTACAAACACCACACAGCAGACGAGAGAAGTGGCATTTTCGCCGTGCGCGAGAAAAAAAAAAACGTCATTCTATAAGAGGAATCACGGCGGCAGAACAATTTCTGGCAATATATGATAAAATAACTTTATTAAATGAAAAGCCTGTGATCCTACGGGTTTGTAAGTTTTTTTTAATTGTTTTTTTGTTCTTCGTGTTTAAACTTGTCACTGTTAAATGTCATCTGAGTAAATAATTGTCATTTTTTACGAGAAAATCCTCGAAGACTTCGACGTTTTAGCACAAACTCTCCAAATATGGCGATGTCATCTTGCTGCCATCAGAATACATCATATTTCTTAGCAACAAGCCTGCCGAGAACTGCGGGCTCAGTCCATTTCTGAGCGACAGTTACTTGCTGTTCTGACTGAATTTTACTCGAATTGTATATTAGGCGTTGTCCATGTACCTTGGTGGCGCACCAGCTGGGCCTGCTGGTACAGGAAAAACAGAGACGGTCAAAGATCTGGCCAAAGCACTGGGATTACTGTGTGTCGTTACCAACTGCGGAGAGGGCATGGATTACAAGGTGAGTGACCGTCAAAATGGAAATTGTGTGACATAGTGTACTAGTGTGACACGATGAGGTTGCGTGATGAAGTTGTGAGGTATGTGAGTGTGAGGCTAGTGCGTGAATGTGTCCGATATTTTGTTTCGTGTTCACTGTTTGCTCAAGTAATGCTACATGAATTCTTATCATTGCCCCCCTTGAACGGAACCATGTTTATTCTGAATAGTTAAATCAGTTGGCGTGTTTGAAACTTGTTCAAGTTCAGAGCTATCTTGGGGCTTTTCTTCATCTTGTCTCTGAACAGAAGATTGAGCCCTTGAACGTCTTCATGTCCAAACTGACTGCAGCCAAAACATTTTGAGAAAATTGTGTAAAATATGTCTTTAACAAGATTTTAGTCTGTAAGTGGTTATTTTGTTATTTTTTTTTCGTCTCTAGTCCATCGGCAAGATCTTCTCGGGCTTGGCACAGTGTGGAGCGTGGGGCTGTTTCGACGAGTTCAACCGAATTGACGTGTCTGTGTTATCGGTTATCTCAACTCAAATCAAAACACTACAAAACTCCCTCAGCAATCATCTCAAGAGACTACAGGTGAATTTGAGTTGACTTAATAATAATAATCTTAAGGCATAGAGCTATTTTCGATTTAGTATCGTAAAACCAAAATCACTCTGATCAATCACAAGAGACACAGAAAATCCAGTGAACCAATCAAAACTCGTTAATACTTGTAGCCGGCGATAAGCGCGGGAAAACATGTGAGAGCAAGTCACGATTTGTTTTGGTTCCACTTTCTGATTGGTTGAGAAAGTGGCGCCACATCTTAAACCAGTCACTAAGTGTAGCAATACAAAACCAAAGCAAACGCGAATTAAATTCAACACTCAAGTGAAAATCGCTTCAGTCGTTAAGAGTGCTCTTTACCAAGTTAGCATGTGACGTGTTCATTTAATACAACTGCTTAGAAACTAGAATAATGAAAGAAGTTTCCTAAAATGATAATTTGTAGTTTATTTGTTTCTACGTGGTTTTGTTTAACTGTGACTTCTAGCATAAATATTTTGCTATGTCTTTTCATTGGCCATAACTGAAGCTATTAAATTGTGGGTTTCGTCGGGCTCTTTTATGTTTCGTGAATGTTCGACGTTCTTTCAAGAGCAGCGCCAGTTATTCATTGCATCCCGCTAACGTGATTATTTTCTTTCGACAGTTTGAAGGTACTGAGATAGCACTGGATGGTCGGATGGGAATCTTCATCACCATGAATCCTGGCTATGCTGGTCGTACTGAACTTCCGGAAAGCGTCAAAGCTCTGTTTAGACCTGTGGTGTGTATTGTACCAGATCTGCAACAGATCTGCGAGATCATGCTTTTCTCCGAGGGATTCTTACTGGCCAAGGTAAACAGTGAATCTTGTATCAATTGTAAGACACAATGCAGCACAAATGTTCAAGAGACATCGGGAATTAGACATTTTGTAGTAGCGTCATGATGCTTTAACTTAACCAGTCTATTTCTGCGACATTGTACGCGTAGAAGAAAAAGGCACCTACAATTTGGACGCAAAAATCCCATAAACCATAATAAGGTTAAGGTTATAATTAAGCCGAGCTGTTTATGAGGAGCAAAATTTCGTCCAATAACAAGCTCTCCCACTAGAAAACCACACCCAGTAGAAATCTTTTAAATGAAGTTTATTACAGGGCTGTAGTTTGCAAGAGGCAAAACGAGGCACTCGCCTCATCTAGATTTTAACCAAATTAATAACAAAATATTTTAAGTTGGGAAAATAATTCCCAGTTGAACGAGATTGTTTTATAAAAATGCTGAAAATAGCATTTTAGAGCTTCTAGATTTCAAAATTTTCTGTCCCGGACCACCCTAGTGGCTCGTGCCTTCGGCGACCGAGATCTTGCCTTTCTGGTATAAAAGTCTTACTTTGCCAATTAACGATCTCTTCTATGGGATGTAAAACAGCCCCCTATGCTAAGTCACTTAATTTCAGGATATTTACATCTATGTTTCACCGGATTGCGGAATCCTATCAGCATTCTGTCACTGCACCTGAATGTGTGGCCGTGGGAGGAGATAGTGACGATACTAAGTACCACTGTTTTTATGCAGGTTCTTGCCAAGAAGATGACTGTACTTTACAAGCTGGCGTCAGGACAGCTCTCCAAACAATCTCATTACGACTTTGGACTTCGTGCATTGAAGGCTGTGCTTGTGATGGCAGGAGAACTGAAAAGAGGCTCACCTGATCTGAGCGAGGTCAGTTTAATACTCTGTCATGTCAGAAGACTTTTTGTATTCCTGGTATCATAAGTAATGCAAACACTGCACTCTTTCAGTAGAAAGAAGTACTTGAGACCAAAAAGAAAACACTCGCAGACTTGGTTCTTCTCAAAAGCACTTCACGTACTTTACAGCAAAGCTGTTTTTACCGGCCCCTCAGGCATCTTTAGGGAAAAACAAATATAGCTGATCAATAGCTTATTTTCTATGCTCTAAAGTGACCTAACTTTGGTTGAATGTGAAAAAGAAGAAACTTTTATCTTTCTTGTTTAATGCTATTAATTTCCTAGCTCTAATTTTTTTTAGCTTTAATTTTCCATTTTTTGTTATTTTGTTCCAGGATGTGGTGTTGATGCGTGCGTTGCGTGACATGAACCTGCCAAAGTTCGTGTTTGAAGACGTACCACTCTTCCTCGGCCTTATAGCTGACTTGTTTCCAGGCCTTGACTGTCCAAGGGTTCGCTACCCGAATTTTAATGACGCTGTTGAGGCAGTCTTACAAGACAACAAATATGTGCTACTTCCACATCAGGTACAACGTACATCCTTGTATTGTAGTACCAGCTCACTTTCTACGTAAATTTTCTTTGTCACTAAAACGTGGTATTTTGAACTGTTCTACTCGTTATAAAGCTTTTTCAAAATGCCGTAGGCAAAGTGGTTTTTAATTTGCTCTTAACTTGTGCTTGCTCTGGTTTTGTAATCACGGAGCTCTCTATTTCATGTGGAATGTGCTTAACCCAGCAATGCAAAAAAAACATGATGCTTTTCTAAACCCATTAGGAAACCTTTGCCGGGGCATATTTTTCCGCACTTACCACAGGTTGCCTGTTTTTGCCTTTGCGTGGGTTTGGGTTTGGTTTTAGCTATAAAATCACTCCAAAACGCGAATGAACGCACGCTTCTTATGCCACAACCCTGAGATTTTACAAAGGGAATGCTAAGGCAAAATCAGACGGACGGACGGGCGGACGAACAAAGAACGAACGAACGAACAAGCGAGCGAGCGAGCGAACGAACGGACGAACGGACGAACGGACGAACGGACGAACGGACGAATAGTCAAAACAGTAATAACGCATATGCAGTTTTGATTGTTTACCTTCTTACGTCATACTGCGTAAATGCTCCACTTTTTGAGCCAAACATCTCGTCTCTTTAGCACTGAATTAACCTTCTGAATAAACATTTTGTGCTAATGAATTCCTGATGATATTGAATCACTTTTGTGATTGCGTGACAGGCTGACAAAGTTGTTCAGATGTACGAGACCATGTTGACGCGTCACACAACCATGATCGTTGGTCCTACTGGAGGAGGAAAGACTGTCGTCATCAACACCTTAGCACAGGCACAGACGCGGTAAGATTATAAGCATCGCTATTTAAATTTGCCACAAAATCACTATAAGAAACACGACGTTAATGGTTTGGTTTTCTTGAAAAGTACTCGCCAAATAATAGGATCCTATCAGAAACGATGAACGCTAGTGCTAACGGGAGCGAGGATGAAAATTGATTACAAATCAATATGAAACTTTATCCTCAAGTTTTTAGTTTGAATTTAAAAAAAACAAGTTGCATTACCACATGAAAATTTGTTCAGAAAACAGAAAAATCTGCGCAAATGTCTGGTGTAGTGACTGCACCTCTTTTTAATGTTACTGTAATTTGATAAGTTGTTGATAATGATTGCCGCTGTACTTTTCCTATTCGACAAGCCTTGCTTAATTTAACCAATCAAAAGTTAAGAATTTGGAAGGTTGATCCAATCTTAACTCCATTCTTAAACGTCTTCTGGTTTCGACAAGCCAAATTGCACAGAACTTATTGTAAGGTTGAAGAAATAGTTAAGAAATAAGAAAATAAACCTTTGCAGGGTGCCTACGGTGCAGCGCTCATTCTCTCAGTGTGTTTTCTGTTTCTCCCTCCTTCCGCCTTCTCAGAAATCGCGCTTTGATTTCCTCCTTCTTCCTCCATTTCTTGCCTTCTGTAGTTTACCCAATTCTATTCCTTCGGGGTTCCCTCCTGCAGTCCCCCTACCCTGTTATGGTGTTTCCCTCAGCTAATTTTATTAAACCAATCTTTCCTCCAGTCTTGGCATCACCACCAAACTGTATGTAATGAACGCCAAGGCATGCACGGTGGTTGAGCTGTACGGTACACTGGACCCTGTTACAAGGGACTGGACTGATGGCTTGCTGTCCTGTATCTTCCGTGAGATCAATAAACCAACTGACAAGAACGAGCGCAAGTACATCGTGTTTGACAGCGACGTGGACGCTCTGTGGGTTGAAAACATGAACTCTGTTATGGACGACAACAGACTGTTGACGCTGGCTAATGGCGAGAGAATTCGACTGCAGAAACACTGTGCCCTGCTGTTTGAGGTAACCTTAATTGAGTTGTATTCCTAGTTGTACCCTACGTTGTTCCACGCACGAAAATAAAATTGGTGGGAATGATATTTTGTGGCGGAACTATAGGTGCTTAAAAGTGGGGACCACTGTTCCCCCCCCCGCCCTCACCCTCTTGCTTGAAAAAGATGGGGGAGTGAAGGTGTGCCTTTGCTCAGTCAGGGGATAGACGAGAAATAAAAGTCAGTCAGCAAAAATGGGCTGAGGTGAGGGGAGGTTTCAGACTTCCCGCTCCTCTCCTAGAGTTCTTTTGATTGCTGAAAGTCTTTCTAGGTAAATTGTGGCATACTGATTGACAAATTAAAACAAGTGAGTCATTGGTTCATAAAAAAATCTGTTTTGGTAAGTAATACAAACTGTATGCGATTGTTATATATCATACGACTGAAGGTGTTCGACTTTTTACACACAGGTTGCGGATCTTCGTTATGCCTCCCCGGCCACCGTGTCCCGTTGCGGAATGGTGTACGTGGACCCTAAGAACCTGGGCTACAACCCTTACTGGCAGAAGTGGTACCACGCCCGCGGGAGTGATAAGGAGAGAGAAGAGCTGAACAGACTGTTCGAAAAATACGTGCCGCCCTGTATCGACCTTATACTGGAAGGAATTATTGAAGGAAAAATTGGAAAGAAACTGAAGACGATCATTCCTCTGACGAATCTGAACATGGTAGGTGAAGAAATTTAGTGGCGTAACTTGAGTAGAGTGTGTAGGGACGATTCGCAGGTTCTTCTCTCCTTAGGAAAATTTAGCCGACCAAAATTGTTAACAGTAGGTCGCCGCAGGTCAGAAGCAAGTGTAAGGAAAAGAGAAAGGCCATTTACTGTAAAAGTTAGGAAATTTAGTTTCAGGTAAAGGCGGTTCTTAAAAGACCAGGGAAAATAGGAAAAGACAGGGAATTTTACAGCTCCTGATAATGTAGTTGTTTACAATGGCCATGCTATATGATGATCAGTAAACATTGTTTCTTCACAAGAAATTGAAGCAAATTTAAAACGTAAAGTGGTTGCTGTTCATTTGATCAGTCTTATTGTGGTCAGTAAGAATTGTTTCCTGGTCTGTTAAAAGTCAGGGAATTCTCGTTTTGTCATGACTGGTAACCATTCGTAACTTTCCCTCCGATATTCCAAAAGTAATTCAAGTACGTAGGCAAAG
This sequence comes from Meandrina meandrites, assembly GCA_963693305.1. Lineage (NCBI taxonomy): Eukaryota > Metazoa > Cnidaria > Anthozoa > Scleractinia > Meandrinidae > Meandrina > Meandrina meandrites. The sequence goes on from OY855913.1 coordinate 9,367,454, forward strand.
AGACAGTCGTGATTGACTGAAACTTAAATTCTCCAAAGAGGATTATAAAAATACATCAAAGGGAGTAAAAGGAATTGATATTTCGAAGTGTAACCTTGATTTTTATTTCTTTTCATTACCAGGTTGTCCAACTGTCCCAGATGCTGGATGCACTGCTCCCCCCTGCAGAAAACGCTCAGTTCCTTGGTTCTGAAACAACAGAGGCTATCTTCCTGTCAGCCCTGACCTGGTCTCTAGGGGGAGGCCTGCTCGAGGATGGGCGGACTGTGTTTGATGGGTTCCTCAAGAGAATCGCTTCTTTGCCCCAGAATCCTGCTGAAGGAACTGTTGTTGGACCAGGTTTGAACGCGTCTGTGACATATGCAATTCTCATTAAGTGTGGGTAGTTCTAGAGTTAGCAGAAAGAAAATGTTGTTGGTGGCTGACGTTTCGATGGCATGAGCGGAAGTCATATCCAGGGTCGTGTTTTGTCGAAACGTCAGTCGCCAACAACAGTTCATTTCAGAACTACTCTCACCCGGACGATCACACTATACAAACTACTAATACTCTTTGGTTCAAACCATGTACTTAATGAAATTTGATTTCTAGACTAGGCAAACTTAACTTTTAATTCTCAAGCGATCTTTCAGTAATACGTTTAGGAAACAAAGTAAAAAGTTGGGAAATCTTGAAAGAACTTGGATTCATTACTTATTATTCAAATTATTCAATCAAAATTTTAGCAACCTACTTGACAAAATTCAGGGTTTGGCCTGTCACTCATTTCTAAAGCCGCTATGCTTACTGAAGCTTTCGTCTTTTGTCTCAGGTGAGATTCCCAGCGCTCAGCCATCGTTATTCGAGTATTATTTCGACTCCAAGAAGCTCCTCTGGGTGCCCTGGATCGATGTCATCCCTGACTACGTTCACGATCCCGAGAAAAAGTTCTCCGAGATTTTGGTGCCCACTGTGGACACTGTCAGGACAACATGGCTGCTGGAGCTAATGGTCAACATAAAGAGGCCCGTGGTACTCGTTGGAGAGACTGGCACCTCTAAGTCCGCTACGACCGCGAATTTCCTGAGAGGCCTGGACAAAGATTCTACGGTACGTGTCATTGTCGTCCCCATAGCCCTTTTTGCTTCTCTTTGCCGGCGGGGCCTTTGCACGAGAAACGAAGGGCTCTGAGGACATGGGATTTTTGAATTAATTCGAATTTTTTTGATCGGCCGTTTGAAACAAAGAAATCTCGAGCTGAAGTAAAAGACGCCGTGACTTTCCCATACAGTATATAAAAACAATACGACTGCATACATGAAGACCGGAAGTCCCAGAATCTAGGACTGGAAATCCTTTATCTCCAGAGCCCTTCGTTTCTCATGCCAAGGCCCCGCCGGCTAAGAGAGGCGAAAAGGGCTATGGGGATGTGAATGGGTACGTGTTTGTAAACTTAATTACTCGAATCGAACTTTGAGGGGTGTAAACAATTTGGAATTTCAATATGTTATGTTTTACCGTCGAAGAATCCTTTAAGAAACGGCAAAAGATTTCGAGCCGAACAAACTATAAGGGTTATGGTAGGTACGGTGGTGTTGTTATTAAGCATTTATTTGATTGCTGTTTATTGTTCTTTGCCAACAGCTTCTACTCAACATCAACTTTTCGTCTCGAACGACATCCATGGATGTACAAAGAAATCTCGAAGCCAACGTGGAGAAGAGAACAAAGGACACTTACGGTCCCCCCATGGGTAAGAGACTGCTCGTGTTCATGGATGACATGAACATGCCACAGGTAGATGAGTACGGAACACAGCAGCCAATCGCTTTACTCAAACTACTGTTGGAGAGAGGTGGTATGTACGACAGAGGCAAGGAACTCATCTTGAAGAACTTCAGAGATATCGGCTTCGTGGCGGCCATGGGAAAGGTATGGTTTTTTAAAACGGCAATTCAGATCCATTCTATTTGGGAGAATGATTCCCGACCGGTAACAAAGGACCCGAGAACTAGCCGCACCCGCAGGCTTTGGGGGGTCACAAAGCGACGTGACTTTATTTTCACAGGGATAACCTACGCGAGATTTGTGCTTTTTCTAATTGGATTATGGCAAGTAGAGAAGACGTCTCAAAAACTGTCATCGTTGTGTTGACGTTTACCTTGACTCGATTCCCTAGACTCGAGAACCTGACTCTTTTCTGTCCATATTCTTTAGCTTGGAACACACTTTTATGGGCCAAAAACGTTTCCGCTGTTTTCGGATACGATTGCTAAAATAAGTTTGCAATACTTCGTCCAGCTGTTGCCTCGTCTAATAAAAAATCTTAAGTAATCACCTGGAATCTAGTTAGAGCAAAATAATAGTTTTCATCTTACAACTGAAAAAATCCCTTCTCGTTATTATTTTAATGTATTATCCACTGTGCCCCCATACACACGCTAGTTCCAAATGCAACAATTACAATAATTTTTTCAAACTCACGTATTTTATTTTTGTTCAATTTTCAGCCTGGCGGTGGTCGTAATGAAGTAGACCCTCGTTTCATCTCGTTGTTCAGCGTCTTCAACGTCACTTTTCCTTCACAAGAATCGTTGACGAAAATCTACTCGTCGATTCTTATCGGCCATTTGGAGCCCTTCAAAAAGGAAATCAGAGAGCTAACTTCCAAGATCACGTCCTGCACCCTGGAACTTTATCACAAGATCATTCAAAATCTGCCACCGACGCCTTCAAAGTTCCACTACATTTTTAATTTGCGGGATTTATCCCGCGTCACCCAGGGACTGTGTCTCAGCACGCCCGATCGGTTTGATAATCCCGCACAGTTTGTCCGACTGTGGAAGAACGAGTGTCTCCGAGTGTTCTACGACCGTCTGACCAGTGCATCGGATAAGAAGATCGTTAACGTAAGTTCCTAGCAGTAACTTATTTATTTTTCTCAGTTTGATCGCTAATCGCTAGGTTCGATTATCGAGCTGAGCGCCCTGTTCTCAGAAGTCACTCGCCACTTCAGTTAAAAGAACCGCTCAACGGTCGAATTAGAAGATACTATAAAGTTTTCTCAGTCTGTGCTATCATCTAACACTCTGTTTATGAGTTATTAGCTAGTGTGTTTTTATGATTATAAAGAAATAAAACTTGTTGTAATAGGTAAAAAATCACCTTTTTAAAAATTATTGCCTTCCATAATTACGTGGTTCTGTTTCAACATTAGTTTAAATTAGTGGTTATCTCCATCTCTGGATTCCCTTTTTAAAATCGCACCATGTCCCTGTAGAAATAAAATATCAATGCATTTTTCCCCACTTCTGTTTCTTCACTGTTTTCAGGGTTACATCGAGGAGCTGGTAGAACAGAACTTTACAAACTACGTAGATACGGTCAATCGTGAGCCGATCCTGTTTGGAGATTATCGTAATGCCTTGACTGAAGATCCGCGCCTCTATGAGGATATTGTGGATTACGAAGCGGCTAAAGCTGTTTTTGATGAGGTTTGTAATGCACTGCTATCATGGCGTCGTCGCTTTGACTTGAGTGAGTTTAGAGGCTGTTAATTTCTTGACTGTATAAACCCAACTCGATTATGGCAGCATTTCGTAGTTTTCTCAAACTCACTTGCATGTTTGCAACAAGCTAGGTAAACTTTTCACGTTTCAGGTACCACAAATAATAATAATATCCATCCACCCAAAGAGTGCAGCAATTCTAGATCGTACAAATAAAAATATTCCTTGTATTCAACCATGCGCCATTACCCAAAGAAGGAGAGAAGGAATTCCGCGGCATGTCTCTCCATTTTTTTCGGAGCAAAACTTTAATTGTTCTGTCTTGTCATTGAGGTCGCAATTACTCAACTGAAAGCTGCAAAAGTTGAAAGCTTTACCTGATTTGTTAGGATTTAAGTTCTGAAATTGGGTTTAATATTTTTTATGCATTTAAGAGCGTGTCGAAAATAACTCGCATTTTCTTGGGTTTTGCATTACTACGCGTGTTTTTTTTTTCACTTTCTCAGCCAATCAGAATTTAAAACCAAAACCAGTCGTGACTCGCCCGCACACGTTTTCCCGCGCTTTATGCCGGCTACGTGTATTTACTTCGAGTTGTGATTGGTTCACTGGCTTATCTGTGTCCTTTGTGATTGGCCAGAGTGATCTTCTTGGTTTTGGTTCTTTGCAGCCATAGTAATTCCTCTTTTTCTAATCACAGATCTTAGAGGAATACAACATGGACCACGTGCCAATGAACCTCGTTCTATTCGATGATGCCATCGAGCATCTGACACGTGTCCACCGCGTGATCCGCATGGAGAAAGGCCACGCCCTCTTAGTGGGAGTAGGGGGCAGTGGTAAACAGTCCCTTACTAAGTTAGGCGCCTTTTCTGCTGGGTGCGAAGTGTTCGAGATCACGCTCACTCGAGGGTATGACGAGAGCTCTTTCAGAGAGGACCTGAGGGGACTTTATTCGAAATTAGGACTGGAAAATAAGAAAATGGTTTTCTTGTTCACCGATGCTCACGTAGCTCAGGAAGGTAAAATGTTTTTGAGTTTTGCATTAGTTATACAGTGGAACCCCGCCTTACGGCCACCTCGTTAATACGGCCACCTCGTTATTACGGCCACATTTTTTTGTCCCGGCGAAACGCCCATACATTTTCTTATAATAAAACCCCGTTTATGCGGCCACCCCGTTAATACGACCAACGGCCACATTCTGAAATCCCAACCTGTATAATCCTTTACAATTTTACCCCGTCAATACGGCCACTTGAACCAAATACAATTAATAATTGATCAAACAAAACAAGTACAGTACTTGAGAAACACTATTGAATGATACTCTTTATTCAAACCCCTGTAACTTGTCGTGCCATTGATCTCTGTGGTTTTGTGGTTAACTAATCACCAATTGCAACTAATCAAACAGCAGTTTAAAAGAAACTGAATTAACTTGACAGTCAGTAACATTCCCTTGACTAAATTACAAAGCGATTAAGTCATTTTGTGTGTAAATGTAAATGTAAATGTTGTTTATAGTGGTCATGCACTTAGCTTCGAGATAGCTAGTTTAGGCATGCCACTGAAACATAGGAAACAAATAACTTTTAAATGAACATAACGTGGTTAAAAATCCCAACTGGCTGGAGGCAGACCAGTTGGCTATATACAAAGCGTGACCGAGGATTTGAACTCGGGACGACCGTGAAACAAATCCAGCTAGTGGCAGGGTGGAGGGCTTGAACCCAGGACCTCCGGATTACAAGACCAGCGCCCTAAACCACTCGGCCACGCTGCCTCCACGCTGCCTCCACGCGGCCACGCTGCCTCCACAAAAAGCAAAGTTGCGACTTCCTAGCACCCTAGGTAGACCAGTCATGAAATTTAACCATACCCCGTTAATACGGCCACCCCGTTAATACGGCCAAATTTCCATGGCCCGTTGGTGGCCGTATTAACGGGGTTCCACTGTATTGCAAGTGAAACTGATTTATATAGTTTGAAATTGAAAGCGATGTCTTTCTCGTGGAATTCTTCTTGTGTAAATAGTTACACTACAAGATCTGTAAAGCAAGCAACTTCAATAATATGTGGTTGAAAATGTTGCGAGTTAAAACAACTTTCAGTTCTTTACGAATGGTTTCTATTTGGAAGTTTGTGAAGATGGGTGACAAATTTTTTTTCCCAGGATTCCTCGAGCTTATCAACAACATGCTGACGTCAGGTATGGTTCCTGCGCTTTTCCCGGATGACGAGAAAGAAGGAATTATTGGCCAGGTAATGAAATGATTGGTTATCAATAAATTCCTATGGATAAACCACAGTCAGTAGTGAAAGGGCTTTGTTGGGGAGTCTTTACATATATCGGCAGAGAGGGCGCAGTAATTATCCGTACGATGGGGAAGGGCGCGCGGGGGGTGGGGTTTATGAGGAAGCTGTACAATCTTTATGAGATAGACAGCCTTTGTTTCTTGATGACTTAACTCTGATTATTTGTATTTCTCTCTGTTTTGGGCAAATAGCTTAAAGCCTCGTTTGTTGAACAGTTTAGAATCGTCACTTCTTGCTTACTTTCTTCCTTCTCCTATTGCAGGTTCGTGACGAGGCAAACAAAGCCGGAGTACCACCCGCAAGGGAGTCTATTTGGCAGTACTTTGTTAACAAATGCGCTAACAATCTTCATATCGTGTTGGCTATGTCACCTGTGGGGGAGACGCTGAGGACGCGATGTCGTAACTTCCCCGGCCTCGTCAATAACTGCAGTATTGACTGGTTCACGGCCTGGCCACAGCAGGCGTTGCACGCTGTTGCTTCGGTGTTTTTGGGAGAGAACGTAAGTTAGCCCAACTCTTAACCTGTGTCTTGTTGAAGACAAGGCTAACAAACTAGTAATCCAAAGTGTCTTTTTTGATAAATTTGTTTAAGCGCTTTGCCATTTCGTTTTCTAGAACGACAAGATTCCTGACGAGCACCGCGAAAACGTTGTCAACCACGTGGTGTATGTGCATCAAACTGTCGGCGTGTTCAGCAAAACATTCCTGCAGAAACTGAGGAGAGTGAATTACACCACACCCAAGAACTACCTGGACTTTATCAACACGTACAACAAGCTACTGGAGGAGAAGGATAAGTTCGTCTTGGAACAAGTAAGAGGGTTAACATAGTCATGTCGTGTTCTAAAACAAAGACGTTAACTTCACACAACTTGCTCATACACCCAGGATTCAGGCCATGGACTGAGAGGTGCGACTTCTTCAACCAGGCTTGTTTAGAAGAAAACTGACCTTTCAAAACGTTTACAGTCAACTCACACTGTAATGGACTCCGCCGGGACCAGAATTTGGTGTCTGTAATAGCGAGGTGTCCGCAAGGGGGGAGTTAAGTTCACTAGGAATTGACTGTGTTGAGAGCAAAGGATGGGGAATGTTTTCAAAATTGATTATCGAAACTTAACAATAAAAAATGTATAATTTTCTTGGGAAGTAGGCAATTTATACGGTTTCAATTTTGTTGAATAACAACTGTCTTAATGCTTCAATACTTTTGGTTTGTGGCCTGCTTTTGTATTCGTATCTTTGTGCTTATAGATTTTTTACCAAGCCGCATTCCTGTACCCAAAGTCCCTTTCAAATGTAAACATAAACATTTTTGAAATGAAAAATTGCTTCCGAAAGCCCACCAACAGAGCTCAGGGTTTATTTTTGAGATGGCGAGGAAATCTGAAAGCCGACATGTTTTGCAAAGCAAAAGACAAATTTATCGAAGGCTTGGAGAATTTCACGGACGTTTTCCAATTCACGTATAATAATTACCACGCGTTTTTCTTCGATTCTTTCAGTGTCATCGTCTCGATGGAGGTCTCAGCAAGCTGCTGGCAGCCAGCGAACAACTCAAAGAACTGAACGAAAAACTGGAAATTCAGAAAGTGGCCGTGACAGAGAAGAGCGAGGCGTGCGAGAAACTACTCACCGAGATCCAGCGCGCTACTGAACAAGCTAACGAGAAGAAGGCCATGGCGGTGGGTAAGAGAGAAGAGATAGCCGAGCAGAATAAGGAGATTGTTGTGGAGAAAGCCGAAGCCGAGGAGGCTCTTGCCCAGGCACTGCCTGCGTTAGAGGAAGCCAAACTGGCTTTACAGGATTTGGACAAGTCTGACGTCACTGAAATCAGGTACTTAAGGGGAACTGACAGTTCACATGTAGATAGCTAGCCATTGAAGTTAATGTTCGATTATCAAGCGATGCTTTTGAATCAGTAACGTTAGCGAAATGTGGAAAGAGTACAAAAAAACTGAGGGATGGGATAGGGAAACTTTTAGCAGAAGGATTTTTCTTCTATTTTCTTTTTTTTCCTGCGAATTACAATCATGGACAAACCTAGCTGAGACAAAGGAATATCACCATGTTTTTGCGACTGCCTTGACTTACAAGCGGGTAAAAAATATTTTATCCCCCTCTTCCCTTGTTCAATGTTGTTTCATGGAGTTCGGTAACAGGAATGGTTCCGATTGTAATCATCCAATCGGAATATTGTACGAACATTTCCGAAAGCTGAACGTCATCTTGTCGTGGTAAGGAAAAATCACGTTACTTAGCAATCACACTTGGCGAAAATTGCGGGCTCGGCCAATTCTGGGAGACTGACAATAATTGGTTTATTACTCTCACTGATATAAAATGTTTCTCTACCCTCTCCTCCCTCAAGGTCGTTCGCCAAACCCCCCCGTGCGGTGCAGATGGTGTCAGAGTGTATTGTGGTAATGCGCGGCTATAAGGAAGTGTCTTGGAAACAAGCTAAGGGAATGATGTCAGAAGCTAACTTCCTGAAGAGCTTGACGGACATGGACGTGGATGGAATCACGTCCGCACAGGTAATGTAGTCCATTCCCAAAATCGACAGCTGTAATTCACTCCTGGGATATACTTAACTGTCTGGAATTAAAGGACTACTAAAGAAGTATTGGCGAAATTGAGTTTGCTCTGGACTTTCGATAATGAAACACAAGGGAAAGATGTCAACATTATTCTCTTATTGCAGTCTTATGATGACAGTTAGAAAAGAGAATTTGGGTTAATCCTGTTAAAATATTCGTTTATTATTTATTATTATTATTATTATTATTATTATTATTATTATTATTATTATTATTATTATTATTATTATTATTATTATTTACCTTAGTCTGGAATTTGAAACGGACAGACAACAATCACCAAGAAAATTGCTTTGCTCCAATTTGTTAGACTTCACTTATTGTTTGGCAGTCGACAATGGGAGACAAGAACAATCAAATTTTGCAGCAAATTTTAACTAAAATGAGTAGTAAAAACCTGAGACTCAAAAACAATCAGGTTCCCCAGTGGATTATAGGAAGAAATACAATCGGAAAGCGCAGCGCGCGTGGCTATCTCCGCTTGCCGTTTTTGAGGTCCTTTACCTTACTAGGGAACCTGTGTACGGGCTAAATTCACCAAGAATCGGTTAATTTTCATTTACCAGGACAATAAGAGAACATTAATGAGACTTCGAGGACAGTATTGTTTGTTCTGTGATATCTTACCTCCTTTGCTGCCTTATTCTCCCAGGTGCGTCGCTGTCGTGATATGTTGAAGGAAATGAATATCACTGTGGAGGAGATGAGGGAAGTTAGCAAGGCTGGAGCTGGGTTACTCAAGTTTGTTGTGGCTGTGCTGGGATACTGTTCAGTGGCCAGAGAAATTAAACCCAAGAGGGAGAAGGTATGTGAAACTGAGAGAGAAGAAAAACATTGTGTAACTGGTCTTAACTTTTCAACATTATTCTTAGTAATTCACAGAAATGAATTTTGTTGGGAAAAAATGCCTAATCATTCAAATTAACTGGAGTGAACTTTCTTGTATCAAGACGGCTAAAAATAACTGTAGAAGTGCAACACAATCTCGATAACTCTACACCGCAAATTTGTGTAGAGTTTCTATGAGTTGCTTTAAAGCACCGCTTTTTACAAAGTACACTCTCCGGCTTGTACTGCAAGTTCGAGTTAACGGATGCGAATCAGTAGAAAAGTGTTCCTAAGGAACGTTTATGTACACTGAGCGATGTTTCGTACAACTTGTTTTGTGAGTTACAAAGTTGCCTACTGTAACAGTACCTTAAGGGATCTGTAACCTTCAATCTCGGACAGAACTAGTTGAAAATATCACTTTTCGTAATTTGTCATTCCTACCCCAACCCCCCCCCCCCCCCTGTTCATTGTTGTTTCAGAAGGTTGCTTCTGTGCATGAGGTTGAAAATAACATTGAGGAGGGAGGGGGGGGGGGGGGGAGGCTGCGATAGAGAGAGAGGGCAATGCAGTATACCCTTCATAACCTAAAATATGTCGGAAAAGACAAGAGCCGCAACAGCTCTGTCCAGGATTTTTGTTCGTGTTATAGAGCTTGAATTACTGTAATAGCTGAAGATTTGTGAGTGATATGTCGAGTCTCTTTGCCATTGTGTGTGTTGGCAGTCTAATCGACTGTGTGTTTGTACTCAAGGTGGCCAGACTGGAGAGAAATTTCCTGCTGAGTAAGCGTGAACTTGAGAGGATTGAGAAAGAAGTAAAGGCTTTAGACGAGGAGCTAAAGAATCTCGGCGAGAAGTACGATGCCGCCATGAGGGATAGGGCAAGTCTGCAGGAAGAGGCAGAGATTATGGAACGACGATTAATAGCGGCTGATAAGCTCATCTCTGGTCTGGGATCAGAGAAAATAAGGTAAACACAACGTCGAATTTAATTGATGGCAAAGGAGCTAGTTGCCTCCTTCGCAGACGTTCTTTTGGCTCGTCACGCTATCTTTTCTCCGGTAGGAAAGATTGCGTGACTAGCCAAAAGAACGTCTGCGTAAGAGGCTAAGGAGCTAGTTTTATTGTGCTCTTTTCGTATTTAGCATCGAATCTTTGCCTCTTACTACTACCAAATGTTTCCATTTGATTGGTTGAATGGTTGCAGCCAACATTTCCCTTCTCGACCCCCTAAAATCCAGCAGGAACGCAAACTGCGATTGCAACTCTTAGGTTTCCTTCTTATATCTTCAAAAAGTGCGAAACGTTGATTAATGTCAACACTGTCTTTAAGAATGTTTGGTTCTACAAGGCTTTTCTTTGTATTATGGTTCGCTGTACTTGCGAAAAGGTTTTATAGACTAAGTGAATACTCGTCGAAATTGCTGATTCCACAAAGTTTTGTAGTGGTAAGACGGAAGAAGATTTCTCAATGCTATTAGATATGTTTGGTGCTACAAGCTGTAATAGTTCTAAAAGGGCTGCCTTGTAACTGTAAAGAACAGATTTGAGCACGAAGTTTCCGCCTGTGTGAGATGTAACAAGGTCATTTTTCTCCCCAGATGGACCGAAGACCTTGAAGAGCTAAAACGTCAGCGAGTCCGTCTATTGGGCGACTGCCTCCTGGCCTCGGCATTCCTCAGCTACCTGGGCGCCTTCACCTGGGACTTCCGTCGGGATATGCTCCGGGGGGAGTGGGAGAAGGACGTCATGAACCGAAACATCCCCTTAAGTCAGCCCTTCAAGCTAGACACCTTCCTTACTAATGATGTGGAGATCAGTCGATGGACATCAGAGGGGCTCCCCCCGGATGAGCTGTCGATCGAGAATGGTATCTTGACCACGCAGGCCAGCCGATATCCACTGTGTATTGACCCGCAGCAGCAGGCTCTGAACTGGATCAAGAAGAAAGAGGAGAAAAACAATCTGAAGGTGTGGTTTTCGTGTGCATTTTGTGTAAACAAATCGTTTGTAACTACCATCGGGGGAGTAGGTACGTTGTCAATTGGTAACTTAAATCGGGCCTGCTGTTAAGCGACCTACCCTCATGACAATCAGTAGTGTAGCATCTCTCGAAAGCTTGTAATTCTACTGGTCCTCTAGTGTAACAGTTGTATTGTTTCCCTGGCTAGGGGCATTGTTCCTGTTGTTTGTTCTATTGTTCCCTGGAAGAGTAGCGAGCCATTTATGTGAGACCTTTGGTTAGCTGCTACACATGACAGTAGGCTGCTAATGTGACACTATGCTCGTTTAAAAATCGGAAATTTGTCGGATGGTTTTACGATGATTGTCTAAAAAGGTTACCTACTACCCTCGTCTGTCCAAAAAATATTTTATCGAGTCAGGATGGGTCTATTTATTCGAATGATATTGTAAGTCATTTCTTCTTTAGAAAAGGAGGAAAACACAACTTATGTAATTGGCAAATGATATTAAACCGTCAACCCTAACTTCTATTTATTTTATTTAAAGGTCGTGACCTTCAACGATCCAGATTTTCTGAAACAGCTTGAGTTGGCTATCAAATATGGTTTCCCTATCCTGTTTAAGGACGTGGATGAGTACATTGATCCTGTAATTGATAACGTGCTGGACAAGAACATCAAAGGTATAAACAACGGGAGAAAATGAGAGAAAAATGATCTGAACGAAACAAACAGTACTACCCGTTGATAAACAACATAAATGTATCTTTATGGCGCTGCACTGACGTAAAGACTTTTGGTGTTCTCGCGTTTTGCTTTGGTTGGCTATTAAGAATTGAAATGAGATATCATCAGATTGAACGAACAGACCACTAGCAGAAAGAAATTTCTTTATATAGCGAACGGTCTGTTTATAGCTTTTGTATTCTGAGAGATGACTAAGTACCCTTTCAAAGCCCTTGCGAGTAAGATGACTAAGTACCTTTGACACTTAAAATATAAAGTCTTACATTACGTTACACTACATTACATGGCATTGCATTACTGAGAGACGAGTCGAAAAATTATATACCAATGACGTAGTGCCATGGTGAACAGTGATGTGTCTCTGATTGGCTGAAACTCGCGCGGGAAAAGTCGTAACCAAGCAACAACAAATCCGATACACCACTTTGTAGACCTACGCTTGAAATATGAAATCTCGGATGTCCTTCACGCGGGGAGGGGTGGGACAGAGACTGACTCTTACTAATGGTGCTTTGCTTTTGTTTTTTATCTAGGGGAGCCGGGTCGGGAGTTCGTTGTGCTCGGAGATAAAGAAGTGGATTATGATCCGAGTTTCCGTCTCTACCTGAACACAAAGCTGTCAAACCCCAAATACACCCCGACTCACTTTAGTCGCTGTATGGTGGTGAACTATACTGTGACTATGAAAGGACTTGAGGACCAGTTACTTAGTGTCATTGTAGGATTTGAGAGGAAAGAACTTGAGGAACAGAGAGAGAGACTCATTCAAGAAACCAGGTAAGGGGAAATAAAGAAATCTCTCAGTCAGTTTTTTAACTTCTCTTTTTGAACGTCCCAACAGCTAAACAACAAGTGAATTTTCATCACGGACAGTTTTATCATATCGTGAATCAAATGTTGTATATTTTACACAACTTTTCCAATCTTGAAAATTCATGTATGACATCCCTTTTAGACGTAAACTGAGGCGCCTTATTCTTTTCTTACATAACAAAAGGGCTTAAAGCTGTTTTTCAAGACGAGAAAAGAAACTGTAAAAACGTCATCGCATAACTTTAATTCTGAAGACAGCAATCGGTTTACCTTGTGCTCAAAATCTTATTTCCCCTTACAATGTCATTTCGTTGTCAAGCAAAAGGGTGGGGAGAGTTGAGAAACTCTTCAACAAGAGGATATTGTTTTGATAGGTGATGTATCTCCGAAAAGATCAAAGGACGTTTAGTTTAGTTTGAATTGCAAATAATTGTGCTCACAATTAAGATAGTTCTGCTGTCTTTGTGCGCGCGTACCAGTGTTTTAACGCCTTTTCTTTTCAGTGATAACAAGCGACTATTGAAGGATCTCGAGGACACTCTTCTTCGTGAGCTGGCCACGTCTCAGGGGAACATGTTGGACAATGTTGAGTTGGTGCAAACTCTGGAAGACACCAAGTCCAAAGCTGTCGAGGTTAATAGCTTTTCTATCGTTACGCCAATTGTCCGTAATAATTTAAGTGCATTGTACGCTTTTGACCCTCTCTTGAATGTTTGCTGATAATATCCCAAGTCAATATTTCCTGGTAAATTGTGAACGCGTATTTCGGTCGTAATCTCGTCTTCGATAGGTGACTGAGTCCGCAGTACTCTGCTGATACGTTGCTAAGCAACAGAATGTATTTCTTTTGCCTCTATCTGGCCTTGTAGGCGCAACTTTTTGTGATGTTGGTGAACAAAAAATGTGCCACTTGATCACTCATTCTCTCGATCTCTAGCTAAGTTAGTAGCATAGGAGATGACGTTCCGTGTCATCAACGTATCTAATTATATCCATTTGTTTTGGTCTTAAGAAGAATAAAAACCTCATTTTCCCTACCTTGGTGGTTGATTCACAAGTAACCCATTGCATCCCTACATTTACATCCATCAAAAAACACATCTAATGTTTGATATAACTGTTTCTTCAGGTCGCAGAAAAGCTGAAGCTTGGAGCCAAAACAGCAATCGATATCGACAAACTCCGCGATGGTTACAGGCCAGCGGCTAAGCTAGGAGCCGTTCTGTTCTTCGTGTTATCAGAGATGTCAGCAGTGAACTCCATGTACCAGTACTCTCTTGCGTCATACCTGCAAGTCTTTGACTTATCTTTGCGAAAGAGTCTACCAGACTCCATTTTACCAAAACGCCTCAAGAACATCATGGACACCCTTACTATGAACGTTTACAACTATGCTTGTACTGGTAAGGATAAAACCTTGAAACAGTTTTCGATGATTTGTGAGAGTGACTGCACCTTATGCAAGTCTGTTGATAACGGCTGGTGCGAGCGTGACACAGTGGGACTTAGTCTTTATCGCACGTGTTTCCTGTGTCGTCGCTGACACAGAACGCTTGCGAAGAAGACTGGATCCACGACAGAATGCGCGTGCTCACGTGCTAGAATATGTGTTTCTTACCAACCTATCTCGGGTATTAATAGTAAAATTCTGCATCTCAAGCAAATTGCCTGTCTGTTTAACTATATCAGAATTCGCCCTCCTTTTATTTCAATCTCTTATTAGACATCTCTAGTGGGAAGTTTATACACTCTTGTGAGCAAGCATTTTAATTTTCCTAGGTATCGTAGTATGTTTGATGCCTTGGACTAAAAAATTGTTATTTATGGAGATTTATTACTTATGTAGATACTAAAACGTTTTCTGGAATCGCTTGCATCGTGCTTTACGATTTCAGTTCATTTTCCAGAATTTGTAACTTTTCCACGGTGTCAATAGCACATTACATTACATTACATTAACAGCACTTTGAAGCAAAACAGAATGACTTTAATTTTTTGCAGCAATTTTCTAGTTCTATATGCGTGGTGAAATGTACCCATTTGTTTATTTGCAATGGTATTTCGTTTCCTGTTTGCCGCTTTCTTCAATGATGAACTGTTGTTCCAATTTTTAGGCCTGTTTGAACGCCACAAGCTCCTGTTCTCTTTCCAAATGACCATTAAAATCATGGAAGCAGACGGCAAGCTCAACCCCGAGGAGCTGGATTTCTTCCTAAAGGGCAACATCTCTCTAGAGAAGAGTTCACGTTCCAAACCATTCCCCTGGCTGCCGGACCAAGGCTGGGAAGATATTCAGAGACTAATGACTGTGACACCAGAAGCGTTCAGTTCACTGGCTGATGACATAGAAAGGAATGGCAACGAGTGGAAAGAGGTAACACCTTCAAAACACGAACAAATTGGGCCGAATATAGCTGCAAACAGTTTTGAAACACTTTCATTTTTGGTATCTTGGCAGGGGAGGAGACATTCTCGTACCCAGAGCCGCCTGTCCCTCTTTGCCGGCGGGGGCCTTGGCACGAGAAGCAGGCGACTCTAGCGACGCATGATTTGATTGGCTAGATTTTTAACAAAGAGAGTTCGAAATCTACCAATCAAATCATATGTCCCCAGAGCCACCAGTTTCTCGTGCCAAGGCCCCGCCGGCTAAGAGGGACAGGCGGTTCTGGGGAGGAGAATGGGGAGGAAATAAAGAGTATCTTTCCAAGACTCATTTGAAGTAGAAGATAAGGAAAAGTAACACTATGCCGAATTTAATTTTCGACGAAATGACTAGACTAAATATACTTTTGTTAGCGATTGTGAGATGAAGCACATATTGTCAAGCGGCTTTTTCTCTTCAGTTGCCGCTTCAGTCTGCGAACGTTAAAAACACAACTGCTCAAAGGCAAACTGGAATCACTGGAAACCCATTTTCTTGATTAATTACTAAATTCTCAGAGCGAACATCAAAGCGCATTCTAACAATCTCTTAGGAGAATTAATATTTTCATCGTAACTCAAATTTCTTTCTTTTCAGTGGTCCGACCACGACTCGCCAGAATCCGCCCCATTCCCCGGGCGATACGAAGAGAAGCTGACAGACTTCCAGCGTCTTCTCCTCCTGCGCTGTTTCCGGGTGGACAGGGTTTACCTGGCCATCACGAATTTCGTGACGGGAAGAATGAGCGAGAAGTACGTGACACCTCCCGTGATAAGTTTTGAGGCGATATTCGAGCAGTCCAACCCGTTCTCGCCGATCATCTTCATCCTCAGTCCTGGTTCGGATCCTGCTAGTGATCTGATGAAGCTGGCTGAGAGATCAGGGTTCGGTGGCAACAAGCTGAAGTTCCTTGCTATGGGACAAGGACAAGAAAAGGTAGCGATGCCTCTAAAAGACCTGAAATCATATTATGTGCATGAAGAAAAAAAGCAGTTTAAGGAAGCGTGTAGGTGCGCAGTTCAAAATTATGCGATCCGAGGAAATTAAAAAAATTAACCCTCCGACTGCAGGTGTAGTATACGATATCCTACACCTTGGAGTAAACGTCTTTCTGTTCAGTTATGATTGGTTTTCAAACGAGGAAGAGAGTTGATGACAGTTGACTCTCATGAGTGTTTTCGTCAACTGTCATCGGCCATCTTCAACTTCGTTGTTCAAACGAGAACGAGAGTCGTGGAGAGTCCGTCAAGAGTGAGAGAAAGAAAGAGAAAACTGTCATCAACTCTCACGAAAAATCTGAACACGTTTAAAGTCGATGAGAGTGCATGGGAGTCGACGAGAGTGCATGAGAGTTTTAAGCCAAACGAGAGCGAGAGTTTGAACTCTCATCGACTCTGGGAGGGTACCGTGACACGTAACGCCACTTGCCAATGTTTTGCTGTCTTTGAGTGACGGCTGACGGTCGGCAGCTTGAAAGCAATTAGGACCATATAACGTACTATAACCATGCTAGACAAAGACTTTGAAGCATAGCGTAGCTCATAATTGGTAACATTGCTCAAATCCTAATCCTATACCACCCATAATATTTTTGTTACAGTTAGCACTACAACTTCTTGAGACAGCGATAGCTCGTGGTCAGTGGCTTATGCTTCAAAACTGTCACTTATTGGTGAAGTGGCTGAGAGAACTCGAGAAGGTCCTGGAGAGAATCAGTAAACCGCACCCTGATTTTAGGCTCTGGCTCACCACGGACCCTACTCCGGAGTTCCCTATTGGGATCCTGCAGAGGTCCCTCAAGGTATGTGGAGTATTTTCTGAATTGGTAAAACCTTCAGTGTGTGCTTGCTTTAAAAGAGAAGACAAAATTTAGATGTTGTATGGTGGGTCTAAAGAATACGAAAACAGAGTTAAATTCAGGAAATCTTTATGTCGAAGATAGAATATTTTGAAATTAAAAGGCTTGTTCATTGGGTACACCAGTTGTTCCTGACGTAAAAAGATACTTTCCAAAAGAAATGAATGATTATTTTGTTACTTTACGGCTCTTTCGATTATTCTTAATATTGCATCTCAAAAGTTGAACTTTCCGTAAAACAAACCACCCGTATTATAAAAGGGGCCAAACATTTGTGTTAGATCTTCAGTGTTTTATATGCAATTCCAAAATTTGTTCCCAAATTAAATAAATGAAGAAGCGTTTTCAAGTCGAATACTCGGAAAAAAGATTTCTGAGTTCCCCAACGGGAGTCGAACCCATGACCTTCCAGATACCGGTTGGACACTCTTACCACTGAGCTACGGGAGACTCATGGTGAACCTCTTGTTGAATTAATAATTAGTAATTTGACTCGAGAACGCGTCTTCATTTATTTTACTTTATCCAAGTCACCATTTCACTTACCATAAAATTTTCCGTTGTTTTTATTGATGCCTTTAACTGACTTGCATCGTACATCTTCTTTCCAGGTTGTCACTGAGCCGCCTAACGGTCTGAAGCTGAACCTGCGCAGTACCTACCACAAGATAACCAATCAGGCGCTTGCAGACTGTCCTCACCAGTCCTTCTCGCCACTTGTGTACGTCTGAAGATTTAAAATTGCATTACATGTATACAGAAAGTAAACTTGCTGTGATGGAGTGGGTTTTCAATTATTGTCATGAAATTAATGGCGCTTACCTTTAGTCAGAACTGACCGGCCAGACCGGTACATTCTAGAACAAAATTCCGTTGTTAGTCAGTTTTGTTCAGTCAAATCTGTCAATGTAAAAATTTACACTGTGGGTGGCTTCGTGCGAAAATCTCGTGAAAAAGTCCCATTTGACATTAAAAACCACCTCACTAGCTGGCCACTTCTGGATAATGGTAAGTGTCTTAAGGCTTAACTGATCACAGATTTGATTCCTCAGCTTTGAATGTTTGCATGTTATTAATAACTAAGCCGAAACACTACTCGGATCTCTGTGTTTCCAGGCCATCAGTATGAAATGTTTCGCCGGGTTTGAATCTCGCGCTAATACACGGCTGTTGCTTAGTCAGCCTAAAATACCTACAGGCAGTTGAAGCCTGCAACAAACAAACGTGGAAGCAAATTCTGGGTTAGGATTAGAATTGCTACATACATTGTCAGCTCATCTATACCATATGTAGGTTAAGTCGTTCTTGCATCTTTTTGCTCGTTTTTCAAACAGGTATGTGCTGGCGTTCTTCCACGCTGTAGTACAAGAAAGAAGAAAGTACGGTAAGATTGGCTGGAACATCGCTTACGACTTCAACGAGTCAGACTTCAGAGTGTGCATGACGCTACTCAACACTTACCTGAGCAAGTCACTGGAGAGCCCGGATAAGAAGATCCCTTGGGCGAGTTTGAAATATCTTATAGGAGAGGTGAGT
The DNA here is from genome assembly GCA_963693305.1 of Meandrina meandrites. Lineage (NCBI taxonomy): Eukaryota > Metazoa > Cnidaria > Anthozoa > Scleractinia > Meandrinidae > Meandrina > Meandrina meandrites. The sequence goes on from OY855913.1 coordinate 9,386,033, forward strand.
CTGTCGGTGTTATTCGTAAAGTTCGTGTGATGTGAATCGTCTTGTGATATAATTACAAAGAGTAGATCTTGCGAAGAAAAAGCCTGAAAAATTCTGGCTTCGTTTTGTTATACTATAGGTTACTCCTCGAATGTGACGAGAAATGTTTCTTCACTTGTTTAACTGTTTGCCCCTTGCCCTGTTTGTTTTGTAGGTGATGTACGGTGGTCGTGTGATCGATGATTTTGATCGCCGCGTGGTGAAGACTTACATGGATGAGTACATGGGCGACTTTATATTCGATACTTTTCAGCCATTCCACTTCTATAAAAACGAAGAGATTGATTACTTCATTCCCAAACCCGAGAAAGGTGTGTTACTTAGCTCCTAACCGTATTCCTCATCCGCTTTATCAAGTAAGTCCAAGAAGCTTGCATGAGCTGGCAGAGTGACGATTTTTTTGGTAACTTTAGTTACTGAGTTGTGTTTTTCTGGCAAAATAATCCAAAACGTGTTGTGGTCTTGTATGGGGCTAATGGGGTCTGTTTTGGAAGGCGTGCGAAAAGGTTTCGAAGGTACCATTTTTTGTATGGAAATCGTTTGCCCGTTAATCCTAGACAGAATTGTTAGCACGTTAAACACTTTTGTTCGCCCTCTTCCTGTTACAATGTTGACTTTCGAACAAAATTAGTCATAGAAGAAATATTCCTAAGGGGTGCAACATTGAAATAAGTGTGGGGCAACCAAACTTATTTGTGTAAACACTGGAAAGGGGTGGGTGGGTGGGGGGGGGGGGGGGGGGAACTTAATAATTTTATGCAAGTATCGACATTTGACAATAGCAAAGGTTTATTATGAAGGTATGGTACTGTCTGTTACAGTGAGAGTTCCAAGTGCGTTTGTCTACGGCTGTAGAAAGACATGACCTGTATTTAAGTTAGGACTCTCGAAACCGAACTGATTGAGAAAAATGACTTTGATTTTAGATGCTTCAGAGAGCAACCGAGACTTGTACGTGGATGCGATCGAGGCCCTGACCCTGTCCAACACCCCTGACGTGTTCGGCCTTCACCCCAACGCCGAGATCGGTTACTACACCCACTCTGCCAAGGACATGTGGAATCACCTGGTGGAGCTTCAGCCGCAGACAGGCGGGGATGCGGGAGGTGTCAGCCGCGAAGAGTTCATTGGGAAGATAGCGACTGACATTCAAGGCAAGCTTCCTCCTCTGTTTGACGTGGATAGAGTCAGGAAGAGCATCTCTGAGATTACGCCGACCTATGTGGTGCTGCTGCAAGAACTGGATCGGTTTAATGTTCTCATCAAGAAGATGTCAACTTCGCTTATCAACCTTCAAAGGGTACGTTATCTAACACGATTACTTTCTACCTTTAGAAACGATAGCGACTGAAATGGATGCAAAATGTCACATCTTCACATACCTTAGTGGCCTTAGTGCTGTTATCGCTGAAATGAAAATTTTTGTCTGCTATAATTTTCCCCTTACTCGCACAAGTAAGCTAATAAATCCTCCAGCTATTGTTTATTGTTGACCTCACCTTTTTCTCCTATTCGCTTCCCATTTTGCGATTCTTTGTGAGTGCGTTGGCAGGTATACAATAACCTTATCATGAAAACTTTCCTCCCCAGGCTCTTGCTGGTGAAGTAGGAATGAGCAGTGAACTGGATGAGGTCGCGCGTGCGCTGTTCAATGGTCAGATTCCTAACATTTGGCGCAAGCTGGCTCCTGCCACACTCAAGTCGCTTGGTAACTGGATGGAACATTTCCTTAAACGACTGAGCCAGTACAACAAGTGGGTAAGTACACTCTTTGCACCTTGAATCAAATTATGGACTTACTGAGTGAACGTGTTGGGCATTATTATGGGAAGGGGGGAAAGGAGGTGGTTGTATGAGCGAGGTAGCTCAATACCAACTGGATAACCACCTATCAGTTGCGGATCAGGGCTAGACGACTTTAAGAAATTCTATTATGTATAAACGGGTCTTAGGATCGATTAAAACTTCACCTGAAATACCAGGTAGCTGAAAGGAGTAGTAGGACAAAATGGAAACAGATTGAATGGCAATGTTCTTGTTTCTTTCTTCAGAATACAGTGTGACCAATAAGCATGACTGGGCTAAATACAGTGAAATAAGGTATTTTTATATCTATTTTTTGAAGGTTCTCGTCAGACCTAATTCTCATTCGTTTTACGTATAGGTGAATGAAGGCGAGCCCGCAGTGATCTGGTTATCTGGTCTACACATCCCGGAGTCTTACTTGACGGCCCTCGTGCAGGCCACATGTCGTAAGAACGGCTGGCCGCTGGACCGCTCAACTTTGTACACCACGGTTACCAAATACAAGACGGCTGAGGAGGTGACCGAGAGGGCACATTCTGGCTGTTTCGTGAGTGGACTATACCTGGAAGGCGCCTCGTGGGACGTGGAGGCAGCGTGCTTAAGGAGACCCAAGCCAAAGGTGCTTGTTGAAGAGCTGCCCATCTTGAAAGTGATCCCCATTGAAGCACACAGGCTTAAATTACAGGTAACTTAGTTAATAAATGGTCGTTGTCGTTGTTGTCTGTTGCGTTAACGTCACGAGTATTTACTGAGGTAGTTTAACTAAATCGAAAAGCAGTTTCGTCTTAGAATTAATCAATCTTTGTTGTACAGGGAGCAATAGCCAGTTCTAAGCACATTCTTTTCTAATACAGAAAAGATTATAGTCTTGTATAAGCTTAAATATGGTGATCTATGTTGTAATGGAATAACTACTTGAAATAATCACGAGAGCAAAACTTAGTCAACTCTCATTTAACACCAATTCCCAAGCAGATATCCTTGTTACAAGGATTTCTGCCTGTTGTTCCCCTCAAGTTTCGTTTCCCTAATTGTGCGTAAATTGAAGTACTGTAAATTCTTAACTTCGTCGAGCTTATACCTGCTTTATACGTTTTTGTGTAGTACATGTAGTTTTCTTCTGCCTGACGTATTGTTTTTGTATCTTTGTAGAACACCTACCGTTCTCCCGTTTACACAACGTCACAACGCCGTAACGCCATGGGTGTAGGACTGGTGTTTGAAGCGGACTTGGCGACACATGAGCACATCTCTCACTGGGTGTTACAGGGTGTATGCCTTACACTCAACTCTGACTAGGACGTTTTTCGTGTGGTATTGCTAAACACGGTGTCAAACTATAACTCTGTAATTATTAGTTACATTTTTTCTTCGTATCTTGTGCGTTCCCTCGTATTTTTCTGTTAGAATGTAAAATAGTTTTCGAGCAACCTGCAGACTTTTTATTAAATTTTCTGCTTTTATTCCTTTAATTTGACGCTGTCATACGGTTTAGAGATTTAACTTTCAAGCTACAAAGTGTTAATTCGCCCTGCAAAGGTTTGTTTTGTGAATGACCATTGTAAATATTAACTTCTTAAACGAAGTCTTTTCACATTTCATATACATGCGCGTGTATTTTTGTAAATAAAATGTCGTTTCCTTCCATGTTATCTTCTCTCAAACTTTAAAAAGGCCAGCAGTCGTTTTCTTGTTCCATATCCTTGCGTGAAATGCAATGTCTTAATAATTTATTAGTATATTTTTTGTTTAGAAGTGTAATAAAGATGTGTTTTGAGTAATAAAGTAACTTCATTCCGCCTTACAAAGGCACTAACAACTATGTTGTCTTGCTGTCATTGCAGTTGTGTGATCACGTGTCTATTGTGTGTAAGTGACAAAGTCACACCTTCTTTTAGATCGGCTAATATTCTTGTATAAAAATCTGATTATTGAAAATACGAACTGCTTAGTGAGGTACACTGAAGCGTCGATGATGTTCTGGAGGAGGACCTCTATTGTTCCGATATTCAGAATATTCAAACAAAAAAAATTCGTTAATGAGCAAAAATGGCCCACCTTGAAAATGAGCAGTTTCTAATAACGTCCTATTACATAAAAATCTTTGTGAATCGAGGATTTTCCGGACAATTGCGTACGTTTGAAAGGGTGTGTATGACTCCATGTCAATTGAGTTCTATTGTTGATATACAGGCGTTAACATCTCGCCCCGCTCGTTTCGGCTCGCGTCCATTCCTTTCGCGCGATAGAACAAAACTTGACTAGAAAATAGAGGACTGTCAACAGAGGTGGCGGGGGGGGGGGGGGGGGGGGGACACAACCGCGGATGCACAGGGAGACGCACACAACGGTGTAACGGACGAGTCAAAGCATCGGGGAAGCCAGAGTAAATGCAGGGGAATAGTATAGGGGAAGGGGGGGGGGGGGGGAGGTATCGTAACGCACAAGGATATGACGGAACCCGCGGGAACGAATCGGGTGTCGAACTATCTTATGCGTTAGGACAGGCTTAATTTCTAGGGATAATGTTTAGCTTTAAAGTTAGGTTAGAGAGGAACTAAGGGGAAAAAATGGAGAATGCATTTCCTCCTGCCTTACCATGATAACCCTAATCGTATCCCTCAACTTCACTCTAAAATTAATGCTAATTCTGCAGCCAATCTTGGCTGACACCGTACCCTGGGTTAGCATAAACATCTTGCATCCCCCTTGCATTTATTTCCAATGGGACAAGGAGAACGCAATGGGACTCACGGACAAACGTATATTGCGGAACACATGGTGAAACGAAAAGAAAAAAAACGAAAGGGAGTGCACAGGGAAGCTATTGTTGAACTCACGAACGCACGGTGTAATCGAGCCTGCAGACACTTGAGAGAACCACACGCGGTTGGCTGCCAACATGGGGTTGCGTGTCGACCCAGGATTAAGATTAGCGAGGAATAAGGAAACGTACAGATAGCACCGAGAAAGTACAACATGGGGAATGTACGGGGAACCAACTAGAATGCACGAGGGAACGTCTGGCAGAACGGACGCAAGTACGGGGAATGCAATGGGAAAGCACTGGGAAACGCACAGAGAACGTTTGGTACGGTTGCGCGAATAAACTCGCGTATCATTATGTACGAGGAATCGATAGCAAAGAGGAACACGCCGCAAAACACACGGAGTGTCTGGCCAGGAGTAGGTGCTCTTAGGTGTTGGCTGGCGTTCGGCCACCGTCAGCAGGGTGTTAGCTAACGTTGGCGGCAGGTATATTTTGCAGGTTGAAAAGTCGCACAAACTCTAATACCTAATACAAAGGCTAACTGCAACCAATCTGAGTGCTATTCAGGCGAATTTAGGCTAACTGAAGTGCAAAGAAGACTTTGTCGAACTCAAAAGTTCTTTTTTCAACCTGCAACCTGCAACATATACCTTCTCTAACTTTGGACGGTGTCGATCCATGATTAGCTTTCTAGTAAGGTCGAAGTTAGCGTGAAGGTTTTTGTTATGGCCAGGATTAGGGTTTGTTTGTGTTATCTTAGTTTAGTATAATGAAGAAACAAGACAGTGCATGGAGAACCGCACGAGAATGGACGGGGCCGAGTGGCACTTCTCAGCTGTAACAGCTGCTGCAACTCCGAAGCCTTGAACCCAAATTTACTTTTTGACCCACTCTTCCAACGCTACCACAAGTTATCAAACAAAATTCGATAGTTTATCAGAAAACGGCACCAGGTGCTGGTCGTACCTGTTCTACAAGGTCCAAGTATTTTAATTTTGAAGAGGACGAAGATGTTTAATGAAGTCCCGTGTAGGAGGGGAGGGACGGGGAGGGGAAAGAAAAAACCCACAATGCCTATCGATCGGCGAACGTGACACGTGCTGACTTCGACCGAGAAGATCAAGCGATTGAAGGACATTTTTCTCATGATTTGTAATTTCCTGGTAGGTAAAATAGCTTTCTAATCTCATATTATAAAACTGTAATTACCTATTAAGATATATTTAGTTTTTTGGCTTTTCCGTAGTACCAATTCAGGCAAATTTTGAATAATGAAGACGACGATTATGGTGTGACACAATTACAATTTGATGCCACCATATTGCGTTAAGTTGTTGTACATGTGGTCGATGTGACTCAAGGAAATAAATTTATTTTTTGTTCTGATATATTTCATAAAGCAGCTACTGATTGTATTTCTGAAATCGCTCCCTGTAACATTTGTTTGACAAACCTTTGAACCTTTACTCAAATTTTACAAAATGGCGGCAAATTTAAAACCCAAATGTATCCAGTATTTTTTAAAACTGTTCTAAAAATGCAGTTTAGTTTATATTGAATAAGCATATCTCACAAATTAATTATTTGACTCAGGTTTAAACTTTCCTGTCAAATAATTTTTAGAAGATTAAGGGATTTGAACTTTTCATGATTTATGATACTTTTAAAAATACAAAATTGAAACAAGTTTCTGATCACAAGTTCTATTCACATGAGTGTCCTCAGCCTAAATTGCTTAAAAACGGAAGTGAATTACTGTGGTAATAAAATGTTCCTGTTTTGTTTAAATCTGTGATACAGTTCCTTTAACTTGATCTGCTACTGCTGGGAATTTATTTTTCTAGTGACATCATGTTAATGTACTTTCTTCTGAAAATAAGCCCTTAGTTAGGGACGGACCATTATTTTTCTGGAGGGGGGGGGGGGGGGGGGGATGAAAAATCTTGAAAAAAATTGTTTGCAGGGCCTAAAAAGACAAAATAAATTGTTTCCAAACATCATATGTATTAAAAAAAATAGTTTTCATAGAAGTCAGAGAAACTTGTAATAATCTATCAATGAAAAAAAAAACTTTCAAAAATGAAAGTATGAGACTAATTGTATATAGACTAAAAGTATGAAGACTAAAAGTATGTAGTTGTTTGCAGACAGTATTCAGGGCTCAAATAAAATCAACATTTTATTTGACCAAATTGGAATTTCAAAGTGGTCGTGTAGGCAATAAATTCAACTAATAAATTAGTAAATAGCTGATCCTTTTCTTAAAAACAGTAACTTTATATTGCAGCAATTAAATATGAACAGTATCTTACATTTCATTGAATTAAACTTCATAAATATCTATATACCCGTATTTTCTCAATTAAACACCCGGGGCATTAATTTTAAACTTAGCCTGGTGGACCTGGCATTTATTTGACTCCTGCAGATTATTTGAGCCCGGTGTTATTAAGCAAGGGGTTTACATTAATTATTTTTGACAAACGTGTATCCATCAAATATACCTACAGCTTATTATTACTCAAATAAATACCTGAGGGGTCTATTTTCAACTCCACCTTGGAGACCCGGCGTTTATTCGGTACCCAGTGTTTAATTGAGAAAATACGGTTAACATAGTTATTCAAACATTATAAAGAAACTCTCGGCTAGCCTACACAAATATAACGCCATAACCCATTTTTTAAAAATTGTTGAATCTTCATGCAATGCAGAAATGCTTGCGGCCAGTCAAATCAACACAACAACAACAACAATGTTTACAGTATACACTCTCTTGATGGTTTTTCAGGATCTTAAATCTAACATGAATTGGGGTATAGCTTTTCTGAAGTTTTCTTCGAAAAATAGATTAAATTATTGCGCTTTTCAAAAATGCAAGGACGGGACATTTAAAATTCAAGCACCGGTTTCGCCTTTTACTGCCACCAATCTTCGTAGTGTAGTAGTAACGTCTCAGAAAACGAACAAGATGAGTTCAGAGGTGTTTATTGGTCGCCACCATAAAATATTGAATTAAATAATGATTGATGGCAGCAAAAGTGAACCTCCTTTTTGTGTCAGATCGTGGTTAAAAAAGATTTGAAAAAAAAATTGTTTGCAGGAAGGTGTTGTTAGAAAAAAATTGTTTGCAGAGGTGCATAGATAAAAAAAAAGTTTGCAGAGAGAGATTTTTCATCCCCCCCCCCTCCAGAAAAATAATGGTCCGTCCCTTATCGCTCTTAATTGTGAAGAAACCTTTCCGATTATTAAGCCCCGGCCTGTAGGGCTTGTTTTGTGTTTTATGTTGTTAGAAAATACTTGGATCAACCTTTAGCACTTGAATGGGTTTCATATAATTGTTTTGTTAAGAGAGTGTTATTTTGTGATGCATTCTTGCCAAAAAAAATGAAGTCTCGGTATCCAGTTCAAATTGAAACCCAAAGATTTTTGACATTCAAATATTTTCCATTCAAAAATATTAAGACCTCATATGTACACGTATAAGCCCTCTCCCAAAAATAAGCCCACGTGAAACTAGGGATGTTGAGCAAATATAAGTCCAGTGGTTATTTTCAGAATTGTACAGAAAATCATTCCAACATGTGCCTTACCTAGCCCTAAAATGGTTACTTCTGATTGCTCCTTTTGTATTCACTTGATGTATTAAGTAAACCAATCAGCATGTGCCAACCATGAATTAACATAATATTCATCTCTTTCCAGAAAAAGAATCAAACATGAAATGGCAAGAGCTGGAATTCAACAGATAGGGAGAGAAAGCTGGACAACATGGCTAAACAAGTGTTAAGGTTAGTTGACGTTTAACATGCTACTTATTTGCCTGGTGGTGGTTGCCATGGATAGTGGCACCACCACCTCTTTCATAGGTACCTTCCCCAAGCTCGTGTATCTACTGACAATCAGTCTAACAGTCTGTAAACTGTAGACCTGAGCACTCCAAATATAAAATTGATGTAGATGCTTGAAGTACAGTACACCCTTAACACTTCCTGAATCCTTTCCTGGTGGTGCGGCTCAAGTAAATGTTTACCCCTAATTATAAGAGGTAACAAATTGAATGTACATGCATGTACAGACTCGTTTATTGATGAGGGCTGCAGTACTGTGACACTGGCTGGTCAAGACTGTTCCTCCCCCCAAAAAATCACCTCTTGACAATAACATGACATATGTACACAATTGTATCAAGTGCAGTACATTCCTGTTTAGTTTTGGGGGTTTCTCTGTACCTAACATTTTTTTGTCATTATAACCCCAACAAACGTTTAGAAATCAAAAATATGATTGTGTTTTATTGAGTACTTCTGCACAGAAACTTTTGATTTGGTGAAAGCCTCAATTTTCTTTGCCCTGTTTAAATAAATATTTGGTAAATGTAACTTCAAATCAAGTACCGTATATGCACTTTGACAGTTATCTCTAGTTACCTCTCTATTGAAAGGTTTCTTCAGCAAAATTCTTACAATCAGGGATCACTTTAACAGCTCATTAGAGATCTACAAATAATTATTAACAGTGTCCTTTCCTGCATGGAGTTCAGAGATTATTATAACTTTGACTTAGAACGAAGTTATCACTTGACTAATTAACACATTTCAGGGTTACCTACCTTCCAAATCACAATTGAGTTCTACATTAATTTTGCTGCACTTTGATGACCTCTATTGGAAATGTCCTACAATTAGCGAGGCCAGTTCTCCAGTATGAATAAGATATTAAATAGAGTTGCTGACATTCATCAGCAGAGTGTGTACACACACAGCACACATGCACACCGAATTGTTTATAACCATGACCAGCTCAAAACTAGAGTTAAAAATTTGTTTTTTCTTTTCAACTAGAATGATTACAGTGCGACTACTCGAACCGGGGCACCCTGAACAAAATTAACCAATCACAGTGTTAATTGAAAACAAAGGATAGGAACATTTTTTAGCAACGGACCAATAACTTTCTAGAACGTAAACAAAAGATTAGTAACAAAATTTGAACCGTCAACAACGTTACAAACAGATGCGGACCTCTCAGGAAACTTGCCTTCAATTTGATTGGTTACTTTCGATCCTAAATTTTTAAGAACAAGCAAATCAGTCTTGGCTTTTCAAATTCAACGGAATAATAAATATTTATTCGCCGCCACGATCAGAATCAGTGTAAAGGAAACGTTAGTATACAATTGGAATTGAACAAACCTTTATTGGCTTTGCATTTACAGGCAATCTCTAGCTCTCACAAGAACTTTTTTATGCTATAAAATAAAACGTAATGCATTGAATGAACGTTTGTTGTTTACTTGTAACCGAAAAAACGGTAGGTCAACATGATGAATGATGCCGTTGAGCAGTAGCCTTTGCTGCAGTTCTGTGCTACTAATGCTAGGCTTGCACAGTTTTTCGTTTTCTAAATTTCAACGACATCTTCCACCATTTTTGATCGTGGCGCAGCTGCTCTCCGTACATGCATCGATGAATTGTTTAGATAATAGTCACGCAAAACGTTTTGCACAAAGTGCCGACTACTTTTGACTTTGCCTGCGATTATCTGTTGGTTCATTCCAGTGTGATGTAAGTCCAAAACACACTCTCGTAACAATTGGGAATGTCGGCGACCATTATCATATATCCCCCGTCACGATTCAATCGAACTTGAACGTTTTGATAAAACGCCATTTTGGAAACTTTTACATGGAAAACGTGAACAGAGCTTTTTGATGAACTTAAAATTTAGGATCGAAATGAACCAATCAAATAAAAGGCAAGTTTCCTGAGAGGTCCGCATCTGTTCGTAACGTTGTTGACAGTTCAAATTTTGTTGCTAATCTTTTGTTTACGTTCTAGAACGTTATTGGTCCGTTGCTAAAAAATGTCCCTATCCTTTGTTTTCAATTAACACTGTGATTGGTTAATTTTGTTCAGGGTGCCCCGGTTCGAGTAGTCGCACTGTAAAATGTAAAAAGAGTAAATTGCAACAGTTTATGATATGAGATCGTTTAGTGTGAATAAATATATAATTAATTTAAAATATTTAAGAAATTTTGATATTTTATTATGCTTTTGAATTTATTTCTTGGTTTTATCTTTTCAATTAATGAACATTAATCTAAAACAAAGTTTCTTTCAAGTTTCTTTTATTTGTCCCTCTTTAGCTTGGAATTACAGGCTTTTGAAGCAAACATCACATCTAGATTTGAGATGCATGTGGTGTTATCTGATATGCATTTTTTATGGGGCTTTTGTGTTTGTTGTTAATTTAACCACTTTGGTTTGAACTGTGTTTTGAATGTACCATGACTGCAAATAACAGCTGGCCATTGGACATGTTATTATATGGGTGTGTGGATATACAAAATTAAGAAGTGTTTCTTCAGTATTTTAAGAATGAGCATTGTTCACTCACTTGTAAGATATCAATTGAAATTGAACATGACAAAATAAATTTCTTAGTCCAATGTCATGTTTTTTATTTATTATATAAACATGGCTGAACTAAAGTTCCCTGATTTTCCAGAGTTTATAAAATTGTTGATTAAGTCATTCAAAGTTTAAACTTATTTATTTATCATTTTTCTAAAATATTTTGTAGACTGCTGAATATATTTCCAAGAAATCCAAAGATGTTTTTGGTAGTTTCCATTTCATGTTAAGCACTTTTGAATAATTGATAATAATTATAAGTGCTATGCAAATTTAAATTTATTATATTGCCTTTTGACTATATTGCAAACTAGGAAATCACATTAAAATTAATCATAGCTTCGTTGAAAGAGGGAATTGACAGTCTCAAGGATGTTACGTTCATCAAAAGTTGCCTAGATTTTGTAGCATTGAACAAAATCATCAACTTCATTGCAGAACATAGTAGTGACTGTTCTTAGGTGGGGGGGGGGGTATGTAAAACAATATGGCTTTTAAGTGGGGGCTGGCTAAAAATACAGTGTAAGAAGGTGTTTTACTGACCTCTGAGCACCTATGATAGTTCCAAAATTCTACCAGAATATCTAAAATAGCAGAGGAGCATACATTGGAGCCCCCCCCCCCCCCCCCAACTTTGTCATGCACTATCCAGATCCATAAAAGAATATCATGTCAAGCAGTATAACTTGTTACAAGTTCCGAGTGCGGTTACAGTCTATAATGCATCATTACATGCACTTTTTGCAAGAAAGTAAAATATGCAAAGTTCAAAATGTTGAGGTCTTGATTTGTCCCTTATAGACCTGTTCCAAAATGGCAGTGTTTCCTTTTTCAACTGGGCACAGAAATTAAGGATTTAACTCAATCCAAAAAAAATGCGCAGAAATACTCTACAAAATTCCGCAAAAAAATGGGGTTGGACTGGGGGGGGGGGGGGGGGGGGGAGGACAGATGTAGGTACTTTTAAAAACATTGAAACATTAAGTGTGGTAAAAACCAGCCACATAGATGGAACCAGCCTCAATCAGGGCTCTCATTATTAGTTAAGACATCATGCAACACTTCACATGTAGATTGCGCTTAGTTCATTTGGCTGTCATACTTTGTTACTTTGGTTGTCATAACCCCAGACCTGTGAACTGAAATCTTTTATTTTTCCTTTTATAAACTGATACGCTTATTGTAACTAGTTTTCATGTGATTATAACTATTGTATTTATCGCTTACTTTTTATGCAGGTTGTTGCATGCCATTGATGCTTTTGCCCTTCAAGTCAAGACAAACCAAGACAAAGACGATTGCCCAAGATTTAATCAGAGGTAGAAAAAGTACTAAGGCTTTTCTTTCAAATTATTTGAAAATAATTGAGGCCAAAACTTATCTCTATCCAAAACCACTCACAGCGGCAAGAAAAGTCAGGACAATTTTACCATGATTATTAATTGTTTGAAAGTCCAAATATTTTGTTATCAACCACTTAGTCAAGAACTGTCTTCATTGCCACTTTGAATTGCCTGAGAAGTCAAAACTTAACAATTTTTTATTCATCAATTACAGTCTTTGATTCCACTTTGAATTGTCTGTGAAGTCAAAACTTTGTTAGAAATTTTATGATCAAATCAGGTTTAAGCACATTGTTTTCTGCCATTTTCAATTGTCTGTGAAACTAAAACTTTGCAAGCAATGTGTCAACAGAGTTTCCTTTTGCAATCACTTTCAGTGAAATCAACTTTATTGGTAGAGTTAATTTCCTTAGCCAGTGTTGTGTCAAAAAGTTGTTGCCTTGTTAACATCGGTTTGAACGGTTTTATTTTTCCCGCCAAAAGACTTAGAAAAAATACGGGCGCTTAAAATACGCATGCTAAAATTTTTTTTAAAAAAAAAAATCGATTTACTTAATCTGTATGTACACACCTTTTGAACATTTTTAATTTTCCCGCCAAAAAACTTAGAAAAAATACGGGCGCCTAAAATATGCATGCGCCGTTTTTTTTTTTGTAGCTTAAAATTGTTAATAAAGTTTATTTCCCGAGTGTGCGCTTTTGATCTTTATTATTATAGTGCAGTCAATAAAGTCAGCAAATATATTTGTGGTGTTGTCATCTTTATTACTTAACATAAAGTCTTCAAAAAATACAACACGTGTTTTGTGTGACAATTACGATTAGAGAATATTTGAGATGAATAAAAGTAAGTCAATTAAATTATTAAAAAAGTGTGAAGAAAAAATCTTCCCTATATATACTAAGTCTTTTGGCGGGAAAATTTGGAAAAATTTGCACAGCGTTTCCCCTGGCAACATTTTTGACAAAAAATTCAAAATGGCTTCCCTTAAAAGTTTCCCGCCGAAAATATTTGAACATCACCTCATGCAAAAAAATGAAAATAAACACCAATTTCTTTGTATGACTGAAAAAAAACATCGAAGATTTTTTTAGCCCGTTGCTTTTCAAAATCAAATTTTCAGTGGAAAAATCTCTCCGAAACGTTTTAGTTTTTCAATTTTTTTGCAAGAGATGATGTCTTAGCATAAAAAACCCGTTTACAACTGGCAGTTTTCCTTGTAACACAGGACAGACTAAACGAAAAACTTCAAGAAATTTCCGCGCGACTATTTGTACTGAACAACAGTTAAGATTTTTGGAGCAGTAACAGACAATTTCCACTGTTGTTTTAGTCTCCAGTGCTATAACAAAACTGATTTCAGGTTTTATTTTAATTTCGACTGTCAAACAATTCAGAACTCAGCTCAAACGTAATTCAGTTGTATTTTGTAATGCTATGTCCTGTGTTACATCGAATACCAGTAGTAAAAGGTCTTTTACCGCTTACGAGTAAACTTATTTCACATGACAAAACCCAAATGCCTGGTCAAAGAAACAGAAGCAATTGTTCCGAGGTTAATCCCACCCTTAACACGAACATTTGGCAAAAAAGTGAACAATGAATAAAAGATTATACTGACCACAGAAAACGCAAGGAAATTAAAATGAAAATAATTGGTTACCATAAAATTCTCTTTTGTTTACCACAGTTCCTTTTCAATTTTTCCTTTAAAGCCAAAAAAGCTGTTTCGTCGTTACAAACAGACCATATTCACGACAGCTGCCATAATATTTTTCCTGTTATAATGCAAGAAAATTCTTGGTTAAATGGCTGTTCATAATTGAAAAGTATATTTATATCAGTGCCAAAATCATTTGAGATGTAAATTAGCGACCGACTTTTTAACCAGGTTCACTGTATAATGAATAATGTTGAAGTCAGTTCAACCTGGAATTTCTTTTCAAGTTAAAATGCATTATATGAAAAGAGAAAGAAGAGTTTTCCAATTAACACAGAACTGCGTTTTTTCTCAATCTTATCAAAAAATAATTTCGATCATAACTTCAAATTGCAGGAACCAGCAAGACAATTGTGAACTCGAACTAACCATCGCAGGTTTTCCATTTCAAATCCGAAAAGCTATCTTGAAAAACGGTGAGAAAATTTGATCGTTTGTTTTCTCGATAAATTATCAGCGATATCTTTTATTATTGTTTTTTGGTCTGAACAAATGGAAATTGAAAATCCGGACTTTTTATTCAAACATTTTCGAAACCAGTCAATTATATCGCCGACTTCAGTTTTACTTTTATTCTGTTTCGGAAAATCCGAAATTGTCGGCCCAACAATATCCGTTTCGCCAATTTGTTTGTTTACTTTTAATTTTTTTTACAAGTGAAATGTTTACCGTTGATCTGTGGTCAGTAAAACTGGAAACCCCGAATTCATCTACACGTCTTATTCAGTTAGTATCAGTAGAACCAGGCATCAGGGTTTTACACATGTACAAAAAGTTCCCAATGTATGACAAGAGAACATAGGCAGTGACGTTTTCTGTCTGTACGTTAATCAAACTAAAGCAAACAAAAGTTGAAACTACGCGTCATTTGCATTTTACAAAGTAAAAACAATTAAAAATGATAAATGGTTTTAACCCTGTAGTGTCAGTTATTTGTCTTGTGTGATCGTCAGGGCGAGGGTAGTTGTAGGAAAGAATTGTTTGTAAACAGTTATTGCATAGTCAGTTGTAAATTTCGGTTTGTCTATTATTAGCAAAATATGTATCGGTCCTTTTTAAAGTCAAAATTGGTTCGACGGTTTTGTTTGTTGAGATCGCGAACAAGTCTTCTGTGGCAGCAATTGTTTGTTCTCAGTTGGCGAACCAGTCTTGTAGAGTCAGTCGCTGAAAGCAGTTTGTACTGTGGGTAATTTATTGAGCAGAGTACCAGTCAAGTATGGTTTGTTTGTCAATCGTTGACGCCATCGTTTCTCGTCGCTGTTTGTGTTCAGTTAGTCTCGTGTTCAGGGTTCCACCATGCAATCTATCCGATGTAGTTGGCCAGTTAGTTGCAGCAATGAGAAATTTGTTCTTTACTTTAAACAACCCGAGCCACTGTTCTCTTGTCAAGTACAGTAAAATTCAGTTGATGAAGCAAACGCAAATCTCTTAAGGCGGCCGGTACTATCGAATGTGTTTTGCACACAGAATGAAAATAAAAATTTCTGCCTACAATTTTCGTATTTTTTTTTTGAAAGCCATATAATCAAATTGTTTTAAACAAGAAAGCACACTATAAATGGACTTGGCTCCCCTTACCTACACCAAACCCCTTCCCCCTACCTACACCAAACCCCTTCCCCCCCCCCCCCCACCCCCACCCCTCCCACAAACAATCAAATTTGCATTCCAGGTTTTGCTCGCCACATAAAGATAGAGAATTGAAAATTAATTCTGGTCATTTTTTAAATACGAGATTCACTGTTAAAGTAACTAACAATTTCTCAAATTTTGTGGTTTGATCGCAGTTAGATAACTGAAAAGATAATTTGTAAAATAACAGCAGTTTAACTGCAAATGTGATACTTAACACAGTTTGAATTTTGCGAGATCTGTGTTAGAATTAACATGAACGCCAAATTTTGTGTCAAAATTCAAAACAAACCAAAATAGTTATGGAGGTCATTGAACAATTTTTCATTATGCTGCTAGGCTTTGAATAATTAGTAAAACGAACTGGCTAATTTTAATCTCTAGTAATTGACAAATCAACCCTGGTGCTCCTGGGAATCCCCTTTTATAGTGTGCTTTACGTTTCAACATAACAGTTTGTTAGTCCGTTCGTTTTCCAAATTCTAGCTCTTTTTTGTAGTGCCACCTTAAAAATATTACTGCGACATCAACTGAAGTTGTAATCATAGTTACGTATAAAGTACCGAGTGTTTTGCAGACATGAAAAAAAAGATATCTGAACAAACCCACGTTAAAGATTTGAACACGCCCGTGCAAGTGCTAAATAATCAAAACGATTATAAAAATTAAATTAGGACACGAGATAAACTGAGCCAAAATTTCAACAGTTGGCGCAAATTAAGTGATCACCGAAGTTCGCAAGACGTTCTGATTAAGGTCTGCAAAAGAATCGGTAAATGGTGACTGAAGTGTTAACTGTCTTTAAATTGAAATGAGTACTTTGTGCCATCTCCAAGTCCTTACTTCAGTGTAATTGTTGTATTCGATCCAGACAATCACCACCTCACACTATTTGATAATCTGAGCGTGAAGTTCACTTGCAAATTTAGACCTGGTTTGGTCAGCCACCATTTTACTAGAGTTATTTGACAATTTCAAAGTTCTTATCTTTGAAGAGTTTTCTCTTCATCCAGTGATTCCAGTGTCCACCTTCCACTCATCGTTACTCTTCTTTCCTCTTACAAAGTCAGCTTGTCGTTCCTGAAAACAGAAATGATAAATTCAAAGATCAGCAAGTGCTCAAATGTTCAAAACTGCCCATAAAATATATTTAACAGACTGACTAAATAACCGGCGATCTTTGGCACATCAATCGCAAATGGCAGTGGCCACGAAACTAGCAAATAACAGTTCGAAAGCTAAAATTTGAATGTTCAGTTTTCTGCAAAATAACGCGCATTCCAAAAGAGCGAAGGAATTAACATTGTAAAACAGCAGTCAAGTTCTTTACACCCAAAAAATTTCCTTTACGCACTCCCATTTTACGTATGCGATTAGGTTTTAGCACACGCTTTTAGCTTTTAACCGGTAAACATTTCTTGTCGAAAGAGCCCTCTATTATTCGGACCCGTGGATTTCTAAAGCTCGAGCCTGCGTCAATCTTTGGTTGAAGCATTCGACTACAAAACTCAGGGTTCACAAATTTCGCAGCATTAGTTTTTGCCAGAGAATCTTTTAACTTGTCCGCCCTTGCAATATTGCAAACGAATCAATTTGCGATACCGCTCAGTTTTCTGTCCTGTTTCTAGGTGAAACCGTCGACGCAAACCGCGAACAGTAAGCGCACGTGTTAACTCGCGTCGGTGACATTCTGCACTCGTGTAGCCCTCCGAACAAAATTAAAGGAATATTTGGCAAAAGCAGCAAGTGCTTACCTTCGATTGGACTAGAGTGGGGAGGTCTTTCCAAGCTTCAAATCCTTCAAGCATCTTCTTCCTTCAAAAGTACAAACTGCTTCTCACCGAACGACACGTGTTTACACATCCATGACCTGTTTGGTTTGAAGCACGTTCTACAATTTGTCATGAATATGAATTAAGCACTCAAGCCAATCACTGAGAAATACGTCACAAATATGGCGTGAATTTTGTTTGCACGTTTTTTCTGCCAGCGAATCACAAACCGCGAAAACAGAAAGCAATCGCGCTTTTACGTTACAAGTTAAAAGAACCAAGAATTTTCTACATGCATTCCACATTGTTTCTTTTTTACTATTTTTTTCTGCTCTCTTTAAAGTTGAGGAAACAATACCTCAACGTTCACTTACAAGTGTAAGTTTTTTTTTAAGTTGGGATCAAAATGAGTTCTGGGAGAACATTGCGACAAATGAAACCGTAACGCATTATTAAAACGAAAGCTAAAACATGTGCTAGCACAATAGTTATGGTAAATAGTTGCAAAAGGGAAATTTTCTTCAGACAAATCGCTATTTGTATGTTTTCTCAACGTGAGTGGAAAATTTCGAAAAAAAAATTCAAGTTCCCGCACAAGAATTGAACCCATGATCTTCCGAACAACGGTCGGGCGCCTTACCACTGAGCTAAAGGGGATACATTGGAGTAACTCGTATAACTAGACTATGTGAGAATTTGTTATTCCAAAAACTGTGTTTTTCATCGTTTTCATCCCGTTTTTTTTTATCTCCGACCGAAGCAATTGATCTTTTAAGAGAAGACTTATTCCTGATTTTCCCATACAAATTAAAGGCGCCCCTAGTTTTCCGTGTTAAGTTTCCTTCATATACTACGCCTTAATTCCTGCTGATCTCAAAAGCTTTTTATTACTCATGTTTACTAATTACAGTCACGCGTGAGAAATGTATTACTATGGCTTTGTTGTTTCATGTAAGTGTAACAACTTCTTTTTCCAATGAATTTCGCCTTCGCCACTAAAACAGCTCTGTTTTCATTGGAAAGACAATTTCCACATTATCATTTACTATTCAGCTAGCTAAATATACACATGATTTCTTTTATCAGGAGTGAACAACACGGAAATAAAGGGAATGCAGGACTAGTGAAATAACAGCGCCGTAGGCAGGATTTGCTTGGGTGGGTGCGAACGCCGGAAGAGTGAGCGTATAGGGGGGATCCGGGGGTATTTTTCCCCGGGAAATTTTGAAAAATCAAGTTGTTGAAGTCCACATTCATTTTAACCCTCACTCTCAGATTAAGCGGATCTTTGCGGCACGTGAGGGGCTGCGGACGCACCCATCGCACCCCCCTGCCTACTGCCCTGAATAAACTAATATTTTTAAAACTGCTTTAGAAAATACACTCCTCGAAGGTACTAAAAAATTCTAAAAAATTAGGAAGTTGACCATTTGCAATGACATCGAGTGACGCTATTAAATCCGCCATCAATGATCCGCTGAACGTTTGTTCCAAAATAATAATATAATATAAGAGAATCCTTGTTTACAACATTTGCCTCATTAGCATAAACACTTCTGTTCAGATCAAGCTACAAAAATATCTGGATATTGAAAGAAGAATGCACGATTCACTCTCACTATAAATTTGAGCCTGACGTATTCGAAATACTTTTTGTGTGATGCGGGTTTGAAAACTCAAAATTTTACGAACAACGTATGGGCTCATGAGGGCTTTTGCCACCCAGACATTTTCCTTCAATATTACACGCGAAGAGCTGAAAAATTGCTGCAATTTTTAAGTTTCACAAGCTCTTTAACGTCTTCTCTAGGCAATGTCGCATGCTAATGAGGCAACAAGTAAACAATGGCGTCAGTAAGGATTCTCTTCTTTTTTATTTCTTTTTAAAACCTTTGAAAAGGAGGCTGGCGGGGTATTATATGATGGCAGAAAATGAAAAGAGCATGATGAGATTACTAAAACTGCCAAATTTGAAAAAAATAAAAGTGCACTTGTGTGTTGGATGGCAAAACTTGCCAATACAGCATCTTTCTCTTTCTACTGATTTTGAAAATTTACGTTAATTATGAGCACGAATAAAGCCCGGGGGGAGGACTCCACCATAAAAATGACGGGGGGGTTCGTCGTCCTTTTTACTGAGGGGTGAAATTGAGTGAAATTGGTGTATTGGTATCAATATTTTACGAATCAAAATATTGTTTCTAGATAATAAATTTAAAGTAGCTACACAAGAAAGTGGCTTAGCTTAAGTTACCTGCGAGTTATTCCTTTGCTCCCCTCCCATTCAGTTTAGAATGTTTAGAGTTGCGTTGAAACTTCCAAAAATACAAACTACAAACTACAGAAAAATAAATGAAACATGTAACCTTTCCTCGTGCTACATGCATTCATCATCCGTCCTCATTGCGCCATTGGACACATAATTAAGGCATCAATAAGTAATGATAAATATCAAAGGCGTTTCGATTTGCTATTTTGAACATTTACGAATAAATACCTAGATTAAACAGAATTGTGTCTAGAAACCATTGAGTTGTGCTGGATCTATTAGAAATGTTTTGAGAAGTTAGCAGTTGAACTGCTGATCAAAAGCCAGATTGAAGACAAGAAAACAAAGGCATCAAATTAAACATGTTAAACTTACTTTACTAAGTAGATTTTAATCTTATTTTTCTTCCCAGTTTGTGATTTTTGTCTTTTTTTGTGTGTGTAATAGCCAGATTTGCCCTTACATTTGTGTAATTTGAAATAGTTGCCTAAATGATCGTATCGTTTTGATGATATCATAATTTGACTTTGACCTAACGTAAATTGAGTTAACCAAAACTTGCGCTAAAGAAGTAAATTTTGAGAAGCGGCCATGTTGTGAAAAATTCCTCCCTCCCTGCTGATAAGAACTTCAAAACTGTCCAGCTCAGCCACCTGGCCTTCTCTTAACACTAATATTACGTCACAGTCTTTGACAGTGTTCAATCGATGAGCTATAGTGATAATGGTGGAATTCTTCATTTTGTCGTGCACAGTGGTCCAAATTGTTCTCTCTGTATTGGGATCCACGTGTGCCGTCGGCTCATCCAAGATGACAATCTTACTTTGTTGAAGTAACGTGCGAGCCAAGCAGATTAACTGCCGTTCTCCGACACTAAGATTCTCGCCTTTCTCTAAGAGCTCAAAGTCAAGTTTTCCCTCGAGGTTTTCAACCAAACTATTAAGTTTCACTTCATGAAGAACATTCCAAAGTTCATCATCTCTGTGTTTCTCAAGAGGATCGAGGTTCTTTCTAAGAGTTCCACAGAAGAGAACAGGCGTTTGGCTGAGAACAGAAATACATCTTCGCGACTCCTGCAGCTGAATTCGGTTAATGCACACATCGTCGATGAATATCTCTCCTTCAGCTTCAGGCATACGCAAAAGAGCTGCCACAATTGACGACTTTCCATCTCCCGTTCGACCTACGATACCAAGCTTCGTTTTTCCTTGAATATCAAAGCTTAAATTTTTCAGCACTTGTGGTCCACCTGGATAATACCTCAAGACAACATTCCTGAAACTCACGTGACCATCACGAGGCCAGTCTATTGGTGGAAGCGTTTTGTCATTGTATCCCGGCTCTGGTTCGATGTTTGTGTACGTCAGGACTCGCTCGACTGACGTCATAAGGTTCTCAACCTCTGAAAACTGTCGCACAGCATATTGGGAAATATTGGCAGTTTCAATGACGTAAGAGAGAGCAAGTCCAGCTAATGCTGTAAACAAAACAAAATTCATGCAGTGAAAAAAAGATTTGGAATGGATTTTCCTGTGACGTCATCTAGATGGTAAAAAAACGTGAACTACTAACTCTACTGAGAAATTCTTTATATGTTCCTATCCCTAAAACTAACCTATGAACCAATGGGTTCTGGGCAAGATTATTTATTTTTCTGAGTCACGCCTTCTTCCGTGTTTACAATATACGTAGACTGTACTTGAAGCTAAGCACTGCTCTTTCCTCTGACGTGGGATACCAGTCCAATGCAGGCTACCATGGCCCAGCATTTTGTTTCGATTTTGTTGCCCTAACAGTTTTTCAGTACCCAGAAGGCGAGCAAAGTCCGGGGGCGTACAACCTTTTATAACATGCCATAGAAAATACAGCCAATCAGCATACAGGAAAGCTGTTGTATATTTCCACGGTGTTAAACTCAACCTTCCAATCGAGCGCTGCGGTCTTATTCCGGACGAAATTTATAAGCATATTTTCTATGGCATGGTATAAAATCTCCCACTTTTCACTTGTATTTTCTTGGTATACACACTCACCTAAAGGCTCGTGTGTATACCGAGAAAATACAAGTGAAAAGTGGGATATTCCATAGAATTCCGATCGAAAGAGTTGCATAGCTAGTATATATACGCTATACCAGTATGTCCCGCTGGATGGGTCCCTTTTTTACCTTTTTGTCTGTGATGGGGTCACGGAATGCGGAAAAGTAATTTCGAATTTATATCTTTCTGCTTATCTCAATCAGGTCGTTTTGAAAAACGCGAAAGGAGCACCCTCATCCAAACGGAGAGTAAAGTGTCTCGCCCTAGAACATAACATGACGACTTTACAAAACCGGACACAGACAAAACGTCGAGCTTCAGTTTCTAGCGCGTGGAATTGTTCAACATTTCATAACATTCTTACCTGGATCCTCACAAACAATAACGGCAACTATCGCGATTGAAGTTATAAAAATTGAACAGAGGACATCAGCTCTCACTCCAAGCCACCGACTTGTTGCTGCTACCATAGAAAACGCTTGATTATGCAGATCTTGATGCCTAAAGAAAACAATTCATGAGAACTGTAAAGCACCTTCCGCGATTGTGGTAAATTACCGAGAAATCACCATGTAGCAGTCCCCCAAGAGAGATTAATAGATCCCACCTCCCTCTTCACCCTCTCCCCTCCCCAGTTTGACTTAAAGCTAGAACCACCTTCGTCATGCAGCACTGCTCAGTAGCTTTCATTTGAATGTTTACACCCTATGGTTTCTCTCACAGACTTTTAAAAGTTAGAACCACCTTTCATTATTCCCCTATTACGTCATTTGATCATATGATCTCAGGAGAAGACGAATATGACATGTTATTACGTTGCGGTTTAGTGCGAAATGACAAAGTAAAAGTAATGGAATGATAAATCCCTCATATGATGGTTTTGTACTCGTACAATATCCGCGCGTGTTCACTGTAAAGCCATCAAATAAAGCATATGTACAGTATAATTAACAGCACCAAATGACAGTACTACTCAGACGGCTTTCAGTTGAATGGCCACTCTTCTTGGAATAAATAATCATGAAAATAAACACTAACGTGTATTGTTAATGTTTAACAAATCTTACCGGTATAATTGATCGATGAAATCTCTTTCCCTTTTCCGAGTGCGAATGGTGTCCAAGCCAGCCATGGTCTCTGAGAAGTGAGAGAAAACAGGGCTGCGACAAATGGACTCCAACCTCTTTAACTCGCGGGAAGTCTTCAAGTAATAAAATGCCAGGTAGAGAAAAATGATGAGTACGGGTATGGAAACGAGGCACAGCCAGTAGTTGGTGAACGAGGGCAACAGTGCTGCTGTTAAGACGAACAGAATCATCTGTATGGCCAAAAGAAATGTCTTGGGTAGTATCTCATCAATGCAACCGATGTCTTTGGAAAATCTGTTCAATATTCGCCCTGCAGGATTTGTGTCAAAAAATAGTAATGGAGCTCGTAAAGCACAGGTTATCATCTTATCGTGGAGACTTTCAGAGGATTTGAGGCAAACTCGGAAGAAAATATATGCACGGAAGACGGCAAAAACAAAGGCGGAAGACACCAGGCCTGCATAAATGTTCAAGGTGGAATCGTACTGTTGATATTCCAAGGTCTTCTTTGATAAATGAGAGAGCCATACATCTGGAGACACCATAACAACTGCAAACGAGAACAAAAAACACAAAAGGAACTATTGTCCACTGTACTATCTGTACTATCTACCTTACGTTATGCCAGTCACATGGTAAAAAATTAGTCACGCTGGACGAAAACCAATAGGCCCTTCCACTTTGTAGTTAACGGCCAAATGGTACAAAAAACACCTTGCTGGAGGAAGTGAGGGGAGGGGAGGGTGGGGGAAGCATCAGTGATGAGTCATGCTTGACTTTTCTTTCAGTTATAGATGTTCCCGAACATAGCTTGCACTCCAACATGGGGGTCTTTGTACCATATGACCATTAGCTGCTGAGGGTTCATTAGTCTTCATTGTAACAATCTTCCAAAACAAACCAACACAGTCCATAAGTCAGCGCAGCGCAGAGAGAGCCGTTCTTTTGATTGTCCCACTTTGAGGAACAGCACCACAGATTTTAAACCATGCACACTGGCTGAGCTTTTCTCTACAAACAAATCGCGGCCTTCTCTAGAATTCTCTTGTACTCACCTTGTGTTGCCAGGAAAAGGACAATCACGGAAATCAACGTAACGGGATGTATTCCAGCTCTAAAATAATCCCAATACAACCGAAATGAAATACTACCAGTGGCCTTCTCTTCTTCAGAGATCTCCAAATCCTCATCATAGCTGCCAATGACTGGTTTGGGGCACGAGTGATCTATTTCATTTTCATCTGTTGTTTTACGACTTGCATTCTCTTTGTTGGAAGTGTCAGAGGAATCTTTGATAGAATCAAGAATCTTTCCACCGTCTTGCAACTCATCAAAGCTTCCTTTTCCTAATACAGATCCTTTTTGGAGAACCACAACTTGGTCGGCTGTCTTCATGTGCTTCTCCGCGTACGTCGCCAAGATTACGATCTTTTCTTTTAGCAGCTTGCAAACACATTGGGTAAAAATGTGCTCACTCACTTTAGCATCCACGGCGCTAAGTGGATCGTCCAATAGATACACATCTGCATCTGCGTAGACTGCGCGTGCGAGGTTTAGACGAGCCCGCTGACCTCCACTCATAGCGACACCATGTTCGCCAACAAATGAGAGATCACCATTTGAAAATCTTTTTATGTCTTCTTTCAGGGCGCATGCCTCGATAACTTCGGCGTATTTCTTCTCGTCGTACGGTTCACCGAACAAAACGTTTTCTCTCAGAGTTCCAGAGAAAACCCAAGCCGTTTGGGAGACATATGCTATTGTTCCAGAACAGGCTATGTTGCCACTTGATTGGGTGACCTCGCCTGCAATCGCGGCCAGAAGTGTTGACTTTCCACTGCCAACCTGGCCAGTAATGACGGTGAGACTTTTTTCAAAAGCCTCAAAACTGACGTCTTGGAGCAAGTTTTTTTCACCAGACTCGTACAGTTTGCAGGTGAGATTTAAAACTGATAAGTTTACATCGCGTTTCTCTGGTAGATTATCCAGCTGCTCGATTTTTTCGTGTTTTGATAATGGCTTCCTCACCAGCACTGGTGCATGGACACTTGCAGTTTTAAGATTATTTTCTTGGCCACAAGAACTCTGGTTGTATTCCAGCGGGTCCAATGGCATGTTATCCAAGAGCAGAAAGCTTTCAATTCTTCTTAAAGAGACTAGCAACTCAAACGTTAACGGGATAGCGTTCCCTAACCTTAGGGATAACGTAATACGAAGTACATTCATGAAAGCTAGTACCGTGAAGGCTGACGAAGGTGTCAGAACATGATTGGTAGAAACGAGGGCGAACACCGATATGAATGTGGCCACGGTCCCCGCGATGAAAAGAAAACTTTCTATGATGGACAACAGGGCGCTCTTTTTGAGGATAATACCAATTTCACTCCTACGGAGTTAAAGAAAAAAATACGTAAGAATAGCTATATGCTCTTCTGGAGTGCCGTTTATGTCTCCTTCCAAAAATAGGCCTCCGATCATTCAGAAAGCCACTAGTTTATCACTAACTCTGTTATCTGTTATATTTATCAGTAACTCTTTTAATAAAGTTGTTACTTTCTAACTTGAAAAGTAACATGCAAATAAAACACATTAAAATTCCATCGGTTATGCAACAGATCTCAGTTTCAAACAGAGGCAAAAAAGTGACTAGGAGATGGACTAAATCAAAGAGACCCAGCGCATTCTTCCTGGATCAGCTGTAAGTTGCTAAGGCATGGTATGAACATTGAAAAAATATTCTTATAGCCTTTTCTCCTTGCAAAAAGTCATTTTTCACCTTTTTAGCGAATATTGGCGAATACCACGAAAACTAATTCTTATACAAATAACAAGGTTTGGTGTGGTAGCCAAACATATCGTCGCTTTAGACAAATTTGCAGAAGAAACATGATTAACAGCACGCGACTCCTGATTTTCATTGCTATTCAGTTAGTAGCTTGAGACGGTGCCGACAGATTTTCGTCTGTTATTTCACGTCCATTAATTACTGTGCAAAACCAGCTACACGCCAGTAACATCGAGTTACTTTCTTGCTTGTTATATTTCCAAACTGAAGGAATTAGCCTTTATAAACAGAGAAACATTTGTATTTGACAGTTTCCGGCCAGTTCTGCTATGAACAACCAATACTCCTGACTTAAACACAACATTATCTTATCTTTTAAATCAAATGTACGTTGATTTAACAGGAGCTTCATGGGTCACCATACCGGCTCGGTGCATAATCCGTTTAAATTCCTCTCTACTCACCTTCTCACTTCTTGTACTTTTTCTCGGTAGTTCTCCTCCCACGCATGCGTCTTAAGAGTACGGATCCCAGTCACGAGCTCGTTCATTAGTGAGATACGTCGGTCCGTCACTTCAGCGGTCTCCAGACGTAGCTGAGCGCAACGGGCTGAGATTACCACGAAACAAGGCAGTAACATGAGCAGAAACAGAATTCCCATTACTGGCTGCCAGCCGATCAGGTACAACAGCAAGCAAACGACAGCCGCGAGTTCCAGCACGGACATCAAGGCCGTAAAAATCCATCTTGGGGCCAGTTCAATTCTTTGCACGTCATTTGAAATCAGGTGAATAACGTTGCCTGTTGTTGTTTCTCGAAGGCTTTGCTGACTGATCAAGGGAATCTGCAGACAAGTCAAACACGTTAACAGGGAAATAAATGAGAGGGAGAGAATGTTGGGAACAGTCTGGAGAGCTGGAGAGGAAAATACGAGTGTCGTGTTTATGGAAATCCTAGCGGAAGTAATTGATGATTTTCCCACATCAAGTACTGCACTCATGTACAAATTTCATAACGAGCTCCTTCCTATTGCCTTTCATTCTTTTTTTACTAGAGTAACTAATACTCATAATTATAATACTAGGCTTGCAGCAAAACAGTCTTATTATCTTCCTTTCGTAAGAACTAATTATGGCAAGTTTAACATTAGGTTTCAAGGCCCCTCTATTTGGAACTCCATTGATGATCATATAAAGTTATCATCCGTATCAATGTTTAAGAAAAAAATGCAAGTTGAGTATCTCGAAAGATACTAGCTAGCGCCTGTATTGATCAACTCTAAGGCTGTTTTGCTCTTTTTTTTTCTCGATATTCTAATATATTTTTGTCTTTTTTTTCATTTTGCTCACTGTAATGTTCTGTGTTGTTGTGTGCTTTACCGACCTAAATTTGTATTACATAATTGTAACACTGGCTGCCTGCCCTTTTTAACTTTACAGTTATTTCAGGCAGCCAGACCCCTAATTACTTATTTATTTATACTATATATATTTTCTTTCTTGTAATTTATTAGAGTAAATAAAGTTGTTGTTGTTGTTGCATGGGAAATTAATTATTTATTAAAAGTAAACTCGATATTATTAAGCCTTCTGCCATAACCACAATAGTTGTATACTACTTGTTGTATATGCGGTTTCTTTTAATTATGCAAGATGGCATAATGTGACTCGTAGAGAATAATAGGAATGCCAAAAGGTAAGTCTATCAGTCGATCAAACAGCCAATTAGCGAAACGCCTGTGAGCCTCTTCTCCCGAGTTGTCAACCATTTTGAGGTCGGTCCGTGAAAACACGTGGTCTGACAGTTCGAGAGAGAGACAATGGTGACGATTCGTGTTTATCGAAAGGTGTGTTTACATTATTGCCCAGCGAGAATCGTATTCGGGCACCGTGCCCGCGTACCATGTGTGAACGAAGAATTAGGTTCCTTTTGTGTCTGAACACAGCGCCACCCCATACGTTTGCAATAGTGCGCCGGGACATAGCTTTAGCAATCATACGTGACATGCAGTACATTTAGTGCTTCCTTACCTTAAGATAAACTATTCCTTTAATAGCACTGCTCAGTCTCATTCCAAGCAGCTCGAATCTGTAAGCAGAGTAATGTGTTAAGGCCGTGGATAATCCGCTCAGTGATAAGAGCAAACAAAACCCGTTTGCAAGTGCCCGGCTCTTTTGGGGACAGCTTATCAAATACAGAAGGAAACCAAGGACAAGTGGCTGGGAAACACGGCAGATGGATTCCAGGAGCCAAAAGCTGATTAGGAATAAAATCTCCTTGCAGGAAATCGTTCTCAACACACATTTCCAAAGCTTGGGTTGTTTTCCGTCGGTAATGTTGCATTCTTGTACATGATTATTCCATTCTGCCTGAAGGCGCTCTGTTAGGTCACGTGTTCTGTCTTCCTCGTGAAGTGGAAGGAAATCCGATTGTTTCAAAGGTCGCTTGCTTCCTATTTTGAATATGTTGTTCATCCACCAGAAGGATAGAAGAGAAAGAAAGTTTGCCGACATGGACGGATGAGAAGAATCTTTGTCGTCATCTTCGTTCGTAATCGTTTCATAACCTGGCATCGTGCTGTAGACAAAATGATAGAAAATGTATTCTAGAATATTGAAATATAGAGCAGCAATGAAAATTGTTCATCCTAACAGTTTTTCGAAAACCCATACCACAATCGGTTCTAATCTGTATTTATCGACTTAACAAATGAACGTTCAATCAAACTTTCAAGCCAAACAACATCAAATCTGTAATAATTATAACTAATATATCAAGATATCGAGCGTAATAAGACGACCTGCGCGTGCGAAACAAGTACATATATCACATGACCTGCAACCCTTGGCATACTTGAAACAAACACAGTGCTTTCCTCACCCCTGTGAAATGTTGACAAACCACTTTGAAGTGGGAAAGGGGGACGGTATTGACAAGTATTTATTAATTGTTATGATTATAATTTTAAGTTATTCCTTTTTTTTTCACTAAATTTGACGAAGGATCGGCTTGTGTAAACTCATACACAGTATTTGCTGACTGCTGCCATCTGTTTATCTTGTCACGGATTTTAGGCAAATTTTAATTTGTTTAAGAGGCGTATAAAATAACAAAATTATAAAAATAACCACTTAAAACAGTGAAAGAAAATTTCAGTAATACAGAAAAGACAAAAGAAGGTATGGATGAACAAAAGATTAGAAGAAGATTAGAACCGATTGTGGTATGGGTTTTTGAAAAACTGTTAGGATGAACAATTCTCAACGTAGGTTTGTAACTTTTAATTAAAACGCCCTGCTTAACTACTTCACTACTTTCCAAGAAACAGACTTTAAAGCAAGCTGGTCTTCTGGACATATATATTATCATAAACGTTTGTTCATATTTATTATTTCGAAGTAAAATATTTTAAAGACAGGTATGGGATTATTTTAAATTATTATATCTCTAAGACAGTACGCGCGCTGTGATTGGTCAATTTTACGGGCCGTATTCTATAGTACGGCCCGCGAAATTTGACAGTTCTCCTGATGCGATAAGTTTTGTTTATCAAAATCTCTTACAACGAAAAGTTTGAAAGTTACTTTGAAAACATCTGCATTCGGACAAAACATTTTGAGAAACAAAAGCGAAAAGAACAGGGTCTTGCAAAATTCAAACTATATTTTTCAGATCTTTTAGAAACTGAAAGCGTCCCCGACCCCGAGCATCACACAAGTTAGAAACTTGACAATTTTCTCTCTGCCGAAAGGTAGAGAAATCGAATTCTGAATGAAAAGATTTAAAGAGTTTTGTCGAGAGTTAGCCTGCGAATACAGCCGCCTCTCATCGCTCCCGGAATGAGAGGCTGCTGTATTCGCAGGCTAGTCGAGAGTAAACGAACAAAACATTCAAAACAACGTACCTGCTGCTGTTCTTGACGATCTCTTCGACAAATTTTTGACGACGTCCGCTTATTATTTTGAAAACGGCCGGATAGTTCGAGTTCACCTCAGACAAAAGTTCGATAGTGTACTCATTTTCCAACAAGAATTCTGCACCAAACACCTCTCAGGACGACACAACAAACCGCTTAAAAGTAGACGGACGTCTCTGAGGATTTTACCGGTTGTTTCTTGACAATTTCGTTCACGTTTTCGACGAATACATTGTTTGTTGCTTGCGGTCACCGCTTTCTTCTCAGTAGAGTTGTTCTTCTCTGTTTATCAAACTTTATTATATCTCTAAGACAGTACGCGCGCTGTGATTGATCAATTTTACGGGCCGTATTCTACAATACGACCCGCGAAATTTGACAGTTCTCCTGATGCCATAAGTTTTGTTTATCAAAATCTCTTACAACGAAAATTTTGAAAGTTACTTTGAAAACATCTACATTCAGACAAAACATTTTGAGAAACAAAAGCGAAAAGAGCAGGGTCTTACAAAATTCAAACTAGTTTTTTCAGATCTTTTAGAAACTGAAAGCGTCCCCGACCCCGAGCATCACAAAAGTCAGAAACTTGACAATTTTCTCTCTGCCGAAAGGTAGAGAAGTCGAATTCTGAATGAAAAAGATTTAAAGAGTTTTGTCGAGAGTTAGCCTGCGAATACAGCCGCCTCTCATCGCTCCCGGAATGAGAGGCTGCTGTATTCGCAGGCTAGTCGAGAGTAAACGAACAAAACATTCAAAACAACGTACCTGCTGCTGTTCTTGACGATCTCTTCGACAAATTTTTGACGACGTCCGCTTATTATTTTGAAAACGGCCGGATAGTTCGAGTTCACCTCAGACAAAAGTTCGATAGTGTACTCATTTTCCAACAAGAATTCTGCACCAAACACCTCTCAGGACGACACAATTTATTGACAATTTAGTTCACGTTTTCGACGAAATCATTGTTTGTTGCTTGCGGTCACCGCTTTCTTCTCAGTAGAGTTGTTCTTCTCTGTTTATCGAACTTCACATCACTTCAGGAGTTATTTCAAAGTAATCTTGAACTGTATCCAGTTTTCCACAGAAAGGAGCTGTACGAATTAATCGTAAAATTAAAACGTTTGAAGTTTGGATTCACGTCTCTGCGAGCCAATTAACTGCAAACTGTTTTCGTAAGCCAATAAATTTCGCTTTCTTCTTGCATTTGACGCGCGCGTCATTCAAATGTAGTCGCGATTGACTTGAAATGGTTTCTTTTCTCCAGAATGAGAGATATAATAAATATCTTATTAACCTCGTTTTCTCGGTCCGTACTGTAAAATACGGATCCTCGTTTTTTCCAAAATCGATGGGAAAAAACTCGATCAGTATTTTACAGTACGGACCTCGAACTCGATTAATAAGAGGTATTCACATCACTTCAGGAGTTATTTCAAAGTAATCTTGAACTGTATCCAGTTGTTCACAGAAAGGAGCTGTACGAATTAATCGTAAAATTAAAACGTTTGAAGTTTTGATTCACGTCTCTGCGAGCCAACTGCAAACTATTTTCGTAAGCCAATAAATTTCGCTTTCTTCTTGCATTTGACGCGCGCGTCATTCAAATGTAGCCGCGATTGACTTGAAATGGTTTCTTTTCTCCAGAATGAGAGATATAATAAATATCTTATTAACCTCGTTTTCTCGGGCCGTACTGTAAAATACGGATCCTCGTTTTTTCCCATCGATTTATGGCCCGCGCGCGAAAAAACTCGGTCCGTATTTTACAGTACGGACCTCGAACTCGATTAATAAGAGGTATGTAATGTAGGTATGTAAACTTTTTGAATGAATAAAAACAAATTCTTAATTAAAGAGGGTAGCACATAAAAGAGTTACTAATGAGAACAGAATCGAAAAATTCCCCGACATGGAATCATGTCAAAGTTCGGTTGCCGTCTGCTTTCTCTTAACAATAGTTTGTATATCTTGTTCAGACTGGTCGTATTCACCCTATTCACGCATGCAATCAATATTTACTTGCACATCAGCTTGTGGCCAGTTGTGCGATAATGGACATGATGAATAATTCAGATATTCCCACTTAAACAAAGACCCATTTCTCCTTCCTATTCAAAAGCTGGCTCTAAAAACACTAACAAGCCGATATTCTGTTATTGAACACTGAATGATTCGGAATTCATTATACAAATCTCTTTACAATAGACGCAGAAATGGCCTCGGCAAAATGTGGGCATTCGTATATATATATTCATTCATTGTACGTATATAAATAATATAAGAGGGATATATACCAGGAACCCTATTCAAAAATGGTAAATGACAACCGATTTATTTTAATGCTATGTTTCATGTTTCGACGATTCTAAAGGACTGAACTTACTGCAAAACTAAATAACTGTTTTTATGTACGTTAAACTTTCTCGTTTAATTTAATTTTGAGACGAATCTGAGGTTCAGAAACAAATCAGTTAGATAAAGGCCTTGTTTGAAAAACCATGAAATAATACTACGTAAACACTACACAAATACCAGCGAAAAAAGAACTAGCATGCATACACTTGTTCTGAAGTCGAATTTTCCCGACTGAATGAGTAATTATAAATCACAGACAAGAATCATCAAAATATATTTACAGCTCTAGGGGGCCCCTCTTAAAATGATGACTGTATGTAAACTTACTACACATGTCCTCAATTAAGCGATGGCTTGAGTCCCAGCTTCGTCTTTTCAGTTAAGAACTTCCTGAATGTGCTATAACAAATTTTCGCAACTTTGCGAATTGAAATATTTTGTAGGAGAGGCCAGAAACATGTTTGATTCTTTGCCTTGTCTCTGGTGGATTACGTATGTGTAGAGTTAGGAATTAGACAGGTGACAGAGGCAGACAAATAATGACATCATGTTATGTCTTGGAACTGTCACAGTTTCATCAGGACAATGTTATAGTCTCGACAATTTGCTATTTTGTCTTAAAATTTTCGAAAAGCATGCGAAAAACACTTCATAAACATGGCTAAAAACACTTGACTAGAACGATGTGGTAGTCAAAGGCACCCAACGCCGAGTTCATAATTCTACTGGTTAGTGATTGACTACCTGCCAGTGCCCGTTTACACGCCTAAGGGCAAATAGAACTATTAGCGTCGTGTCTTCACTGAGAGCAATAATGTATTGCACGCCTGATTGGCCGGCTGAGTGGGAGGAACAGGGCTTGCTTGGGTGGGTGCGATCACCGGAAGCATGAGCGTCTAGGGGGGATCCGGGGGTATGTTTCCCAGGGAAATTATGAAAAATCAAGTTGTTGAAGTCCACCTTTCCTACATTCTGACAGTCATTTTACAGTGCGACGTGCATTACTGTGGTCACCTAACAAACCTTTTTACAAATTAGCCAATAGGGTTGCACGATTATGATTGACGGCCACGCCTCCAAATATGAATTCATTAATGGCAATTCGATTTCATTAATGGATTCAATATTCCATTCTTGAAGTGAATATTTCTATATATATTCACCCTTGATAGGAACGCTTGAGCTGTTTTGACTGTAAACGTTTCCCGTTTGTGCGTAAATTATATTTTATATGGGTTATTGACCAAGCGTGAGGTCAAGATGGCGGGATATTGGCCGAGTTCTTTTATGCGTGTTTCAGTATGGACCGAGACGATGTCGAGGTCCATAAACAAGCAAAAAAAGAACGAGGCCAATATCCTGCCATCTTGACCGAACAAGCTTGGTCAATAAAGGATTTATTATATGACTTTTTCGAGCACTGAAAAGGAAGCCAGTTGCATGCACAATCAATGGCGCACGCTAAATCATTCCATTGGTTTAAAAGTTTAATGAGTGACTGTCAAATTGTTGAATGAATCGAGACGAAGTAAAAGAGGGTCGTGCAGGGGTATTCTCGTGACGCGTGATTAGCTGATTTTATTTTCCGTGAAACGTGAATTTAATAAATTTATTCTTCGTGACCCGTGACCAGAAGGTTTTACGTGACACGTGAAGAGCTTGAATTAATAACCGATATTCGTGATTTCACCACTTTATTGACTTTATTTTGCGCGAATTTGAGACGAGAGACCTAAATTGTGATCTAGCGATCTCCGTATAATTATCGTAACGTCAAACACTCTTTGTAGAGTAAGAACAGGATAAAAGAGTATGTTTCTTTCTTATTTTCGTAATTTCTAAATCAATTTTGATTTATTCAAACACTATTTGTAGCGTAAGAACAGGATAAAAGAGTACTTATTTTCGTGATTCGGGAAAATGAAATTTCAATATCTGTGATCCGTGATTCGTTATTTTTTCGTCCGTGAATCGTGCCAGAGACCCCCCCCCCCCCCCCCCCCCTGTACGACCCTCGTAAAACGATGCGACAACAGCGAAATTCACCTCATTTTAACCCTCAAAAGGACATTGAAATGGCTTAAATTTGCGAAACAACGTTGAGTTTGAAGCCTTAAAAGAATAATGCCCATTCCATCTGGCCGCCAGCTTTTGATTATTGGACGTTTTGCAGAGTATTTGCTCGCTTCTGGCGCTTTAGTGGTGCAAACTTGCGGTGACAAACACGAGCTGAATATTGAAATTATGATTGTTGAAAGCGTTTGGGATTTTAATACCACTTCACAGGAAAAGCTTGAACTTTTCTACATCATTAATTTAAATGCTCGACTCACCCTTACTCGACGTGAGCGTTAGAGGCTTCGGTGAAAAGATGTTAGGTTCGCCGTGCCGTCCGCTTTCTTCCATTTTTAAGCGATGACGTCATTTTATGACGTCATCGGTTAATGCTGTAAAGCGAAAAAGCGATGGAATTTATGGAATTTTTGGTGTTACGGTGTTACGACAGGCGGTGTTGGACACGACTCGCAAAGCATGCCGGAATAAATTTTCGATTGCACTCATTATTGTCTGATCGTCGGACTGTAAACATATCCTCGAGGTGAGAAGATATTCCTATGCTGAAAGAAATATCGGAGGAAATCCATACCAAATCTTTGTGGGCCAAGTAACAACTATACATGTGTAAAGGAGCCATTTTATGTGCGGAACAACTCGTATTTGGAGTCGAAACATCGCGGTACATCGACTATTGGAAATTACATTCGATTCTCGCATGTTTGTGATCGATCTTAACGGGCTGAAATCGAACTTAACTACGGCGCTTTCTTTTTGAGATATGTCAAGTTGTGTATGAAGTACGTCGATGTACTGCTGGCCAACGCAGTTCGCCCTATCGTGGTTTTGATGGATTTTCGCTGGGTTGTTTATTAGGAGTTTTCCCACTCGGAGGGCCCAAACGCCGTTTTGATGACTGTCAAATATCGGCCAAACAGAAGGATGATATAAACACTGCAAAAACAAAAATAGCAAGAAAACATTAAAATATAAAATTATACAACAAACAGAAGTACAAATTTAGGCTCTGTTCGTGATAAAACATCGACAGAAATCACACCATCAATTCCCGCGAATGCGAGAACTGAATGAGAAATCAAGGAAGAAACCCCAACTTCAACCCCGAATTTGACCGTTAAAACGGCGAGGCCCGCCCTGGCCCACTGTACTTTTCTTTAAGTTCAACTATCGAACTTAAGTTCTATGCAAAAATAATCTACAGTACTGATCCTTTTTTGTAAAGGAATGAGCAAATGTTCATGCATGTCTAACGAGTGCGCCAACCAAACATTTACCGTAGAGCATGATTTCAGTCGACTAGTTTTGGTAGCAAAATCGCTTCCCTTAATTCAGAACTTGACAAATGACTGGCATAGATATTATTCTTCAAGCTCCAAGAAAACAGTCCGTTAAAACCTTAAAGTTTCGCCGAAATCGCACGAAGAAGATGAGACCTTCTTATAATCCGACGACAAAATTGTCCGCCATTGCTCCTACCGAGGTGACAAATGATTGGTCGAAAAATGTCACGTGAACCGTGTCCAACACCGCCTGGTGTTACGATTACTCCCTGAATTGAACCGAAGAGCAATGGGAACTAGGTGCATTGTTTGTATTCTTTTTGAGATCCGCCATCTTGTTTTGTGGCAAAGGAAGATATTTTTTTGCAGCTTGTATCATCACCGATCGGCAAACCTTATTTCATTTGTAGCTGTTAAATTGAGATGTCGAGTCTGCAGTGAGTGTTGCACTTTATCAGTTATCGAATAAATTTGGCATGAAGTTAAGAAGTGATGTCTGTCGTGACTGCAGACGAAGCAACCGATTATTAGCAGTTTTGAAACATCTGTTGAAAAGGTGAGCCATCTTAAACCTTTTTTTAAGCGATGACGAGGACGTGATCGATTAATCTCGCCGTGCGAGTGGACAGGATCTGTTGTTGTCTGTTGTCTGTTGCCTGTTGTGATCAACCGATCTGTATACTCACCGAAGGGAATGCACAATGAGCGAGCCATGCGAGGCAGACCTGCGAGGCATTTGAAAACACATTGGTTAGCCTAAATAGCACTCCGGTTAGCCTAAATAGCACTTCGGTTAGCCTACAGTTAGCTCTTAGGTAGCTTGCGGTTAGCTTTTATATTGGGATAAGGGATTTCTTGCTTGCCCGGTTCACATGGCTTGCGAGTCATGCGAGGCAAGCGAGCCATTTCGGTTAGCCTAAATAACACATTGGTTAGCCTAGCAACACTCCGGTTAGCCAAAAAGCACTTCGGTTAGCCTACAGATCGTTTAGGTAGCCTTTTTATTGGTATTTTTAAGTGCCTCGCAGGTCTGCCTCACATGGCTCGCATGACTCGCTGGCTCGCATATTGTATACACTCGAACCGAATACTGGGAAAAGAAATCAAGTCAACTCAACAAGAAATCGTCGCATAGAACTCAAAGCAAAATACTCCTGGGCCGTTAGAAAGGACTAATTTAAAGCATAAACGAAAGAAACAAATTATATTTGATGCATTCTATAAGATTTAGTAAACAGAAATCTCTCCATTCTTTAAAACAAAAGGTGTAAACAATTTTAGACAGCGTTTGACCTTGCATCGTATACACGGTATGTATGTATCGTATATCGTATGTCACGCCAAGATAACGCAATTTTTGTTGAACAATCATTCAGCACAGAAGTTGTCAGTTACTTTTATGTACCCTAATTTTTTGACAAATGTCCTGAAAATTATCAAAGACCCCTTGTGAAACGTCATCGCTTCTGCATGCATCGCGTGCCGTTTATTGAAGATGTCACACAAACGACAAGTTTGCAGAGACATCGTGTTATGTCTTGGAACTGTCACAGTTTCATCAGGGCAATGTTTTAGTCTCGACAATTTGTTATTTTGTCTTAAAATTTTCGAAAGGCATGCAAAAAACACTTCATAAACATGGCTAAAAAACACTTGACTAGAACGATGTGGTAGTCAAAGGCACCCAACGCCGAGTTCATAATTCTACTGGTTAGTGATTGACTACCTGCCAGTGCCCGTTTACACGCCTAAGGGCAAAAAGAACTGTTAGCGTTGTGTCTTGCCAGGGTAGCCAATCAGAGCACGAGATTCGCTTCATCTTGACCGCTCACGGAGCTAGTCATATAATAATAAGAGATACTGACTCCCCTTTACCCTGAGATCGCAAAACTAGTAATGTATAATAAAAATAAAATTTTGTCTACAGACTGTAGACAAAATTTTATCTCCATATTTTCTTTCTTAGTATATTGTCGCGTTACGAAGTTGTTACGTAAATAGGAGCGAGAGTTGTAAGTATTCTTCATTAAAATTGTTTGTCGCTTTTTTGGTTGGTTTTACGGGTAATGTTTCAAATGGCAGTGAAATGTCTAGCTCCTGCATGAACCATCAGTATTCACAGAAGAGTAGTATTTTCAACTGAAATGTTGGGCGACGAATATTCTCTTTTGTTGTTTCGTCCTTAAGGGCGAAAGTTTTTTAATTTCATTATAACCTTTCTTCTTTAGGAAATTAATTTTAAATTACGCTTAAAATGACCCGATTTCAATCAATATAACGGCTGTTCAATAGGCATTCAGGCAAGCGAATGTACTTCCCACGCTATGATTATATCTACATGTATTCGTTGATTAAAACATAGTTTCATGATTACACTAAAGCAAATAACGAATAAAAGTAATTTTGATCATGAACTGATGAATAACCAACTTTAGTCTATAGGATGAAGATTAATGTATCTGTAGCTTCTCTATATGCTTTACAGAGCCACTTTACACCGGAAGTTTTTCTTACTAAGAGTGCTCGACGTGAGCAATGAGAAACTATCTTTATTATTCATCTATAACAACATTAACATAACTCAAATAGTAGGAGAAGGTGAAACAGTTTTGCAATTACTGTAGCTTTAACATTTACTATAACAGGAACTTCGATCACTCTGACCTAGAACCACAGGCAGCCCAAGCTCGATGATCCTCCGTACTGAGGTCACGCATCGAGTTACGCAACAATCGATAATTAAACTTACCTTGCGTCAGTCGTTTGTGTCTTTGTTTCCAGTTAGGCCGCTCGGAGATTGGTCTATGGCTGCTTAGAGGGAAAAATAATAGGCATGGAAACCACCTAAGAAAAATTTCGCCAAATACTGAGAAACAATAATCACATACAATTTAAACATCAGACTAACCTCAATATTTGTCTTCGGCAGCGCTCTTGGCTGAACTGGAAGCGCAATAGAATTCAGCTGCGTTCACCATGGAAGCAAAATGTTATACAACACTTTCACAGTTTCCATAGGCCGGTGCTTAAGTACTTTACGATCGATGTAAGAGCTAATTATATTAAGGTATTGAGGCGCGGTGGCCTAATGGTTAGTGCGCTGGACTCCGGATCGCGCGGTCCGGGTTCGAGCCCTGGCCGGGGCACGGCGTTGTGTTCTTGGGCAAGATACTTTACTCTCATAGTGCCTCTCTCCACCCAGGTGTATAAATGGGTACCGGCGAATTTACTGCTGGGGGTAACCATGCGATGGACTAGAATCCCATCCAGGGGGGAGTAGCAATACTCCTAGTCGCTTTATGCTACGGAAACCGGGATAAGCTCCAGCCTGATGGGCCACTAGGCTCGTATACAGACTATTAATGCACCACAATACAATAATTTTAAAAAAGAAAATATGCGTTACCTTCATTCCGTTCTGAAGACTCCTTCTGTGCTCTTCTATCCGACGTGAACACCCAGTTGCTGCGCTTGTGTTGTTGAATTAAATACACAAGAGAACAAAGGAGAAATCGAGTAGAAAACGAGCCTTCTGTTAAGGATGTTTTTCTCGTGCTCCAAATTTCCTGATGCGTTTTAGGACTGCAGTTTAATCCCGGCTATAGTTCTTATTTGTTTATTCATTATCAAAGACTTATAGAATTACAAAACCGCACTTTTATTAGCCTATTGAAATGCAAATCTATATCACAATGTGCAGATGTGAAAAGCCAACGAAAATGTGAAAAGTTAAGGTGGGGGTAAACGCGAATTTTAGTGAAATTTTAAGAGGTTTAAAAAAGGGATAGAAGAAAGAAAATTATTTTTGGAACACCACCAGACAGTTGACCCCCACGCAAGAGCACCCCAGGTTGCCAGGGGACTGTTCTGGTGTCCATCCACTAATTTTTAACTTCAAATTCTAAATTTAAAATCACATTATATCTTTCATATTTCTTATTTCTCCAAATTTTACTGATCCTTTGAGAAAAACTATCTCTTCCCAAACATCCCCCAAAATCACCCAAAAATTTACAAAACACCGCTAAACATATCTTTGTGAAATGAGCATGAACCCAAGTTAAGCGGTGGAAAAACGGGCTTTGGATGTACCCCCGCCTAACTCCCATGCTCCCTGATGTCACTGTTTTTCGATTTGTTACTAGCTCCAATCTTGGACGATTGAACAGTCAAAAATGAACACCCCCCACCCCCCCCCCCCCCCCCCCCACACTTCAATCCAATTATGTCACGAAGTGGAACGCAAAAAAAGGAAAAAAGAAAACCGAGAATGATGGCGACTTTCTATTCTTGAAGCCTCCAGTGGCTTATACCACCCACCCAACCATCCTAGCCTTCTATTTAGTTTTGATAAGATATTCAATCTATCTATTTCTTAGGTGTCTCAGATAAAATAGAAAATGTCGACAACTACCCATCCCTCTAGTTAGCTACACAGCAATTGGCTAAATTGGCTAAACCAATTATAGAAATACATTTTGAGAGGCGGCCATATTGTGAAGAATTCCACCCTCCCGGCTGATGAGAACTTCAAAACTGTCCAGCTCAGCAACCTGGCCTTCTTTTAACACTAATATTACGTCACAGTCTTTAACGGTATTCAATCGATGAGCTATAGTGATAACGGTGGAATTCTTCAGTTTCTCGCGCACAGTGGTCCAAATGGTTTTCTCAGTATTGGGATCCACTTGCGCCGTCGGCTCATCCAAGATGACAATCTTACTTTGTTGTAGTAACGTGCGAGCCAAGCAGATTAACTGTCGTTCACCGACACTCAGATTCTCACCTTTCTCTAACAGTTGGTAGTCAAGTTTTCCCTCGAGGCCTTCAACTAAATGAGTAAGCTTTACTTCTTCCAGGACATTCCACAGTTCATCATCTCTGTGTTTCTCAAGAGGATCGAGGTTCTTTCTAATCGATTCACTGAAGAGAACAGGCGATTGACTGAGAACAGAAATACATCTTCGCAATTCTTGCAGTTGGATACTGTTGGTACGCACGTCATCAATAAAGATCTCTCCTTCAGCTTCAGGCATGCGCAAAAGAGCTGCCACAATTGACGACTTCCCATCTCCCGTTCGACCTACGATACCAAGTTTCGTTTTTCCTTGAATTTCAAAGCTTAAATTTTTTAGAACTTGTGGTCCACCAGGATAATACCTCAAGACAACATTTCGGAAGCGCACGTGACCATTTCGAGGCCAGTTGATTGGTGGAAGTGTTTGGGTATTGTAACCCGGCTCTGCATCGAGGTTAGTGTAGGCCATGACTCGCTCGACTGACGTCATAAGGTTCTCAACTTCTGAAAATTGCCGCACAGCATATTGGGAACGTTTGGCGGTTTCAATGACGTAGGCAAGGGCGAGGCCAGCTGACGCTGCAATAAAATAAAATTCTTTCTCAGTGTACAAATTTCAGAATAGCGTTCATGGGTTCAAGCGGAGAAAATCTTATTTACGTTCATTTTTAAGACAAACAGGCTTATGGCACAAAATCTGCCATGGTGGATTGCAAAAGAATACGACATCCTCCAAAACAAAACGAGTTTAACCAGTCAAACTTGACATAACTTGTTTTGAATGTCCCAGTGCGTAGCCTGCCATCCAGGGTGGTTGATTTTGTACGATGTGACCGTTTTTTTCAAGAGGCCCACTTTGTGTCAAATTCATCAAGACAGATTTTACTGATCTACTCTCCCGTGTGAGACAGTGAGAAGAACCACCGAGCATTTAAAAAGGATTTTAATTTTGTCACGCCAGTTTAGTTAACCTTTAACTTATGATATGTTTTACCTGGATTTTGCGATAGCAGAACAGAAGAGAAAGCCACTGCAGAAATTAGCACTGTACACAGTATGTCAGCTCTTACTGCAAGCCATCGAGTGCTCGCTATCACCATGGAGTAAACCTGATTATGTAGATCTTGATGCCTAAAAGAGGGAAAAGCACATTAAGGAACACAGTCTTTTTATTATAGTTGTTTAGAATTTTACATGTCAACTTTAATTCTTAGAGTGCAGCTTTATGGTATATGGCACTTCACAAAACTGATTAATCAAACGCTGTGAACGCGCGTTACACGTTTCGACCCCTTATGAGTTGGTAGTGACCAGCTCCTGAGCACAAATGAATTACATGTAATGGTTTTGGTTGTGAGAGGAATTTTGTTGTACGAAACCTTTCCCAGGCGGCAATCAATTCGTGTTGCCAGTTATCGCTCGATGACCCAGGAGAACATTTAGTGACTGCCCGTAGATATCGCCCAAAGACACAGCACAGATGTGTTGGTTTTTGAAAACGATATGGTTTACTAAAAAACTATTACGTTAATAATTTTTAACATTTGACCAATCAGTGGTTAAAATTACACGTAGCGTTCTGGGTATTAAGCAAAACACAAATAGGTATGAGCATTGACAAATTCAGATCCGCACAAAATGGGAGGGGGACGTGCGCGGAAGTGGGGAGGGTGTAAAAGGGGCCTCTTCATTATTAACAAGTGGTGAGATTCAAGTGACGATGAACGCTTTCTTTCTTAAGAAAGGTGTGGTGGGGTGGGGGCTGGGAGGACAGGCTTGCGTTTCTTGAAAGTCCCGAAGTAATAACGGGCCCGAAAAGGTATATTGTTTGCAGAATGTTTAGTCACAACGATCGAGTTGTCGTATATATATGTATTTTAAGCGTGTAATGAAATCTTACGTTCACAAAACATGAAGGGTTCTCTTGCCTAAAACGTCTCTGCCATTTAATAGAAATTGAAGTTTAAAAAA
This sequence comes from Meandrina meandrites, assembly GCA_963693305.1. NCBI lineage: Eukaryota > Metazoa > Cnidaria > Anthozoa > Scleractinia > Meandrinidae > Meandrina > Meandrina meandrites. The sequence continues at coordinate 9,428,109 of OY855913.1, forward strand.
TAGCTCTTTGGCCCGAAAAATGGCTTCAGGTGGTTTGAGAAATGCACGCCAGATCACTCGACTAGATATTGGACAATGATATTGACTCGCGCCACTAACTGACTTCAACCAGAATAAAAAAATTGCTGCGTACATATCCCAAAAAACAAGACACTTACCTATAAAACTGATTGATGAAATCTTTTTCCCTTTTCCGAGTGCGAATTGTGTCCAAGCCAGCCATGGTCTCCGAGAAGTGAGAGAAAACAGGGCTGCGGCAGATAGATTCCCATCTCTTCAACTCGCGGGAGCTGTTCAGGTAATACGTTGCTAAGTATACGAACGTGACGAAAATCGGCAGGAAAACGAGAAACAGCCAGTAATTCGTGAACGAAGGCAACAGTGCTGCCGTGAACACGAACAAAAGTAACTGGTTAGCAGAAAGAAACGTTTTGGGCAAAAGCTCGTCAATGGCACCAATGTCTTTGGAGCATCTGTTCAAGATTCGCCCTGCGGGATTTGTGTCGAAAAATAATACTGGAGCTTGAAGAAGACGGGTTATCATTTTATCATGGAGAATTTTAGAGGATCTGAGAGAAACATGGAAAAACGCGTAAGCACGGAAGACGGCGAAAAGGAAGGCTGCGGAGACAAGAATGGCATAAACACGCAAGGTTGTTTCATCACTTTGGTATTTCCAGGGCATCTTGGACAGATAAGACAGCCAGACGTCCGGAGATACCATAACAACTACACAGGAGATAAACCAGAAAAATGAGGTATTCATGTCAATGATATTCTAATAAGTATATGCAACGGTTTCATTTTCTTGCTTTAAATGGACGTTTCAAGCGCCGACAATGAATAACTTAGTCCAAAAATCCCTCCTCAGTTAAGAACGTGTCAGGTATCATTTACTTTGCGGTTGCACAGAGTATGCAAGTCACGTTTGCCTAGGAACTATACTTCTTTGTGACTTACAAGCAGTTTGGATAAGGTTACACTCACAATAGTTCTATGAAGCAGTCGCAGGGGAAACCCTTCTTTTCCAGCGAAAAAGGTCGCATCTTCACTACTCACCCTCCCCCCATCCCTCACCCTCATTGAGCAACTTTGAATCTGGTACAATCTTTACCGAGATCTGTCACTCTGTACCTTATGAAAATGTCAGACGTTCTGCGGATTATAATCATTTCATTTCTTATCATTCCAACCTGAATTGGTTCCTTGTTGTTATCTTCTGTTATTAAGTGATTAATTAGTTCAGCTCTATGAAGGTTTTCCGCAACGCTTCAACTATGCAGGCAAAGAGCACACCTTAGAAAGTTTGAATATATATAGGCAAAACAATTCTGGCTACGTTGCAAACGTATACCTGCAGTGTTGCCAAGTATGTATCTACAGTGCAGATACATGTTTGACGACGTTGCCAAACATAACTCGGCACTGTGTACATAGAAATTTGAACGAATGTGGTCGTTGCAATTGTGCATCGATAAGACGTGTATGCCAGAATCAGTTTCATAATGTAACTTGTTTAAAAATTACTAGAAACGTCTTGTAACCATGACTCACCTTGCGTTGCCAGGAAGAGAACAACCAAAAGAATCATAGCGACTGGGTGTGCTCCAGCTCTGAAATATTCCCAATACAATGCAGATGAAATTTTACCAGTGGCCTTTTCTTCTTCTGCGATCTCTAAATGCTCATCAGAACCGCCACTGAATGGTTCAAAAAACGAATGTACTTTTTCATTTTCATCTTCTTTTCTAGACATTGTTTTTTCTTTTTTAGGGGTCTGTGATGCATCTAAAATGGTATCAAAAATGTTCCCTTTATCTTGCAGCTCTTGAAAATGGCCTTTTCCTAAAACATAACCTTTATGAAGAACCACAATTTGGTCGGCTGCTTTCATGTGCCTTTCTGCATATGTTACCAAGATTTTGATCTTCTCTTGCAGCAGTTTGCAGATACACTGATTAAAAATGTGTTCACTAACTTTGGCATCTACAGCGCTCAGTGGATCGTCCAGCAGATAAACGTCTGCATCTGCGTACACCGCGCGTGCCAGATTGACACGAGCCCGCTGACCTCCACTCAACACGACACCGCGTTCTCCAACCATTGAAAGATCGCCATTTGAAAATCTATTTATGTCTTCTTTCAGGGCACATGCCTCTATTACTTCAGCGTATTTCTTCTCGTCGTACGGCTCACCGAACAACACGTTTTCCCTCAGAGTTCCAGAGAAAACCCAAGCCGTTTGGGAGACATATGCTATTGTTCCAGAACAGGCTATGTTGCCACTTGATTGAGTGACCTCGCCTGCGATCGCGGCCAGAAGTGTTGACTTTCCACTGCCAACCTGGCCAGTAATGACGGTGAGACTATCTTCTGGAGCTTCAAAACTGATATCGTGAAGAAGGTGCTTGTCGTCTGTACCATTCAATTTGCACGTGAGACTCGAAACTGATAATTTCAAATCGGTTTCACTGAGAAGTTTGTATTGCTCTACATCTTCATACAATCCATACTTAGAGCCAGAACGAATTGCATCCATCGATAGGGGCTCTCTCACCAACACCTGTGAATACGCTTTTGCATTCTTGAGAATATGTTCTTGGCTAGGGAAAGTTTGGTTGTATTCGAAAGGATCCAGAGGCATATTATCCAGGAGAAGAAAAGTCTGAATTCTCTTGAGCGAGACAAGTATCTCAAACACTGAGGCCATAACGTTAGATACTGATGAACGAAGAACGCTCATGAATGCTAGCAGCATGAAGGCTGTTGCAGGCGAAATAACATGGCCGGTCACAATAAGCGTTAAAACTGTAAAGAATGTTGCTGTTGGCCCCGAGGTAAACGAGAAACACTCTATAACTGATAGCAAGGCACTCTTTTTTAGGATAACCCAAACCTCATTCCTATAAGGTAAAACAAAAAATATTTTATATTTTGTATATTAGTTAGGAATTTGTCAGTATCTACAACCTTAGAGAAATCAAACTGTTAAAATTCCCAATTCTGGTGAATTTTGTCTGAGTAAATATAGTTATTATAGAAAAGGTGTCTGAGAGGTCCACCGCCCTCCCCATTCCTTCTTCCCCCATCAGTGGTGGATTCTCCGGCACTTGTAGAAGATGTGCAAGTAAAGAAAAAGAGGAGCAGAGGGCGGAGAAAAACAAAACTGCTTATCTCTCAACACTTTTCCGATGTGTTGTAGCTTACCATAAGTTTAACTTCTGATCCATTAAAAATTCCGATTGTTTATCAGCAGTGTACGATAGAATCACGTCTTTCAGAGATTGTGAAAAATCAGTGATTTGAACGAATCTCATCGTCCAACTTTAAACGTATTGCCATAAACCACTCTGTTTGTTGATAAGAACACCCCCAATAATTTTGCCCAACAAAAAGCGTCAATACGCATGGTTTAGCGGGGTTTTAGAATAGAAACTCTCACCTTCTCACTTCTTGCACTTTTTCTCGGTAGTTTTCCTCCCACGCATGCGCCTTTAGAGCACGGATCCCAGACACAAGCTCGTTCATTAGTGAAATGCGACTGTCCGTCACTTCAGCGGTCTCCTGTCGCAACTGAGCACACAGGCCTGAGATTATAATGACGCAAGGTATCACCATAAATAGAAATAGTATTCCCATGATAGTCTGCCAACCGGTGAAGAACAACAGCAAGAATACAACGGTCACAAACTCGAAAACAGGCAATAACGCGGTACATATCCACCTGGGCGCCATTTCCATTCTCTGAACGTCATTCGATATCAGGTCAACAACATTGCCTGTTGTTGTTTCCAGGAGGCGTTGCTGACTGATCAGAGGAATCTGCAGACAAACAGAACTGGTTGTCATGAATATGAAAATAGAAAGACATTTTTTTTACAAAAGTTGTGGTTCAATTTTACCCTTGGTACAAATTGGTATTTTCCTTTGTTCTGGTGTATGATAATATATGATAATGAATATAAAGCAAAGGAAAATACCAAATTTTACCCAAGGGTAAAATTGAACAACAGCACATATACTGTGGCGTAGTAGTGTTGTGACATTATTTCTCTCTCTCGTCGTCATCTCGCCTATATTTTTAGTCGTCAAGGTCGTCAAATGTAAGACGCGGTCTTGCTGTGTTTGCGGTCTAGTCGACCAATCAGGTATGAAAAATGGTACCTTTTAGGGGTAAAAAGAACTTAAGCCACGCCAAAGTTGGTTTCCTTTAAGGGTTTTATTCATTTTTTTTTTAACACGCAGACTTGTCAGCTCATTATTTGTAACGAGCATATCCTTGCAGCACTGGTTCACCAGCTCTTACCTTGAGGTAGACGATTCCCTTAATAGCACTACTCAGTCGCATACCAAGCAGTTCGCAACTGTAAGCCGAGTAATGTGTGCAGACAGAAGTTAATCCACTCAGTGTTAAAAACACACAGCACGCGTATGCAAGGGGACGGTTCTTCGAATTCTCGGCGGAGCTTAGCAGATGAAGCAGAAAACCAAGCACTAGTGGTTGTGAAACGCGAAGCATGGATTCCATGAGCCAAAAGCACATGGGCAAAAAGACATCGTTGAGGGTTACTGTCTTCAAAACACATCTCCAAAGCTTGGGTTGTTTTCCCTCTGTCATGTTGCATTCTTGTACATGGTTATTCCATTCTTCCTGAAGGCTCTCTGTTAGGTCGCGTGTTCTGTCTTCTTCGTGAAGTGGTAGGAAATCAGACTGTTTTAAAGGTCGCTCTCTTCCTACTTTGAAGATGTTGTTCATCCACCAAAAAGTTAGAAGAGAGAGAAAATTAGCCGACATCGACGGATGAGAAGAATCTTTCTCGTGATCGTCATCGCCAGTTGCTACCGTCTCGTAACTCGTGTTTGACATCTTGCTATTAAGACAGCCAAAAACAAAACAATACTTTATCACTTGCTCTTTTATGTGATTTATGGAATTTTATAGTTCATTGATTGACTTTTGTTCCTTTGCTTTTTTGTTCTTGTTCAAATCCTGTTCTGGGAACTCTATGCTTTTCTTTTTTTCGTTTTTGAATGCATGAGTTCATAGCATTTCGTTGTGAACACAACCCGTGTTTTGCACCATAATCAGCATTTAATGAGCATTTACCAAAATGCAGCGTTTATCTCTACGTCTCAAAAAGTGAAGATTATATTAACCACTCGAGAAAATTGTAAGACAGCTTCCCGCCCTCGGTTTATAGCTCCCTCGGTTACTGATGGACCATATATGCACTAGTCAGCGGATTAACAAAATGGTTAATAGGATCAGACGGAGGAAGTGAAAGCGAAGGAAGGAGCGAAGGAGTGAAATTGACCCAACTTTCGGGAGAACTCGAAAATGGCCTTGCCATGTTTCGAGTTAAAAGTGATCTTCCTTTCGCGTTTTCCTAATAAGGCTTGGACTATTATATATGCTTAGCAAATAATGTGTATTTATTCAGGCAGAACAATTTCGTGATTTTAAAGTGAGTAATGTGGGGAAAGCTGCTTGCTGTATAAAAGGTATCTAACATTGCGGTGTACCTTTCGTTTTGACTGTTTTGATGGACTGGCAGGGTTTGATCTGTTAACGCCCAGTTTGGAAGAAAAGTGTTTGAAAACAATAGATACTGCTTGTAATCCATAAGTTCTCGACACGAGAGTTCGATCAGGTTCATTGTCGTTGTGTAACTTTGAGTGCTTAAAGGCCTTTACTGGGGCAGTGAAAGAACCCTGATCAGCATAAAAGAACTATAAACCGAAGAAGAATTTGAAAATAAGAGAATTTTGATTTTATTTAGCGGAAAACGCTATCCTTGTTTATAGATGATATCTGTTTTATAAAACCTCACCGTGATTTATCCCTTCAGCCTTTGAAATGCCTTGAAATATTTTGTTATCTGAAAAAGAATCCAGTCCGTTATTAATTTAATTCCCAGATCGATATTTGCATACATATATTTAAAAATCGTTTACAATAAGAAGCTCGAACGGGGGAATCTCTATGGAGCCTGTGCTTCCAGATGCTTTTCTCTTGTTCGTCAGGAATCTTTCTTCAGTCAACGAAAAAAAAAATTATCTAGGCAAAACAACCTTGTTCTTTACACAGGGCAATAAATGTTGCAAATTTACTTATATAACACTAAGTTTCGCCGGAGAAAATTGACACTACTAAGATATTGGTTTCTAAGTAACTTGTAAGTTCTCAAAAAACTTAATTCGCACGCAAGTTTGGTTTTGCAAAAAGTAAACTCAGTTGTAACGCCCAAGATAAAACAAAAAGATGTGCCTAAAGGTTGTGTATTCAGCCTAAAAAGCTGCAACAAGACATCTGATTTTAGGCAAAACATCAAACAAAAGGTAAACGTACTTTTCTTTATATCTTTCTTTAAATCAAAACCTTAGTTCGAACAGCGATAGCAACACGTGGAAGTATTTACTTTAAGTACAAAAGTAGTTTACTTAAGCGTACATATCACTGTTTGCTCACGAAACTGAACATTTGAACGATATTTGTACAGGTCTCTGGTGAGGCAAACCTCCAAACCTCAAGAGTCCTATTTCATCATAATATTCCTTAACATTGATAAATATCTCCTAACAGCCGTTGACAGGGTAATGAGTGTTGCAAAATTGCCTTCCTTGATACGCTCACTTTAATTTTGTCTTCGGTCTGTTGTATTACACTAGGTTTGGCCGGAAAGAAATAGACATTCTGGTTCAATTTTATCCTAGGTTCAAATGTTATATTCCTATGTTTTAAACTCATTATCATACATTACCATACACAAAAGCAAAGGAAAATAAAATTTGACCGGATAAAATTTAACCACAACATAGACACTACCGACGTAGGGTAAGAAAAGTAATGATTATTTATCTCTCTTATTATACTATTTTTTCATCCCAAAACCTGCAGGTACCCTTATTTTAATGATAAAATTTAAAAGTTTCGTTCAGTTCAAGTAATTGAGCTAGGTCTATGAGCGAACAATCGCTTAACAAGCATCCTTTAGAATGCCCAGAGTGAGATCAAGAAACTCGACAGCCTGCTCCCTACTCACTACACTCTTATTGTAGCTATTTGTCCAACGTAACTTTCCGTTGATAGTGCCACACTGAAGCCCAAAGACAACGCCTGCAGGACGCAAGTTTACCGAACCTGCTAGTCCATCAAAAAAGTATGGCCCATTTTCTGCTGGCTTCGACACCTGCCGCCCTAGGTTGGACAAATTAAAGACTCTGAGATCTTGCTTGGTTTGTGGTGCACTTCTTATCTGCTCATGATCAGCTGCGGCCAACTTCAGGTGACACTGCTTCAGGAATTTGATGTGCTGGCCAGTAAGGAATGCACGCTGCACCTGCCGAGTACACTCCTTTGCAAACTTCCAGAAGTCGTTGATCTTGGGTGATACGTTTATTTCTGTACGGATACTGCTCACACACAACACGAACTCGTTGGTCTCAATCTCGGGTCGGCATTCCTTCCTAACATCAATGTTGCAGCTTGATTTGATGCACACGGGATCATTTGACGCCTCGTTTTTCCCCTTTAGTAGTATCTTGACCATAGCAATATGTAAGGCTGCAGTGATGGCTCCATGAACTGAGCACTTGTACATTTTGCATGACTTGGTTAATCCAAGTGTCTTTTCGACGGAGTACTCTCGATACACAATTGATGTTTTGTCGGCTGCTACCGGATCACGGGTGAACACTGGCTGATAGCTAGCAAGGTATAGATTCTGCGGCCTGGGAATTTTCAGTACTTTCCTTAAACGTGACACCCATGAAGACACGCTAAATTTCACTTTGTCCAACACAGAAGGAATGCATCGGTGTCGCAACAGAACTCCTGTGGACGGACGGAACGGCATACTTTCGACTTGAACCACTTGGCCCTCGTACACCATTGTCAGGTAGCTAAAAAATTGCTCACACATAAAACCAATTGATTGACCGTCTGCAATGACATGAAGAAAGGTGAAAACAAGCGCATTTTTGTAATTATAAGCGTTCGTTGCTTCGTCAACGTGAACTTCATCTAAAAGAATAGCACGCCACAATGGCCCAACGTTGAGGTCGAACGGTGTCTCCAACTCCCGTTCAAAAACAGGTTCAAGATCACTTGCATTAAAGTCCTTGACCGCCTTAAAGTTTATTTTACTCGGGTCTTCCATTTCAGCGAAGTAATCGGTGACCGGCTCGCCATTTCGCGACTCTTGGCATATTTTCATCCTCATCAGTGGGTAACGTTTAGCGAGCAACACCAATGCTTGCCTAACCATGTCGGGATCCAGATGTACTCTCGACTTAAGACCCAGAAGAACCACGATCTTTGGAATGTGTTGCTTATCAACAGCATTGATAAGTCCTTTCTCCAGAGGTCCAACTGGACGACTTAGCCTTCCGCAGTAAGTGAACTGGATTTCTTTTTCCTCAACGGACACACTAGAACGAGACGAATGCCGGTCTCGAAACAAAAAAATAACGGCCAAAAGAGCGGCGGCGATACAGCCAATACTATATGGACTGCAGCAAGAAACGAAGGTGATGATATCGATTGAAAACATGTTCGCGGCGGTTATCTCGGCGCAAACTAATAGAAGTAACTTATTTGGAATCGCGCCCTTATACAGCGTTGGAACATGTCAGCCCGGAAATGGCCTTGCCATTTTTCGAGTTAAAAGTAATATTCGGCTTTTGCGTTTTCCTAATAAGGCTTGGACTTTTATACATGCTTAGCAAATAATGTGTATTTATTCAGGCAGAACAATTTCGTGATTTTAAAGTGAAGTGAGTAATGTGGGGAAAACGGCTTGCTATATAAAAGGATAAAAGGTATATAAAATTGCGGTGTACCTTTCGTTTTGACTCCCATCTGTTAACACCCAGTTTGGAAGAAAAGTGTTTGAAAACAATAGATACTGATTGTAATCCATAATCTCTCGACACAAAAGATCGATCAGATTCATTGTCGTTGTGTAAATTTGACTGCTTGAAGGCCTCTACTGGGGCAGTGAAAGAACTGTGATCAGCATAAAAGAATTATAAACCTTTAAACGAAGAAGAATTTGGAAAAAATAGGAATTGAATATAGGAGAATTTTGATTTAATTTAGCGGAAAACGCTAACCTTGTTTATAGATAATATCTGCTTTATAAAACCTCACCGTGAGTTATCCCCTCAACTCTTGAAATGCCTTGAAATATTTTATTACGGTATCTAAAAAAGAAACCACTCCGTTATTAATTTAATTCCCAGATCGATATTTACATATACATATATTTAAAAATCGTTTACAATAAGAACCTCGTACGGGGGAATCTCTATGGAGCCTGTGCTTCTAGATGCTTTTCTCTTGTTCGTCAGGAATCTTTCTTCAGTCAATGAAAAAAAAAATTATCTAGGAAACAACCTTGTTCTTTTCACAGGGCAATGAATGTTGCAAATTTGCTTATATAACACTAAGTTTCGCCGGAGAAAATTGACACTACTAAGATATTGGTTTCTAAGTAACTTGTAAGTTCTCAAAAAACTTAATTCACACGCAAGGTTAGTTTTGCAAAAAGTAAACTCAGTTGTAACGCCCAAGATAAAACAAAAAGATGTACCTTAAGGTTGTGTATTCAGCCTAAAAAGCTGCAACAAGACATCTGATTTTAGGCAAAACATCAAACAAAAGGTAAACTTACTTTTCTTTATATCTTTCTTTGAATCAAAACCTTAGTTCGAACAGCGATAGCAACACGTGGAAGTATTTAAAGTAGTTTACTTAGTATTTAAAGTAGTTTACTTAAGCGTACATATCACTGTTTGCTCACGAAACTGAACATTTGAACGATATTTGTACAGGTCTCTGGTAAGGCAAACCTCCAAACCTCAAGAGTCCTATTTCATCATAATGTTCCTTAACATTGATAAATATCTGCTAACAGCCGTTCACAGGGTAATGAGTGTTGCAAAATTGCCTTCCTTGATACGCTCACTTTAATTTTGTCTTCGGTCTGTTGTATTACACTAGGTTTGGCCGGAAAGAAATAGACATTCTGGTTCAATTTTATCCTAGGTTCAAATTTTATATTCCTATGTTTTAAACTCATTATCATACATTACCATACACAAAAGCAAAGGAAAATAAAATTTGACCGGATAAAATTTAACCACAACATAGACACTACCGACGTAGGGTAAGAAAAGTAATGATTATTTATCTCTCTTATTATACTATTTTTTCATCCCAAAACCTGCAGGTACCCTTATTTTAATGATAAAATTTAAAAGTTTCGTTCAGTTCAAGTAAGCTAGGTCTATGAGCGAACAATCGCTTCACAAGCATCCTTTAGAATGCCCAGAGTGAGATCAAGAAACTCGACAGCCTGCTCCCTACTCACTACACTCTTATTGTAGCTATTTGTCCAACGTAACTTTCCGTTGATAGTGCCACACTGGAGCCCAAAGACAACGCCTGCAGGACGCAAGTTTACCGAACCTGCTAGTCCATCAAAAAAGTATGGCCCATTTTCTGCTGGCTTCGACACCTGCCGCCCTAGGTTGGACAAATTAAAGACTCTGAGATCTTGCTTGGTTTGTGGTGCACTTCTTATCTGCTCATGATCAGCTGCGGCCAACTTCAGGTGACACTGCTTCAGGAATTTGATGTGCTGGCCAGTAAGAAACGCACGCTGAACCTTCCGAGTACACTCCTTTACAAACTTCCAGAAGTCGTTGATCTTGGGCGGTACCTTTATTTCTGTACGGATACTGCTCACACACAACACGAACTCGTTGGCCTCGATCTCGGGTCGGCATTCCTTCCTAACATTAATGTTGCAGCTTGATTTGATGCACACGGCATCATTTGACACTTTATTTTTCCCCCTTAGTAGTATCTTGGCCATAGTAATATGTATGGCTGCAGTGATGGCTCCATGAACTGAGCACTTGAACATTTGGCATGACTTGGTTATTCCAAGTGTCTCTTCGACGGAGTACTCTCGATACACAATTGATGTTTTGTCGGCTGCTGCCGGATCTCGGGTGAACACTGGTGGATAGCTTGCAAGGTATAGATTTTGCGGCCTGGGAATTCTCAGTACTTTCCTTAAACGTGACATCCATGAAGAAACGCTAAATTTCACTTTGTCTAACACTGAAGGAGTGCATCGGTGTTGCAACAGAACTCCTGTGGACGGACGGAACGGCATACTTTCGACTTGAACCACTTGGGCCTCGTACACCATTGTTAGGTAGCGAAAAAATTGCTCACACATAAAACCAATTGATTGACCGTCTGCAATGACATGAAGAAAGGTGAAAACAAGCGTATTATTGTAATTATAAGCTTCGTTGTTTCGTCAACGTGAACTTCATCTAAAAGAATAGCACGCCACAAGGGCCCGACGGTGAGGTCGAACGGTGTCTCCAACTCCCGTTCAAAAACAGGTTCAAGATCACTTGCATTAAAGTCCTTGACCGCCTTAAAGTTAATTCTACTCGGGTCTTTCATTTCAGCGAAGTAATCGGTGACCGGCTCGCCATTTCGCGACTCTTGGCATATATCTTCATCCTCATCAGCGGGTAACGTTTAGCGAGCAACACCAATGCTTGCCTAACCATGTCGTGATTCAGGTGTACTCTCGATTTAAGACGCAGAAGAACCACGATCTTTGGAATGTGGCTTTTGTCAACAGCATTGATAAGTCCTTTCTCCAGAGGTCCAACTGGACGACTTAGCCTTCCGCAGTAAGTGAGCTGGATTTCTTTTTCCTCAACGGACACACTAGAACGAGACGAATGCTGGTCTCGAAACAAAAAACAATGGCCAAAAGAGCGCCGGCGATACAGACAATACTATTTATATGGACTGCAGCGAGAAACGAAGGTGATGATATCGATTGAAAACATGTTCGCGGTGGTTATCTCGGCGCAAACGATGACAAATAACTTATTTGGAATCGCGCCCTTATACAGCGTTGGAACATGTCAGCCAATATCAATGTTCACCAACGTTCACTTTTTGTTTTAGTATAATTTTAATAACAATAACCATTTTGTTCTCAGAAGTCTTGAGAAGCCGTGTTAAGTCCGTGTTCATGTCTGTTGCATATGGAAGTGCCATGATACCATGTCTTCGCGGCCGTCTCGATGAATCCTTCATCAGTAAGGATTTAGCAGTCTGTACTACGATCCGTAAACTTTACTCTACGGACCGCAAGGGCCCTTAACGATCCGTACGAATCGGACGAACTGAAACTTTACTCTATGGACCGCAAGGGCCCTTAACGATCTGTACGAATCGGACGAACTGAAACTCTACTCTACGGACCGCAAGGGTCCTTAACGATCCGTACGAATCGAACGAACTGAATCTGCCTTTAACGGATCATCGTTACAGTGCGGGTATATTGGACATGGGTGACTTGAAATTATCAGGGCTTCAGTCTTCGATTCGTGGGCTATTAATCTGTTAGACTGACACCAGGTGTACACCTGGTCTAACATGCATTGCAGTGTCAAGATGATATTGTCGATGTCCTTGCCAATTGTGAAAATAGTGGTTGATCATCAGCAAACATGAATACATTACCACTAGTTATCGATTCTGGAAGGTCGTTTACAAAGATTGAAAATAATTTGGACCCTAATATTGAGCCTTGGGGAACTCCATATGTAATGGTTTTGGGCTCGGACTGATATTCTGGTATTTGAACAAACTGCTTACGTGTAGACATCTAATTATCAAGCCAGGAAAGCAGGTCACCTGATACACCAATGGCTTTTAGCTTTTCTAGTAGTATGGTATGATTCGCAGTGTCAAAAGCTTACTGAAAATCAATGAAAAGCACGCCTATTTTCCTGATTTTCAGGCCCTTGTCCAGTGCATTTCTCCATGGCTCTGTTAGATGAAGTAAAGGCTCTCAGTTGAATAGTTTTTCCGAAATCCCCATTGTTTTTTGATATAACAAACCTTGTGTATCCCTATGGTTGTTCAAGGTATCGCTGACAACATCTAAGATTTTTCCTGGGATACTGAGAAGGGAGATAGGTCTGTAGTTGTTTACGTCTGTTGACACGTGATAATTTCCAACTTAAGGGGAAAGATGCATCGCTCGCACTCTTCATAAAAATTGGTAATAGGCTATGGATAACAAGGTCACCAATTATGGAGAGGTCCCTTGGAGATACATGGTCAGGACCAGTAGCCTTCTTGGGGTTAGCAGCCTTTATATCAGTTTGTTTTTTACCAGTTCCCAGCTCATGGAAAAGAAACCACACGAAATTAGGAATGCGTTCTCCTTCGTCGAACGCAAATAGAAAAGTAATTTACTTAAGCGTACATATCGCTGTTTGCTCACAAAACTGAACATTTGAATGATATTTGTACAGGTCTATGGTAAGGCTAACTTCCAAACCTCAAGAGTGCTATTTTATCACAATTTGCCTTAACATTGATAAATCTCTCCTAACAGGCGTTCACAGGGCAATGAATGTTGCAAAATTGCTTACCTTGATACGTTCACTTAATTTTGTCTCCCGTCTATAATATAACACAAGGTCTCGGCGGAAGGAAATAGACACTATCGACGTGATGTGAAATTCAATTAAAACAGAAACGTATTGATTATTTATCGCCCTTATTAAATTATTTTTCACCCCAAATCCTGGTGCCCTCATTTTAATGATTTAAAATTTAAAAGTTTCGTTTAGTTAAAGAAATTGAGCTACGTTTATGAGCGAACAATCGCTTCACAAGCATCCTTTAGAATGTCTAGAGTGAGATCAAGAAACTCGACAGCCTGCTCCCTGCTCACTACACTCTTATTGTAGCTATTTGTCCAATGTAACTTTCCGTTGATAGTGCCACATTGGAGCCCAAAGACAACGCCTGTAGGACGCAAGTTTACTGAACTTGCCAATCCATCAAAACAGTATGGCCCATTTTCTGCTGGCTTCGACACAAGTCGCCCAAGGTTGGACAAGTTAAACACTCTGAGATCTTGCTTGGTTTGTGGTGCACTCCTTATCTGCTCATGATCAGCTGCATCCAACTTCAGGTGACACTGGTTCAGGAATTTGATGTGCTGGTCAGTAAGGAATGCACGCTGCACCTGCCGAGTACACTCCTTTGCAAACTTCCAGAAGTCGTTGATCTTGGGCGGTACCTTTATTTCTGTACGGATACTGCTCACACACAACACGAACTCGTTGGTCTCGATCTCGGGTCGGCATTCCTTCCTAACATCAATGTTGCAGCTTGATTTGATGCACAAGGAATCATTTGACGCTTCATTTTTCCCCTTTAGTAGTATCTTGGCCATAGCAATATGTAAGGCTGCAGTGATGGCTCCATGAACTGAGCACTTGAACATTTTGCATGACTTGGTTATTCCAAGTGTCTCTTCGACGGAGTGCTCTCGATACACAATCGATGTTTTGTGGGGTGCTTCCGGGTCTCGGGTGAACACTGGCAGATAGCTGGCAAAGTATAGATTCTGCGGTCTGGGAATTTTCAGTACTTCCCTTAAACGTGAAATCCATGAAGACACGCTAAATCTCACTTTGTCCAACATAGAAGGAGTGCATCGGTGTCGCAACAGAACTCCTGTGGACGGACGGAACGGCATACTTTCGACTTGAACCACTTGGTCTTCATACACCATGGCCAGGTAGCGAAAAAATTGCTCAAACATAAGAGCAATTGATCGACCGTCTGTAATGACATGAAGGAAGGTGAAAACAAGCGCGTTTTTGTAACTGTTCTTTGCTTCTTCAATGTGAACTTCATCTAAAAGAATAGCACGCCACAAGGGCCCGACGTTGAGGTCGAACGGTGTCTCCAACTCCCGTTCAAAAACAGGTTCAAGATCACTTGCATTAAAGTCCTTGACCGCCTTAAAGTTAATTCTACTCGGGTCTTTCATTTCAGCGAAGTAATCGGTGACCGGCTCGCCATTTCGCGACTCTTGGCATATATCTTCATCCTCATCAGCGGGTAACGTTTAGCGAGCAACACCAATGCTTGCCTAACCATGTCGTGATTCAGGTGTACTCTCGATTTAAGACGCAGAAGAACCACGATCTTTGGAATGTGGCTTTTGTCAACAGCATTGATAAGTCCTTTCTCCAGAGGTCCAACTGGACGACTTAGCCTTCCGCAGTAAGTGAGCTGGATTTCTTTTTCCTCAACGGACACACTAGAACGAGACGAATGCTGGTCTCGAAACAAAAAACAATGGCCAAAAGAGCGCCGGCGATACAGACAATACTATTTATATGGACTGCAGCGAGAAACGAAGGTGATGATATCGATTGAAAACATGTTCGCGGTGGTTATCTCGGCGCAAACGATGACAAATAACTTATTTGGAATCGCGCCCTTATACAGCGTTGGAACATGTCAGCCAATATCAATGTTCACCAACGTTCACTTTTTGTTTTAGTATAATTTTAATAACAATAACCATTTTGTTCTCAGAAGTCTTGAGAAGCCGTGTTAAGTCCGTGTTCATGTCTGTTGCATATGGAAGTGCCATGATACCATGTCTTCGCGGCCGTCTCGATGAATCCTTCATCAGTAAGGATTTAGCAGTCTGTACTACGATCCGTAAACTTTACTCTACGGACCGCAAGGGCCCTTAACGATCCGTACGAATCGGACGAACTGAAACTTTACTCTATGGACCGCAAGGGCCCTTAACGATCTGTACGAATCGGACGAACTGAAACTCTACTCTACGGACCGCAAGGGTCCTTAACGATCCGTACGAATCGAACGAACTGAATCTGCCTTTAACGGATCATCGTTACAGTGCGGGTATATTGGACATGGGTGACTTGAAATTATCAGGGCTTCAGTCTTCGATTCGTGGGCTATTAATCTGTTAGACTGACACCAGGTGTACACCTGGTCTAACATGCATTGCAGTGTCAAGATGATATTGTCGATGTCCTTGCCAATTGTGAAAATAGTGGTTGATCATCAGCAAACATGAATACATTACCACTAGTTATCGATTCTGGAAGGTCGTTTACAAAGATTGAAAATAATTTGGGCCCTAATATTGAGCCTTGGGGAACTCCATATGTAATGGTTTTGGGCTCGGACTGATATTCTGGTATTTGAACAAACTGCTTACGTGTAGACATCTAATTATCAAGCCAGGAAAGCAGGTCACCTGATACACCAATGGCTTTTAGCTTTTCTAGTAGTATGGTATGATTCGCAGTGTCAAAAGCTTACTGAAAATCAATGAAAAGCACGCCTATTTTCCTGATTTTCAGGCCCTTGTCCAGTGCATTTCTCCATGGCTCTGTTAGATGAAGTAAAGGCTCTCAGTTGAATAGTTTTTCCGAAATCCCCATTGTTTTTTGATATAACAAACCTTGTGTATCCCTATGGTTGTTCAAGGTATCGCTGACAACATCTAAGATTTTTCCTGGGATACTGAGAAGGGAGATAGGTCTGTAGTTGTTTACGTCTGTTGACACGTGATAATTTCCAACTTAAGGGGAAAGATGCATCGCTCGCACTCTTCATAAAAATTGGTAATAGGCTATGGATAACAAGGTCACCAATTATGGAGAGGTCCCTTGGAGATACATGGTCAGGACCAGTAGCCTTCTTGGGGTTAGCAGCCTTTATATCAGTTTGTTTTTTACCAGTTCCCAGCTCATGGAAAAGAAACCACACGAAATTAGGAATGCGTTCTCCTTCGTCGAACGCAAATAGAAAAGTAATTTACTTAAGCGTACATATCGCTGTTTGCTCACAAAACTGAACATTTGAATGATATTTGTACAGGTCTATGGTAAGGCTAACTTCCAAACCTCAAGAGTGCTATTTTATCACAATTTGCCTTAACATTGATAAATCTCTCCTAACAGGCGTTCACAGGGCAATGAATGTTGCAAAATTGCTTACCTTGATACGTTCACTTAATTTTGTCTCCCGTCTATAATATAACACAAGGTCTCGGCGGAAGGAAATAGACACTATCGACGTGATGTGAAATTCAATTAAAACAGAAACGTATTGATTATTTATCGCCCTTATTAAATTATTTTTCACCCCAAATCCTGGTGCCCTCATTTTAATGATTTAAAATTTAAAAGTTTCGTTTAGTTAAAGAAATTGAGCTACGTTTATGAGCGAACAATCGCTTCACAAGCATCCTTTAGAATGTCTAGAGTGAGATCAAGAAACTCGACAGCCTGCTCCCTGCTCACTACACTCTTATTGTAGCTATTTGTCCAATGTAACTTTCCGTTGATAGTGCCACATTGGAGCCCAAAGACAACGCCTGTAGGACGCAAGTTTACTGAACTTGCCAATCCATCAAAACAGTATGGCCCATTTTCTGCTGGCTTCGACACAAGTCGCCCAAGGTTGGACAAGTTAAACACTCTGAGATCTTGCTTGGTTTGTGGTGCACTCCTTATCTGCTCATGATCAGCTGCATCCAACTTCAGGTGACACTGGTTCAGGAATTTGATGTGCTGGTCAGTAAGGAATGCACGCTGCACCTGCCGAGTACACTCCTTTGCAAACTTCCAGAAGTCGTTGATCTTGGGCGGTACCTTTATTTCTGTACGGATACTGCTCACACACAACACGAACTCGTTGGTCTCGATCTCGGGTCGGCATTCCTTCCTAACATCAATGTTGCAGCTTGATTTGATGCACAAGGAATCATTTGACGCTTCATTTTTCCCCTTTAGTAGTATCTTGGCCATAGCAATATGTAAGGCTGCAGTGATGGCTCCATGAACTGAGCACTTGAACATTTTGCATGACTTGGTTATTCCAAGTGTCTCTTCGACGGAGTGCTCTCGATACACAATCGATGTTTTGTGGGGTGCTTCCGGGTCTCGGGTGAACACTGGCGGATAGCTGGCAAAGTATAGATTCTGCGGTCTGGGAATTTTCAGTACTTCCCTTAAACGTGAAATCCATGAAGACACGCTAAATCTCACTTTGTCCAACACAGAAGGAGTGCATCGGTGTCGCAACAGAACTCCTGTGGACGGACGGAACGGCATACTTTCGACTTGAACCACTTGGTCTTCATACACCATGGCCAGGTAGCGAAAAAATTGCTCAAACATAAGAGCAATTGATCGACCGTCTGTAATGACATGAAGGAAGGTGAAAACAAGCGCGTTTTTGTAACTGTTCTTTGCTTCTTCAATGTGAACTTCATCTAAAAGAATAGCACGCCACAAGGGCCCGACGTTGAGGTCGAACGGTGTCTCAAACTCCCGTTCGAAAACAGGTTCAAGATCAGTTGCATTAAAGTCCTTGACAGCCTTAAAGTTGATTTTACCCGGGTTTTCCATTTCAGTGAAGTACTCGGTGACCGGCTCGCCATTTCGCGACTCTTTGAATATTTTCATCCTCATCAGTGGGTAACGTTTAGCGAGCAACACCAATGCTTGCCTAACCATGTCGGGATCCAGATGTACTCTCGATTTAAGACGCAGAAGAACCACGATCTTTGGAATGTGTCTTTTGTCAACAGCATTGATAAGTCCTTTCTCCAGAGGTCCAACTGGACGACTTAGCCTTCCGCAGTAAGTGAGCTGGATTTCTTTTTCCTCAACGGACACACTAGAACGAGACGAATGCTGGTCTCGAAACAAAAAAATAACGGCCAAAAGAGCGGCGGCGATACAGCCAACACTATATGGACTGCAGCAAGAAACGAAGGTGATGATATCGATTGAAAACATGTTCGCAGCGGTTATCTCGGCGCAAACGATGACAAATAACTTATTTGGAATCGCGCCCTTATACAGCGTTGGAACATGTCAGCAAATGTGAATATTTAACAATTATTCGCCGAAAGCAAACTGAGTGAACATTGGTGAATATTTACCAAGACGAAGTCGAGAACGCCGACTAGAACGAGACGAATAATGTTCTGGAAACAAGAAAAAAGCCACGAAAAGGCTGGCGGCGATACTTAGTTTATTCGCCGAAGGCCCGAGGCGAAGTCGAGGTAAATATTCACCAATGTTCACTTCGCCTTTGGTGAATAATGGTTTTAGTATAAATTTAATAATAATAATATGTTTGATGTGCCACTAGCACTTGTCACGGAATAGACGGGTAACAAGTAGCAGGTAAAACTTGGCTTTACTTTGAAGTTTAATTCACCGATTGCGAATCCTTTTAAACATGAATTTAGGCAAAAAAATGAATTAATGACATACTACGAACAAGACATTTATCTGGTACCTTTGTTTGATCGTTGATGACTTCAAGGCCAAGGTGCTTATCGTCCAGAAAGGAGCAGCACCGGTCTGAAGAGAAGTAAACTTCGGTCAGGGTCGTGGCCCATGCGGTCTGACGGATGGCTGGGCGATATACGAATCCATACCGTGTTTACGATTCCTGGATGCCTTGAATACCACCTGCTGAAAACATTTTCGGTCCAAAAGCTTGAAAATCCTGGAGTATGAGTGATGTCTTTAATAAACAAATTTTACATGTTTACTTGCCTGGATGACAAAGGTGGCGTGGCTTAGTAACCAAGCCTTGACATGCTATATTCACCGTCCAGCGCGATGAATACCTGTATCTATTTAATAAACCCCTTCAGGCGGCTGGTATAGTGGAGGATAATGCTCGAGGCTGAAAGATTGTGCGATAAATATACAGTTGGCCGAAAAGCGAAGTCTGGAGAGCAACTGTGAAATTTTGAGGACAACCTTTCAGCCGAGGGTATTATCCACCAATATACCACCAAACAAGAAGGGAGTTAATTTATTTTATAAGCCTCCGCTTAATTTCTATAACGCGCTTTATCGCGGTAAAAAGGAAAAACACCTAGTGATAATAAGGGTGTAAATGCGATTGAAATAAATGCAACAAGAATGGTTTTACGATATATATTTTTTTAACACTGTGATTTGATTAAAATGATAGACCGGAAAAGTTGACTTCGTTCGTTTGTACTTCTCTACAAAAACAGGCGACGGATGTAAAATCGGACGGGGTATATTGTCCGATATCCTTGGCCCGATTTGTACCACGTGATGTGTTTTGTCCAATGTAGGGCGCGGAAACTAATCGGTTGGTTATAAAGTGTCATAAGCAGAGCTTCTGTCCGATTCTTATATTCATCTCTGGAAATTATACTAATGGACATAAAGCGTTTCACAGTGTCGCCTTGCAACAGATGCCTACCTTGAATCACGAGGGGGGAGAGGTGGCCCATTTCTGGCTTATGACCCTTAGTGCATGTTTTCGTTATCCAGCCTAAATGCAACCAACTCGGTTTTTTTATTCAAAGCCCGTTTATATTTTCAGGTATAAACAATTGATACAATCGTTTTCCCTACGCAAGTTCTTTTATTTCTTTTATTACGTAACCATACGGACGACGGTGAGTTTGGGGTACTCCTGTATCAACCGTACAAATAAAACGTGTCCAGTATCACCCACATGCGTTCGAAATTGTTACATAACCATTGCCACGTGCGGGGCGTCTTTTAAAATGTTTGTGAATTAATTCTTCAGTTCTTTTCAGCGCACCGACTGTACTTATAGTACAAATTCATGTGTTATTGCACAAATTGTTTTATTGAAACAGCGCCTCACTGATAATTTAAAAGTGCCACGTAATGATTTCCTTCGGTAAATGGGATCGAATAGTTCCAAGGCGGATAAATACCTCGCTTGTGCTAATGTTTGCGTGGCATCTAATGCAATTCAGAGCGAGGATCGCTTGGCAACCAGTTTCAGCGAAATGGCTGGCAATCAGGGGGGGAAGAGCCGACGAAACAAATAGAGGCAAGTTAAGGGTTAGTACCACAACAGAAGAGTAGCATTCCGCATCAAAAACGGACCTCTTGGATTCATCATCGACGAAAAACAACGCCACTAGAAACAGAAATGAAATTAGGAAAGAAAACATGGAAGTAACAAAGGAGGAAAAAGTCGAGAAAAGTCAAGTCATGCCACAATACAGTAGAAGTCTTAGTATGATTAATCATGCTAAATAGACACTTGAATTACTTTCAACCACTTGATAATGGCAATAGTAAAACTCAAAGGCGAGATAACGATGGATGACGAAAATAAACAGCTCTAAATGACGATTATTCAATATTCAAAGCCGGCGATAAACGTGATAAACTCATCAAATTAAAATCTTTAAGTAATAACCTCTCACTAGCCGAGCGCGAGGGCCGTACTGGGGAATATTGACTCAAGGTCCTGGCAGTGCGAACCGAGCGCAGCGAAAAGAATGCACGGCAAAAAAAATACACGGCTTATGATCGTTTCCATGGAAAATCACGCCATAGGAACATGAATCAGTTTTTAACATGGCGGAAATGTAAATCTTGTATAGCTAGTATGACCGTTTCAGCGCTGGTGGATATTTGCAAAAGTCGTATTTCTCGGCTGAGTCATAGTTATGCTGAACTCGCAAATACTGATGTTGAAAAAAAATAGGCCTAATGCAGAGTAGGCCTGATTACTTTTGGCAATACGAAAACTCACCCAACAAAAAAGGAAGAATATTCGGGAAAACGTAAGTGGTTATTATAAAAGAATATACGTCAGAAAATGTAATAGTTTTTCTCTGCTGCACAAAGTACGAGGCTCTGAAAGACTTTTCAAGATCTCAATTATAGACTATGTTTTACCCTCTCAAAACAACTTGGCCTTAAAAAATTCCAGGCTAAATGAGACCCTGTATTGAATAGAAATTTAGACATTTTTGTTAAGGATTAAGTACTGAAAGTATTTACTACTTATATATATTTATTTAAACTATAGATATGAACTTTATAGTATCTTATGTTTTCTTCCAAGTACTGTATCTGAAAGTAATTATTTAAGAAAATGTAATTATAACACTATGTAAATATCTATCCTTTAAGTATTGTTTAAGTTATCTCTTCGCGAATATAGAAAGTATATTAGTGGTGATTAGAGTTATATATTATATTGTAAATCGTTTAAGTATTGTATTTTTATTTAGAGTAAGTAAGCGCAGTATACTATCGTAAGTTGTGTAAGTATTGTCCGCGTTAAATAATAATAATAATAATAAAAAAATATAGATTATGTTCGTGGAGAACGTCAGTTTGACGCGTTTCATTATATGTCGGGTTTCTGTTTGTTCACGTACGTGTCACCATCAGGCTCGAAACATACATGTGGTGATTACATTATAATAAAGTACGCTTTCAGTTTGTGTGGAGAAACCGGTGAGAATTTTCCAACAAATGGAACAGTACAATTTTTCAACAAACATGGTGGTATGTCACGAATGAGCACCATTTGAAAACTTTTACAGTGGAAAGGACCGTTTCATTTAATTTCCCATCGCGGAGCAGCCACGTATTTCATCGAGGAGCAGGGTAATAGTGCAAAAGAGCAAACAGTAATATTCCGAGCACTCCGGTAGATTAAAAACGACGTATAAACGAGAAATGAAGAATACCTCCAGGGCCGTAGGCAGAATTTTGCTTGGGTGGGTGCGAGCACCGGAAGCGGAAATTTTGAAAAATCAAGTTGTTGAAGTCCACTTTTCCTGCATTCTGAGAGTCATTTTAACCCTCCCTCTCGGATTGAGCAGACCTTTGCGGCACGTGAGGCGGCGCGGACGCGCTCATCGCACCACCCTGCCTACGGCCCTGACCTCTGAAGGTATTTCAGACCTTCCTATTTGATTTTTCACCGGAGACTAATCTGTGCGTGGCTCAAGCTTTTTGACCGCTTAAGGATACCAAAGTTTTTAAAATAAAGAACTTGTATCTCTCTATTTCTTCGCGTGCATCCCTAAACGAGGCCACGGGAGCCAAAAGGTCTGGTGTTTTGCCCGGAACACCCTAAGTGAGATCAAAATCCGAAATTTACACCACTAATCGAGACGACGAGTATTTCCCCTCCCCTGTTTCATTATGGGAGTCCTCCCGGTTTTTCCTCTTGTTACACAGGCACTGAATCTATTTTGCATTAGATGAGATTTTGAGAGCAGTGACCGTGAATATCCTATTGCATTACATTTACTGTATAAGCAAAATCTAGTCCCTGTAATGATTCGTTGGATATCGATGTGCGCATCCCATACAACCATACAAATTAAACCAAATCGCTAACTGATGTTGCCCATTTGATGTTTATCACGATTTATAACGCTCAACTCGCCTACAAATATATTTTTGTATATATATATAAATATGGTCTTCCAAAATGCTTTTTCAGTTAATATAGAAGCCAAATGAAAGCCTTAGATTACTACATTGTCCCATGAGACATGACAGGAATTTGAAAACGCTATGAACGCAAATTTCATAACGGGCGTGTGTCTACGCTGAGATCACTTTCAAGTGTTCTCAAATACTGAAGTGTGTATTTTGTTAATATGACAGCAGTACTGTGCAGGGCTTGGGCGTGTTTATATGCTTTGCAATATAGATTTGATGCTTTTACACTTAACAGTTTTCAAGTGCCAGCTGCTTATCTGCTCTGAATCAATGAAGGCATCAGTGATATTGATGCTAAAGTGGAAAATATTGTTCGCACAGAAACGTTTTCAGCGTCATGGTGTTAGGTGTCTAGTATATAAGAATTAGAAGTTATTTGAAAATAATACTCGTCTTTGAAGCCCATCATGAGTTATAAGTATTATTGTAAACTCCTGGTTATCACGATAACTCGAAAATTGCTTACCTTTCCTTAAGTTTTGCTTCCTTCCCGCTAACATCCACTTTCGAAGACACGCAGTAAACAAAATCTATTGTTCGACATATCACAACACGTAAGTTTGGCATTTCAACAGTTCGATCAGCAAGCAAGCACTATTTATGCAGGCTTGGTTGTGTCAAATACACGACTCTTGTGGGAATTCGAGCGATCAAAGACCTTTGTATGGCCAGTCAACTGAAATCTCATTGTGGAATTAAAAACAATGTTTAAAAGTCAAACAAAGAATTTTGGTTAAATTTAGCAGAAAACGCTAGTCATGTTATAATAACTGTTTTATAAAAAGCGCACGTTGGTATATTCATCAAAATTTAAAATGCATTGAAATATTTTGTTACCTTAACAAGATTCCACTCCGTTTTTTTCTCAGTTCGGCATTTACAAATCTTGTTCCTGGACTCTTACTATAAGAAGCGTCTGCGGGCGTGTTACTTATGCTGTCAAGTGCTTCTCCCTTGAAACTCAAGAGTGCGTCAGTTCAATATACATAGCACTCGGTGATGAAAACTTGTGCACCTAGTCTTTTAGTATCAAACTAATTTGCATAAAATGTAATTCTGTGAATTAAAAAAGGCAAATTGAGCAAAACAAAAAATACACCCAAAAGAAATGTATTTTTCGTCGTTGTGCTTTCACTTTAAAAGGAAGTCGAATAAGTGTTCAGAAAGAAAAGCAGAGTTATCCAATTTTTTCTGTCGAGTACAAAAAAGTTTTACGCAGGATCCTTTCCGTAAATAAAGTCATAAGCTGGCGAATGTCTGGGCGAGGTGTTATCTTCTAAAGCTTTGAACGGAATTTTAGAATATCGATTTCGCTAAAATATTCGGCGAAAATATTTTCATCCAGAACCTTTCTAAGTGTAGAGTTTAGTCTATGACAAATATTTGTTACTTCAAAACAACCTGGTTCTTTACAGTTCACAGGATAATAATGGATGTTGCAAAAACTGCTAGTTCTTCTAGGGATATTATATTCTTACCTTGATACCTTCCCTTTTGCTACCCGTCTGTTAACCCCAAGTTTTGTTACAAGGCAATTATAAGAGACGCTACGGAGATATTGGTTTACAAGCAACTTCTAAGTTCTCAATAGAAAATCACGATCGGTGACTTGATTCACATGACAAGTTTAGTTTTGTGAAATATATTAAGACTTAAGAGAATTAAACCTGCAACTATAATACCTATCACGCCTTGCATGAACAGTTAAAATATCAACGTGAAATTCAACAGAAAAAAAAATTCAGTCAATTTGAAATCTCAATTTTGTATACATATCTTGCTTTATATCTGTAAAAGAATCGCACCTTGATGATGTTGAATTCAACAAACGCAATATTCCGTACTTTATCTTACATATTATCTGTTTTACAAAATCATACCGTGACGTATTTTTCAACGCTGATTTGAAGTACTTTATAATTGTTAAAGGGCACCATATCATGAGCACGCCTTCAAAAAGCCCAGATAAAGCAAAAAAAGTGTATTTATCTCATTATAAACGTCAAAATAACAGTCTAGGTAAAAGTTAGTGCACGGAAGTTACCATGAGTTGCACAAGCACGAGGCTTTGATCTCATGTGAAAAATTTGGGCAGACCGTTTCAAATTTAATAATTAATCGGTCAAAAACAAAACTGCCCCACTACAAAATTCATTTTTCTCGGATGAGTAAGACACAAACACTTAGCTCCCATGAATTTCAACTGTTGAATTGTTGAACTTCTGTCGCTTCACACAGAATCTAATCTCTTCAACTTTTCGGCAGTTATGTAAATAAGTAGGTGATCAATTATTGTGGTGCCACGTGTTACGGTAAAAGTTAAATTATTTTCTGATCTTTTTTGCTCGTGAAACCGTTTTTTGACAAGATCTTGAACTTAATTAGAATTCCTGAACAACTTATACATTCAAAAGAAGTCTGAGGGAAGTCACCCGATTTTACCTTTAAATATATCCGTCATGTATCCCATTAAAATCTAATAATATTAAAAAACTTTTAAACTTTTAAATCGAATTGTACTTAATTACTTACCTCTGGTTTTATTTTGAGACCTTCTCAACTTAAAGACTGAAGAACACAAAATGTGAAACCAACTGATCGCCGTACCTCATTGCCGAAAATTTACACCGCCATTTTAAAACATTCGTCGCGCCTCGCTTTACGAACGTTATTTAACGAGCGGTGTCTGAGAAAGCTTGTCTAAATTTGAATAACTGAAGTGCCGGAAGAAAAGATCTCGTTAAATATGCAATTAAAATTAAAATTAGTTATTTGTAAAGAATGATATTAAGGGCTTTTGAGTTTGTTTGCGTTATGTCAGCTGATTATATGCCCAACTATATTTTGACTGAATAGTATAGACAGCGGGGAATAGACACTTTTAGGTTGAGGTAACAAAACTCAATTCATCCGTCTTTCGCCATTTTACATAAGTATGATCTAGTTAATGTTTTCAGTAGATTTTTAACCACCGATAACCATATCAAAAGCAAATGTGTCACCTTTTTCACAATAAGGTGTGTGGTTAATTAGAAAGTCTAGAAATGACTGAGCTGATAACCGCATTAAAAGAGTTTGCGTTTTTCTTGCTGTAAGCCGAAAGGGCAAACATAATCTGATACATAACATAAATTTCAGTGAGTTAGTTCAAATGATTTCGATTTAATAAAATTAAAAGACTCATCTAATAAGGTACATTCGGTAGATTACATACACTCGGGCGCGATCGTGAAGCAATGATTCTCATTGGTCAGAATATAGCTATTGACTTCATTGTGTTTTCAGCTGGTAACGTTTGTTGTATCAGATTGATAAACGCGAAACAATCATTAAACTTAGGGTTTTAACGTTCAGCACATTCGTAATGTAGGTTAGAGGTTTGCTTTCAAATTTGAGAACACGAGGGACACTATCAAGAGCACTGATTTCCTTGAAAAGTTAAAAGACAAAACTTTTATTTATGTCAATGGAACCTAAAAATAATGATGAAGTTTTGTTGAAGATTATAAACGGGGTGTTACCATAAGTTACACGTGCACACTGTTTGAACTCAATTAAAAAAAATGTGACTGGGCAGTGTACAGCCTGAGCGTAGTTCGTATAGTGTGATCGTCCGGGTGAGAGAAGTCCTGAAAACAACTCGGTTGTTGTTGACTGACGTTTCGACACTGTGCGGAATTCATCTTCAGAGCATAAGCGAGTTGTTTGTCAGTTGAATATGATATAGGTCTGGTCAGTTAAAACTGATTGGTCTACTGAACAATATTGATAATGATAATGATAATAATAACGATAATGATAATGTTAAGATTTTTTGTTGATCAGTGAGTATATCTTTACAATTCTAGCAAAGTTAACACAAAAACTTAGAAGACCTCTCGTGATACTGCCTCTTTAAATGTATCCGTCAGATATCCCATTAAAATCTAATAACAATTAAAAACATTTTAAACTGTACTTTCTAAAACATCGAATTGTACCTCTACTTAATTACTTACCTCTGGTTTTATTTTGAGACCTTCTCAACTTAAAGACTGAAGTCTGTGCAGTGAGAACACAAAATGTGAAACCAATTGATCGCCGTCCCTCATTGCCGAAAATTTACCCCGCTATGTTAAAACATTCGTCAAGCCTCGCTTTACGAACGTTATTCTACGAGCGGTGTCTAAGAAAGCTTGTCTAAATTTGAATACTGAAGTGCCGGAAGAAAAGATCTCGTTAAATATGCAATTAAGATTAAAATTAGTTATTTGTAAAGAATGATATTAAGGGCTTTTGAGTTTGTTTGCGTTATGTCAGCTGGTTATACAGCTATTTCGAGAAACGTTTTGTCTGAAAAAAGCACAAAAGCGCATGCGACAAGACCGAAAGGTGGTCTGGGTAGTTACTATATTTTGCATATTGGCAAAAAGGAAATGTACAAGTTTGTATTTTTGCACGTGAAGAATTTGTTTTTCCTCTCAGGAGGCCTTTATCTGTAGCTTTACTTTTACTGTCGCATGTCTTTGAGTGAGGAAAATTATTCTAAAATTCAGCCTGGCTAAACGTACCTTGTTTCCACATGTCTGAAGAGAAAGAAAACATACAATATCTTATTAGTATTCAGCACGTGCAGCAGCTCAATACTTCAGTCTCAATACTATTATCTTTCAGTCTTGTCGCGTGCATTTGTGTACATTTTTTCCGACAACGTTTCAAGAAATGGCTGTATGCCCAACTATATTTTGACTGAATAGTATAGACAGCAGGGAATAGACACTTTTAGGTTGAGGTAACAAAACTCAATTCAGCAGTCTTTCGCCATTTTACATTATTATGATGAAGTTAATGTTTTCAGTAGAGTTTTAACCACCAATTAACAGATCAAAAGCAAAAGTCTCACTTCTTTCACAATAAGGTGGTTAGAAATGACTGAGCTAACAACCGCATTAAAAGAGTTTGCGTTTTTCTTGCTGTAAGCCGAAAAGGGCAAACATAAACTGATACATATATAACATAAATTTCAGTGAGTTAGTTCAAATGATTTCGATTCATTAACGGCGTGATTAAAAAAGCTGTTTTGGCCCCAGGAGTGACGTCACTGAGGGTTACAAATGCTGTTTTTACTTCTTGTGTTGTAACTATGAATGCCTTTAAAACTAGAGAATTTAAAATTCCAGTCAATCAAGCCGTTTAAAGCCTTGAAAAACAAGATCAACTGATGAAACCTTCTTCTCGTCATGTTCTCCCAGCCAAGCTGATCGAGCGCCTCATCCAGTAGCAGGAGAAATGCTTAGGTTTATCGAGAACGATTTCAGCAGCTGTATTTTGCAGTACTTGGACTTTGTTCATCAGTATCACATTTGTTTTGTCTCCGCACGCAATGTCCGCATAGTTTCTTTATTCGCTTTCCACATCCTGGAACTGTCACCGTTAGCATCCTCAATAAGACGACAATACTACTCCGATTTAAACCTTTTCTCCTCTCGATTTGCACAGTTTCGCAGCCTTCTGGTACATTTTTCAGTTGTACGTGGAATTGGAAATTCGCGCCTTTTTCGCGTAATGTTCGTCAATTGTGATAGACAAATAAAGTCGTTCTGTTTATAGTCCGTTCGTCGCTTTTGTTTACGCAGTACAAAACTCGTTTGTAACCCTTTTGTCCTCTAGTCTAAGCACAACTTAAGACCACTTATGGGCACTTATCAAGCCATAGATCGACCCAACTATGCGGAAAACAAGAAGCAAACTGTAAGCTATTTTTTAACCAAAACCCCTTTATACAAATACTTATGTTTTTGGAATTTGTGGAAAATATTGTTTATTAGTACCCAGATTAAAAACTAGATACATGAAGGCATACAGAGGCTCTTTCTAATGGAAGACTCTTATAGGTTTAATGGACGTCATGGAATTCCGCATTAGAAACAGAGAGAACCAGTCCATCGATTAATAACTAAAGATTTTAATTTCTACCTAGTCTTCCTCTCAACTGCGCGGCAGCGATTTTAAAAAATATTTGCACATATACCAGTTATATTGTTGTTGTTGTTGTTATAAGTTTCACGTTCGGACTAGTACCATTTAATGTACACTTATTGTTACACTATTTATCAGCTAAACTTAACACGACCACACAAGCATTTTAGCTTCAAAATTCATCGTGTTAAAATAAAGGTTATCTATCCATTTACCGCTGTTTCGATTATTGCGTAACTTACCAGAATCACACACTGTGTAATCGAAATTATTACATGACCATTTCTCACCTTTAATTTTAATTTGTGTTTTAATTCTCCAGTTCTTTACAGCTCATCGACTGTACTTATAGTACAAATAGGCCATTTCCGAGTTGCCCTTTGCCTCATTTTCAAAACGAGTCCTCGTGCGAAACCATTCAAATGAAAATGAGTTTGATTTGCATGAAAATTGACGTGCAGGTGAAACTCATTTTCATATGAATGGTTTCGCACGTAGACTCGTTTTGACAATTAATTAAATTATAAGAATATCGCACTCATTCCGCATAATTATTTTTATTTTTGTAAGTGGTCATGTTCAAAGAATAAACGTGTAATACTTTATCCTTGCTGTACTAAGTACGAGGCTCTGAAAGATTTTTCAAAATCTCCAGGCCATAATAGATTATATCCGTTTAGCTTAGATAGCCTGCGTATCACGCGATAAAAGAGGGGGGGGGGGGGGAGGGGGAGGGGGAATCGCGGTCCCTTCCCTCTTTTCTCATCTCCCTCCGCCGTTTTCTCCACAAGTTGTCTCAGTCCCCTAACCCTACCCCCATCTCCTACCACTTTTTGCGCCTGCTACGCAAGCGTTGCTACCGTGGAGAACGTCCGTTTGACGCATTTCATCATGTTTCTGGTTTCGTTTTGTTCCTCGCTGACGTAAATTTCTTACCATCGCATAAAGTTCGAAATAGACATGTGGCCGGTGATCATATTATAAAAAAAGATTTAGCTTCAAAATTACACACTAACTGAGTTCTGGTCAATTTAAAGCCAAATATACAAGAAAAATTGTTTCCAGGGTCGTCTGGTAAACTAAATGATGGAAATATGTCAATGATTTTTATGCAAATAAAAAGAATGACGTCATATTGTCAATACCCATGATTGCGTAGCTAAATCATTTGAATTTAACTAGCAGAAAGCCACTTTACACAATTAAAAATAAAAACGACTTTTCTTAGTAAATATTCGCATCGCCTTACACAGACTGTTAAATTCACACAGCACTGTGCAGTCATAAGTGGCCACTTGCTACTGATTTCCTTTATATAAACTGATCAGGATTTCTCCATCACATCCCAAATGGACTTCAAACTGGGATCGAATTATTCCAAGACGGGCAGAGGCCTCGATATTGCCAATTTTAGCGAACAAAACACAGCAATCAACTTCAGCGAAATGGTGAAGTATGGAAGAGCCCACGAAGTAAAAGAACGTATGTTCAGGGATGATACCACACGACAAGAACAGGTATCTGCGTCAACAGTGGGTCCCTCAGCGAAAATCAGCACCACTATTAATGAAACTAAGGAAGAAAAAGTGCAAATACCGATGAATGAAACAGTCAAGAAAAGTAACGTGCCACAATACAGCAATGGAACGAGTATGCTTACTCTAATCCAGAGACAATTTAACTATTTCCCACCAGTTGAAATTACTACTACTCGAAGGCACTGATAACGATGAACGAGAAAAAAAACTCTAAAGAGCCCTGAATGATGGTCCTTGTTCAATATCCAAAGCCGGTGATAAACACGGCGAACTTATCGAAATTAATCTCAAATATTATTTGTTATATTTTGCCGCAGAAGATCACTCCAAAGGAACACGTACATCATAGATAAACTTGGCGGAAATGAAAATCTCGTATAGCTGGTGTGACTGTTTCAGCGCTGGGAGTGAGAATTTGTGGATACGACGACGACGGAAGGTCATCAAAAATGGGATAACAGGGAAGGGGTTGGGAGTTTCAGACATACGATTAGATAAGACTTTCCAGGAAAAGGTTAAGTGGTCAAATTCAAAGAATGTACCGTAGGTCAGAAAAGTTAATGTGAAAATTTATCCTTGCTGCGGTTCATACGAGGCTCTAAAAGATTTTTTAAAATCTGCATATTAAATTATGTCCGTGGAGAACGTCAGTTTGACGCATTTCATCATGTGTCGGCTTTCTGTTTGTCGCTCGGTGACGTAAAATTTTTACCATCAGGTTCGAAACAGACATGTGGTGATCACATAATAAAATCCAGCTTCCAAACTGCACAGTGACTAAGTTCTTGTCAATGAAAAGTCAAATATGCAAAAGAAATTGTTTCCAGCGTCGTCTGGTAAAATAAATGATGGAAATATACTGAAAGTCAAAAAATTTATACGCAATTAAAAACAGTGACGTCATATTGTTAATACCCATGATTATCGTACGCTAAATTATTATTTAACAAGCGAACAGTAGTGGCAGATCCAGACCTTGAACTAAGTGGGGGCCCTTTCTTTTAGTGTACAGCCAAAATGCTTTTAGCGGGGCCGGGAGTAATTAAAAAAATTCTCACAGGTTGCCTTATTTACTTTTGCTGCTATCTATTTATACTCCTGAGAGAAGAAAGGTCACAATTTAAAAGCATGGTGCCTTGCCCAATCGCACAGCACAGTGCACCTGATCATCACACGAACCCACACAGCGCGACAAGTCCACACGCTACCTTACCTCTATTCACTTGAGTTGTTTTTGACGGGCTAACTAAAACTAAAAGGAAAAACTTTGAGAAATGGCCATGCTATAGAAAACGCCTCCCTCCCGAGCAAGGAGTGTATTAATGGAGTCAAGTTCAGCCACTTGTCCTTCTTTTAACACTAATATTACGTCACAGTCTGTAACAGTGTTCAATCGATGAGCTATAGTAATGACGGTGGAATTCTTCAGTTTCTCGCGCACAGTGGTCCAAATGGTTCTCTCTGTGTTGGGATCCACGTTTGCGGTCGGTTCATCCAAGATGACAATCTTACTTTGTTGTAGTAACGTGCGAGCCAAGCAGATTAACTGCCGTTCACCGACACTCAGATTCTCGCCTTTCTCTAACAGTTGGTAGTCAAGTTTTCCCTCGAGGCCTTCAACTAAATGAGTAAGCTTTACTTCTTCCAGGACATTCCACAGTTCATCATCTCTGTGTTTCTCAAGAGGATCGAGGTTCTTCCTGAGTGATCCACTAAAGAGGAGAGGGAATTGGCTAAGAACAGAAATACATCTTCTCGATTCCTGCAGCTGAATACTGTTTATGGACACGCCATCAATAAAGATCTCTCCTTCAGCTTCAGGCATGCGTAAAAGAGCTGCCACAATTGACGACTTTCCATCTCCCGTTCGACCTACGATACCAAGCTTTGTTTTTCCTCGAATTTCAAAGCTTAAATTTTTCAGCACTTGTGGTCCACCTGGATAATACCTCAAGTCAACATTTCTGAAGCTCACGTGACCATTGCGAGGCCAGTTGATTGGTGGGAGTGTTTCAGTATTGTATCCTGGCTCAGAGTCAAGGTTTGTGTAGGCCATGACTCGCTCGACTGACGTCATAAAGTTTTCGACCTCTGCAAATTGTCGCATTGCAAATTGGGAATTATTGGCAATCTCAACAACGTAAGAGAGAGCAAGTCCAGCGTATGCTGAAAGTAGTAAGAACAGAATGTCTTTAGTTTACTTAGGATGTGTCTCTTTTTAATGACCACCATAAAAAGGATTAGGCCGTCAAAATATGAGGAGGCAAAGGAGAAGTCTTTGATCTGTTAAAAATCTCAGTTGCAATTACATTTTAAAGGAACTACGTCACAGGGATTTCTCGGATTTTTGGTCTAAACTGTTCTGTAATTAATGGTAGGCAACTTTACCTTTTGATTTTTTGAGACGCTTGGAAACAACCTGAAAAGTTTACTTTAATTTTTCAAGTTGCAATCCATTTCCATCCAAGCCATCCGTAGCCAAAGATGCTTGCTAACAGTTTCAGTGCTCTAATATAGCAATTTGTTAATAAAAATGGCCCATTGTTTTAAGGTTTCCGACACCACAGATATACATTTTGGCTGTTCAAAAATCGGTTAAAATCCGTGACAAAGCCCCTTTAAGTTATCCAAACTCCCTTGATCTTTTAAATATTCAGGTTATTTCAAATCTAGAGCCAACGGAGCAAAGACTGTGGAGTGTTGTCGTCACAAAGCATTTTTGGTAGAGCTTAGAATATAATAGCCTTTCTCAGTGTCTGATCGAGTGTTATGTGGGAACGATTCGTTGAATCAATAATTCGAGAACCCATCATGCAAGCGTACGTATCCACGAAATACCGGTTGCCATATTAAACAGAAATAATTAAAAAGGCACTATATATCATGAGTGTGACTGCGAAAAAGTCGAAAACCAAAGACGTTCATCTACTTCCTGATCCTGACTAGTGCACTTAAGCTGTTAAAGGGGTGTTTGTTGTGGTTCAATTTTCCCGGGTCAATTTTATCCTTGGTTCAAATTTTATTCTCCATTGTTTTTAACTCATTATCATACAATACCATATCTACCCAAAACCAAAGGAAAATAAAATTTGAACCAAGGATAAAATTGAACCACGACACGTTATGACAAGAAAGGTATGCTCGAAGTTTTGAGCTAAAATTGAAAAAAGAAATCGAGCAACTTTTTCAAATTCTGCCATGTGTTTTGGAAAAGCCGCTACAAACCAATTACAATTTGCTATCCCTTTAAAAGTTTACTTGCTTTCTTCAACTTGCTGTTTTAGGCTCTTTTTGTATGAGCGAAGGCACTTAATCCTGTAGCACCGCATGAACCAAACATTCAGCATAATGGCCGTGATAAGGGGCGGATCCAAAAAAATCAGAAGTGAGGGGAGGGGGCAAAAAAAATTAGGCGAGATCAAGAGCGCAACCTTTTCCCATACCCACAACACGACCCTGATTGCACAATGCCACTCGAAAGACGGTTGGTTACGATGTTGAAAAAACAAATCCATGAGAGAAAAGGGGGACCCGCGCGCGCCCCCCCCCCCCCCCACCCTACTAAAATCATCTGCCCATGGTACACCTTTAAGCTGAGAGTTCAGCCAATTAAAAACGGGTCGCCCACGCAAAATGAATAAATAACACTTCTAACTATTAACATAGTAGTTTCCCGATTACAGTTTATCCTAAGGTGTCCATACCTGGATCGGAAGTAAAAAGAACGGAACCCAAGGCCACAATAGTAATAAATAGCGAACAGAGGACATCAGCTCTCACTCCAAGCCACCGACTTGTTGCTGCTACCATAGAAAACACTTGATTATGTAGATCTTGATGTCTAGGAGTTAAGATTACACAATACCTTCAGAGGGCCACTTTTGTGGAAAAATGTTCTTGACTAAAATTAAAGTTGTATCAGCAGTATGGTTGGATGGATGAACGCATGGCCTTGTCATTGGTGAAACATTATTACTATTAATGTGACTGCGCGATGCAGTTAGGTCATTAATGTGTTACTAGTGATGAGACTGCGCAACTGCGTGATGCAATAAAAGTTTACTCAAAATCTAACATTTTCCCCGAAACGAAAGTAAATCGCAAAACGTGCGTCAGTTGTTTTGAAATCAAAGGTCTCTTTGAGGCAACGTCTATTTGCATAATGAAGAACATGTATCAGCAGCAGTATATGCTGAAAAAATAATTTTCTTTCTTCTATCTCTAATTTAAACCTCTTAAAATTACACTCAAATTGCTGCCCCGACTAATGCATAACGCTCTAGACACATGCACGCATTGCGGACCTATGTGTTAGGTTGGGGAAGGCGAGGGTTCAACACACGGGCGGGCACGCACACGATCTTTTCGATACTTTAACTTTACGGGTCTATAACACCATAACCGATAAGAATTAAGAAAAAGCATGACACACTTCGAGAGATTGATGCTTACTGATTAACATTGTGCAGTACTTAAGCAATAGTGGTAGCCCCGGGTGGTATACGTAGCCTGGGTAGCTGGCGATTTTGTTGGGGTTAACGCGGGCGCGGGTAAGTCTCATTAGGCCCCTCGCGGCTATACCACTCGTGTTGTCGCGGCTTCGCCGCTTACTCTCGCGCGCGTCAATTCCAGCAAAACCGGTCGCTAAGGGGGTTACAATAGTGGTTTTGTTTGATTCCCGATTAATTCAGCGGGATGACACTCGGTCGTATTCTGTTTATCGACGTCTTTTCTTTCAAGAATGGTTCTGCCAAACAGCAGCTTTTTGTTTCGAATTCAACAGCTCTTTACCTTTTTATTGATATATAGTTTGTGGTATATTACTTTAAAACAACGTGCGTACGATTTTCCGAAGGACGCCCGCGAAGGTATCATACACTAATTCGTAGAAGATATAGTTAAAAAACTTAAAACCAAAACAAAAATATTTAAAAATGCGAGGATGTTTCAACGTTCGCTTAACGTCATCATCTAAGTTATGAAAGATTCTTACTCAACAGTTAACTACCGCTTGTAATGTGAGCTTGGGCTCCCTGTGTATTGCTGCTTACCGGTATAATTGATCGATGAAATCTCTTTCCCTTTTCCGAGTGCGAATGGTGTCCAAGCCAGCCATGGTCTCTGAGAAGTGAGAGAAAACAGGGCTGCGACATATGGACTCCAATCTTTTCAATTCACGCGAAGTTTTCAAGTAATACCACGTCAGGTAGGGAAAAATAATAAATGCGGGCAGGGAGACGAGGAAGAGCCAAACGCTTGTAAACGACGGCAACACTGCTGCTGTGAACACATACAAAATCAACTGTATGGTCAAAAGAAACGTCTTGGGTAAAAGCTCGTCAATGCAGCCGATGTCTTTGGAAAATCTGTTCAATATTCGCCCAGCAGGGTTTGTGTCGAAAAATGCAACTGGAGCTTGCAAAGCACAGGTCACCATTTTGTCATGGAGATTCTCTGAAGATTTCAGGCTAACCCGGAAGAAGAGATAGGAACGGATAATACCAACGACTACTGCAGCGGAGAAGAGACTTGCATAAACACCCAATGTAGTCTCCTGTTGCTGGAATTTCAAGGTTTTCTTGGTCAAATAAGAAAGCCACACGTCAGGAGACACCATAACAACTGCAATACAAGGAAACGACAAACGTGATTATTGGCATCCTTTGTAGCGAGGTGAGCGAGATAGCTCCATACTGTTGAATAAAAACCACGTACTGTGGTAATTTATATTTAATATTTTTAAATTAACTTTTCACGATTTTGATCGTATAACGGGTAATGTGATAAATCACGGGAACGAAAATCATTGTTGGTTTAACGAAGGAAATAGAAAACGGCCAAGGTTATCTAACCAGTTGCATAGACCAAGCTCTAACATTTCGCTGAGTACAGCCAGAAGCATATCATAGGTGATATGCTTCTGGTACAGTCCAGTAGTACAGCTTGTGGCCTGTGTGCGGGAGATCGTTATTTTCTCGAGTAGCTTCATGTAATATATCAAGAAGAGAGTTCAAAATTCAACGCGCAGCGGAGTATTTTTGACGAACTTCAAGATGTTTGGAAATGTGATGGAACACTCTCTAAAGTGTCTGATGTACATGTATTTTCTTAACTTAGGCTAAAACAACAGAAAAAAACGGAGAAACAAAATCATCGCGCATCCATACCACCGTTACGGCTCTGATTTCCTTTGTTTTAACTTGGTGAATTATTAATGAGTTTGAGAATCACTGACTTCGTTTTCTTTTACCTAGCCTGCGTAGCTGGCGGTTTTGTTGGGGTTAGCGAGCGCGCAAAGAAGCGGCGAAGCCGCGAGGGGCATAAGGAGGAGAAAGCGCTTCTCCTCCCTCGGCACCTCGCGGCTTCGCCGCTCGTTGCCCTCGCTAACCCCACCAAAAACGCCACCTACGCAGCCTACATTTTACCAAGCTCAACATATGCCATAGTTTCTTTTCACACCGTTTACTTACTAACCTTGGGAAGCCAAGAAAAGAACAACTACGGCAATCAACGTGACGGGATGCATTCCAGCTCTGAAATAATCCCAATACAATGCAAATGAAATTGTTCCAGTGGCTTTTTCTTCTTCTGAGATCTCCAAAAGTTCATCAAAGTTCTCAATGGCAGGAGTGGGACACGAGTACGTTGTTTTACTTCCATCCTTTGTTCCTGCATTCAAAATCTGTTTACTGGTTGTACCAGATGCATCTGTGATAGAATCTAGAATTTTACTGCCATCTTTCAATTCCCAAAAGCTGCCCTTTCCTAATAGAAAACCTTTGTGAAGAACCACAACATGGTCGGCTGTCTTCATGTGCTTCTCCGCGTACGTCGCCAAAATTACGATCTTTTCTTTTAGCAGCTTCCAAACACATTGGGTAAATATGTGCTCACTCACTTTAGCATCTACAGCGCTCAGTGGATCGTCCAATAGATATACATCTGCATCTGCGTAGACTGCGCGTGCCAGATTGACACGAGCCCGCTGACCTCCGCTCAACACGACACCGTGTTCTCCAACAAATGTGAGATCCCCATTGGGAAATCTGGTTATATCTTCCGTCAGCGCACATGCCTTGATAACTTCAGCGTATTTCTGTTCGTCGTACGGCTCTCCAAACAACACGTTTTCTCTAAGAGTTCCAGAGAAAACCCAAGCCGTTTGAGGAACGTAACCAACTCTCTTAGAGCAGACTATGTTGCCACTTGATTGGATTACCTCACCCGCGATCGCGGCCAGAAGTGTTGACTTTCCACTGCCAACCTGGCCAGTAATGACGGTGAGACTTTTTTCAAAAGCCTCAAAACTGACGTCTTGAAGTAATGGCTTTCCGCCATTGTCATTCAATTTGCATGTAAGACCATACACTGATACCCTTTTATCGCTTTTAACAGGCCGTTTTTCCAATTGTTTGACTTCTTTATCTACCGACTCGGGACATATATTAAGGACGCCTCCCTGGATAGCTTGTTCATGTTTTAGCAAAGGTCCTCTCACCAACAATTGCGTGCGAGTACTTGAGTTTTTCAAACTGTCATCTTGGCTATAGGAAGTTTGTTCATATTCCGAAGAATCTAGGGGCATGTTATCCAACAACAGAAAGCTCTCAATCCTACTGAAGGAGACAAACAACTCAAACGCTAAAGGAAGAGCGTTACCTAACCTCAAACACAACGTAATCCGAAGAACATTCATGAAAGCAAGTACTATAAAGGCTTTTGCTGGCGAAAGAACTTGGCCGGTAAGAACCAAGGTCAAAACCGATAAGAACGTTGCCACGATCCTTGAAGTGAAGATCGAACTCTCTATAATCGATAACAGAGTGTTCTTTCTCAGTAAAGTCAAAATTTCGCTTCTGTAAGGCAAAAAAAGATGAGAATACAATCAGTAAGAAGACTAAAGAAAGAGGAACTCGGAGACCTCGCAGGCCATTTTGCACCGACTACCAAATATATGACGACATTCTGATTTATTTTGCATGGATCCTGTGATAACAATCCTTGCGAACTGTCTTTGTACTTACCTTCGCACTTTGCGAACTTTTTCTCGGTAGTTCGCCTCCCACGCATGCGCTTTAAGAGCACGGATCCCAGTCACAAGCTCGTCCATTAGTGAAATACGTCGGTCCGTCACTTCAGCGGTCTTCTCGCGCAGCTCAGCGCAAACAGCAGAGATAATGGCGACACAAGGGATTAATAATATGAGAAACAGAACTCCCATTAGAGACTGCCAACCGATGAAATACAGCAAAATGTAAACTGCTGCCACGACTTCAAAAACAGCAAAGAGCGAAGTAAGGATCCATCGTGGCGCCAGTTCGATTCGCTGTACGTCATTGGATATCATATCAATAACAGTGCCCGCTGTTGTTTCCCGAAGGCTTTGTTGACTGATGAGGGGAATCTGCAGAAAGTTGCAAGTTACACTCGTAAAAATAACTATGGGGAAGCGTTATAAAGGGAATGAACTATAACTGTACAACTTAGACGACAAATAATTGAATTCTGATTAGTCCAAAAGAGACTTTTTCTTATATTTCACCAAGATAAAATCACTGGTGAAAATCATGGGAGAAGTCCCCCAGGCTGGCTGACATAAGCGCGCGCTATTTTCGGAATAAAGCTTTGCTTGTTTCTGAACGTGGAAGAGGCAGCTTATTGAAAAGTTCTTCGAAACTTGAAACGGCTTTAGAAACGGTTTGAATCTACTGAAACAACTCCTAATACGTATCCGGTTTTTCGACGCGTACGCTTCTGAGCCAGAAATTATTTCACAAGCAATTTGATCTCCCTCCGCTCGATCGTCCCCACAAAAAAGAAGAAGTGGATTATATATTATTGTGTTATATTATTACAACAACCAAAATTGTACAACACAATTAAAGCTTAGATCTAATTTTTCTCGTACTGCTAATGGCCTTCATTGATACTGCGTTGAAAACGTCTAGTGAAATAATAATAATAACAATAATAATAATTAACATTTCTAAGGCGCAAATTAACACTTGTAAATATGATCAAATGCGCCTAACGAACCATATGAGTGATATAGAATAAAAGAATAATAAGAGAATAACAATTATTTACAATAATTATGTACGTAAGACTAAGGTTAAAAAGCTGAAAAATGGTAAAACAATGGGCCTAATAAAAATGTATTCTAACGCTTTTCTAAATAAAAATGTCTTCAATTTGGACTTAAAACCCATAAAAGAAACCAATAAAAGCAAATTTAACGCATTCGTACCTTGAGATAAACAATTCCCTTAATGGCACTACTCAACCTCATGCCAATGAGCTCCAACCTGTAGGCAGGGTAATGAGTAAAGGCGGTAGACAACCCACTCAATGACAGAAGAAAACAGCACACGAATTCTAGAGTACTATTCCTTTGGGTGGAACTTAACGAGTGGAGAAGAAGACCAAGAACAAGTGGCTGTGAAACACGGCAGGCGGATTCCACAAACCAAAAGCTCAAAAGGAATAAAATCTCCTTGCAGGACAGCATTTTCAACACACATTTCCAAAGTCTGGGCTGTTTTCCCTCGGTCATGTTGCATTCTTGTACATGGTTATTCCATTCCGCCTGAAGGCGCTCTGTTAGTTCACGTGTTCTGTCTTTCTCGTGAAGTGGTAGGAAATCCGTTTGTTTCAAAGGTCGTTTGCTTCCTATTTTGAAGATGTTGTTCATCCACCAGAAGGATAGAAGAGAAAGAAAGTTTGCCGACACCGTAGGATGAGAAATATCTGTGTCAGAACCTTCATCCTTTGCTAGTGTCTCGTAGCCTTTGTTTGGCATCCTGCTGATAAGGAAAGAATACGAACTGAATTTGTTACCGTTTTTGTTTTTCAATGGGGTGCCCTTACTGGCCATATTGGGACATATCAGGGGCACCCAACGAGAAAATTTTAATTAAGGTGTCGGAACACCGTTTTTACGTTATTACTGTCTTTTTTGTGCGATTAGAAGCCTTATTTTTAAACGCTAAGAAAAGTGTATCTTTGCGGATACGAAATATTTTAACCTAATTTACGAGCCGCTGTTGCCTTCTCGAAAATCGTAGCTGGCCTTTTTTCGTACCCAAAACGGCATTTTTCTCTCTCCGAAAACAACAGGCATTGCTTTCCCCATGTCACGAAAGTTTGAGCTAAAGAAATCCCCTGTTTTTCATCATTCTTTAATCCGAAAATCGTAGGCGTTTATAGGTCTTCCGAACAAATATTCACCGAAACGGTCTGTTGGGTGCCCCTTACATATGAATCCAAATTTGTTGCGTTATACCTTGGTAGGGTATTGTTGAAGAAGATGGGTCGGTTTTCGTGGAATTAGCGCGCCTCAACTTCAACGGCTCCAATATAAATTCAGACCAACTTGCTTTTATGGTTTGCTTCTCAGGATCAAAGATCTCATTAGGCTCTGGCTATTACAACACTCTGGTGTAGGTTTGGCTCGCGTTCTTTTATCTGGATCAAACCTCAGCTGTCAATCAGCTGTCAAATCTGTCAAATTCTCAAATTAAGGCTTACGTTAACTCTATTCACACAAGTGCGTCTGCGCAGAAGTTCACCTTAAGCATGCACCTTCGTAGAATTTTCTTTACAGAAATTCTTTTTATTCCTGAATTCTCGCTATCAAGCATGGGGTGTATGATCCAAATTTAAAACGCGAGCAATATAAAAATTACAAAGAACAATTTTACAGAATAAAATTAAGGAATAGTGCCAAATTCTCTGATAAAAGTTGTTGTTAAAGATTTCGTACAACGGAGGTGTTGCAAGAAATAAGTTTGTGAACTACCAACTTCGTGGGCGTAACTTCCAGTTGGAACTATCCATCTCATTATATGTGCGTGGTCTTGGTACAAACATATCTTTAAGGCATCGCTGCTTTAGTTTTGCACCTGTGCAAAGTATGAATTGAATACATTAGTAATTAAACATCGCTATTAGAATCTCTTAAAAAGGTCAGCAAAAAGAGCAAGGTTTGACTGGAAAATTTTAAGGAAACTTAAAATAAGTGAAGGAGTCTGAAACGAATAATTCCAAAAAGAGCGCTTCCAAAAACTAGATCTCGATTTTATTGCACTGTCTCGATTGACACCTGCGAGCAAACAAACGAGTCGCTGTACAACATAGCTGAATTGAAAATACGTCAATGTAGGAACGGTGCTCATAGAACAAGAATGTACCAAAGTTTTGCCAAGAAATCAGACAAATTTTCTAAATAGACACTACGTTTAAAACAACTAAGATAACACAATGATAAGAGAAGAAAACATTTGTTCAGCTAGATCAAAGAGCAAGTCCCTAATGAAATTATATCCCAACACCAAAAATATTCTAATGTTGTATCTCGAATAACCCAACACCTATATTTCTTGAAACATTATCATTAACTTTTTACCCACTATAACACCGAATCCTTGTTTAACATTATTCTCTCCTTAGATTGAGCTAGTCCCCTACAGCTCCGGATCATTCAAATGCAAGCAAGGATGTACATTATTATACCATAACAAAAGAATTGAGTCGCATAACCATTTCCACTTTCCCAATACCGAGGGTTTTTTGTATTGCTGTATTTGAAATGAATCGATATATGTTTAATTATAACCAACTACGCGTTCATTGTAGTCTAAGAAAAATGTGAGCATAATCAGTGAATGAACCAATTTGTGAGACATCGAATACAGAAATGAGGTATGTATCATGTATTCCCAGTTCGTATCCCTACGATCTAATAGAAATAAAAATAACGGCAATTAAATATGTTAGAATAGGAATTTATATTGTGTATACGCATATAGACATCCAGCCGGCTTACTTAGTCGACTTTATTATGATCACGAGTAGTATGGTATCGCCCCTCAGAGAATAAGACAAACATAAGCGAGAAAAGGAAAATTATCGGTGGAGATACTACAATTTCGGCAAGTTAAGGCGGGGGAACACCCGGAGCCCGTTTTTCCACCGCTAAACTTGGGTTTAATGCGAATATCTCGTTCGCGTTTTAAGCAATCCAAAAACCCTACGCTTATTTCACAAAGCTATGTTTAGCGGTGTTTTGTAAATTTTTCGGCCATTTTTGGTGATGTTTGGGAAGAGATCGTTTTTCTCAAATAATTGGTAATATTTGGAGAAATAAGATTTTTGTATTTCATGTGATTTTAAAATTAGAAGTTGAAGTTAAAATTAGTAGGGATGCTGTTGCGTGGGGGTCAACTGTCTGGTGGTGTTCCAAATATAATTTCTTTCTCCTGTCCCTTCTTTAAACCTCTTAAAATTTCACTCAAAATCGGGTGTACCTCCGCCTCAAAGTAAGTGGTAGGAATTGCTCTACCCAATATCATATACATGTAGTCTTGCAGATCTAATACTCAAGCAAAGTTTCAGTAGGATTGTTAAGGAAACGAAAGTGATGGTAAGACCCTAAGCGATCAACACTGCAAATTCAAGGAGTCCTCATCTCGAGGTTGCCATGGAAATAAATTAGAATGAATTCTGAATAACAAATTTAGAATGCGCAAAATACTCACGCATAAACGAGCTATGGTGGCAAAATGATTGAAAAGGCTCAATGCAATCATCAAAATTTTTCAATTAATTTGCTTTTGTGGTCGT
Source organism: Meandrina meandrites (assembly GCA_963693305.1). Lineage (NCBI taxonomy): Eukaryota > Metazoa > Cnidaria > Anthozoa > Scleractinia > Meandrinidae > Meandrina > Meandrina meandrites. Next base: position 9,471,431 of record OY855913.1, read on the forward strand.
TATTTGGTCGTTGTGCGTTTTTTTTTTAAGTTGTGTCTGGTGCATGTATGACGCCTTATTCATATCTCCCTGCATTTGGGTCATTAATGTCTTAAACAATTTCTCTAGTTCCTCCTTATGCGCAGCCTCCATTCTTACTAAGTTTGTGGAACAATCACAAATATCCCTTTCGGTCTGAGTCTTCGCAATTTGGGATCTAGTTTTCTTATTCTTAGGGAGCATAACCTTTAACAGCCACTATCCTTATTACTCCTGCTTATGTTTGTATAAACTAAATTAAATTATTAAGGCAAGCGGTTGAATACTGGAAGAAAAAAATATAAAACATGTAAGGTACATAGAAGTTGAGATAAGATGTGAGCTAAAGTACATATAATGCCATGGAGTGCGCAACGTCAAAAATAGTTATATTCTTTCTTGCAGGGTACTTGATCGTTTGTCCTGTCTTGTTCTGGTTTGTGCTAGCTTGTCCGGAATTGTGCGTTTTAGGCCTGACTTCTCTAGCTCGTATTGTCCTTGCGTAAATAAGAGAAACGTCCAAACTAGCCTGCTTCCTCCCAACTGCTTCCTCAGTTCAATATGTTTTTCTTTTTGTTTGTGTCTGTCTTTTCTTATGTGTATAGACTACAGTTCTGTCCGGCCGCCAGCAGACCTCCGTGATCAATTCAGACTGCTTTTTATTTGCTATTTGATGAAACGAGCGTACGCTGCCAAGGGCAGCCGGTCCGCAGAAATCAAAATGACAACCTTTGAAATCCTCCACAGACCAGAATACCACGGCCACGGCCTGACATAAAATAGTACTTTGTTACCTTTCTCCGTACGTGGGCAAGCCCAGTCAATTCTTCACCAGCTTGTTGAAGAAAAAGATGGGTTTTCGGGGAATTAACACGCCTCAACTTCATCACTCCCGCATAGACTCAGACTAATTTGCTTTAATTTATTTTTTGCTTCTCGAGCTCAAAGATCTCATTAGGCTCTGGCTATTACAACACTCTGACGTAGGTTTGGCTCGCGCTCTTTTATCTGGATCAAACCGAGCTGTCAATCAGCTGTCAAGTCTGTCAAATTCTAAAATTAAGGCTGTTCTGGTCTTGAGGCAGGTCAGCAAGAGAAAAAAAGGGGACAGAGAGGGACATCAAGAGACACCCTCTGTCCAGGCTTTGGGGTATGCCGACGCATGCAAAACAGCAGTGTCTGTTTCCCCTGACTTACGCACACGTCATCCAAGGCGTGAGAAATTCAACAACAATGGCGCACCGCGTGGAGATACGTTTCATCGAAGAGAGCCACTTGTGAAATGGTATTTTCTGAGGGATTATTCGGATTGGGAGAGAGATCTACAATTTCTTTCAAATTCAATGTCTCACTTTAGGAAATAGCGGATTTTGCGAAGAATACACAACGAGGGAAAACAGTTAACAGACTTGGACGAGGGAGATGAATCTACATTTCAATCATGTGGTGCCAGGACATCACGTAACCTCTCTCATTTGCTAAATGTTTTGTCGTGCGATTTGATTTGGCTCATTTCAATTTGCAAGATATGTTGTAAGCTCTCAAAATGTTCGCTCTGGAAGGACCAGGTCTGAAACTTTCTGTGAAGATAATAACGTCGATTTCGCGTCTTTTGGCGTCTGACAAAGCGTTTGAGCGAGAGTCCTCGTTTTGTAGTTTGACCCGGCCTTTTCTACAAAACGAAGACCCCGTCGGTTTCGCGTGTGATAGGGTCCGACAAAGTACTTTTGCCTGATTAAAACTGCCTTGAGTTTGAAAGGCCTAAAATTAATGAAGTCTTCGTTTTTCGGTTTTCGGTCTTCGTTTTGTAGACACCCCTGCAAGGTGTGTTGTGTCTTATTACGGATGAAGTACCGGTATTTATATTTGTCCGGCTTCGTTGTCAGAGACTGCTGTATCGAGCTATACCTTTATTACGAGAAAGCTATAACTCTGTTTTAAAGACACGCTCTGTCCCGTAAAGGTTTTTTTTTTCTGCATCAATTAGACCAAGTTGACTCTTGACCTCTACATAATGAAGGTTATTGGTAACAGGACTACTTGAGTGTACTGTCCAGTTCTGCATATAATCCTACGTGTCAATCAACAAGGTAACGAGTAATATGGAAACATCAAACAACGGCGGCTATGTACAAATACGCTGACTTTGCCGGAAAATAGCAAAGCCGCAACAAGGGGTTGGCAAAAACCGAAAGCCGCCCCCCTGATGCGGCTCGCGGGTGGGAGGGTGGGTAAAATTAAACGCTGCTAGGCTAAGATCTGCTACGATATGATTACAGAGCTTGGGTCCTCACGCAAGCACGAGACACGCCCAGGTAATGAATAACTATACTCTCACTACGTACTATACTGCTATTGGAAATCCAATACTAATAATAATAGTCAATGATCAAGAGATGAACACTGCTCTGATGGAATGGTTTTATACCAACTGATTAAGTTATGTTCTGATGCCAGTGGACATCAGAAGTCTCTAAATTATTGTTATTATAATATTGCAAACACAAAACAACCGCAACAACAGGGGCTTTATAATGGAAATAAATTTAATCGTTCTTTGAGAGGTGAAAACATCTCTACCAAGACCTTAGCTCACATTCTAGAGAGCGAAGATTTTTGCATCTTTGGAGGAATTCTACGGTGTACAAATCTAATCTGTCAGTGTCGTGATTATGATAATCTTGATGGAAGTATGCATGTCTAAACTTAACAACATGTTTGATTATTCCGAATTCTTTCCTCGACTGACTGCTCTTATTGAGGAACTGCGAAGCGTGACGGCATCTGCAGCACTTAATTTGTCGTGTTCTACTCTTAAAAAGGTGTAATACAGATTCTCGGATTACGAAAATATCATCACCCCGATGATGACTGCTGACATATAACTGAACTCTCGATTTCAACAGTCTTCATCATTCAGTGAAGCTGCTAATTCAATTCAGTTTGCATGGTCGGAGATCGGCCACATGAAGATTTGGAACATTGAGCTTTACAGCACATTTCGAGGCCCGAGTGTTGAAAGAGGGAGCACATTGATAGGTAAGCAAATCGCTAAATCTGTAAAGATCGACGAATGCTTATGCTACAAAATACTTTCTGTCGAAGGAAAGTTTGTCAGCCGATGTTTAGACACAATCTGTGCTTGGTCTTCCATGCTCGGTCATAGATGAGTTATTATCAGTTAGGGCGAAAATGTAAATATTCTGGCGGGTGAGCTATCAAGAAACACAAACACAGATAAACATAATTGCACTGGGTATAGGCTTGTATACATTCTTCTCGTAAACTGGCCCGTATAATCCTATCTCAGTTCAATAAGAACTTTAAAACTGGGTGAAATTAACTAAGATTTAACTGGCTCTTTCACTATGTTTCATTGCCTTGTGGCGCTCAAGCATAGAGAGTGGGAATAGATGGTCCGTGTCGGGGAGTTTTACGGCGTACACTGAGCTATTCTATCAGTTCCAGTTTAGTCTCTTCTGACCCTTTTCGTGGCGCCTTTAATCCGGAAGGAAATCAAATTGCAATTACACAACGATTTTAACTTTATTTGCACCTATATATTCACTTCTCAAATGACCGTCAAGGAGGTTTGAATACCAGTCTTAATTAGCATAGATTTCTACGATTTTATTTCTCCGTTTACTGCTTAGCTTTTGTTGTTTCGACTGAGAAGAAAACTCGAGATAGTGTTTCATCGACTATCCAAACACTGCCTCAATTTGTCAAAATACTTCGCTGCGCGTCGAATTTTCAAAACACTTTCTCTCGTGTTTGATGTATTTCATACAATTGTTTTCGTCCAAACGAGTCCAGCGATCGTTTACAGAAGTAGTGCACTATGGTCATAATTAAAAAAGGGCGGGGATCTTCTTAATTTATGAAGCATAAATTAACCTCGGAATAACTAAGGCTAGCTTAACAACTTGTCACAAGTAATTATTGTTGTTAAAACAATGTTTATGCCCTTTCTCCTCTCCCTTAAAGAATACCCCCCAGTTTACTGAGCTACTATAAAATGCAGCAAGTGATTGGGCCGAATGTGGCTATGGGCAAAGACCGCTTTCATTTAAAAATCAAATTTCCTTAAACAATCTTTCATAAAAAGTTTGGCCCAGTAAACAGGGTGGTAAAGAAGTCATGCGTGACGCGTGATTTGGGCAAAAATAAGCTCGTGGCACGTGAAAAGAGCTCCTGCGTGCGCATAATTGACCAATGCACTACTCCGATGGCCAATGCCAGGCAGCTCACTTGGTTAACAGGCCAGATGGAACAGCAGGGAGCATGGGATTGATAGGTGCCAATCATTATGAAAATCATTTACTACTGTTTTTCTAAATCGTCTTTACAAGGCGTTCATGTTCTGTTGATTTTAGAGAGGTTAAGCATGACGTTTACGGCAAACGGCAAACGGCAAAAATCGAACTTTTGGTGTCTGATTTTAGCCGTTTGTACAATTTAGGGAAATTGTTTGCATTTACTGTGATTAAGGGATTTTTTTCCTATTTTTCGACTGGTTTTATTTAAGTGCTAAAGAAAAAGTGAGCAAAATCATAATTATTTTTGCCGTTTGCCGTTTGCCGTAAACGTCATGCTTAACCTCTCTTTTGTAAAATTACATTAAAAATAATTGCTTCACGTTATCGAGAACATGATAAGCAGTGGTTTTACAAGAACAAACGCCATTTTAATTCCAATTATTCACATTAAATATTTAATGATTGCCATATTCTTGTTGAAGACTCTGCCTTCAAAATTATGTGACCGCTAGTAACATTTGTCCATTAAAGAGACCTGGCAAGATTAAACGCGCAAAACCCAAAACAACATATCTTTCATAACAACGTTTACATATACAAGATTCAATTTTTACATTGACGAGAAAAATATAGACTACAAGTTAACGTTTCAAATACGAATTCTCATCACTTTAGTTTTGTTCTCTCGCTTAAATTTTGAAAGGAAGCTAATTACAATTGATTTTACTGTTGCGTGTTTCTTTTTCTCTTCCCAAGCATTGGCCGCCGCCACATTCAAGGTCACGTGATTAGTGAGAACACCACTACCCGGTGTATCCTCGAGAACGAGGGCTGGGTCATATGACTGTTTGTATGATTGATGCCCGTCAAAATTGACAGGTGTGGGCGGAGCTAGTTCGTTCACAAATAAATCTGGACGTTTGTCGAAGACTTTGGAGGACGATTGTATTGTGTTACTTGTAATCTCCTTTCCAGTCTTGGTGTTCCACTTCTGGTATTTTTTCCCGTTAGACGTTACTGAACAGCTGACAGCAATTTCACTGCTCGCCTTTTCTTTCCTCTGCCCGCTTGTGACCGTTATCTTCCATGCATCTGCTCTCGCAGCAAACCAAGGCATATTTCTTTTAGAAGTTTCATTCATTTGATAGTTCCTTCCTCTCTTGGGTTTCTTGCTGCCAATAACTTTTGTGTCTTTCGAGCTTTCTTCACTACTGGCCGCACAGTACAGTTCATCGTCGCTAATTCCCTGAAGTTTCTCGACTTGAGTTTTTCTTGTAAATCGCTCTCTAAAGTGGTTTATCATCACGCTGGCCATGGTATAACTATATTGAAGAAGAATAAAAAGCCAAAGACGCACTGATATAATCTAAATAAATCTCAATCAATCGTAGCGTCAAACTTTTAACTTACACTTCTCTCTTGAAAAGATATTCTTTACTGCAAACGTTTGTGACGTTAGTGGCTGTCACAATCGCAGCGTTAAAACGTGCAAATGGCGCGCGCTGTGCCGTTGATTCTGCGCGCGCTTGATCATTTATTGCCATGCGCGAGTTTAAGGTTGATCACGCCTTTTATTGACTCATTTAGGGATTAAGAAGCGTTCTAAGAAATACATCGAAATACATTTTCAAGATTAAGCAAGACAAAACACGATCACCTGGCTAAGGGCACCACATCGACTTGTATTAGTATTTCGGAATTCACTTTTAACACCTACGTACAGCGATGATGTGAGGGATAATTTCAACATTATCCTAAAGGAACCAAAACGCTTTATGTTGCAAAAAAGGTTGTGATTCTTCATTGTGGTAAAGTACAATAATAACAAAGTATTGTCGTTTGTCTCACGATGTAGTCACTTATGATGTGAATTGCAGCGGGGCATACCACTTTATAAGGTAAGCGTAACCAGTCGACCTTATCGCCTAATGAAGACTAGCAGTGTGCAGTCGAAACGTCGCGATTCACATCATAAGAGACTACATCTTGAGGCAAACGACAATACTTAATTATTTAAAGGCTATATTTTATTTTGTAACTGTCTCCTTTTGTGACCGTCTAATGCTTACTGCCAACTCGAGGCCTAAATTTGCGGCGCCGCTGAATGTGTTTGGTTTAAGTTCAAGAGGCGATAAGCTGGGTCTGGTCGAACAATGGATACAGTGTGAATAAAGAAGCACGATCTCTTAACTCGTTTTTACATCAACCCTGGCGACAACCAATCAGCGTTTGGGTTTGGCAATATGTCCACCTGTTGTTGACTGACCCGCTTCAAGGCCAGAACAACAGTTGGAGATACTCCCCCCACCCCTCCCCCCAGTTTCGTGCGTCCAGAAGTATTATTATTCATACGGTTTGAGGCGAATAATGCACTTGGCGGCTTTTTCGCTTTAGTAGAAGAAAGAAGGAATACGGTCATTGCTATTGACGTAGAAGAAGAGCTTTTTGAGCCACTCTGAGCCCGCTGCTCTGCTACAATGTTTGATAATCTTGGCCGGCTTTTCCAATACCTCGTGTTAGAGATTTTTAAAGACTTCGAAGGCTTTCTTTACTTTCCTCGGTATTGACAACTGACAGACGACCAAATCATTTTCCCCTTGTTGCTTTAGTAGCCTGCAAATACAACAGCCCCGGATGGTTCCTAGTGGAGGTGTTCAGTTTTTTGAACGCATTCTGAATTCTTGGCTTGTCTTTACTAGATAGATTAGTACTCTGATCTTAGGTTATAGTTTCGCTTTATGTGGCCACTTTCTTCACTGGATATAATCCAAGTGATGTGTGTCCCTGAGATGATTAGATAGTTTCATGAGATGTTTAGCTCCACACGGGCTTAACCATGTTATTAGCGCCAAATAAACCCATTTCAACAAATTTAAACCTTGTAAAATTGTTTATTAGAAGGACAAACAGGAGACAAAAATTAAAACATTTCAGGTTGAATAAGGATAATTTGAGGTCCAGATGATATGGACAAAGGGAGGTCTTTTTCATTCCGAATTCTTGGCTCGTCTTTGACAAATACAGTTTATGTATATCCTACCAAGGTATAATGCAACAAACTTTCATTCATATGTCCAAACATGGCCAGTAAAAGCATCAAGCACCCCATTGAAAAAACAACGGCAGCAAATTTTCTTTTTCTTTTTCAGCAGGATGCCAAACAAAGGTTATGAGATACTGGCAAACGATGAAGTATCTGACACGGATTCTTGTCATCCTACGGTGTCGGCAAACTCTCTTTCTCTTCTATCCTTCTGGTGGATGAACAACATCTTCAAAATAGGAAGCAAGCGACCTTTGAGACAATCGGATTTCCTACCACTTCACGAGAAAGACAGAACACGTGACCTGACAGAGCGCCTTCAGGCAGAATGGAATAACCATGTACAAGAATGCAACATGACCGAGGGAAAACAGCCTAGACTTTGGAAATGTGTGTTGAAAATGCTGTCCTGCAAGGAGATTTTATTCCTTTTGAGCTTTTGGTTTGTGGAATCCACCTGTCGTGTTTCACAGCCACTTGTTCTTGGTCTTCTTCTCCACTCGTTAAGTTCCACCCAAAGGAATAGTACTCTAGAATACCTGTGCTGTTTTCTTCTGTCATTGAGTGGGTTGTCTACCGCCTTTATTCATTACTCTGCCTACAGGTTGGAGCTGATTGGAATGAGGTTGAGTAGTGCCATTAAGGGAATTGTTTATCTCAAGGTACGAATGCGTTAAATTTGCTTTTATGGGTTCCACCAGTCGTTTTATCAACACCGCTTCAATGCAGGCCAATGACAGTAGAAGAAGATCTCAGCTTTCTGTTGTACGATTTTGGTTGTTGGAATAATAATAATAATAATAATAATAATAATAATAATAATAATAATAATAATAATATATAATCTACTTCCTATTTTTTGTCGGGGTGGTGGTGGTGGTGGGGGGGGGGGGGGGGGACTGAACTTGCTCGTGAAATAATCTCTGGCTCGGAATGAGCGTTCATGGTGCAAAACCAAATACGTATTAGGAAGTTGTTTCAGTAGGTTCCAACCGTTTCTAATGCCGTTCAAAGTTTCGACAAGCTGCTTCTTCCAAGTTTAGAAACAAGTAAAACTTTATTCGGAAAATGTCGCGCGCATATATCAGCCAGCCTGGTCGGATAACTCCCATGACTTTTTTTTACTAATTTTTAAACGAAACAAATGCAGTTCAAAAATATGCAAACATTGTATAAGCGTTGCGTTTGAAATCAACCCGGCACAGTGCAAAGACTGATGTACAATCACATCAGCAGTGATTTTTTCTCTATAAAATATGTTTTAAGAGCACGTCCACGAGAGAACCAGACACTAGGTGGATACAGCTCAAATCAAACCTCTTGCCTGTTTCCGCCTGGTTTTCTCGTGAACGCACTCTTAAAGTAGTTGAAATTTATTCCCCTTATAACACTCGCCAATAGTTATGTTTACGAGTGTAACTTGCAACTTTCTGCAGATTCCCCTCATCAATCAGCAAAGCCTTCGGGAAACAACAGCGGGCACTGTTATTGATATGATATCCAATGACGTGCAGCGAATCGAACTGGCGCCACGATGGATCCTTACTTCGCTCCTTGCTGTTTTTGAAGTCGTGGCAGCAGTTTACATTTTGGTGTACTTCATCGGTTGGCAGGGTTTAATGGGAGTTCTGTTTCTCGTGCTATTAATCCCGTGTGTCGTCATAATCTCTGCTGTTTGCGCTGAGCTGCGCGAGAAGACCGCTGAAGTGACGGATCGACGTATGTCACTACTGGACGAGCTTGTGACTGGGATCCGTGCTCTTAAAGCGCATGCGTGGGAGAAAAACTACCGAGAAAAAGTTCGCAAAGTGCGAAGGTAAGTACAAAGACATTTGGCAAGGATTATTGACGCAGGATCCATGCAAAATTAATTAATTAAAATGTCGTTCAGAAGAGTTACTATTATAATCTGGAAAACTCAATTAAAGGTTTCCAAATTACACACTTTACATGGCAGCATTTCTTATTTTTATCCGCAATTCCAATTTCGCGCAGGGCCGTGCGCGTTTCTTGCAATGCCACAGTGATTGTATTTGTGGGCCTATTTTGGGGCCTACCGTACTTGGTTTCTCGTATGGAGTAAATTTCGATTGAGTGTCGTAAAACCAAAACTAAAGAAATCATTCTGTCGCAATCACAAAGAACGCAGGCAATCCAGTGAACCAATCAAAACGCGACGCAAACACACGTGATCGACAACACTAACGTGTGTGCGCAAGTTACAAATGACTTTGGCTTTACTTCGGATTGGGGCAAGTTTTTTAACCAATCAATAAGCGTAGTAATGCAAGTGACCAAAGGAAACGCGAATTACTTTCGATACTCAAGTGAAAATTGCTCTAAACAAACAAAATAACTCACTCTGATTACTTAACATAGATTCAGTGGTCGGTCAGGGAAGGCGGAGGGAGAGGGGCTGGTAGGGCTCTAGCCCTACCACTTTTTTGCTTGGGTTGATTTTTTAGGGCTACAGATGCCAGAAATGAACTTTACCACTTGAAATAACAAAAGGCTTCTACTTTTGCATATGCGGCTCACTAAGTCTCAGTAAGGCTCGGCACAGCTGAGCGGAATAACCGCAAGAGAAACTTTGGCAACTTCAAAAAGTAGCAAGCTTAGGCAGTTTTATTTAACATATTTACTGAATTGGAAGGTATACTAAGTGGGGACGGCTACGCTGTATTTATTGGGGTTGTAAATATGATGGCGCGCATATGCATGATAAATGGCAGAACAGTGACCCCAAATGCTCGTGAGTCCTGGCCAGATTTTGTGGCCCTACCACCTTAAGGCGGGAGTACACCTGAAGCCTGTTTTTTCCACCGCTAAACTTGGTATCTCGTCTGCGTTTCAAGTAATCCAGAAATTCTATGCTCATTTCACAAAGTATGTTTAGCGGTGTTTTGTAAATTCTTTGGTGATTTTTGGGGATGTTTGGGAAGGGATAGTTTTTCTCAAAGGATTAGTAAAATTTAGAGGAATAAGAAATATTAATAATAATAATAATAATAATAATAATAATAATAATAATAATAATAATAATAATAATAATAATAATAATGGTCTTTATCTGTTTATTGAGTCAAAAGATAAAAATACATATCTTATGTTACAGGCAATAAAAAAAAAATTAAAAACGATTTGCAATATTAAAAAGTTCTAAAAGCCTATAAAATGTACTACTTAATAAGTTAAAAGTCTCTGACCTTGTTATTCTAAAGCTAAGTTATATCTAAAAATTAAACGATTAACAAATGTACTTTTAAAACGCTCACTTTTGATGCTTGGTCGGACGCTTGACCTCGTCCGTAAATTGTAGCAGCAGGCCTTTACACGCGGAATAAAAAGCAACAGGGGGTGATTGGCGGCCTGAGACACCCTTTTAAAGATGCTATGATCCTGCTTCTGTAAAATTGATCGTATGTTATACTTCCTTGTTTATTGTGATTTCAGCAAAATCAAACTTCCTACTTTATTGTGATTTTAAAATTAGAATTTGAAGTTAAAAATTAGTGTATGGACACCCAAACAGTCCCCTGACAACCTCGGGTGCTCTTGCGTGGGGTTCAACTGTCTGTTGGTGTTTCAAAAATAATTTTCTTTCTTCTATCCCTTCCTTAAACCCCTTAAAATTTCATTCAAAATCGGGTATACCCCCACCTTAAAGTGGTCTCCGCGGTCCCTGTCGGTGCAAAATGGCCTGCGAAGTCACCGAGTTTCGCTATTTCTAGTCTTTTTACTTATTGTCTTCTTATCATTTTTGCCTTACAGAAGCGAAATTTTGATTTTGCTGAGAAAGAACGCTTTCTTATCAATTATAGAGAGTTCGCTCTTCACCGCGAGGATCGTGGCAACGTTTTTATCGGTTTTGACCCATGTTCTTACCGGCCAAGTTCTTTCGCCAGCAAAAGCCTTTATGGTGCTTGCTTGCATGAATGTTCTTCGGATTACGTTGTGTTTGAGATTAGGTAACGCGCTTCCTTTAGCGTTTGAGCTGTTTGTCTCCTTCAGTAGGATTGAGAGCTTTCTGTCGTTGGATAACATGCCCCTAGATTCTTCGGAATATGAACAAACTTCCTATAGCCAAGATGACAGTATGAAAAACTCAAGTACTCGCACGCAATTGTTGGTGAGAGGGCCTTTGCTGAAACATGAACAAGCTATCCAAAAAGGCGTCCTTGATACATGTCACAAGTCAGTAGATAAAGAAGTCAAGCAGTTGGAAAGACTGCCTGTTAAAAGCGATAAAAGTGTATCAGTATTTGGTCTTACATGCAAATTGAATGACGATGGCGAAAAGTCTCTACTTCAAGACGTCAGTTTTGAGGCTTTTGAAAAAAGTCTCACCGTCATTACTGGCCAGGTTGGCAGTGGAAAGTCAACACTTCTGGCCGCGATCGCGGGCGAGGTAATCCAATCAAGTGGTAACATAGTCTGCTCTAAGAGAGTTGGTTACGTACCTCAAACGGCTTGGGTTTTCTCTGGAACTCTTAGAGAAAACGTGTTGTTTGGAAAGTCGTACGACGAAGAGAAATACGCTGAAGTTATCAAGGCATGTGCGCTGACGGAAGATATAACCAGATTTCCCAATGGGGATCTCACATTTGTTGGAGAACACGGTGTCGTGTTGAGCGGAGGTCAGCGGGCTCGTGTAAATCTGGCACGCGCAGTCTACGCAGATGCAGATGTATATCTATTGGACGATCCACTGAGCGCTGTAGATGCTAAAGTGAGTGAGCACATATTTACCCAATGTGTTTGCAAGCTGCTAAAAGAAAAGATCGTAATCTTGGCGACGTACGCGGAGAAGCACATGAAGACAGCCGACCAAGTTGTGGTTCTTCACAAAGGTTTTCTATTAGGAAAGGGCAGCTTTCGGGAATTGAAAGATGGCAGTACAATTCTAGATTCTATCACAGATGCATCTGGTACAGCCAGTAAACAGATTTTGAATGCAGGAACAAAGGATGGAAGTAAAACAACGTACTCGTGTCCCACTCCTGTCATTGAGAACTTTGATGAACTTTTGGAGATCTCAGAAGAAGAAAAAGCCACTGGAACAATTTCATTTGCATTGTATTGGGATTATTTCAGAGCTGGAATGCATCCCGTCACGTTGATTGCCGTACTGTTTCTTTTCTTGACTTCCCAAGGTAAGTAAGAGCGAGGAGAAGCGCTTTCTCCTCCATAAGTCCCTCGCGTCTTTGCGCTTACTCGTGCGCCCGCTAACCCCAACAATACCGCCAGCTACGCTACCTAGGTACAAAGAAAACTCAGTCAGTGATTCTCAAACTCATAAATAATGCACAACGTTAAAGCAAAGGAAATCAGAACCGTAACGTTGGTTTGGATGAGCGATCTTAAATTGCATAAAAAAAATTTAAGAGTTTTGTTTCTCCGTTTTCTCGTGTAGTTTTAGCCTCAACTGAAAAAAATGCATGTATATCCCACAGTTCAGAGAGTGTTTCATCACATTTCCAAACACCTTTGAAATTCGTCAAAAATACTCCGCTGCGCGTTGAATTTTCAACTCTCTTCTCAGTGTTTGGAAATGTGATGAAACAACCTCTTGTTCTTGATATATTAAATGAAGCTGCTCGAGAAAATAACGATCTCCCGTACACAGTCCACAAGCTGTACTACTGGACTGTACCAGAAGGATATCACCTATGATATGCTTCTGGCTGTACACAGCGAATTGTTAGAGCTAGGTCTATAAATCATGCAATTGGTCGTTTGGCCGTTTTCTATTTCCTTCGTTAATTAAAACCAACAAAATAAAATGCAATGATTCGTCGTACAGTTGCCGTTAAAATAACAAGAATCAAATAATATTGCTTTATAAAGCAAAAGAGAATTAGACCACGTCTATTCGGGCAAATTTACAACAAAAGCAAATGATATACAATCTCTCACCTCTGTAGCCGTGCCGCTTCCAGCGAAAGCAAATGGGTAGCAAAATCATTGTCCGAGTTGAACAAACTCATGCCTTTTAAGAATTTCCACGTATGGTGGATTCTTCTAGTTAACCACACACGACTTCTAGAACCACACCAGATCGATCTATTAAGCTTTTCGATCTCCAAGGACTCTCGCCCGATCTTGAGATCGTCCCGTCGCCGGTCGACCGCGAGATCGCTTCCGTGACTCCATGCATCAAACGGCCTTTAAGCCGTCCAAAACGCCTTTATCGGAGAAATAACAACACTAACAGATGCTCGAGAACTATCTTACTTCACTTTGACCAAGTGGAACAACGGATGATAAACTTTAAGGAGCGATTTGTTTGGATTTTATAGACGATGCCTAGTTCGAATTTAGTGTTGACCCGTATGATTTATTCTGGAAGCTGTTTCGACGCGCATGCGCAAAACTGTGAAATCGTCTCTTTAATCACATTACGCGTTATACGATCAAAATCTTGAAAAGTTAGTTTAAAAATATTAAATAATTAGTACGTGGTTTTTATTCAAACACTATGGAGCTATCTCGCTCACCTCGTTACAAAGGATGCCAATAATCATGTTTGTCGTTTCCTTGCATTGCAGTTGTTATGGTGTCTCCTGACGTGTGGCTTTCTTATTTGACCAAGAAAACCTTGAAATTCCAGCAACAAGAGACAACATTGGGTGTTTATGCAAGTCTCTCCTCCGCTGCGGTTGTCGTTTGTGTTATTCGTGCCTATCTCTTCTTCCGGGTTAGCCTGAAATCTTCAGAGAATCTCCATGACAAAATGGTGACCTGTGCTTTGCAAGCTCCAGTTGCATTTTTCGACACAAACCCTGCTGGGCGAATATTAAACAGATTTTCCAAAGACATCGGCTGCATTGACGAACTTTTACCCAAGACGTTTCTTTTGACCATACAGTTGACTTTGTATGTGCTCACAGCAGTGGTGTTGCCATCGTTTACAAGTGTCTGGTTCTTCCTCGTTTCCCTGCCCGCGTTCATTATTTTTCCCTACCTGACGTGGTATTATTTGAAAACTTCGCGTGAATTGAAAAGATTGGAGTCCATATGTCGCAGCCCCGTTTTCTCTCACTTCTCAGAGACCATGGCTGGCTTGGACACCATTCGCACTCGGAAAAGGGAAAGAGACTTCATCGATCAATTATACCGGTAAGCAGTAATACAGAGGGATCCCAAGCTCACATTACAAGCGCTAGTTACCTGTTGAGTAAGAATCTCTCATAATTTAGATAATAACGTAAAGCGGACGTCGAAACATCTTTGCATTTTTAAATATTTTTAACTAAGATGGTTTCCTTGTTTGGCAGAGCCATTCTTGAAAGGAAAGAAGCCGATAAACAGAAAACGAACGAGTGTCATTCCGCTGAATTAATCGGGTATCAAACACAACCACTATAATTGCAACCCGCGTAGCTGGCGGTTTTGTTGTAATTTACGCGCGCCCTAGTAAGCTGCGAAGCCGCGACAACACGAGCGGTGGAACCGCGAGGGGCCTAATGAGGGCCTTACTCGCGCCCGCGTTTACCCCCAACAAAACCGCCAGTTACGCAGGGTACGTATAGTATCCGGGGCTATTACTATTGCAAAAGTACTGCACAATGTTAATCAGCAAGCATCAATCTCTCGAAGTGTGTCATGCGTTTTCTTAATTCTTACTGGTTATGGTTTTATAGACCCGTAAAGTTAAAGTATCGAACAATTTTGGACCCTGTTGTGTTCGCGGCCGTCACAAGAGTAGACTGCAAACTGTCGTGCAGTCTATCACAAGAGAAATATACAAAATAGAGGAAATTCCTTTCATACTTTTATTCCTTGATGCTTAGCGATTGTTCAGGGCAAATTTCGTTAGAATCCGTTAACTCTACATACCCTATTAATTCATTCAAAGAGATAGTATTCTCGCGAATACAGATATGTGAACATGTTACGCCCTTATGTCAACAGAAAATGCCTGCGGCCAATGAATGATGGCACCCCTACCGTTCACAGCGAGCGAATCTATCTTAGCGGGAATATAAAGGCAATAATAGTGTGACAGTCTCGTATGTTCTCCTTGTTGAGCTTCAGTGTGGGAGAGAAATAGAAAAACCATAAAAATATGCGGGGGAAGAGTACAGAAAATGAAGTAGCAACGGGTAGTTCAATTTGTTCGAAGGATGTCATGTTACTGTCGGCCAAGGTTTCTTCTCGGCTTTCGGCAAATTCCGCTTTGTTTTCTTAGGTCCTGACTTCGATAATTTCGCTGCCCAAGGACTTTTCTCTATTCTTTAGACTACGAGAAAAGGCCAATAACGAGAAACGAAGAGCCGATAACGAGAAAAGTTGCCCTCTGAAGGTATTGTGTAATCTTAACTCGTAGACATCAAGATCTACATAATCAAGCGTTTTCTATGGTAGCAGCAACAAGTCGGTGGCTTGGAGTGAGAGCTGATGTCCTCTGTTCGCTGTTTATTACTATCGTGGCCTTGGTTTCCATTCTTTTTACTCCCGATCCAGGTATGGACACCTTAGGATAAACTGTAATCGGGAAACTACTATGTTAATAGTTAGAAGTATTATTTATTTTGTGTGGGCGACCCGTTTTTTATTGGCTGAACTCTCAGCTTAAAGGTGTACTATCACCATGAGTGTATTTTAGAAGGGGGGAGGGTTGGCAAGGGGCAGGTGCGCGCGTGCCCCCCTTTTTCATGGATCTGCTTTTTGAACATCGTAACTAACCGCGTCTTTCCAGTGGCATTGTGCAACAAGGGTCGTGTTGTGGGTATGGGAAGAGGTTGCGCTCTCGTCGAAATTTTTTTGCCCCCTCCCCCCACTTCTGAATTTTTTTGGATCCCCCCCTTATCAGGGCCATTTTGCTGAATTTTTGGTTCATGCGGTGCGACAGCATTAAGTGCCTTCGCTTATACAAAAGGAGCCTAGAACAGCAAATGGAATAAATTAAGTAAACTTTTAAAGGGAGAGCAAATTGTAATTGGTTTGTAGCGATTTTTCCAAAACACATGACAAAATTTGAAAAAGTACCTCGATTTCTTTTTTCAGTTTGAGATCAAAATCTCGAGCATACCTTTCTTGTTATAACATGTTGTGGCTAAATTTTTATTTTCCTTTGTTTTTGGGTATGGTTATGTATGATAATGAGCTAAAAACAAAGGAAGATAAAATTTGAAGGAAGTAGATCAGGTAGATGGATGTCTTTGGCTTTTGACGTTTTCGCAGCCGTAATATATAGTGCCTTTCATTACGGCAAGCAATGTTTCGTGTTACGCTTGCATGATGGGTTCTCGAATTATTGTTTTAATGAAGCGTTTCTACATAACACTCAGACAGTGCTATTGTATACTAAGCTCTACCAAAAATGCTTTGTGACGACAACACTTCACGGTCTTTGCTTCGTTGCTGCGTTGACTCTAGATTTGAAATAACCTGAATATTAATTAAAGATGAAGCTTGGATAATTTAAAGGGGCTTTGTCACGGATTTTGACGGATTTTTTTGAACAGCCAAAATTTATATCTGTGGCGTAGGAAAACTTAAAATAATGGGCCATTTTTATTAACAATTGCTTGACCTGCTATATACGAGCACTGAAACTGTTAACAAGCGTCTTTGGCTGCGGATGGCTTGGATGGAAATGGATTGCAACTTGCAAAATTAAGGCTAAACTTGTCAGGTTGTTTCCAAGCGTCTTCAAAAAATCAATATTATTCTTGGTTTTCATGTTACGTCATAAAATTCTAAAATCAAAATTCTATTGGCCTGCTAAACTTTTAATGTCACTAGATGTAAGATGAACTAAAAATATATCTTTTTGCAAATTTCCAGATTGGTTGTGCCCTTCGTTTTAAAAACGGAGCATTTTGAATATTCGAGTTCTCCGTCCTATGTGATATCAAGCTGAGTGCCGTGACAAAGTTGTTTTGATTCAAAGAAGGCATTTCCTTTCCATTTTTGCAGATTGAACATTCCCAATGTACTAAGTGCTGTTTATGTAAACGTTTAATAGATCATGAGCCAAAGGTAGTTGCTATTAATAGCAAAATTAAGTTCCAGATGGTTTCGCTGACATCACGGCGGCCATGTTTGTGTCCCTCGGAAGGACACAAATATGGCGTCTCCATACTGAGCTTTATAAATTTGCGTAGAACGTTTTGGCGAATAACTCGCAAACGGTGCACCGCACAGACCTGAGATTTGGAAAAATTGTTTATCTATTTATCTTCTATTATATCTGAATTTCATAGCTTCTGTCGTTGAATGGTTTCGATTTTATTTTTCTATTGCGTGACAGTGAAAACCACCAATAGCATTAGTTTGATTTCTAATGATTTTCATGGGTAAAGTTGCCTACCATTAATTTCAAAACAGTTTAGACCAAAAGTCTGAGAAATCCCTGTGACGTAGCTCCTTTAAAATGTAGTTGCAAATGAGATTTTTGACTGATCAAAGACTTCTCCTTTGCCTCATATTTTGGTAGTCAGTAAAAAGAGACACATTTTAAGTAAACTAAAGACATTCTGTTCTGCTTTCAGCATACGCTGGACTTGCTCTCTCTTACGTTGTTGAGATTGCCAATAATTCCCAATTTGCAATGCGACAATTTGCAGAGGTCGAAAACTTTATGACGTCAGTCGAGCGAGTCATGGCCTACACAAACCTTGACTCTGAGCCAGGATACAATATTGAAACACTTCCACCAATCAACTGGCCTTGCAATGGTCACGTGAGCTTCAGAAATGTTTTCTTGAGGTATTATCCAGGTGGACCACAAGTGCTGAAAAATTTAAGCTTTGAAATTCAAGGAAAAACAAAGCTTGGTATCGTTGGTCGAACGGGAGATGGAAAGTCGTCAATTGTGGCAGCTCTTTTGCGCATGCCTGAAGCTGAAGGAGAGATCTTTATTGATGGTGTGTCCATAAACAGTATTCAGCTGCAGGAGTCGCGAAGATGTATTTCTGTTCTTAGCCAATTCCCTCTCCTCTTTAGTGGATCACTCAGGAAGAACCTCGATCCTCTTGAGAAACACAGAGATGATGAACTGTGGAATGTCCTGGAAGAAGTAAAGCTTACTCATTTAGTTGAAGGCCTCGAGGGAAAACTTGACTATGAACTGTTAGAGAAAGGCGAGAATCTGAGTGTCGGTGAACGACAGTTAATCTGCTTGGCTCGCACGTTACTACAACAAAGTAAGATTGTCATCTTGGATGAGCCGACCGCAAACGTGGATCCCAATACAGAGAGAACCGTTTGGACCACTGTGCGCGAGAAACTGAAGAATTCCACCGTCATTACTATAGCTCATCGATTGAACACTGTTACAGACTGTGATGTAATATTAGTGTTAAAAGAAGGACAAGTGGCTGAACTTGACTCCATTAATACACTCCTTGCTCGGGAGGGAGGCGTTTTCTATAGCATGGCCATTTCTCAAAGTTTTTCCTTTTAGTTTTAGTTAGCCCGTCAGAAACAATTCAAGTGAATAGAAGTAAGGTAGCCTAGTGGTGGTTAGCGTGTGGACTTGTCGCGCTGTGTGGGTTCGTGTGCTGATCAGGGGCATTGTGCTGTGCCATTGGGCAAGGCACCTTGGTTTTAAACTGTGACCTTTCTTCGCTCAGGATTATAAAAAGGTACCAGCAAAAGTAAATAAGGCAACCTGTGAAAATATTAGGGGAGGGGGTAATCTTCGACGGGCTAGCATTGCATTTAGAATAAGAAGCAATACAGCTGGTCACGTCATGCTAACTTCAGATAATTAAGTTCCCGCTTTGTGGCCCCCTGTAATACAAGCACGGACTTATATCTCACTAGGTTATTCTCGCTTGTTTGATTCTGCTGAACTTTGAGATTAGACCGTTATCTTATAGTTATTATTATATGATGCGGCGCCTTGATACTCTTTAATTCGTTAATCAAATAGGTGGCAAACCAGAGCCGTAGGTAGCAAGACGCAAAATTAAATACAAAATACATTTAGTTGGGAAAATAATCCCAGTTGAAAGATATTGATTTTCCGGCTAGGCATCCCCCCCCCCACGCCCCTTGTCCACCAGAGAAATTGAAAATAAAATAAACATAGTGTTTCTCTCCACCCAGGTGTATAAATGGATACCGGCGAATTTACTGCTGGGGGTAACCCTGCGATGGACTAGCATACCATCCAGGGGGAGTAGAAATACTCCTAGCCGCTTCATGCTAGGGAACCGGGATAAGCTCCGGCCTGATGGGCCACTAGGCTCGTACGCTGACTTTACCTTTTTTGTATTTAAAATAGAAAATAATGACAATGACACGGTGTAACATATATATATTGTTGTTAATTCTAGCTAGAATACAGTTGAAATATTTGCAAGCATCCAGGAAACAGGAGACTCTGCCTCCGGCCTCGGGCTCGTTTACCAGCCGCTGTTCAGGAATGGAGCTCGCACTCCTCCCCCGAACCCGAGGAGGAATGAAGACCGGGCGCGAGAGAGAGGCGGAATTGTAGTCTACCTCCGCCTCTGCCTTTACAGATTTTAAACCACTTTAGAAGTATTAAAAGTAAAACCGCCAGTTCATCATCCGATCAGTTACTTGCCACAGCTGTGATGCAGATTATAAGCTGCAAGCGGGAATCCTGTAATTGATTATTTTTGATAAAGGATGATCTGAAGATAAAAGCGTGGAAGAAAGGAAATAAAAAATGAACTGCGTTGTTACAAACTTTTAACAGTCCACGAAAGATGAGACAAACTTAATTTATACTAGGGTGAGCAATAACTCGTATACCCAAAATTGCCATTTCCAAAAAAAACGTAGAGAAACTATGTTTTACAAGGCTATTCCTCCACGGTTCAAAATAAAAACCAAGACTTCCTTTTTGAAAACATTTTTAATAGTTTCATCTTCGCCACCTACTTCGCACTAAGACTTCGCACCTACTTCGCACTAACACAATTTTTTTAATATCAAAGTCGTTTTTTAATGATCAAATGAATTTACTGAGATGAAAGAACACCAGCTTGGGGAAACGTTTAGGAAACAGGATTTTTTTAATATTATATCTGCGGCATGCAAATCAAATACTGGTCAGTCTTTATCTGTTTTATTTTCAACAACAGACCCGTTTCATCTTTTTAATCTCGAGACCGTCAGGCGTTTCAACATGTTCATGGCAAGTGTCTCTCATCTGCCCAGTATAGCAGTCCTCAAGCAACAACCGCTTGTTTAGTAAAAGTAATATGTTTTAAAGATTTATATTTTACGAGATTCTTTCAATGCCCGTCTTTGTTGCCTGAGAACGCGTGTATCAGTAATAGGACAATTTCGAAGTCAACCAAAGTGGAAAGAAATTGAACGTTAAAGTTAGAGTTTTATTCTTCTCTGTGCTACTAAACTTCGCTTAGGCCTGATAAGTCTGTTCAATTCTTGAATAGTCCGCGCAATAGGCTATTGTCCGGCGTTGAAACAAATACAGAACATGAAATTAAAAGGCATTTTATACCCTCTCTGAACTGAACTTCTTGAACGAAACTCCTTGTAACCTGGTAACCAAGGAGAAACATATTGACCGAGACCACATAAAATCTCAAAATAGATTTTGGTAAATATGTCAAGTTACATCATGAATATGTAAAATACGTATGTTTTTCAGCACAAGTTTATTCACGGCAGGAAGATAACAATTCCTCGTGCGACTTTGTGTTAAATTTGTCGCAATTTAGACTCCCTTCAGAAATTTCGTTTCCTCTTTCTTCGAAGAATATATTTGGCTTTTACAATGGGGAATTTCGCTAAAAATTTTTTACTCATTTTGCGTCTCTTGAAGTAACTGAATTTATCAAAGGGTCCCTGAGGCTGACTGCATTTGGTAATTGATGAAGTTTGAAAGATTTGAGCCAGCTATTCTATCGAAGGTAAGTTTCTAATTTTAAGGCCTGCTTAGTTAGACCAGAAAGCTAGCCATTCCTAATATTCTTAATTCGTGCACTACTTTTACTGATTTTTCCGCATATGCTAAATGAGCCGTCGAAATATAAAGTATAAACAGACAAGCGAGAATTGCCGTATCGGTACCTGACACCGCTGCAAGAGTTGTGCTGCAAGTTGCTTTTCGCGCCTCGTTGCATATGAAGGTCTCGTATCCATTTTTGTACGCTTTAAAGGCCAACCTGAGAAGTGAACAATATTTCGAATATATTAACACTGTCAAAGCTGTGCTAATATT
The DNA here is from genome assembly GCA_963693305.1 of Meandrina meandrites. Taxonomy (NCBI): domain Eukaryota; kingdom Metazoa; phylum Cnidaria; class Anthozoa; order Scleractinia; family Meandrinidae; genus Meandrina; species Meandrina meandrites. Next base: position 9,492,921 of record OY855913.1, read on the forward strand.
CAAAATGCTCTAAGGGTCGATTTACACGATACGACTTTCTCAGCTCGCATGCGACAAACTTACGACAGGACTACGATCATTCTCGACTCCAGGCACGTGAATAGGGAAAGAAAGAGCTCTGGGGAACCCTCATCCTCGGAGACCCAGGGGTAGTTAGTCGGTGCGAAACGAAGTAAACCAGGCAGAAATCGTAGCGACAAAAGTTTTTAAGAAAAGTGGGAAGGGCCCATGGGAAGTAGTTACTGTTTGCCGATTGGGCAGAATAATGCAAAGGATTTTTTCTGCTCAATCAGGAGGTAGCATTTGCAGAGCCGTTTGGAAATGGTCTGGAGAGACTCGTTTCCCAGGGGATCTTCCCACTTTTCTTGAAAACTTTCGTCGCCACGATTTTTGCCCGGTTTACTGACTTTACTGTCTTTATTGCCTTTTGCTCTTACCGGTCTTCGGCCGATAGTAATTTAGTAAAAAATACGCTTCAAACGGCCCACGCAGGCCAAAAAACACGACACATGAGTCGACTAACATTTCATTTAACTTAATTGAGATATTCAGAGCGAAATGTAATTTAGATATGTAATTTACAGAGCTTTATTCGTAACCTTCATAGATTTCAATATTTCTTTTGTTCGTCTCATGTCAACAAATAATATTTAACCGCGAACACATAGGGTGGTCTGCCTGTGGGTTGAGTTGCATGACGTGATACACCGATTCAGGATATACCAGAAGTTGCATGAAAGCGAGGTCTAAGCTAAGGCTAAAGTTTTCACCATGAGGGCCATTTCGTATCGGAAAATCATTTCCTTCCTAAATTAGCCAGGAATTGTGATCTTTATGGACTACCGTGTAAAATTAAGCAATATGAGCGGATTGATTTTGTGAGCGGATTGAATTTGTTGTCAAGTTCGATTTTGTTTGTATCAATGCCAGATATAAATCTTCCTTTTTCTAAAATCAGCTTTGTTGCTATAGCAACATTTTGGTTTCCGCTGAATGTTAGAAATTTGTTAGATAATTTGATGATTTATTTCCGGATATCAATTGACGAACTCGCATTATAAACAGTGTCTGCTCAAAACTGTCTGATCGATCAACAGTCCATCTTTAATACGTACTTCGGACTGGAACAAACAGTTCTAAGTTTTATTATTGATAAAATTATTTATTTATTTTTCCAATTTTTTATCTAAAATTTTATTATTTAATTTCACAATACAACAATGTTTAAAAAATTATGCCGATCGCTTCTTATTATTCAACTGAATTTTTATCGGACATCATTGCGGTTTATTAACTTATAAATGTGGTCTTAAATCGATTAGCAAAAAAAAAACTAAAGAAAAATATATTTGTCTAAGGTTAATGAAACATATACCGTAAAATTCCGAATTGATTGCATGGCTGGTACTACGGCAAAAGGGCAAAATTTATTGGCCAATATTTCAACTAGCAGAGCTAGTCTTCTTCAGGGCCAGTACAATGTGAAACTAACGGCTCTAAAATTTGAATAGGGATATACATACAATGGCAGTTAATGTTTAACTACATGTAACGTGACGTCTGGTACGAGTATTTCTTTTACAAGAGATCCGGCAACAGACAAGTCAAGTAGTTTTATTCTTCGTTGCGTGGTCCTCTGCATCCAAACGTTTTGTAAAATTCCGGTTATAAGCCCTGGGCTTATAAAACTTCGTAAGGGGTTTTGGGTGGGCGTATAAACGGAGGGGCTTATATAAGGTCTCGGAGAAACAAAACTCACTGTTCCTTTGGGGCCCGAGTCATTAACTGCTCATGATTCACACCGGGGGAGGATATGAAGCAGGTACATGTTGCAGCGACACGTCCTGTCACGTGTGCTTGTACTTATCAGCTCGTGCAGCACGAGTTGTCGCTGTACTGATGTCCACATATGTCCCGTCTTATGAATAGCACGTGAATTTGTCGCCGCCGGCTACATCTCGCTGCGTCATGTCCCTGCGACATACCGTAAAATTTCGGTTATAAGACCCCCCTCGCTTATAAGCCCCCCCCCCGGTTATAGGCCCATCTAACTGGAACAAAAAAAATACATCCGGTCATAAGCCCCCCCCCCCCCCGGATATAAGCCCCCCTCTCCTGGATGACAGTACTGAACAGGGCTAAATGTTCCTTTATTTCGACTTTTTAACTCAGAAACGTATTTCGATCAACACTGCCGTGACCCGTTTCGAAACATTTTTTTTATTCCGCTTATAAGCCCCCCGGATATAAGCCCCTCCGCTTATAAGCCCACCCAAAACCCCTTACGAAGTTGTATAAGCCCAGAGCTTATAACCGGAATTTTACGGTATCCCTTCATGTGTGTCTAGCTTTATACTGGGCTTCGCGCTTCTCCCTTTCTCCCTTCCCCTTTAGAAAAGGCTGATACTCAGATTATACTGGGCAAGATATTACAGGTTAAACAGTTTGTCACTGACTATTTTTCGTTTTTTTTTTAGACGTTTCGGCTAATACTTAAGCCTTCATCAGTAATGAAAGCGAGTTCGTTGTTACATGCTTTTTACAAAGAAACGTAGCGCGAGGCTTGCGCGCGCGTGACCAGAAACGTCACTTTTGAAACTCTTACGCTCGTGCAATTTTTTGTGTGCTTCCGGGATTTTGATGTGGTCATTTTTTCGAGCATTTGGATCTTCAGTCGAGTGCCATGCCTCTAGAAAAAGTCCCTCGTGATAATTGGTCTCAAGTCCAACAATCTTAACGTTTTCAAAATCCATGTTGTGGTTTGATTGATGGACATGGGCAGCAACTTTAGAGTTGTGGTCAAAACTTGACACTGCCTTTCTGTGCTCCGCAATTCGAGTCTTGAGTGGTCTCTCTGTTTGACCATACAAACATATACAAACATATACCGTTGGTTTATGCATCTTGACGTATAGTACTAACACGTATTTCCATGACAAATACGCCAAAACAGTATACAAATTTTGACCGGATTTTTACCTTACTCAGTTAATTAAGATGCACTTTAATATGGTGCATGAAGACAGCTTGTTTTGACTTAATTATAAGATATAATCAACACACTGTTCACCGGGTAATACCTGCTATTAGAATTTTAAACCTGAACCCGCCTTCGCACTTGAAATGTCCGTTAAAAGGTCCTAAAATGTCAACAACTTCAAAACCTGTGAAATTCTTTTTTTGGAGTCTAGCCCGGCAGAATAGCGTATGTCTGTCTAGCTTTGAGCTTTCAAGCAGGGTAACGTCGAGTTGGTAGAAGGGATGATCTTTCGAAAGCTGGTGGTACTTGAATTAATATGATTCCAAATAACATTTTCTCACGTGCCAGCAAAAAGTGCTTTGTGTTTTGACGGAGCGTAAGTTTAAATATCGCCAAGCTAAAGGAAAAGAGCGTATTCAAGAGCATCTATTCTTTGAATTGCATACTTCTCAGTGGTTTAAGCAACCATGGCGATGAGCGGATACTTCACTGAAGGTCAACCATCTCCCGGAGTGCACTCTCCACCAACATTGTCAAATAATGATCGCAACTCGTTATCAAAAGAACCCATAGAGCTGACAGCAGGAAAGAATTACGACGCAATAAAGAGAAACGGAGATGGTAAGTAGATTTGATCTTCAGTGTTGTATTGTAATAAGCAACGGAACACTTAACAAGAGACAGGACATTAATCTGTTTATTACAGTCCTTCCCCATGTTTATCCTGCCTAATCAAGCATCGGATCTAGATACCTGTTTGATACAGGTATCAAGATGCAGTTGATACACTCGAAACTCCCGTGAGCGGACACGCTTGGGGAGTCCGCTTTTGGGTGATAACTGAAGGGCGGAAGCCCCCCTTCCCCCGCCACCCCGCTTATGGCAGGCCAAAAATGTAGTGCTTCTATGTGGCTGGGACTGCAGTATAACTTCGTGTCCGCATACGGGAGGTGTCCTACGGGTCGTCCCTCTAACGGAGGCTCGACCGAACTAGTCAGGGAATGGCGCTGGACTGCCTTTGAAGTTACGATTAAAAGAGCTTCCAATTACTGTAAGCCAATCATGAAACTTACATTTTTAAAAAGCACAGCGTCACGTACGAAACCGCGGGCTCAATTGCGTGGGTCTGGGAATGACTTACTTTGGGCTTGTTTTGGTGAAGGGTTTATGGATGACATCATTTGTTTAGCAGTATCTCGACTGGATAGATTTTTTTTAGCTCAAACTACACCCTCAAAACAGACTTTTCATGTAATTCACCGCGTAAGGCATGCTGTTTTAGCACAGCTCATCTTCAGATTACAGTGATCGCGTGTCTACCGCGATGGGACACCATTTTAAAATCATGTAAATTGCCATGCCCCTCTTTGCATTAAGATCTACTGTCACTGCCTCTGCTGCTTCAAAAGATTTAAAAGACCGCTAGCCTCGCCAGTTGAACGAACAGGAAGATTCCGGCCAAATAGCTGTACGTGAAACTTTGTGTGAATAATCGCTGCGAGGAGTTCGATCCCGTTTCCTGTCTGCGTGGTGTTTTCTCTGTTTCTGGTGTTTGTAACAGAATAACAAAACACATAAAATTAAAATTATAGCCTCGATTATAGTAATAATAATAAAAATAATTTAGCAATGTCCCGAAATTATTAAAAGCGCTATCTCGAAATTTCAGTTTTCTCTGTTGTCGTTCAATTTGCGCGGAAAAAATATCAAATATTTGTTTCAACAAGGAAGAAGAACTTGGCAAATCGCACGCAATTAACTATACATCCCAAAGGATTATGGGAACTTGTATATATTATGATCATGGCGGCGAATTCGCATCTCCTTTAATTTTTTTTCGCCACGTTCGCTTCCATAACTTTTGTATCTATTTTCTTACTGACAAAATTTAGGATAATCGATACAAAGGTGAACATTTTTCCCTTTGGTAGAATCTATTACAAATCGTTTGAATAATACTCAGTGTGCGACACTTCGAAGCCATCTCCATGGATGCCGAAAGTGATTCAGAAATAGCGGTTCGGTTCTCGAAATCTCGATCGCCAAAACATCACGAAGAAGACGATGGGCTAATAGGGGATATATTTATGCCACTAGTTGCTGGGGATGAATTTGAGGAACAGGAAGGTAACAATAACATGAACTTGTGGGTTTGAAAACTTTGGTGTTAACACGTCGACAGAGAAAGACATTTTAATAATATTTTCATGCAGCTTCCAATATTAAGCTTATTGAAATCTTTTGGGAATCCTTGACACTGTTTTCTTCATAATATTACATCTTAATAAGGGAAAAATTTATTGTATACGTATACCTTATAAAAGTAGACAGGACATTTCTGCTTTCTATATATTTAATCGACGCATTTGGGACACGGTATCAGTAAAGCTTACACTTAAAATTTCCTTTGCAGCTGAAATTATCATAATTCGGCGAGGTTAAGTCGTCTCAAAGACAAATACATTATTGACATATGCAATTTTTGTGTACTTAGCTGTTAATTTGAATGAACTATAAACTATTTATTTTGTGCAACTGCAAAAACAACCTGTTTATTTTAAGAACCTGAATAATATAAATAAATTACTAGTGATTCGACCATAACATGTAAATTTCCCTCTTATTTTGGCAACTTATTTTGGTGATTTCATGTTGAATGAAAACAGTAATCTGGATCTAAGCTATGTATATATATTAATCTTTTGCAATCAATTTTCTTGTTGTTGTAGATTCTGGAGAGTTAACATACACACTTTCCGAGGCTGTGGAAAAAATTGGCTTTGGCAAATTTCAAATAAGAATTTTGTTGATGGTTGGGTTTTTTACAGTAAGTATGTTTGATTTGGTAACACTGCATTTTAGCAAGGACATAAATAATTTAACACCTGGTTGTGAAGCAAGTGGCCTTGCATTTCAAACTATGTGTTAAAAAATACCTTATGTACCAGAAATTTCCTGGAATGTCAACCAAATAATTTTAAGGAGGCAGAGTGGACAAGTGGTCAGCTAATGCCAGACTTGGAATTTGGCATATACTTCATGGTAACACAACATGGCCGCCAACAATGAAAACATATAGTCACCCAACCACAAAATGAATGCTAACCGCAAGCAAATTGCAGTTGCTGTAGTTTGCTTGCAGTTAACATTTATTTACTGCAATTTGCTTGCGGTTAGCATTCATTTTGTGGTTGGGTGACTATATGTTTTCATTGTTGGCTGCCATGTTGTGTTACCATGAAGTATATGCCTGGAATTTGGAGGTCCTGGGTTCAAGTCCCGTTCTGACCACTAGCTGGATTTGTTCTCGGTTGTCCTGAGTTTAACTCCTCGGCTATGTAATTTGTAAATAGCCAACTGGCATGCTTTTGGGTGACGTTTCATGACACTTAATTTCCACTGTTACATATAGTATATATATGTTTCAATCATCATTAGTGGACCTCAGGAAATAGAAGTTTACGTTTTAAAAACATGATCAAAGAGTCATGTGAGGAGTTTGTCTGACTCAGTAGATTTCTATCCAACATTTTGTTTGTTTCTGCTTTTTAAGGCTTGTTGATCTGATTGTTGTCATAATTATGATTGACAGCAGCAAAAAAAAACCACATAATTTCCAATAAATATCATTGGTACGTGTAGTAGTTAGGTTTTGAACTTAACACGTAGGGTTAGCATTTAATTTCTTTTTGATTCCCTCTAAAGAAAAGATGTTTAGCAGACAAGAAAAATGAGGCTGTGTTCACACTTGGTGCCTGGGCACATACATACTTTTTTTCAAGAGCCCATGCCAGATATCGGGCATGGTGCCTGTGCCTGAGTACCAGGGACCGGTCTTGACCTTGTACATGGGAACTTTAGGATACTTGAATGAGTACTTTGGTTTTCTGTATCTAAACACAACACTACACTTTTCGGATGCACAGGTACCAGTGCTGAGGTGCTAAGTGTGAACACAGCGTGAGTCATTTTTTTTAAAAACATCGATGACCAAAAAATTAAATTGCCTGTAGCAAAAGATAAGTTACAACTCTCACGTCTTGTATCTAATGTTAGATTGCTGATGCACTGGAGATGATGTTGTTGTCAATTCTTGCACCAACTATTCGCTGCATCTGGCATCTTCCATCTTGGAAGGAAGCATTGGTTACAACGGTAAGTTTTGGATCATTCTGTGTTAGGCGGGTTTTATAGCATTAAGTGATGAGGAGTATTTCTACTCTCGCTAAAATTTATGCAGTTCTCCAAAAATGGGGAACTGCTTTGAGCTTCTTATATTGCTCCCTGACTGGGTAGCCAGCTAGTTTAGATTAAGCCCTAAGTGTCTTGTCCAAAAACAAAACAGTAAACACCTTTACTTATACTAGTTTCAAAAAGGGCCTAACTGGTTTTTTATGCATCTAGTTTTAAGGATGTCGATCATTTTACAGTATTTTAATTGTTAATGCCTATTTTTGAATTTTTAATCGTAGTTTATAATGAATTTTTAAATTGAATTTTTAATTGTTTATTTCTCACATTTTAACTCTTATTAGTTTTAATTTGTAATTTGAGGGCTGCAGGTTTATCAGCTTAACTGTTTGCCATTGCCCTCTTTTAATAAAACTGACTGATTGATCGATTGATTGATCGATCGATCGACTAGGGCTTGAACTCAGATCTATTGATCAATGTATTCTATCTGCAGTTCAATTTACAATGGACTAACAATGCATATTATACCACTGACCATTGCATTTTAATTTATTTGCAGGTTGTTTTTGTTGGAATGATGTTAGGCTCATCATTTTGGGGATGGTTGGCAGACAACTACGGACGCAAAACTGTAAGTGTATTGAATACTACAATCATCAACTTACACATCACATATATTTGTCAGCATAAGGGTAGGTAGGTAAGGTCTGCACATGAGCCAAGTACCCATCAGGCCAGAGCTTATCCTGGTTTCCATAGCCTGAAGCCACTAGGCATATTTCTACTCCCCCCTAGTTGGGATGCTAGTCCATTGCAGGGTTACCTCCAACAGTAAATTCGCTGGTACCCATTTATACAGCTGGGTGGAGAGAGGCACAATGAGAATACCATTTCTTGTCTTAATAATAAGAAGAACACAACGCAGTGCCCCGACCAAGGCTCAACCCAGACCATTCGATCCAGCACACTAACCTTTGGGCCACCACGCCTCCCAGAATTTGTCAGCATAGCTGTTAGTATTTCTGCTGTTTTTCATGGTTGAACCTTAGTACAATGTATGTTAATCTAGGCCCAACATCATGTTTGTCATTTTTCACAGGTCATAGTTATATGTGCCAGCTGGATACTTTACTTTGGATTTATTAGCGCTTTCTCTCCTCATTATTATTGGATCATTGCTTTACGCTGTTTAGTTGGTTTTGGAATTGGCGGTGCACCACAATCGTAAGTTAATTTAATTACTGCCATGCTGAATTTTTTAAACCAAAAATGTATCCGAGTCAAGAGAAATAAAGAATATATTTTTAAATGATTTGTAGAACAACACTGTTAGCTGAGTTTCTTCCATCAAGTGCACGGTCATACTGCATTTTATCTCTCTCGGTAAGAGCTTGTCATGACTTTTTCTATTTTTATAAAACTTGTTTTGATTTTGAGTTTGTTACCTTCCACTCTGTCAATCATTTCTATTTCATCCACTGCATCGAGGCTGGCAGCCCTTTTCCTCATGTTGCAAGAACAGGGAGCTTGTCCCAGCCTGCTTCTAAGTGTAACAGGCCTACAACTACAGCCACATGGCACACCAACTAAGGAGGCACCCATTGAGGGCAATACGACTAGAAAAATAGGCCCGCAATGTGTGCAAAGGGCTTGATCTATATAGCTCTCTGCACACATTACGTGCCTTGATGCTAGTGAGTAAGCGTAAGACTGGGGATTCACCTAGCTGCTACAGGTTTGACCACTGGATCAGTTTTTCTTTGTTTTAAAATTTTATATTTTTCGACACAATTTTTTCTCCACAGTTTTTCTGGTCAATAGGATCTGTTTTCACTGTAGGAATTGCTATGGCTGTAATGCCAACATTAGGCTGGAGATGGCTGTTAGGGTTTCTGTCACTGCCACTCCTAATCTTCATTTTGATGAGTTATGTGAGTATTTGCATTATTGATTTACAATTTCTCACTCAGCTTCCCACCCTGCATAGCAACAATACCACATGAAAGTACTTCTTGACAGCTTTCATTTGAATGGTCATATACTAGGATTTCATCCACAAACTTGAAAGTTTATTGGAGGCGGCATGGCCCAGTGGTTAGGGCGCTGGACTTGTAATCCAGAGGTCCCGGGTTCAAATCCTCCTCCCTGCCACTAGATGGATTTGTCTTCGCTGGTCCCGAATTCATCTCCTCCGCACTTTGTAAATAGCCAGCTGGTCAGCCTCCTACCAGTTGGGATTTTTAACAAATTTCTGTTCTATTTGTAATATTCGTTTCCTTATTTACAGTATCCACAATTAGTACAACAGTGCTAAATACTCTGACACTTAAATGAAGTGATTTATTTTTATTTTAAACTACCTTGCACAGCATAGTGAACAGTACAATATAAGTTAATTAAAGTTCTGATGACAGTTTTTATATGAATGGTCACTGACACCAGTGTTCCATCCACATGATTAATAATACCACATGAAAGTACTGCTCAGTAGCTTTCATTTGAATGGTCACACACTAGGGTTTCATCCACAAAATTTGAAATTAGAACCACTTTGCACAGCATAATAAACAGCACCACATGAAAGTACTGCTCATGAGTAGCTTTCATTTGAATGGTCACACACTAGGGTTTCATCCACAAAATTTGAAATTAGAACCACTTTGCACAGCATAATAAACAGCACCACATGAAAGGAGTAGTCCAGTACCTCTTGTGAACCTCTAATTTCAGAGGCATTCTAAAACAATATTGCTCATTGTCTTCAGGGATAGGGGCATTGTTTGTGCCCTTTGTCCTATTGTTCTTATGGCCAATCATGTGAGATGTTCAATGAGGTGCTGGTCGACTCCATGAAAGTACCGGTACTGCTCGGTGGCTTTCATTTCACACACTTCAGCTTCATCCACAGACTTAAAAGTTAGAATCACCTTGTACAGCACAATAAAAAAGAAGCAACCTGAAGCAGGCAAATCAACCCTTACTATTTCATTATTTTGCTTTGATCTGTAGTGGTTGCCAGAGTCCTGTAGATATTATCTTGCTTCGGGTGAAAAAGAAAAGGCTGTGAGAATGCTTCAAAAAGTGGCAAAAACAAACAAAAGTGAAA